>OZ010790.1:70556658-71756658 GCA_963932465.1 Maratus speciosus
CACTTTGAGAAACAATACACATTTAATGACAATTTATGTATTTATATAATTGATCATGGACAGACCATACTGTATGGCTCTGAGATTTGTTAAATAGAAAGGGTCGTTTTTTAATTGCCTTATCGACGAACGTTCCTGTTTTATATAAAAGTTCTATAAACGTCAGTATAATTCTGTGTTCTTAGAAAAAATTTGAACCACTATAAATGATAACGCCATAAACAGGAATTAACCACCTATCGCATAACTGTCTATGCCTATCCCGTCTCTTGTCCAAATTGCGCTTAACATTGAGCTACTAAAGTGTTGAGGTCTTAATTCTCTTACGGAATTTTTGACCGCCATTACAATATCCTGTTGTTGTTTTGTTTTATTACATCTTTTTGACTCTACAGCAGTTTATTTATAGCATTTATACCTTAAAGCTCCAGTGTTTGTCAAAGTTTGGAAACTGTAACCATAAATGCCAATATAGTAGGGTCTGAAATGTTTTCCAGCTCGATTTTTGTGCCAAGTTTGATATATATTTTTTTTATTTTGTAGATTTTGACATGTAGATTCTAAATATCTTAGGTGCCATTTTTTTCTTGCACATTTTTGAGGTGATTTTCAAGATGGCGTCCAAGATGGCTGCCATTTACTGACTTTTTTAATATTTGTGGGATATTATTGACCAGTATATCAAATTATATGTTTTTGGGGTCAAAAAATGCAAATATACAATCAAAGTGGGTATAAATTGTGTTATTTATTATTTATTTATAAATTTACTACAAAATTACTTATATACTAAAGGCGTACAGTTTCACATGACTATCGTTTGGCATGCTACGACCTACTATTTGAAACACTGCCACATTCTACAGAGATTATTTCCCTGCAAGAAAAATGCAACTCACTACGTGAGAAATTGCACAATTGTGAAATTGAAGCTACAACTTTGTTTGAAGAGATCAGAGTACTAGTTGAAAAAAATCGTCTTCCACATATTACACAATGCAGTGGTGATATGGCAAAGTTCTTACTACAGTAGAACCAATTTGGATCTTGGTTACATTTCATCCGTGCCACTCGTCAAGGAGATTGGGTATTGCATCTCGCGTCATTAGAAGAACAAATCAAGTATTATTTTGCTCATGACTTATTTCATTATGCCAGACTCATTCCAGTATACATAGCACAGATGAAGGACCTTAAAACAACATATCCAGAAATATGGAATGCTCTCGAATCTGGTTGTTTTGCAGTATCCAAAGCCAATATGCCGTTTACGCAACTATTTTCAGACCAGAACTTGGAACAAAAAATCAAAGAACTGAAGAACATTGGTGGAGTTATTGGTTTAACTCAGAATGAAAACGCCCCCTCGAAAGGTATTTCTTGTGTGCACCAGAAGTATTACGCATTGTTTCAACTTATTTTGAAAAGTACTGTCCAAATGAAGTCTCTAAGCAGCCCAGGGAGCACTATCAACTTCAGATTTCCATGACGCTACAAATTTTTTACAATGCAGCCATCGTCAAGGAGAGTATTCGTGATCATTGTGGAGGCAACCCTTTCCAAGATAGTACCACACTAATGAATATTGCATCCTCTATGAAAGTTCCAGAATCTGCGAAGAATGATATTCTAAATCGTCGACCAAAAAGGCCAATTAGAATTCGAAGAATTTGTAATAGATAAACTAATTCGAGAAGATAGAAAACTTCATTTTCGTTTTCTTTTTATTATGGAATCAAGACCTCAAATGTCTACAAACCTAAAAGATGCAATTGGAAACTACTAGTGTTCTGTAGTACCAAGTTCATTATTTTCTTCTGATGGATATCTTCATATTCCATCTGACAAAACTTCATTCATTGCAGAAATAGAGCAATATAATCAATCACCCATACTTGAGTCATTAGAATCCTCGATTACTTCTCCGATAAAAAAAGTTTGTATTATAGATGGAATGGAAATCGTACAATCAGTAAAAAAGACACTTGCCATGAAAACTTGTGAAGACTTCGCAAATGCTTTTTCCGAGATCATTATGAAAATGACAAGCGGATACACTGAAGGGAGAATAATATTTGACCAATACCTTGAGCATTCACTGAAGGAGCAAACTAGTAAGAAAAGATTGGGGACGACAGAAGCTATTAGATTTACTATTACAAATAGTACCAATATAACGTTGGTTTCGTTAAAGACGTTTGTTTCACATAATGAAGCAAAATCACAGCTGACTGAGTATCTCGGGAATAAATCACTACAGGTTTTTGCTGCTAGTGAGAAGAAAATTGTTGTCGTTTTTGGCAGTAAGGCATACAGTAACCACGCGAATGTTTTCGATTCAGAATTATATGATCATACACATAAAGAAGCAGACACCATTATACATCTTTATGTACTTGATATAGTGAACCATCATGATAATTATGAGATCGATGTATTTTAGCAAGATACTGACATTTTCATATTGCTAATTGACTTGGTTTCAAGTCATCTAGTAAGCAGTGAAATCAATTTTGTTACTGATTGAGGCAACAAACACAGAAAAATTAATATTAATGAAAGATGTCGAGCAATAGGTGCTCATAAAAGCAAAATGTTTACTAGGTTTACATTCATATACTGGTGGAGACTGGGCAGGAAAATTTATAGGCATTTCAAAACACAAGTGGATAAAAGTTTATATCAATCTTCAGTGTGATGATAATATTATAACAGCTTTTCAAGAACTTGGGGAACCTAATGTTGATCCATTATCCAATCTGTCGTTGTTTGAAAAATTCACAGACTGGACATATTTGAAAAATAGTAATTTTTAAAGGATTTCAGAGTTAAGATGCATCTTTTCAGAACTAAAAGTTTCGAGGGGGAGAAATTAACATCAACCCTTCGATCACTGAAGTCACATATTCTAAGATCCAATTTAATTTGCACCATTGGAAAGGGCTACAGAAATCCTCGACCTACAATACCCCCACTTATTGGCAATGGTTGGGGAAAAAATGGCGAAGGAATAATTTCTCCAGTCAAATGCCTGGAGTTACCTATGCCCAAAGGAGTTATTGAACTTGTGAAATATGAATGTAAGAGAACATATAAAGTTGGGAAATGTTCTTGCAGCCCTTTGCAAATGCACAGACTGCAACAATACAAAGGACTATCAATATCATCACAGCGATAGCAGTGATTCAGAAAAGGATACATAGCATCCCAGTACTGTATATACATATAAATGCTGTTTTTAATAATTTTGTTCAATATCTTCGATAATTTATGTTATTTCATTTAAATACTTTGTGTATAACTGGTTAATAAAATGCTAGTATATCGAATGTCTTTCATATTTTTGTGCTTTATTTGCATCTGATCGCTTAAAACACTTCAAAAACTAAATTTACTCCTAATTTTATTATATATTTGTATTTCTTGACCCTGAAAACATATAATTTGACATATTGGTCAATAATTTGCCTCAAATATTAAAGAAGTCAGTAAATGGCAGCCATCTTGAAAATCGCCCCCGAAAATGTGTATAAAAAATGGCACCTAAGGTATTTGGAATCAACATGTCAAAACCTTCACAATACAACAAAAATATCAAACTTGGCACGTCAATCGAGCTGGAGCCACATTTCACGACATTTCAAACCCTACTAATATCTCTTATTCTGGAGCCAGATCGAAGATGAACATTGTTTTAACTGGAAATTTCATTTAAACAAAAATTTCAAAATGAAATCTAAATGTACCTCATTGAAAGATGAAACATTTCCTTATATATTTTTTCCGGTTAAGAACATGTTTTTCTTGGATCAGGATCCAGCATAGTCAACAGACGTTGCCATTAATGCTGTAACGTTGTTGCCCAGCCAAAAAATGAATATCGAATTCATTCTCGGGAGATAATTTCTGTCTCTCAATCGCACAAGATAGCATAGATGGGTAGCCCAAGGTAGAGATTTTCCTCAATTACGATTACTACTGAAAGCCGCAAGCTTTCCAGCAATTCAACCATCTCCCTGTTATGAAAAACCGAGAGATATAACTGCTTAAAATATATTGTACTAGTACATATATTGAATATACAGAGCAGACCTAGAGTATCGAAATCTCTTAGCTGTGATCTCGGCCCTCAAACCCTACAACTGTTGTGAACCAGAATCTTACTATTGAGCGAATGGGCGTTCACTTGAAGACTTCATTTAGGTTACAAAGTTAAATCTGGAAATACACAAATCACTAGTAAACGTGTAAAGAGATATTTGTGGTGCGTCTATTTATAACAAAATGACTACGCACTCTCATTTTATAATAAATAAACGGTCAAGTGCGAGTATAACTCGCACGCAGAGGGTTCCGTACAATAAATATATGGGTTAGTAACTGGGCATTGCATTACACAAATATACCATTAAAGTTATTATCCAGGCATTTAAAGCCGATTGCACATACAGTACGCCGAAAGTGTCTTTATGTATGTCCAAACCGTCCGCGTCTTTAAGGGTTAATATCTCGGCTAATTACTGACATTTTTTTTTTCGAAAATCTTTGTCAACAATTTTTTTTATACTTCTACGACGACGGATATCTCAGAGCTCGTCAATTCCTTTACTGAACGTCCTCAAATCGAAATTTATCTGTAACAGAAAAATGCAATTTTCTAAAAAATTCTGTGACCTAGGGTAGTCGTTATAGTTTTCCAGCAAGATTTAAATTAACTTCTACTACACCTAATTTTTTTCATAATTTTAGTTTCAGTAGATTCAACAATAGAGGAAGGGGGGGCGCATACTTTTGACATTTTCGACGATATCACTGAAAAATTAATACCTAAAATTAAAAGAAATGTATTTATGAGTTCGGCGTTACGAAGGCTTTCACACGATATACAAAGGAAAAAATTTTTTAAGTAACTTAATCAGAACCTCTACATTTATACCAAACATAAATGTGAAATGATAGTTTTCGAGTAAAATGGCTGTGACAGACGGACAGACAGACACAGGAGTGATCTTATAATTTTTCCGTTTTTACTATTCCGTTTTCAAGTACGGAATCCTAAAAATGAATCAAGTGATGTATGCTTAAGGTGTTTAGCACAAGGATGCACACAGAAGCCATTGCTGATGAAGGCAGATGCATTAAGCATGCTTAATTATATTTTTCTTTGTTAGAAAAAACTGTATCTCGCTTACATGTGTTACTTTATTTTTTGAATGCGAATTCACCGTACAATATCACTATTCTTTACGCGATTTAGAGACATACGCCATTGATTAAATAACTGAAAATTAACAATTCTGGACTCCTGGTAAAGTTATTTTATATGTAAGAAGGGAATTCATAATAATACGATGATTGTCTATACTGCTATAATTGGTTTTTATTTTTGCCATCTCTCATAGTTTTCGAGACTAAGTTAATAACGTGCACATTCCACCACAGGTGAGTACTGCGCTCACTCTCATATCACAGGGCATTGTCGTTTTATCATAAGTAGAAACTTATCTCACAATTTATTCGTCCAGTAGTTTCCTGTTTTACCTTGCACTCTATATACATACAACGTAAAGTTTCTATAAGCGATCAACACCCTACAGTGTTGATGCCATGTAGATTTACCGTCTCTCAAAATGTGTAAAATTTCTAAATGTACAATATTTTGCTAAAGTATAATATTTTAATAAATACTATACACTTAATTTAACCTGTGGACACCACTATAGCGCGAATTCATGCTACGAATATTTTGAATGTAGCAACATTTGAAAATATACTTTCATTAATATACATTTACATTAAAAAATGAAACATTTGATAAAATTAAGTTACATATATTATATTTCGATTCCTTTATACATTTCGTGTAGAAATGATGTGTTATATTTCATTACCACAGGTTTGTCAACAAAGGCATATAGGCAGTTGAAGTTACAGAATTCCAAACCGCACTGGTGTGGAGTGCGTGGATTCTGAACGGAACTTTGGAGTCCAAAGTTTGAAAGTGCTGTCTGCTTTAATGCGCTGATAACTCTGAACAAATACTTATGATATTTTTGCAGTCTTTATGTGCATTACCGAGAATGTTCACTCTAGTGCATTGCATTGGTATGCATTTATCATTTAATATTTCATTAAATACAGTATAGTATGTATTTTAGTGTAAAATTTAAATGAAATAATTAAACCGAAAAAAATAAACCAAATAAAAAGTTAACCACTTTAATACACAATTTATCATTGAGAGAAATTATTTAAAAATAGAAAAATACATATTAATTATAAAACGGAAGTATAATTTATCTTTCTTCCAATAGAATTATATAAATATTACATAAAAACATACAGTGATTTTTATTTTATCTTCGAAACATACTCAGACTAACACACTTGTAGAAATCTTGATTATATTATGCTAATGAAGATTTGCTCTAGATTAAAAAAATTATTTAAATCATGCCACACTTCTTCCATTTTGAAAAATAGCCTTTGGAATAGATGTTTTCGGCATAATAATTAAACTTTTTATTCATCTTTAAATATTTACATAAAATAATCATATAAAATAATTATATTAAAAAATTTCCAACTTAATAACCGCTGTTTCGTAAGTTATTTATTTTTTCATGAAAACAAAATGTAACTACACTCGCCAAGCATTTAGAATACTTGTTTAACAACCTTATTTAACACTAAACTAAAGAGTATGAAAAGTTAAACAACTCTTAACAACCATTTGGTAAAAGTTTAAAAGAAATCGAATAATAATATCTGAGTTATGTGCTAGCAGCTGTTACATAATAACTTACCAGACTAACAACTTCGTCTGCAGGAAAAGGGGAACACGAGTTCTTAATGATTATTTATTTATGATTTAAATACCAGATTACGAGTTATTATTGAAAAAGAAAGACAACTTACATATTTTATCAGAGACAATATGTTTCCCTTTATTAAACATTTTAAATAAAGCTTTAAAAGCTTTAAAATAGAAGTAAAATATATTGCATCATCTGTGAGGGTTGAAAAAATTTAAAAATAATGTGAATCATTGTTAAAAAAATAATAAAAGCTAATGATTGATACTACACAATAAATTCACTTCATTACCTTTATAATTGTTTATGAGAATGCATTGAATTTACTAGCCAAACTATTGCAGTTCAAAATGGAATTGTATGCGGTTATGTTTTACGTTTTTTATTTTTTAAGTTTTTTTTATGAAAATGTTAAGAGAAATTTTAAAATGCCCCAAAAAGGAAAAAAATAATAATGTGTTATATTTAAAAAGTATTTAGGACTAGATATATTAGACGCAAGAATGAATTTTTCCCCAGACAGAAGAAAAATTTATTATCATTATAACAGGTTTATACTTTTCTTCTAAAAAATGCTGCTACATTCCCGGACATAGTATAGGCAGGCAACTTTTGAAATTTTCATGGGTTTTACTATTCAGTTTTGAATTGGTAGACATTTTAATAGGTGCCTAGGACATCCTACGAAAATGGCATTGCTAATTAAAAAAAATAAATGTTTGCTGAATCTCAGTTGCTATAGACAAAAGTGATATTTTTCATGAAATGTTTTAATGAATTTAATCGCTATGTATTTGATGTAATAGTATATTGTATATCTGTTATCGAACTTTGAAAAAATACGAATTCATGACAAGCGTCTGAATCGACGGGGACAAATAGTTATGGGATGCATTTTTTTTTACGAAGGCGAAGGCCGACATTATTTCGTAGGTAATATAGTAATACGGTAGATAATGATTTTTTTTTCCTTTTTGAATGAAACGAGTACATTTAAATCTTTCTATTCTTTTAAAATTTAGATTTCTTTTATTACAGTTAAACAAAATGCAGTATTTTCAAAAGTCTTTTTTGTATTTGAAATAGGAGTTTGTTAAACAGTCACTCCTTAATTACATACAAGAGATGAATTACAGTGAAACAATCATATTAGTAATAATTCATAGTAAGTGCTAAAACTATTTTTCAACGTATCAAAAATCACAATAATAGGTACATAGATAGATAGAGATATAGTACGAGAGAAATTGCATTCCAAATCCGTTGTGACCCAATAGTCCTTATTCTTAGTTATCACAATTATAAATTAACGATATTTTAGTTTCATTACGTCATACCAATAGAAATAAAACATTACGAGTATATTGTATTTATTTGCAATGAAACACCAATATTTCATAAATATTTATTTTAATGTTGAATTTAGGAAATCTACTTAATTGTAATCTTGCACTTACTTTTTCAATGTCACAACATTTTATAATAAATGTGTAATAAATGTGTATTTTATAAATGTGTAATTATTCACTGCACATTTTTGAAATTTAAGTAGTATATGGGTAAATTGATTTAAAGCGTCTGGAAAATATGCACTGAAAAAGGCACAAAATATTTATGTAAATATGCACTAAATAATTTAAAATATGCAGAAACATACACCAAAAACATCAGAAATATGCATAATGTTGCACTAAAACCACTTACAATATGCACATGTATGCAGTAATAAATTTTCATTTATCTTTAAATTTCACAGGATGTCAGTAATCGTGTCTTTAAATAAATGCATGAAAAAGGGGGAACAATAACGGATGGTAAGATTTTCCTATATCGGGGATGAATTTTGTTACAATGTATAATTAGACATTTTCCCAAATTACCAAAGTGGAATTTTGTCTCTGATTCTTTTTGATAAGTTTTAGCGAGAAAAATGTTTTATTCAACATCCAACGCTACAATAGATAATATTTACACTAGATACGTGAAATGAGTTTTCTATGTCAGTTTCCTCCCAGTTAATGGAGATATTTATCTCTTAAAAAAGACTTACATTTTATTTAAACTTTCTTGATTTTTTTCTTGCACTTTTTGTCACAGTCTTTTCTGGAAATCATATGCGATAGGTGTCTTAACTTTTGAAATTGCTCTAATATTATTATTGAGATTCATATCAACCGTTTTTTGAAGTCAAGGGTAGCGTCTCGGATTGAAAATGGTTTTCAAATACAGATAATATGTTTTGAACTATGTAGTCTCGCAAAACATCGCTATAAAAACAGCAGAAGAGTGAGAACTGACAAATGTGGAAACCATATCCTATAAAGGATTTCAACGTTTTCGTTAAATAAAGCTGCCTGATTCCAGGCACTGGGTAAGATTGATTCCTTCGATAATCTATAGAATTCCAGTCACTAAAGAAATAAATGAAAATGATAAGATATGTTATAAAGTTAAGATATATAGTTATGACGTTAAGGAAATTAAAAACTTGCTTGCAAGAACATATTTCAGTTATTAAATTCAATTGAGCTAGTAACACGATATTGAAGAAGATGAATGGTTCATATCAAGAATGCTAAATAACTTTATTTTTGTGGATAATTTGCAAAACAGCAGATGTACTATAGTTTACTTCTGTACAGTAAATACATTTTTCAAACAATAAGAATGTGTATTTAAAATGCTGTATAATTGGTTACAACACAGTGCGCACAGAACTGAGCACAGTTGATGTGAAACACATTCGTTCTTTGTTTTCTGGCATTTTGAAATTTATATAGAATATATAATATATTGGTTTATCCTTGTATTATGTTTATAATATACATTTGCATAAATTCAAAACTTAGCTGTTGGTTACATATTTCGTTCATATATGTATTAAATGTAATTCCTTAAGTTTAAATAAAATAATTCTTTATATCTTATATTACTTAAATTATTCTGTAAGTTATCAACTAACTTTGCCTTTTTTCCTTACAAATTTCATCCTTGATGATCTGATATATATATAAGAAAAAAAAATGCTAGGAATGAAACTCATTTAAGTAAACAACATTTATCTAAAATTATTTATTTTTTAAAAATAAATTATTTAATTTTTATTTTAATCTCGCGCTACTTAATAAATTAATTAGAGAATACATTCCAGAAATAACTGTGCGATTAAAAATATGCATTAATTTAGAAATAAAGGGGCCTTTATATAAGATGAAAATTTCTATTAAAATTTGCTGGTGGAAGATTGCCCCGTTGGTAATCTAGCCGTTTTGTAATAACACGTTTCACACTTGATGACCTAATATTTATTTTACGAAACATGAGTGCAAATTTCCATTTCAACCTTATCCATCTACTTTAGTTAATCAAAGGGACATGGCCATACAATATCATCAACTAATATATATATATATATATATATATATATATATATATATATATAAAACTGGATTATAAAAAAACTACAATCAGAAAAACCTATTTTACTACGCAATTCCTATACATGAATAGAAAAATCTGCAGTTAAATTTAATACAAATCAACGAATTTAACGTGACAATTATTTAAATAACTGAGCAAAATTTTCATTCAAATTTCTATATAAGATGAGAAATAAGATATTTTCTTATTAAATGAAATTTTTTATATCTTAATACTTTCCAACACGTGGATAGAGCATAAAATAATCTTTTTGAGAAATGTGAATGGAAATTTTAGTTAAATTATTATTAGCATTATTCGACTTTTCGCATGAGGGTATGGTTCAATCTATTATTTGTATAACTCGTATAAAATAAAGAAATATTAATAAACCATTTGAAATCAAATCTCCATTAATATACAGCATTTAACAATACCATTTATTAAAACTAAGGACTTCTTTTTAACAGATTTTACTTGACAATACTTTAAAGAAAAAAGTACATAAAATTTCTGATTTAAATTCCTAAAAATATATTAACGCAACTTTAAAAATAAGTTGCACTTCATTAGACTTTCGAACGTGTAGTCCATGAAATGTACTTTTTCACAACTGTAAATAGGAAACAATCACTCCGATACTCTTTTATTAGCATCACATGGCATTCTGCTTAAGACTGAGAAAGGAACATTTTCTTCAAACTAACTGTTTATAAGGTAGTAATGAAAATTATTGACAATAAAACAAATTTTAATATGCAATATTTCAGCATGCAGCTGCTAACCAATTTAATTCGACAATACTTAAAAAAAAATATCTAAAAAAATATATGTATATGAATATACAAAGTTGTTAAATATGTATCTTTGTATATGAATATGCAAAGTTGTTATTCAAAGTTGTTAAAATCCTAAGCGCTTTCAACTGCATTGTAACAGACGTCTTCAGGGGAAAAAAAATCAGAGGATGACTCCTCTGAATTCCCCCCTGAAGACGACTGTTATAATGCAGTTGAAAGCGCTTGGGATTTTAACATCATTGACGGTTTTTATGTTGTAGAAACCTTTTTATGTATTTTAGCACATTTTAAGTAAAATTTTATCAGAATTGTAATATCGTACATTTATATGTTAATCAAGGTGAATGTGACGCTCAATAATTATAGTTTGAACTATATTTTATAAAATATATATGAATTATATAATTTTTCTTTGAAAAAAAAAAATTAAGTAACTAGGGGGCTCTGCCCCCTACGAGCTACGCTCGCCAACCCCCGTTCAGACACCCCAGATTCTAAAAGCATGTTAATTTCATTGGCCTTAAAAAGATTGAATTATAATTAAAAAAAAAAAAACAGTGAAGGTCTCCCTGTAAACGGGTTTTCATTCATTTTCCTTTGATTGGAGATTTTAAAGACGAAATCAGCCGCTGCTAAGAGATACAATGGCTGTTTTCGCCTTTGATGAAAAACAAGAAAGAAAAATCATGCGTACGGCATAGATTATGAAACACTTTCCAACACTCCCTGAAAGCTTTAACAAAACTTCGTTATTTAGGGAAATATGGTAAATAAGATAACTAACTAAACATTTAAAAAACTGATTTCAGCAGTTACCATCCATAGCCAAATATGTATTCTAATTCTTCCGAACAGCCCTGTATTTGATCTGTAGGCTGATATATCCTTCTATACATAAAAAAAAAGTTTTGGTTTTGAAATTGACCAATGAAAATCTGCGTAGATATTCCGGGTAGATCGGCATCCAATTTGTATGCTTAAGCATGGCCTTTCATCATTAATATTTAAAAAAAAAACTGTAGCATACACAAATATGAAAATCGGTGGTATTATAGAGAAATATTTGATAAACACGCTGATGCAGACAGTTTTCAAATCGAAGAATTATTTTAAGAGATATTAAATGCTAAAGTTGGACAAAATCGTTCCATTAAAAAATATATATTGGAGCAAAAGCTATACATGAGAATTTAATCATTTTTAGATCATTTTATACGTTATAAGTTCCCGGTGTGCAGATTGCATTTATTTTTCTTATTTGACTGATTTTTTGAGGTTTTATTTCTATTTTAAATTCAAATTTTCAGCATTTCGAGAGATACTTTTTACAAAATTTAGAAAATGTTATTAATTTAAACTGTTGCCAATTGTATAAACAGCGCAAACAATGTTTACTTCAAATTAAAAATTTATTTACAGGTAACTATTACAAACAGAAAAAAAAACTTTAAAATTAGAATTAAATGATTACATGTTAAAAACAGGAATATTACGTCATAAGAACCATATTTACACTTGAATTTGAGAAACTAAATTTTAAAATAAAAAAAATCATCATTATGCGTTAAAACTTGTAAATGAAGGAAATTACGTCATATTTAAAATGGCAAAAAAATATGGCAAAACAATTTAAATTGAAAAAGATATTTGCGCGAGATATTTTGAGATAATCTTGTCAACTATTATCGTGAATTCGAAGACAGCGCAAATAATATTTCCTTCTAACAACAAAAGTATTTTCACCTGAATATTAATAAGAGAAATAAAACTTTGGTGTAAATTACGTCAGATTTGAAACGATACATTTAAAATGAATTATTTAAAAGAACTATCTTATAGTGCTGTTAAAAAATACCGGGAGACAATGACACTGTTTACTTAATTCATTTTACATTAGCTTATTTTCAAATGTTTAACTAATTTTTATAATTAAATACGAAAACAACCATTGTATCTCTTAACAGCATCAGATTTGGTCTTAAAAATCCCCAATCCAAGGAAAACGAATGGAAACCCGTTTACAAAGAGATCGCTACTGTTTTTTTTTTTAATTCAATATTTTTAAAGCCGATCAAATTAGCGTGCTTTTTGGATTTTGGCGTGCCTGATCGGGCTTTGGCGAGCGTAGCTCGTAGGGGGCAGAGCCCCCTAGTATACTATATAATAGAAAATTTAGTTTAGTAAGAAAACGCATTAACATATTGAATTTTCTCTTTCAGCAATTTATACTAATAAATGGAAACATACTTGAATACTTTTGTTCAACCCTGTTGTTTACCTAGTACCTTTATTACACGCCACTATTTAGCTAAACTTTAATTCAAACTAAATCACTCTTAAAACTACTGAAATCGAATTTCCAGAATTTATCATCTATAGGCGGCCATGTATCCAATTATTTGCGTGGCCCAGTGTATCATTTTATCTATTTTCTGCAAACATTTCATAGAAAATTCATGCAGTTCAGCATAACACATTTTAATCCCACCTATCAGCAATTTACGGTCATACTCAGTAACCTTTACGAATTCTTTTGCGTAGCCCTGTATATCAACTATAACATTTACACACACCATATAGTATGCATAAATATAGTGAAACTTAAAAGCGGATATCATAATTAAAAATGCATTCCCTGCCATCGCCGCTAATATACAGTACTTCGGATAGAAAATACTTGTCTCAAATGTTTTGTATGTTCCTGTAAATGCTATGCACTTCGTATTATGCATGAAATAACTTAAGTAAGCCTCACCGACGTATATAAATTTTATTATATATGAATTTGTGTAATTAAAATACGCCGCAAACAATTTCCCCCTATACCATTTGTAATGGAATTATTTTGTGTAGCCTGTAAATGAATAGTAACTATTCGTTGCACCGCATATGCTACAGCATATTCTGCATATTTTAGTGCACTTCGTAAATGCATATATTTTTATTATGTTTGAAAGGGTGTAACATCTTTAAAATTCATGTGAAATGATTTTTTCTCATTGGCCGTAATGTAACGGAATACATTTGACTGTCCATGTAAATGAACTAAACATGCTACAAACTTCATTTGAAATAGGGTTCGTGCTAGGCTAAACGTCAATAACCAAAAGTTCCAGTGCGATGCGAGTATATTTACGAGAGTTAGAGCGTGAACAGACAAACCGAAATCAATAACACTTTTCAACTTTGTTGGAAAGTGTTAAAAATTAGTTAAAAATTTGAAAGTAAGCTAATGTAAAATGAATTAAGCACACAGAGTCTTTGTCTCTCGGTACTTTTTAACAACGCTATGAGAAAGTTGTTTTAAATATACCGTTTTAAATCTGACGTAATTTTCACCAAAGTTTCCTTTCTCTTTTTAATATTCACATGAAAATACTTTTGTTGTTAGAAAGGAAATATTATTTGCGCTGTCTTAGAATTCACGATAATAGTTGAAAAGATTATCTCAAAATATGAAATAAATGTCTGGTGCAAATATATTTTTTAATTTAAAATGTTTTGCCAACTTTTATTTATTTGGCCTTTTTAAATATGACGTAATTTCCTTCATTTATGACTTTTAACGCATAATAATGAATTTAGTATTTAGAAATTTTCTTTCCCTTTTAAAATTCACGTGTAACTGTAGTTTTTATGATGTAATTTTCAATATTTTCCCGATTTTTAACACCTAATCACTTAATTCTAATTTGAAAGATTTTTTCTGTTTACATAATAGCCACGTGTAAATAAATTTTTAATTTGAAGGAAATATTATTCTTTGCGCTGTTTTAAAAATTGGCAACAGTTTAAAATAATTGCCCTTTTCTAAAATGTGTAAAAATATGTCTCTCGAAATGCTGAAAATTTGAATTTAAAATGGAAATAAATCCTCAAAAAATGAGTCAAATTAAAAAGATAATTGCAGTCTGCATATCGGGAACTTCCAATGTATAAAATGATCTAAAAATGTTTAAATTCCTATGTATAGTTTTTCTCCTATCAAACGTTTTTAATGGAACGTTTTTGACCATATTTAGCATTAAATATCTCTTAAAATAATTATTCGATTTAAAGACGGTCTGCATCAGCGTGTTTATCAAACATGCCTCCATAATACCACTGATTTTCATATTTTTGTATGAAACAGTTTCCTTAATATTAACAAAGAAAGACCCCTGGTCATAAAAAATATGGTTGCCGATCTAGTAGGAGCATACCCGGATGATCTACGCAGATTTTCATTGGTCCATTAGCAAATCAAAACTTTTTTATATATATAGAAGGATAAGATGTATATCTATCAACATTTTCAAGCATGAGGGAAAAAATAATGCTGGAATCATAGTTTAGCTGTTCATAACTTTAGCGAGACATGAACACACTCGGAATTAATATTCTTTTTTTTATTTATTTAGGATAATAAAAGTTAAAAGCATTCAAACTTTTCTTAATTTGCAACATTTAAATTAAAAAAACCATAACTGAATTTACACTGAGAGTACTTTAAATAAATAAACCGAAAAAAAAATTCTGGTTTGAAACATTAAATAAATTCTGAAGGAAAAAAAAATCACGTCTCCTTAAGTAATAAATTGCATCTTATGAAAATTTCAGATATCTATAGGCATGAAATACTCCTTTTAAGAAATATGAATACAAATTTCCATTCCAACTCTATCTTTTATTAGTATTACTCGACTTTCTGCACGAGTTAGCCATTAAAACTCGCTAGATTGCTAAGATGACTTTACATAATATTTGATACTTAAAATTCTCCCAACTAATTGTAAAGCATACAAAGACTTTAAAGTTATATTCTATTTATGACTTCCAAAACACATTCAGGAAAAGTAGGTTGCGTTTTATATTCAATTAAAACCGCTGTCTCAAATAAGTTGTGAATAAAGATTCTCTAAAGTGTTTAAAGTAGTTTTAATTGGCACTCTTTGGACGGAGGGGGAAAAACTGGAGGCTTAAATAAACACAATTATGGTTCATTAACGTAAGTTTGCGGTAGTAAGTAGAAAAATGAACTATGGCATTAATTCTAAGTTTGAAATAAAATTTCATGCGTATACAATGACACCCCTCGTTAAGAAAAAGTGTGTTAGTGCATAACAAGGTTCTGATGTGATTTTCAATTATATTTCATAGTTAAATTATTTTATTTTCAATGTATAATAAAATAGTCACAGTGGAACTGCGATAACTCGACATCTGCATAACACATCTACTACGGTAACTCCACACTTAATCACATACGAATTGAATATTTCCAA
The DNA here is from genome assembly GCA_963932465.1 of Maratus speciosus. Classification (NCBI taxonomy): domain Eukaryota; kingdom Metazoa; phylum Arthropoda; class Arachnida; order Araneae; family Salticidae; genus Maratus; species Maratus speciosus. The sequence continues at coordinate 70,572,958 of OZ010790.1, forward strand.
GTGAGCGAAAAATGCCCAGCCCAGGAATCGAACCCAGATGCTTGGCATACGGGGTTAATGCTCTACCGTTTAAGCTAACTAGGCTGACAACCGGCGAGCATATCTCTCTTAGGTAACCTAATTGGTAATAACATCTGGTCTGTCAAGTGGACAGCTCAACAGAATAAACCGCAAGTAAAGGAACCCCATATAAACGATGGGCACGTAGATAAATTATGATTTTTAACACAAACAGTTCAATTGTGTTAAAATAATAGTTTATTTATTCACATAGTTTGTAAAATTGTAATTTCAACGGGAAGAAACTCTGTAACTGGACCCATTTTAGCAAATATGCATACGCAGTTAGTCGACTACAGTTGGAACCGTTATATTTATAAAGTTGTCTTTTCATTAACCAGTACAAAGACTTTAAAGTTAAATTCTATTTATGACTTCCAAAACAAATTCAGTAAAAGTAGGTTGCGTTTTATTTTCAAATCAAAACCGCTATCTTAAATAGGTTGTGAATTAAGATTCTCTAAAGAGTTTAAAGTAGTTTTAATCGTCACTCTTTGGACGGAGGGGAATACCTGGAAGCTTAAATAAGCACAATTATAATTTATTAACGTAAGTTTGCGGTAGTAAGTAGAAAATGAACTATTGTAACAAATATTTCAAAACCGATACACTAGGTGGCAGCACACGACACTTTAGCGGGCTGCCAATTAGGTTTTCCCATAATTCATTGCGGATTAGCTTTTACGCAGGGAGATAGTTTTTGAGACGCAGAATGTAGGGGTGTTCGAAATACAAGCTGCTTGCTTGATTTTTTCACCCGGAGCTTTTTATGAGAGGCGGGAAATGATAAAATGTTTTGCAATCAGCGGATTTCTTCTGAGTTTTGGCGATGTAAATATGTACAGTATTCCTGTAAATAATAATATGTCTTGTAGTACAGAGATTCATTAAACCTTTCTTTGTACTAAAGCATAGAGTGGCGTTTCTTTTCTGAAGTGATGAGTCGATTGATAAAAGATTGTAGCGTCTACTTATGGAAAGTAAGCTGGCTATACTATGGCATTAATTCTAAGTTTGAAATAAAATTTCATGCGTATACAATGACACCCCTCGTTAAGAAAAAGTGTGTTAGTGTATAATAAGTTATTCATATGATTTTCAATTGTATTTCACAGTTAAATCATTTTATTTTCAATGTATTATAAAATAGTCGCAGTGGAACTGCGATAACTCGACACCTGTATAACACATCTACTGCGGTAACTCGACATTTATTCACATAGTTTATAAAATGCTTACTTGAACGGGAAGAAAATATGTAACTGGACCGATTTCAGCAAATACGCAATTTGTGGACTACAGTTGGAACCGTTATATAACAACTATTCTTTATAAAGCTGTCCCTTCACTGACCAGTACAAAGACTTTTAAAGTTAAATTATATTTATGACTTCCAGAATAAATTCAGGAAAAGTAAGTTTAGTTTTATTTTCTAATTTAAACTGCTGTCTCAAATAAGTTGTGAATAACGATTCTCTAAAATGTTTAAAGTACTTTTAATCGTCCCTCTTTGAACGGAGGGGAAATACCTGGAAGCTTAAATAAACACAATTATGGTTCATTAACGTAAGTTTGCGGTAGTAAGTAGAAAAATGAACTGTGGCATTAATTCTAAGTTTGAAATAAAATTTCATGTTAAATTATTTTATTTTCAAGTATAATAAAACAGAGTATAACCTAAAAAATCCGGCATCTTCGGAACCGAGACTATGCCGGATTTTTGAAAATTCCAGATTTCTGAAAGAATATCAAAAGAACTTCCGATATTCTTAATGCTGCCTTTAGTCATAATTTGATTTATAACCAAGTGAAAATTATGTGAGAAAATTAAGTATTAAAAAAAAGCTTACTTTAATTGATATTTTCTATGTTACAAAAAAAAAAAAAAAAAAAAATCTAATGAACAGTGTAGTCTTTTCTCCTCATGCAGTTTCCCGAAACTTCGATGTCAGTTTTATTTGCTTCAGTTTTTTTTAGCCATTCAAGTTTTTCTTGTATTTTACGTAGAGGAAGAATATCGATTCCGAAACGAGTATGTTTTTTTTTCTCTAAGAGGTCCTCTGAGATGCGACGAGCGTTATATGTGGTTCCATTTTGGGCAGCACCAGAGATCTCGCTGTCCGCTAAATGTTCATTGTTTTTTATGCCTGTACAGTTGCTATCTTTTTTTCTCTCGTATGTTGGAAGTATAAAAAAAGAAGGAGGGCGAGATGACTTTCATGCCTGATTTTGGCGGTTTTCTGAATGCCGGATTTTTGAGATCACACTGTAGTTACTGTCGAACAGCAATAACTCGACACTTGCGTAACACATCTATCGTGGTAACTCGACATTTATTTACATAGTTGGTAGTATGTTAACATCAATTAAGAAGAAACACGGTAACTCTACCCACTTTAGCAAAAACCCACTAAAATCGACGACAGTTGGAGGCGTCATATCACAACTATTCTTTAGAAATTTTCTCTTTCATTGATCAGTACTCGAATTAAAATCCAATTTTTATTTCTACAATTTAAATTACTTCCATATTTTATTCAAAATACTTTATGGTGCATTGAAGAAACGATCTTTTTTTTCGAATATTTAACACTTATATAAAAAGGACATCCTTTCTTCTTGAGCATATTTTATGATTTCAAAATCATAATAGATCAACGATATTTAAAAAAAAAAAAATAAAAAAAAACATTTTCAAATATGAAATCATGCACAACCTCACTAACTTAACATCCGCTTACGTAAAAAAAAAAAAAAAAAAAAAAAAAAAAAAAAAAAAAAAAAAAAAAGCATATTATGGTTTGTGTCAACTTATCAAGGGTGCACAGTAATATATTTATATATAATAACGTCATTCATTGCAACTAATATATATGATTTATCAATGATTTTTTAAAAATTATTATTAATGGATATTTTCAGTGGTGAAAAATTTGATAATCATAAAATGCTTTTTATATAAAAATTATTACAAATAGAATAATGTTTTAAAAAGGGCAATCATAACTTTAAAATAAAGAGTTTGATAATAAGGAAAATGGATTTTCTATATGAAAGTTATATTTATAAAAAACTTATTCGAAATGCATATGAAACAAAAATTGGAGTTTTACAACAAAAAAGATTTAACGATTTAAAAAGCATTTTAATTTAAATTCATGCTTAATAAGCTGATTTTATTAATAAACTTCTAAAACTTCACAAATGAATTCAAATATATTGGTGGACGTATAAAAACAATAAACTGAAACTTTATATTAAAGAGAATTATAATGATTTAGAAATAAAATTGAATTAAAAGTCATAATATCTAACCTTTGAATAATATCCATAATAATTTCATATGTAATGTATGAAACTAATTTTTTCAATTCGGTTTAAAATGTTTCAGGCATTTGCGCTGTTAATTTTCTCAATCGAAAATAGAGGGATATGTGGTTACCATTTTTTGATTGATGCCCCCTAATCATTATTTTTGTTTTGCTATTTTACGCTAGTACCTTGCAAACCAGCAGGTTTACTGCATACGAAGCTCCCTTCGCTCTACGAGTATTCATTCGATTGAGTGCAAATCAACTATGCAATTATCGTCTTTTTCTTCTAGAAATTTAGCGAAAATACATTAGTACGAGTTATTTATTTTATGTTAACGTATTGCCAGTAATGAACGCTTAAGGCAAATGTCTATAACTAATGCATATTTAAAAATTTTCAAATAGTAGATTTTATTTAATTTTTATTTTCTAAATTTCATTCCTATTAAATATTTCAAAGTTATTGGCCGGTCATCGCCTTTATAAGAAAGGATATTCTGCTTTATGTCTTCGATAATTATATTTAAATATATGATTATATTTAACGGTTAAAGTAAATGTCTATAACTAATACATATTTCAAAATTTTGAAATTATGCATTTTACTTAAATTTCCTTTTCTAAATTCAATTTCTTTGAAATTTCAAACTTACTAACCGGTGATCGCCTTTATAGAAAGTATATTCTTCTTTATGTCTTCTATGATTATTTTTAAATATTATTATGTATTCACTACCTTTTCATTGTTGCTCAATCAAATTTACATTGATATAAAACATGCTTTATTTTATTTTATTTATTTATTTTTGGATAGTAATTCAAATGTTTCATTTTGGGAGATTACAAAAATAATATTAGTTATTTTAATTTTGACAAGAGTATTAAGTTGTCTTTTCAATGTTCACAATTTTTTAGATAAATCTTGATTAACTATCTTATATAAATCCATTTAAAACTAGAGTTAATTTTAATATATATGTCGTAGGCTAATTGAGAAATCCGGCTCTTTGCAAACAGCCTAGTCTCTTTGCAAAGAGCCGGGCTAATTGGAGAATCCATCTACCTTTTTCCAATTAGCCTGATATTTTTCAGGCTTATTGCAAAGAGCCTAGAAAGCGTTAGGCTAATTGAAAAATGACCACTTATTATCCGATCAGAGTGATATTTTTAGCTCACAGGCTATCAAAGCCAGAGTTTTTGGGGTTCATTGGTTAAGGATAAAGGGGGAAAAGGTGGGCTAGTCCCCCCCCCCCTTAATTTATATAAATGGGTTTTTCATTTAGAAATATTCAACTTGCTCCAATTTTGGTATACCTGTATATTGTGTTAAGGAGCTTCCCTGATTAGATTTGGAAGCTCATTATTTAAGTATAAAGGGGGAAAGGGGTGGCTACCCCCCTTAATTCAGATAAATCGGTTTTTCATGATGAATTATTCGATTTGCTCTAAATTTGGTATACCGGTTTATTAAGTTAAGGAGCTGCCTTGATTAGATTTGGAGGTTCATTAGTTACATATAAAGGGAGAAAAGGGGGGGCTTCCCCCCGTAATTTAGATAAATGGGTTTTTCATTCAGAAATAAGCGATTTGCAATAAATTTGGTATACCGATTAATTATGTTAAGCAGCTTCCCTGATTACATTTGGAAGATCATTATTATGTATAAAGGGGGGCAATTGCCTCTCCCCTTAATTTAGATAAATGCGTTTTTCATGTAGAATTATTCGATTAGCTCAAATTTGGTATACTGGTTTATTATGTTAAGGAGATGGCTTGATTAGATTTGGAGGTTCATTAGTTACATATAAAGGGAGGAAAGGGGGGCTATCCCCCCTTAATTTAGGTAAATGGGTTTTTTAATGCAAAATTATTCGATTTGCTCCAAATTTGGTATACCGGTTTATTATGTTAAGGAGCTTCCCTGGTTAGATTTGGAAGTTCATTAGTTAAGTATAAAGGGAGGAAAGGGGGTAGCCCCCCCCCCCCTTAATTTAGGTAAATGGGTTTTTATTGCAAAATTATTCGATTTGCTCGAAATTTCGTATACAGGTTTATTATGTTAAGGAGCTGCCTTGATTAGATTTTGAGATTTATTGGTTAAGTATAAAGGAGGGACAGGGGCTAGTGTCCCCTTAATTTAGATAAATGGGTTTTTCATACAGAATTATTCGATTTGCTTCAAATTTGATATACCAGTTTATTACGATATGGCTTCCTTCATTTGATTTGGAGGTTCATTGGTTAAGTATAAAAGAAGGGGAAAGGGGGGCTATTGCCCCTCCCCTTAAGTTAGATAAATGGGTTTTCATGCAGAATTATCTAATTTACTTTAATTTTTTTTTAATCGGATCCGAACTTGAAGATTTCATTTGAAGTCAACCCGAAAACCGACCACAACCAGGCTTTGGATTGAGTTCAATTAGAACTTTCAGGTTTGGATCGGGTTGCCGGTGGACGGAGATTATTTTGTCTAACTTGCATCGGGTTATAGTTCTTTGGAATATTTTTGTCGGTTAAGATTTGGTTCGGGACGGATTTCAGGTTGACTTCGAATGGAATTTTTAGGTTCTGGTAGCGTTGCGTGTCCACGAAAACTAATTTGTCTTGTTCGGATCCGGTTATGGAGCTTTGGAGTATTTTTGTCGGTTATCAGATTTGGTTCGGGATTTCGGGTTTTTACAAATGGAACTCTCAGGTTCGGGTCGGGTTGCAAGTAGACTGAAATTATTTTGTCTTGCTCGGATCGGGGTACGGTCAGTTGTAATTTATTTTTCGGGTTTGTGTAGGGTTATGCGTTAATAAACCTAATAAAAAGAAAATTGCCCAGTTAAACTGATGGCATTGAGTTCACAGGCTATTCACACTAATTGTATATTATACTCTTATTTCAAAGAATAATGCCCCTCGAAAAATAAGTGAAGGGATTAGTCCCCGTTGCCCCACTTTCTATTTAACCAAAGAACCTCCAAATCTAATCAGGGAAGCTACTTAACATAATAAACTGGCATACCAAATTTGAAGCAAATCAGATAATTCTGCATGAAAAAACCATTTCACTAAATATTAATAACTACCATTTCGCATCTCTTATTAGCTCCCCCATTTCTCCCTTTATGCTGAACCAATCTAATCAGATCTAATCAGATCTTTCAAATCTAATCAGAAAAGCTCCTTATTAGAATGAACCTAGAAAAAAAATTAAACTAAATTAGATAATTCTGCATGAAAACCCATTTATCTAAATTAAGGGGTGGGGCAATTGCCCCCCTTACCTCCCTTTTATACTTAACCAATGAACCTCCAAATCAAATGAAGGAAGCCATATCGTGATAAACTGGTATATCAAATTTGAAGCAAATCGAATAATTCTGTATGAAAAACCCATTTATCTAAATTAAGAGGACACTAGCCCCTGTCCCTCCTTTATACTTAACCAATAAATCTCCAAATCTAATCAAGGCAGCTCCTTAACATAATAAACCGGTATACGAAATTTGGAGCAAATCGAATAACTCTGCATGAAAAACCCATTTATCTAAATTAAGGGGGCGTCTAGCCCCCCTTTCCTCCCTTTATACTTAACTAATGAACCTCCAAATCTAATCAGGGAAGCTCCTTAACATAATAAACCGCTATACCAAATTTGAGCGAATCGAATAATTTTGCATTAAAAACCCATTTACCTAAATTAAGAGGGGGGGGGGGGCTAGCCCCCCTTTCCTCCCTTTATACTTAACTAATGAACCTCCAAATCTAATCAAGCCATCTCCTTAACATAATAAACCAGTATACCAAATTTGAGCTAATCGAATAATTCTACATGAAAAACGCATTTATCTAAATTAAGGGGAGAGGCAATTGCCCCCCTTTATACATAATAATGATCTTCCAAATGTAATCAGGGAAGCTGCTTAACATAATTAACCGGTATACCAAAGTTATAGCAAATCGCATATTTCTGCATAAAAAACCCATTTATATAAATTAAGGGGGGGACTATCCCCCTTTTCCCCCTTTATCAACCAATGAACACCAAAAACTAATCAGGGAAGCACCTTATCAGAATGAACCTAGAAAAAAAAATATGAAGCAAATCGGATATTTCTATGAAGAGTTATCGCGTTACGTACATACGTGTGTACGTACGTACGTACACACGTACATACAGAATCGTCGGGCACATAAGCTCTGAGGCTTTGATAGCCTGTGAGCTAAAAATATCACCCTGATCGGATAATAAGTGGTCATTTTTCAATTAGCCTAACGCTTTCTAGGCTCTTTGCAATAAGCCTGAAAAATATCAGGCTAATTGGTAAAAGGGAGATGGATTCTCCAATTAGCCCGTCTCTTTGCAAAGAGCCTAGGCTGTTTGCAAAGAGCCGGATTTCTCAATTAGCCTACGACATATATATATATTGATTAAAATCAAAAACAGTTTACTACTTTAACAATATTATTTATTTATTATAATAATATAAAGGGTATTCTCCTTTATGTCTTCCATAATTATATTTAAATATACGATTATATTTAACGGTTAAAGTAAATGCCAATAACTAATACATATTTCAAAATTTTGAAATAATGCATTTTACTTAATTTTCCCTTTGTAAATTCAATTTCTTTTAAATTTTAAACTTACTGGCCGGTCATCGCCTTCATAGAAAGGATATTCTTCTTTATGTCTTCTATGATTATTTAAAAATATTATCATGTATTCACTACCTTTTCATTTTTGCTCAATCAAATTTACATTGATAAAAAACATGTTTTATTTTATTTTATTTATTTATTTTTGGATAGCCATTGAAATGTTTCATTTTGGGAAATTACAAAATATTAGTTCTTTTAATTTTCACAAGAGTATTAAGTTGTTTTTTCAATGTTTACAATTTTTTAGATAAATCTTGATTAACTATCTTATATAAATCCATTTCAAATTAGAGTTAATTTTAATATATACATTTTCCCTAAAATCAAAAACAGGTTACTACATTAATACATGGAAATTATTCCAGAGAGAAACATTCGCGTTGGATACAATATTTCACATGAAAATTAAATTTCAAAGTAATTGCTTAAAAGGTGCAAAGGCGAACATAGTGAAAAAAATTCCAAGCTGGGACTGGAACCCGGGCCATCAGTACAGCGCACGGACGTTCTACGGACTAAACCACTTGGAACGATACACAACTCGGAAAATTTCTCACTATTATATGTTGGCAAGGCTACAAACGCAGCACAAGAAGGAATATTTATCGTGAGCCACCGACCTGGGGCTAACACGAAACATAATTAAATCCAGCATCGATAGAATCTATATTAATACATGGAAATTATTCCAGAGAGAAACATTCGCCTTGGATACAATATTCCAAATGAAAATCAAATTTCAAAATAATGGCTTAAAAGGCGCAAAGACCAACATAGTGAAAAATATTCCAAGCCGGGACTCGAACCCGGGCCATCAGTATAGTGCACTGCCGTTCAACCTTTTAAACAATTACTTTGAAATTTGATTTTCATTTGAAATTGATTTTCATTGATTTTCATCTGTTGTAGCCTTACCAACATATAATAGTCAGAAATTTTCCGAGCTGTGTATCGTTCCAAGTGGTTCAGCCGGTAGAGCGTCAGTGCGCTATACTGATAGCCCGAGTTCGAGTCCGGCTTGGAATCTTTTTTCACTATGTTGGCCTTTGCGCCTTTTAAGCAATTACTTTGACTTTTGATTTTCATTTGAAATATTGTATCTAAGGCGAATGATTCTCTCTGGAATAATTTCCATGTATTAATATAGTTTCTATCTATGCTGGATTTAATTATGTTTCGTGTTAGCTTCAGGTCGGTGGCTCACGATAAATATTCCTTCTTGTTCTGCGTTTGTAGCCTTGCCAACATATGATAGTGAGAAATTTTCCAAGCCGTGTATCGTTCCAAGTGGTTTAGTCGGTAGAACGTCATTGCGCTATACTGATGGCCCGGGTTCGAGTACCGGCTTGGAATCTTTTTCACTATGTTGGCCTTTGCGCCTTTTAAGCAATTACTTTGACTTTTGATTTTCATTTGAAATATTGTATCTAAGGCGAATGATTCTCTCTGGAATAATTTCCATATATTAATATAGTTTCTATCGATGCTGGATTTAATTATGTTTCGTGTTAGCCCCAGGTCGGTGGCTCACGATAAATATTCCTTCTTGTGCTGCGTTTGTAGCCTTACCAACATATAATAGTCAGAAATTTTCCGAGCTGTGTATCGTTCCAAGTGGTTTAGTCGGTAGAGCGTCAGTGCGCTATACTAATAGCCCGGGTTCGAGTCCGGCTTGGAATCTTTTTTCACTATGTTGGCCTTTGCGCCTTTTAAGCAATTACTTTGACTTTTGATTTTCATTTGAAATATTGTATCTAAGGCGAATGATTCTCTCTGGAATAATTTCCATGTATTAATATAGTTTCTATCGATGCTGGATTTAATTATGTTTCGTGTTAGCCCCAGGTCGGTGGCTCACGATAAATATTCCTTCTTGTTCTGCGTTTGTAGCCTTGCCAACATATGATAGTGGGAAATTTTCCAAGCTGTGTATCGTTCCAAGTGGTTTAGTCGGTAGAACGTCAGTGCGCTATACTGATGGCCCGGGTTCGAGTACCGGCTTGGAATCTTTTTCACTATGTTGGCCTTTGCGCCTTTTAAGCAATTACTTTGAAATTTGATTTTCATTTGAAATATTGTATCCAAGGCCAATGTTTCTCTCTGGAATAATTTCCATGTATTAATATAGTATCTATCGATGCTGGATTTAATTATGTTTCGTGTTAGCCCCAGGTCGGTGGCTCACGATAAATATTCCTTCTTGTTCTGTGTTTGTAGCCTTGCCAACATATGATAGTGGGAAATTTTCCAAGCTGTGTATCATTCCAAGTGGTTTAGTCGGTAGAACGTCAGTGCGCTATACTGATGGCCCGGGTTCGAGTACCGGCTTGGAACCTTTTTCACTATGTTGGCCTTTGCGCCTTTTAAGCAATTACTTTGAAATTTGATTTTCATTTGAAATACAGTTTACTACTTTAACAATATTATTTATTTAGTATAATAATATAAAGGATATTCTGTTTTATGTCTTCCATAATTATATTTAAATATACGATTATATTTAACGGTTAAAGTAAATGCCTATAACTAATACATATTTAAAAATTTTGAGATAATGCATTTTACTTAAATTTCCTTTTCTAAATTCAATTTCTTTGAAATTTTAAACTTACTGCCCGGTCATCATCTTTATAGAAAGGATATTCAGCTTTATGTCTTCTATGATTATTTTTAAATATTATTATGTATTCACTACCTTTTCATTGTTGCTCAATGAAATTTACATTGATAAAAAACATGTTTTATTTTATTTTATTTATTTTTGGATAGCCATTCAAATGTTTCAATTAGGGAGATTACAAAAATAATATTAGTTATTTTTTTTAATTTTTACAAGAGTAATAAGTTGTTTTTTCAATATTTACAATTTTTTAGACAAATCTTGATTAACTATCTTATATAAATCCATTTCAAATTAGAGTTAATTTTAATATATATATTTTCCCTAAAATCAAAAACAGTTTACTACTTTAACAATATTACTTATTTAGTATAATGATAAAAAATAATTCTGAAATATCATGTAAAATTAAAATTATTACAATATATTTAAATACTGCTATTTAAAAATTTATGAAAATAAAAATGTCTGAGAAAAGTCTCACATCAATTGTAAATTATTTCACTGATTATGTTATCAAATGCTGAAAAACATTTAATTATAACTGAAGCTTTATACTGCAGATAATTTCAATGATTAGAAAACAAAATCGGATATCTGTCCAAATCCTCTTTTTTTATTATTTTATTTTACAATATTAGTTTTTTTTTTTTTTGTGTGTGTGTGTGTGTTATTTTTTCCATACTCTTAAATTTTAGAGGAAATATCAGTAACAAACAGATACAAAAACTAATTGAAAAATATTAAAGAATACTTCGTTCATTAAAAAATACACTTTTTCATTAGGATGGAAATTAAACAGTATGGAAGCATGTGTTATTTTTCCCGGCTTTGCTTATAAAGGTGGAAGATGTTCATATGTTCATTGATATTAGAACAGTTTTCTTATATATCAAAATTAGAATATCAAACAACTATTTTTGTATAGAAAAAATTTAAATCTTTATGAAAAAAAACCTATTGCATTAAACAGAGAATGCTTAAAATATTTTTATGTTAAATACGTTAAATATTTTAAATACTTAACACATTAAATTATGTTTAAGAAAATTTCGAATTTCCCTTCAAATATACATTTTATGTTTTTTTTTTTTTTTTTTTTTTTTTTACAGTTTTAGTTTTTTAAGATTTCTAGTCAGAAACAGTTTGTTTTTAAAATACTCACAACTTTAAGGTAATATATTAATAATTAGTATAAATATGAACCTAATAAAAAAAAAATACTGGCCTAGTAAAGAAACACAGTTTTATTAAAATGTAAATTAAGCAGCAGCACGCGCATTTTCCCCCCTGCCGTGTTTATTAAAAGTACGGATAAGTTCATCTGAACACAAACGTTCGCTTAGAATGGCGTTCGTATGAATCAAATTACACTAATATCAAAAATCTAATATTGTCTAAAATAATAACTTTCTGATCAACAGAACGTTATTTATAAAATAATAATAATAAATAAAGTTTAAAATGTTTTTCGATCAGATGAAGTAAATGTTAAATGTTTTGATATTTCATACAAACACAATAAATTACGTAATTTATTTTTTAAATTTTCCATTGACTTGACTTGAACGTGATAATTTATAGAGTACCTAAGATAAGATCATTTACCTCCAATACTAGCAATGACATGTATAAAGTTCAGACAAACAGGCAGAAAAGCAAGTCCCACGAAGCCTTTATAAACAAAAGGTCATACAATAATAAATAAAAAAAAAAAAAATTACATAAAAAAGATAAAATGATCAAAATAAAGCTAGAATTTTTTTTTAGGAGTGCACGAAGGTCGACCAAACAAATTTATAGTCATAATAGTAATAGCCAACCAAATTACAGATGACAGCAAATATGAGAAAATATTAATAAATGTTAATAAATATTAAAATAAAGCAGCAGAGACTGAAAAAATTGATGAAGAGTGCAATCAACTATGAAACACGAATAATTTACTTAAAAAATATTATAGAATAAGAAAACAATGATAGGAACTTTCAAAATGCGAACTGAATGAACTGAAAAAAATTTAAATTTCCATCAAATATTCCTTTTAGGTATTTGTAACTTTTTTAACATAAAATTACTGGTCGAAATTAAGTTTTTTTTTTAATACTCATAATTTTTGGGTAAAATATTAATAATAAATGTATATGCGAGCCTAAATACATATGAACCTATTTAAAAACAAATTGCTCGTCTATTAAAAAAACGCATAGTTTCATTAAAATTTAAATCAAATAGTAATAGGAAATGTGCAGTTCTTTTTGTACGATGTTTATTAAAAGTACAGAGAAATCATTTTGAATACTAACATTTACTTAGAATATTTTCTTATAAATCAAAATTACACCGAAAATCAAAAATCTAATTTTGTTTAAGGGAAAAAAATCTCTTGATGAATAGAACATTATTTAAATTTATTTTATAATTACATCTGAATTTAATGAGATTTTTATTCATTACCTAATCATTAATTACAGCGTTGAAAAGCAGAAGGAATGGCGTTATTTATCGTTTGGTTTTACAAGCGACTTTTATTTCTATTTGATATATAGGGGAAAATATCATATTTTGTAATTAAGAGATCAGTAATTAAACCAAGAATAGTGAATGATGTACGTTTGGAATGAAAATTTGAATTTTGTGAGATGATCGATATTAGTGTTGATTATTTCCTTTGAAAAAACATTTTTATTTTCCCAATAACAGAATTTTAAAATAAGAAGTATTTGTATAAAATTATATTTCAAAAAATTTAAATATGTGTAAATTGTTGAGATTAAATATATGTATTTGCTTCATATATAATTTTTCCGTATGTTTAGATTTTACATATGAGGACGTAAGTTTCAAAACTCGCCTTATCCGAAAAAAAAAAGAGTTTTTTTAAATCAATTAATTAATCAATCTTTTTAATTAATCCATTGGTGAACCTCCCTGGAAAAAATGCTACAATCTGAAAGAAAGAAAAAGAATTTTTATCGTGTATTTCTGGCATTGTAAAATTTCGGTTTACAATGAAAACCTATGAATGCAGCCTGAGGTTTTTCGCGATTTCCCAAAATTTGCCTTTCTGGATAGGGCAAGTTTTGAAACTCACGTCCCCATATGTTAACATTGTATTTTAAATCCATGTTTCATTACAAAAAAATGAGGAAAAAGCATAAACTATAAGTTCATTCTAAAATTCTAAATATTTTTTTATGATCATAACTATAATAAATACTAGAAAGGTAGCCCGTCAAAAATGACGGAAATTTAGATATAAAGATATATACAACTCATGTGCAAGAATATGAGTTTTCTCGTTTGTTCCGCAGTGATAGATGAAAATAACACATTTTAAGAACGAAACACATTTATAAAATACTGTGTACAGTAGAAGACCACTAATCTGCACAGTTTGGTTCCAAGTGTTATGCAGATTTGAGGCTCTTTGCGGTCATGTCTATTCAATCTTTGTTTACATTTTTTTAAATTTATATATTGAACAATTTAGATTGTTAAGCCTTAAAAATAAATAAATTACACACTTGAAGTAACTTAAAAACTATTAAATTATCGTATACGATTTCATGAAATGGTATTATATGGTATTATATGTGTGTGCTTCACGATCTTGGTTACGACTTTGGAGAAATTGGCTGCAACCTGTCATAATTCTAATAGTGTGGGCCTCTATAACAAAAAAGTAACCAGTTTTTAGTAAAATTTCTGATGTAAAGTAGTTTTCAAAAACTTGTGTAAAATTGCAGGCGGTTCTCCTGTTATGCCAGTCCTAGGAATAATATTTCTCACTGAAGAGTTTCCATGTATATGTGGAATTTAGAAAAGCTTCTCCAAAAGAATTTCCTGAAATGACATTGTAATTCCTCTAACTTCAAAGTTTAATCGGGCCGTGATGTTGTTTACTGAAATCTAATAAATACAGTTATTTTGAATATTATAACAGAATTAAACAGCTATACTTATTTAAGTTAAACTCGCTGTTATTTCCCGATGTTATTTTTTAGTATTAAAAAAGAAAATTATTTAATTTTTTCAAATCATGCACATTTATAATTTTTAACGTCTTTAATAACTAAATAATGAAAAAATATGCTTTTGTTCTGAGCTCATAAATATGACAATAAAATAATGTAACTAAGAGAGTTTGCAAAATTAAATCTTTATGATTTCAAACCATAAACAAATGATACCGCCACCATTTTATCTACTATGACATCATTAGAATATTGTCCATTGATTGTTGGAGAACTTACTTTGTGAATGATTACCTCAATGATTTAATATTTTTTACGGTTCACGATGAATGAATCACTTGTGTTTGTTTAGGTTTATGGAATGAGATATACAGCCGTGAACCTAATTTCAACTAAAGTTATCCAAGGGTATATGCATTTTTAATCGAAATTAAAAACAATGCTTTGATCTCGAAATAAAAAGTTTTAGTTTGTATAATTGGTTATTTCTGTTAATTATTTATTTAGGTACTTTTTCATTATAGCGCATTTTTAAAAAAAGCTTGGCGTAATTCGGGCACCAGAAAGTGAGATATGTTGCCAAAATATATAAACAGCTATGAAAACAAATCTAATGAACTTTTATTTTTGTTTATATATGCAATTATACATAAAAAATCGTTTCTAAATATATATAATATTTTTTATGTACAAATTACGGCACAGATTTCAGATATGAACCGGGATACCTAACTGGCGCTAAAATGGTGTTATTTTGCCTGCTATGGTAACCCGGCTATTGTTTTTTATTTATTAATAAATTGTTTATTACTTTTATTTTCTGTTTTTAAATTATATAAACTGTTTTGTTCTATAGTTATTATTCAAACTTTTATTTATTTATAGTTATTTCCTTTCCAAAATGATAGCAAATAATTTAAAAACATATAAGTAACTGGTATTCGAAAGCGAGATTTCTGCCGAATTGGCGTCAGAGAAAAATCACGCCAACCCCGATACGTATATGACATCTGTGCAAAAATTACTTCTGTTTCTTTATATAAATGGGTAAATAGCTTTTTTTACATTAAATAAATTGTATACATATGCAAAAAATTGATTGTGAGTATGAAGCAGTAAAAAGGTTGTCAGAAAATACGTTGGCAAACTTCTTTCTCGCCAAGAAACGTTTCTCCGAAGTATTGTACATAAGCAATGATTGCTAGAAATGCATTTTTAATTATGATATACGCTTTTATGTTTCACTACATTTATGCATACTATACCGTGTGCATAAATTTGACAGTTCATATGCAGGGCTGCACAAAAGAATTCGTAAGGGTTACTGAGTATGAGAATAAATTGCTTAAAGGTGTTTTTTAAAGGAGTTATGCAGTTTTACGCCTGAACTGCATTTAATTTACTAAGAAATGTTTGTAGAATATAGATAAAATGATATAAAGGGCCACGCAAAGAATTGAATACATAACCGTCTATGGATGATAATATCTGGAAATGTGATTTCAGTAGCTTTAAGTGTAGTTTAAATTAAATTTTAGCTAAATAGTGGATGTAATAACGGTACTACTGCCTATGGACGGTAACTGCTTTAATCAATTTTTAAAAAATTTTATGCGTTTTCTAATGTTTACTTAGTTATCTAATTTACCTTATTTCCCTAAATAACGAAGTTTTGTTAAAACATTCAGGATGTGTTGGAAAGTGTTTAATATTCTATGCTTAACGCATGATTTTTCTTTCTTCTTTAGTCTTATTTTGCATTTATTTTATTCTTAAATTTTTAGTCTTATACTGCTTTATAGAAACATTGGAACAGTTGTCATATACACTATGACGCAAAAGTTTAGACAATGACGTCATTCAGCTTTAAAATGTAGAATTATGACGTCAGAATTACAAAAACCTGTAAATATATTCAAAAACTGATTTAAAATGCTATGTACAAAAGACAGTCGTTTTATTTGCTATAATACTAATTTTTTTCATAAAAATTCAAATGTGCTTGTCGCAAAAGTTTAGACACTATTCTAAATTTCTTTGAATATTCGCTGGCATATGCAAATTTAGAATCGATGATGTCACAAATTTGGAGTACTTAAGTTCTGCAAACGATTGCGCTTCATAGTCGACATGCCGAGAGCTAAAGAAATTCAAGTGAATGAGGTTTCAAGGATTTGGCAGTTGAAAGGTGAAGGGAAGAGCGTTTCTGAAATTTCTGCTATTATTAATAGGTCAAAAAAATCTATTTATCGAGTTTTATCGAGTGGTTCCGAATATAAAGCAAAATGTCGGTCTGGGAGGCCACGTGTGACAAATGTACGAGAGGATCGCCTGATACAAAGACTAGCGAGTACTCAACAAATGAGCGTACGTGGAGTTCAAAGCTCATCGGGACTCTCTGTATCAAAGGATACGATTCGTAGACGAATTTTGGAAAAAGGAACAATCGTTTATAGCAAAATGCAGAAGAAACCAGCTCTGAAACCACATCATAAGTTACAAAGACTTATGTGGGCTCGAAAGCATATGTCATATGGAGAGAAATGGCAGTCAGTCATATTTAGCGATGAAAAAAAGTGGAATCTGGATGGTCCAGATGGTTGTTTATCGTATTGGCATGACTTGCGGAAGGAACCTCGACGTTTTTTTAGTCGCAGACAAGGAGGGGGCTCGGTGATGGTTTGGGCAGCCTTTTGCTATAATGGAAAAGTATCTCTGACCTTCACCAGCGGTCGTCAAACTTCACAGCATTATACACAGACATTAGAAGAAAACCTACTGCCATTTGCTGAGCTTCTAGCGGGTCCTCAGTGGGAATTTCAGCAAGACAATGCTTCAATTCACACTGCAAAACATTCAAAATCTTGGTTTAATTCCCATAATATAAGAGTTCTCGACTGGCCAGCATGTAGCCCAGATCTTAACCCTATAGAAAACCTTTGGAGCATCATGTGTCGCAAAGTTTATAGCAACGCTAGACAATACTCTTCTGAAAAGGAACTTAAGACATCTATTGAGAATGCATGGTACGATATCGATCCACAAACTATGCAAGATTTAGTTTCTTCCATGCAATCTCGTGTATATGACGTAATACATAAGCATGGATGCGCAACCAGGTTTTAAAAATTGTTTATTTCGATTTTATTTAATTTGTGTCTAAACTTTTGAGACAGCAGTTTATTTTTGTTACCATTTAATTTATTGCAATATGCACAATTCCACTTTTCTTTGTTATAAATACTGTTTATATGTACAGCACATTAATTTCAAGCAGTGATTTGAAAATTGAATAAATATTTTTCAAAGTATGTAAGAATTTCTTCATTGTCTAAACTTTTGCGTCATAGTGTATACCCCATATTGGAGCGATTTTTTTCCGACGCCAATTTGCGAAAACAACAACAGCATAATCAACAACATCCGGGTTACCATATCAAGCAAAATAACGACACTTTGGCGACAGTTAAGTACCCGTTGTGTATATGACATTGGCGTCAGAAAAAAATCACGCCAACATGCGTATATGACATCTGTGCCGAAATTTTAATATTTAATGTTTAAACTCATCGCTCCACTCACCTTGCATATAGTATAAACTATAACACAGATAGCGCAAAATAATAGACAGTTTGATACTTTTCCACTGTAGGGGCTTTGGCGTTTTTTAAAAAAAGCTTGGTGTAATTTGGGCATCAGAAAGTGAGATTTGGGTACTTTTCCGTTATACCGATACCATTGTCGCCAAGCGTAATAGTTGGCGAAAAATGAAAATCACGTGAATTGAGGCATTTGAAAAATAAAAGAAAAAATACTGTCGATACTAAAGTGAGCATTTAAAAAATATAACATTTGAAAATTCCAGACTTTTACGAACTATTTCATTAAATCACAAATATATACTTAAATAAATTGTTATAACAAATAACTGTTATAAAATAAAGCAATAAAATAAAACTCATATTAAACTGCTGGCATAAAATTACAAATATCTTTTAGCATTTTGAAATAATTGGCGCATTAGCATACATTTTGGCATGGTGTCCATATAACGGAAAAATATTGAGATTTGTTGTCAAATCATATAAACAGCTGTGAAAACAAACTTGATGAGCGTTTTTGTTTTTATTATATGTATATTATTCATGTTTTTATGTACAAATTACATCTGTTTCTGCATAAAAATAGAGAAACGGCTTTTTTATGTTAAATAAATCGTAAAAATATCGAAAAAAAAATGCGTGTGTACATAAAATGAAACAGTGGATAGGTCCCCGGAAAATATGTTGCCAAATTTCCTTTTTCGTCAAGGCACCTATACTGGAAAAGTACCTAAAGCACATTAAAATCGCGCAGTTAGGAGCTCATACAGTACAGCGTCATCTATTGGCGGTTATTTTATTAGTAGCATCGGGAGGAAGATGTAAAGATGTACTTTAAATTATCAGCCATAGATTTTGAAAAAATATCTTAAAAGAGCGGAGTTTAAATTAAATTTTGGTGATCTCCTTTATGAAAGATTAATGGTTTTAAATGGGAATTTCGCCAAATCAGCCAGCTATCGCCAAGTTGGCCTACATTTGGCGCTACTGTGGTAACCCTGCATTAGTATTTTTCAACAATTACTCATTTCAATGAGGTGGTCCTACCGGAATCGTGAGGGACACACAGAGAGTTGGACTTCATATAAATAGATTCTAATTGAATTATTTCTATTTGCAAATAATTTGCACGAAAATATTTCGTTTAGATTCGTAAGAAAGGGTGTTATTTACAAATATTAGTATGCCTGAAACATCTTTGAATGTCCTGTAGCATTATTTGATCTAATTTATATTTAATATTACTTGAATAAAATATAGTGAAGGTGATTGAAAGTAGAATCTCTATTTTCAGCATCTGAGGGAAATTTAAAGTTTCCAAAATTTAAAAGTATAATGAAATTAACTAAAATAAATATAAGATCTTTTGATTATATAAATAATTATGCTCATCAAGCATAAAATTATAGAAGAATAGCATGCTCTGTTTTCTGAAATACGATGAATCTTAAAGTTTAGTTTATTGAAGATTTAGAAAATGATAGTAGATAAATGTAAATTAGAAACAACTGAAACAACAACAACAACAAAAAAAAAACTTCTAGGGAAGAAACATAATTACATTTTACTAAATTTTGTTGGGTTTTGATACTCAGTTAAAATATTCTAGAACAGATTACACGTGTAATAATTATTTGCATATGTATGTATGTGTGCAAAAAAAAAAAAAAAAAAAAAAAAAAAAAAAAAAAAAAAAAAAGAGTCAATCAACATTTTATCAAAAGAATATGCTCTCCAAATAAACATTAAAAAAAAAAAAATCATTGTTTGCAATATAAACATGCAAGCAATAGTCGCTGTATATTGTAACAAATTTGTTATCCGATCGCATATTCATAATTTTTGCCATAAATATTAAATGTGAGTATGCTCAACATCCGAATATTTAGTTTCATAGGCGAATAAATAATCAAATGTTTATTTAAATAATCTGGTGCGAACGGGAATTAAAATATAAATTGAAATGGAGGTAAATTAATGGTAAATTAAATAAATTTGTTGATATAAATAATATTGCACAGCCATTCAACAGGTTAAAAAACTATATAGGCATGCACAAAAACTTTTAGGGAAGAAACATAATTACTTTTTATTAAATTTTGTTGGGTTTTGATACTCAATTAAAATATGCTAGAACTGATTATAGTGTAATAATTATTTGCGTATGTTTGTATGTGTGCATTAAAAAAAGAGTCAATCAACATTTTATCAAAAGAAACATGTTCTGAAAATAAAAATTTTGCAAAAAATGTTCATTATTTGCAATATAAACATGCAAGTAATGATCGCTGTATACTGTAATAAAATTTGTTATCCGATTGCATCTTCATACGTTTTTGCCATACATATTAAATGTGAGCATGTCCAAAAGCCGAATATTTAGTTTTATATGTAAATATATAAGCAAATACTTATTTAAATAATCTGGTGCGAATGGAAATTAAAATATAAATTGAAATGGTGTAGATCAGGGATGGCGAACCTTTCCACGTCCACGTGGCAAATTTCCCCCAAAACATACTTTACGTGATCATAGCGTGCCAGCAATAAAAAAATTTAATGGATGAAAATTTAATGGATTAAAATTTTGTTTTTAGCATTAAAAAAAATACAGGTAATATTTGATGTTATACTGTAAAAATTTATTTTAAAAATATTATTTCTGTTGTCTCATCTTAAATGCCAAATAATTTATATCCGATTCGTCCTTAGTTATTTTCGATCGAATGAAAGTTTAATTGCACTCACTTGATAAGACGTTTTTAGTTAAATTTTTCATTTTTCTTTCTTTTTTTTTTTTTTTTTTTTTTTTTACGAAAACAAGGTTTTGCAGAAAAAATTGTCAAAATAGCAAGCGCCAGAAACTACAGCTTTTAATGTCTGGAATTAAATTCCAAGTTGTTATAATTTTACAATCAGCATTTTTGCTTATTACACTTTTAATTTTTGTTTAGCGATAATCTTCTAATTCTCAAAATTTTCTGAGCCAATATTGAGCTAGATTCGGATAAATTAACTTATATTTGAATTTCTTCAATCTGTGTGACAATCACAACCAACCGAACTAATCGGATTCAAGTAACACAGACAACATCTATATTAATTAATTCATTTTTTGATATTCTACTATATTTAGATGTAAAACTTAAATCTATGCCGTGCCAAAAATAATCTGCAGCGTGCCACTTATGGCACGCGTGCCATGGGTTCGCCGTCCCTGGTGTAGATTAATGGTAAATTAACTAAATTTGTTGATATAGATAATATTCCACAGCCATACAACGGGTTAAAAAACTATATATACATGCACAAAAGTTTTCTTTGGGGACATTTCTCAAAATCAGAATATTTAAAAGTAAAGAAAAAAGTCACGTTAATAATAATAAAATAAATTCAAGAATACATATTCATGTGTACAATAATATGTTAAATCTGTTGTGATAATGCTAAGCTTTAAAATGCTTACACCAGAATACTATAAAATTAAAGAATGATTATGTGTAATATACTCTATTGCGTATATCTAATGTAAGAAATAGTATGTAGAATTTTAGTGTTTTTCACTAAATTTTTTTTGTTCAAAGATAAATCTTTTACTTTAAAAAAAAGCTACATAAGACCTCAAGTTGCATTGTTATAGAAGCATTTCTCTTTCAAACATGATAGATTCTTATATTTCTCATGGGAAAAGAAAGATCATGATAAGATATTTCAATGAAAATGTGTCAAAAGACATACTCTTCAGTTTTATTGTCTATAAAATAAATGGTCGATGGATAGTGTTTTTTGTTAAAAACTTGTTCTATAAATATATATTTAAGATGTTTGAGCAATGGATTATTTAACAGACACTATTTGTTCTTGGTGCTTTAATTATATAATTCGGTGGAGATTTTTTATCTAATTTATGTGTTTTATATTATTAACACTAGAACGCCCGCTACCATTTTCCCCCGAGAACGCCCGCGGGAGTCGCTTCGACTCCTGTCTGTTTCAAAAGAGAAAAAATAAACGAAACGCATAGAAATGAATAGAAGACTGTGAATATAATATTTGTATTTGAATTTAAGATTCATATATATATTTTACAATTGAAAGAACAATATTTATATACGCATTTTTAAGGAATTGGAAAAATATTTTCAAAGGAAATACTCAGAGAATCGTTTCGAATTTTCAATCTGAAATAGTTTTTGCAAGTGTAGTCAGTTTTGGCCAAGCATTTTCCACACACCATTTTCTTGCATGTTATGCAATCATTGAAAGTCATGTTGCTTTTACATAGTTTTACTTCGCATTTTCTTCTCTTTAGGGATTTTGTTTCAGATGATGTATCAGCGAGTCTTTTTCTTGTTGGTTTATTTTTAGCAGATGTATAATTTTGACGCAATTCATCTGCTAATAACTGAATAAATGCTTGTCTGCTTATTTTTGTTTCTCCGGTAACTTCTTTATAAATGATCCAGGCATTTATTGCTGCTAAATCTAAGAGATTGTAAAAAGTATGCACAGGCCATCTTCTGGAGGGCGCCTTCACTGAATATTTCCTAGCCATTTGATCAATAACGTCAACACCACACTTAGTTTCATTATAAAATCTAACAGTTTCTGGGGTTTTCTTTTCGTTGTTTTCAATATCTATGAATGGGTGGAGAGTGCTAAGAATAATAACATTTTTCTTTCTCTTTCCTTGATACACGGTTAGAGTAGTACCGGTTTCTTCGTGTTTTAGAAATTTTGTTTCGTATAATTTGTCTTTCGAATCTTTCAAAGTTTTTGGAATTTCTCTCCTAGTTTTTCTCATAGTGCCTACTAAACTAGTACCTTTCTTTTTCAGTTGTTCAGCCAAACGCAGTGACGTGAAATAATTATCAACCGTGACGTTAATGCCTTTGTTTAGAAACGGCTGCATCAATCGCATAACTACATATTCTGATAAATTTTGATCTGAAGGC
The DNA here is from genome assembly GCA_963932465.1 of Maratus speciosus. Taxonomy (NCBI): domain Eukaryota; kingdom Metazoa; phylum Arthropoda; class Arachnida; order Araneae; family Salticidae; genus Maratus; species Maratus speciosus. The sequence goes on from OZ010790.1 coordinate 70,596,139, forward strand.
CGTTCTTCACATTTGCCTAAATAAGGGAACGCATTCAGTAAGTACTTTGTTCGAAGGTCTACTGCAAGCCAAAACTTTTGTCCGTATTTATCCGGTTTTGAAGGTATGAATTGCGTGAAAGGACAACGCGTTTTGCTTGGAAATAACTGTTCATCTATTGTTATATTTTCACCAGGCTTCAAACAGGCAATACAGTTTTCAGTGAATCTATTCCATATATCAGATATCATTCCAAATTTATCTGTTTTTAAGCGTATAGATCTGGTAGATTTCAAATCGAATCTCAAAAAGCGTAAAATTTCACAAAACCTATTTCTTCCCATAGTTTCAGTGCAAAAATTCAAACCCCATGAGTTTGACCACAAAGAATGAATATCAATTCCATTTGCACCACATGCACCTCGGACATACAAAATTCCAATAACGGCATACAGCTCGTCTAACGTAACTGTCCAGTTATCTGTTTCAAGAACACGTCTTGCCTCTGTTTCTGTGCATCTTTGTATTTGTTCCAGCATTTTTTTATCTACAAATAACAGCCATGCACTCAAAACGCTTTCAGATTTCACGAATTTCTTAGCATAAATAGTTGGTCCAGTAGTCTGACACATGATATTTTGCTTCGGATATCTTCCAGAAATTTTCTTATTTGCACAAATTTTCCATTGTGTGCCATCTGGAGCGACATGAATTCCATCTCTTTCAGATGCAATAATTAGCGCATCTTCATTTGTATCGGAATCTGATGAAGAATTATTTCCAATACTAATTTCTTGAATTTCGTTTTCATTTTCTGTTAACTCACCCCCTTCAGATTCATTATCTGAAAGCTCTCGTAATAGAGCAGTTATTTCGTCCGGTGTTAGAAATTTTTTCCGTGACATTATGTTTTATTTCTAATAAAAAGGAAAAACGGAGTTGCTTAGCTATGATGAAACACAAGACTGATAAAAATTGAAACAAAAATTCAATTCGAATGATACAAAGAATTTCGCAAGCAGTACGCAATCATTTCAGCAGGTGCATGGAACTAACCATTTTTCTCAAAAAAAGGGGTGTAGAGAAAAGAAGAGCAAAAAAAATTTACTTTCCTGATAACAGATAAAAATATTATGAATCCCAAGGTCATGTTACGCAAAAATAATGAAAGCATTTTACAAATCTTACTTTGGAGTCGATTCGACTCCTTTGGGCGTTCTAGGGGTAATACCTCATTATCAATTTATTAAATGTGCAACTAATTTATAAATTTCAGAATAAATAGAGATTATAAAAATAATAAAAGTCAAGGAAGCGGGGGAAAAAAAATCAAAATTTCTCAGAGATATGGGTGTTTTAGGAGCATTTGGAGTCGAAACGGCTCCATCGGGCGTTCTAGTGTTAAATGAACCAGTACTAGAAATTCTAATTGAAAAAAGAGGAAAGAAAACTTTTATTATACCTTTTATACTAAAATGCTTTTACTTTAAAAAGCAATATTATTTCGACCGATTTAAATTTATATTTATTATTCGTGTATTATGCGGAAAATTGAAAAAAAAAAATTAAACTAAATGTCAATTTATTGTCTTTATAATGTGTTACGTATAGCATTAATATATTTTAATCGCTTTTGCATTTTTTTTTATTATTATTATTGAAAGAAAATTACTTACTCTATATTTTAGAAATACAAAACATTTAAATTTGTTCCAGGAATGAAAAAAGAAAAAAATATGAAAGGGGGCTGAGATGAATTAAAAATGCATTTAGTTATAAAGTATAACATAACAGATTTTTTTTTTTTTTTTTTTTTTTTTTTTTTTTTTTTTTTTTTTTTTTTACACAGAAATGTGTATTTAATGTTTACACTTTTTTCTGTTAAGACATTTGCACAAAAGACTTAACAAACTCTAAAAATGTTGCATTTTATAACAGAGGAATCTTCTTTAGAAATAAAATATATATTAGCCATCAGTTTTTTAAAAGAAACTTTTACTATGTTTAGGATCAAATAAATAGTGCTAGGGGTTATGTTCAATTAAATTGTGTTTGTTTAGCTTGTGCATTAAGCTACTTGAATTGTTTCTGTTTTACATGCGATAACAATTAAATTCCGTGTACGGAGACCCCGCTAGTAGTTCATCAAATAAAGTCAGCGCTACGGGGGTTTTATTATATTTCCTTCCTTTTAAGATTTAGAAGTAAAATAACAGGATTGTGACAACTCTTAATGAATGTCTTATAATGGACAGAAATGGGATATTCTGAAATTAAATAGAAACAAAATTATAAATAAATAGTCTTTTTAATTGCCATTTTCCAAGTGGTTGATAAAGCGAAAGAAATCAGTCAAAAATCTAAAAATTAATCTTTAAAATATCATCCTTGGGCTGTGATTAACAATAGTTCTTATAGAACTATTAATTGAAATAAGCAAGATGGAAGTGGATAATTTTAACTTACCATAATTGTCTCCAACTAATCAAAATATAAATGTTTACACTTTCAAATGAAATAATTTCATAAAATGGCTTCTCTTACAACAGACAACAATGTGAAAACAGGTGCACTAACATTCAAGCAAAAAATATTACGTCTAGTGCCACATATAAAATTCATTTACGCCTGAAATGGCGCAATATTTAAAAAAATTTATCAACTAGTGGAAGGTATCAACTACTGGCGGTGGTCATCCCATTTATAATGTTTATATTTAAGAAAAAATGAATACATTTAATTTTATATCTTTTTCTGGTATTGAAAAGTATTATAATATATTTTTATGTTATGCAAGTTATAAACTCTGTATATTCCATATTCAGTCACTAGAGTAAAAAATATCAAATATTTTGTTCTATGTAAATTCCACCCACTGTTTTTTTTTATATCTCCATCATAGCGGTATAATAACAATGCTATTGATATAAAAACATTAAATGTTACTACTTTATGAAAACAATATAAATCTTTCGAAGAATCTATTCATATTATGCCTGCAGCAACTTTATTTTAAACTGTCTTAAAGATTAAATACATTTAATATATTCCTGTCTTGAAGATATAAAGCTCTATTACATTGAAAAAGGAAACAAAATAACAGCTGATAATTAATACCAGAGTAATATAAAGCGATGTTTATACAGCACTTTGAAGGTTTATATAAACTTAGGATAAAATAGTCGAAATTCATGGTTAATTAAATTTAGCTCATTGATTTAAATTTGGATTTCGTAGAAAGTTTTAATGTTCAATATTTGTGCCAATGAGTAGGAAATTTTAGTATAAACTACAGGCGGTTGATTTAATAGTATGTTAAACCATTGCGTGATTTTTTATGTTCGTTGGAAATTATAAAAGTAAAAAATATATTTCTTGTACAGAAAGAGAACACCCCATACTCAAAGTCGCATTATATAGGAAAAACTACCAACTAGAACTTCCTAAAAACTACCTACCAGGGTTCCTACCAGAACCCTTAATGAGTAATCTTCATCAATATTTCATTTAACATAGTATAGTACTGTAGAAAGGTTCGACGAAGATACTATTTTCAAAATAGTGATAGGAACAATAAAAGTTTCCCTATAGAATGCGACCCCTGCACACTGCTAAAAATTTGCAGCAATTTATATTGTTACAATCGAATAGGACTGGAAATGACTTTCTGGTCATCCAATCATAATATAAGCCATCATAATATGTTGTCAAAATACTGTTAAATTACAGTTATGTGACTGTTTTCTGTAAAAAGGTCGAATTACTGTACAGTTTACAGAATGTTTTTGACAGTGCATGCATCTAATTACCAATTTCTTTTAGGAAGAAATGGAAATAGTCATTCGAGTGTAACTTACCTCTACTTTCCTTTTATTTTTAAAAGTATGTTCAGACGATCGTCTTCATACTAACATTGTTCCAAGCTTTGCAATTGCCAATTTTTCAATGCTAACATCTACTTTTCATATAATTTTCTTTTCTTTTTCTGTTAAGGTTACCTTAGGATACCAAACGGAGAGTTATTCAATAAAGCAGTTTAGGAATTTTGAAGGTTTAAAATTTGGAATTCCTTACATTCAATTCATTTGTAACCGTTTCAAAATAGATTTCAATGTGTGTAGTTTCCTAAAAATATGTTAACAAATATTTGCGGGAATTATCTGTAGTTTTTAATTAACAAATTTGAAGCTTTTTTTAATTCGCTTCTCTTAAAATATTAATAGCTGACAATTTTTCGAAAATGCATATATTTTTAATTAATTTTCGCAAAAAAAAAAAAAAGTATTGTAACCTAACCTTTTACAAAACAAATCCATTTCTTAAAGCTCCAAATGTACAAATCCGAGATTTCAGATCCTTTCGCTAATTAGGTTGCTTATTTAATTTATGCTTAAAAAGTTTGACTAGTTAAGTACCGGAATTGTAATATGTTTTGAAACAATTACAAATTTATTTACCATTAAGAGTTGCAAACTTTAGCCCTTCATATTTCCTAAACTGCTATACCGAATAACTTTCCGTTTAATATAAAAAGCAAAAATTACAGTAAACGCTAAGTATTATGTAAAAATTATGCGTTTGTATTGAAAGTGTCAGAGAATGATACAATTTATGCATGAATACCATAATAAGCACATTTATAGGTGACAGCTCTTATATTTTACGAAACTTTATTATGAAAATGTATATTTAAAAAATTGATTTTCAGAAACAATTTCGAATTGTAACCTACATTTTAGTAAAATAAATCCATTTCATAAAGCTCCAAATGTGTAAATCAGAAAATTCAGACTATTTCGCTGTGTAGTTTGCAGAGTTATTCTAAAAAAATTACCCATGCTGAAACATGTTTTGAAACGATTACAAATTTATTTACCATTAGGAGTTCCAAACTTTAGACCTTCATAATTCGTAAACTGCTTCACGAAATGATTTCGCGTTTGATATGGCAAAGAGAAATTTACTGAAAACGCTAAATATTATGCCAAAATTATGCGTTTGTATTGAAAGTGTCAGAGAATGGTACAATTTATGTATGAATACCATCCTAAGCATATTTATAGGTGACATCTCTTATATTTTACGAAACTTTATTACGATAATGTATATTTAAAACATTGATTTTCAGAAACAATTTTGAATTGTAACTTACATTTTAGTAAAATAAATCCATTTCCAAAAGTTCCAAATTTGCAAATCAGAAAATTCAGATCATTTCGTTGTGTAGTTTGCAGAGTTATTCTAAAAAAAAAATACCCATGCTGAAACATGTTTTGAAACGATTACAAATTTATTTACCATTAGGAGTTCCAAACGTTAGACCTTCATAATTCGTAAACTGCTTCACCAAATGACTTCGCGTTTGATATGCCAAAGAGAAATTTGCTGAAAACTCAAAATATTATGTCAAAATTATGCGTTTGTATTAAAAGTGTCAGAGAATGGTACAATTTATGTATGAATACCATCCTAAGCATATTTATAGGTGACATCTCTTATATTTTACGAAACTTTATTACGATAATGTATATTTAAAACATTGATTTTCAGAAACAATTTTGAATTGTAACTTACATTTTAGTAAAATAAATCCATTTCCAAAAGTTCCAAATTTGCAAATCAGAAAATTCAGATCATTTCGTTGTGTAGTTTGCAGAGTTATTCTAAAAAAAAAATACCCATGCTGAAACATGTTTTGAAACGATTACAAATTTATTTACCATTAGGAGTTCCAAAGGTTAGACCTTCATAATTCGTAAACTGCTTCACCAAATGACTTCGCGTTTGATATGCCAAAGAGAAATTTGCTGAAAACTCAAAATATTATGTCAAAATTATGCGTTTGTATTAAAAGTGTCAGAGAATGGTACAATTTATGTATGAATACCATCCTAAGCATATTTATAGGTGACATCTCTTATATTTTACGAAACTTTATTACGATAATGTATATTTAAAAAATTGATTTTCAGAAACAATTTTGAATTGTAACTTACATTTTAGTAAAATAAATCCATTTCCAAAAGTTCCAAATTTGCAAATCAGAAAATTCAGATCATTTCGTTGTGTAGTTTGCAGAGTTATTCTAAAAAAATTACCCATACTGAAACATGTTTTGAAGCGATTACAAATTTATTTACCATTAGGAGTTCCAAACTTTAGACCTTCATAATTCGTAAACTGCTTCACGAAATGACTTCGCGTTTGATATGCCAAAGAGAAATTCGCTGAAAACTCCAAATATTATGTCAAAATTATGCGTTTGTGTTGAAAGTGTCAGAGAATGATACAATTCATGCATGAATACCATAATAAGCATATTTATAGGTGACAGCTCTTATATTTTACGAAACATTATTACGAAAATGTATATTCAAAAAATTGATTTTCAGAAACAATTTCGAATTGTAACCTACATTTTAGTAAAATAAATCCATTTCCTAAAGCTCCAAATGTGCAAATCAGAAAATTCAGACTATTTCGCTGTGTAATTTGCAGAGTTATTCTAAAAAAATTACCTATGCGGAAACATGTTTTGAAACGATTACAAATTTATTTACGATTAGGAGTTCCAAACTTTAGACCTTCATAATTCGTAAACTGCTTCACGAAATGACTTCGCATTTGATATGCCAAAGAGAAATTTGCTGAAAACGCTAAATATTATGTCAAAATTATGCGTTTGTATTGAAAGTGTCAGAGAATGATACAATTTATGCATGAATACAACCCTAAGCATATTTATAGGTGACAGCTCTTATATTTTACGAAACTTTATTACGAAAATGTATATTCAAAAAATTGATTTTCAGAAACAATTTCGAATTGTAACCTACATTTTAGTAAAATAAATCCATTACCTAAAGCTCCAAATGTGCAAATCAGAAAATTCAGACTATTTCGCTGTGTAGTTTGCAGAGTTATTCTAAAAAAATTACCCATGCGGAAACATGTTTTGAAACGATTACAAATTTATTTACCATTAGGAGTTCCAAACTTTAGACCTTCATAATTCGTAAACTGCTTCACGAAATGACTTCGCGTTTGATATGCCAAAGAGAAATTTGCTGAAAACGCTAAATATTATGTCAAAATTATGCGTTTGTATTGAAAGTGTCAGAGAATGATACAATTTATGCATGAATACAATCCTAAGCATATTTATATGTGACTGCTCTTATATTTTACGAAACTTTATTACGATAATGTATATTTAAAAAATTGACTTTCAGAAACAATTTCGAATTGTAACCTACATTTTGGTAAAATAAATCGATTTCCTAAAGCTCCAAATGTGCAAATCAGAAAATTCAGATCATTTCGTTGTGTAGTTTGCAGAGTTATTCTAAAAAAAAAAATACCCATGCTGAAACATGTTTTGAAACGATTACAAATTTATTTATTATTGGGAGTTCCAAACTTTAGACCTTCATAATTCGTAAACTGCTTCCCGAAATGACTTCGCGTTTGATATGCCAAAGAGAAATTTGCTGAAAACGCTAAATATTATGTCAAAATATGCGTTTGTGTTGAAAATTTTAGAGTTTGGTACAATTTAAGTATGGAGATGAATAAGCCTCTAAGCTTATATTTATGACATAATTGTAAAAAAAAAAAAAAAAAAAAAAAAACCATAATTTTCATTCGAATAGATATTTCCCCTGTTTTACTCTGTCACAATTTGGACAATAAAATATATTATGTGTTTATTTTCTTTTGGTTGATTGTGCATATAAAATATTCTTATATTATTCAGTGGAGAAAATATTTTTCCCTTTACTTAATTTTTGTTCAGCTAGAAAAGTAAATTCTGTCCAAAAAAAAAAAAAAAAAAAGCTACAAATTTTTATATAGTTGTTTTTATTTATAACATTCAACACAATTCGAAAATGTTCTTAAATTATGTAAATTGTTATAAAATAATACTCTTTAGATATTTTTCAGCAACCAAAGAAAAGTGAGCTATATCACTTCGTTTCGACTGTTGTGTTGGGGTTCATTTTGATCTGATGCTTACAAAATTGACTCGAAGTAAGCTGTTGTCACCACAAATTTTGGGTGAGTCAAAAGTTCGTTAAAATTTTAAAAACTCATAAAAAAGGAAGAAATTATGATAAATCAGTGCGGTGTCCAAGAAATGGTGCACTATGTAGTCGGATTTGTTTTCAAAAAAAAAAAAAAAAAAAAAAAAAAAAAGCTAAATAATGCCATGTTGAGGGCGCTGACGTCCCGAAACACAACGAAAAGGACGACAATAGGCTTCATTCATTTGTTTTTCCAATAACAAATGATCAACATGATCTCCAGAACATTCTACGTCACAACCCAGTTGTGTTGTAGTATCTGTTCAATGTGTTTCGGGTCACCAGCGCCCTCTACATGTGATTTTTTAAGTTTATTTTTTTACTGCTAAAAATATCCGATTACCTTTCTTTCAAACCGCACTCCTTTATCATAATTTCTTCCTTTTTTATGAGTTTTAATGTTTTAACAAAATTTTGGTTCACCTAGTATATAAATTTCAATACACTAAAAAAAAAAAAAAAAAAAAAAAAAAAAAAAAAAAAAAAAAAAAAAAAAAGCAACCACGATAAATTTTATTCGCTTTAAATATTTTATTTTATATTACTATGCTTTTTCGACCTGATCGTAAGCTATATCTCCATTTCGGATAAATTTTCGAGTTCATGTATAATTCCATTTGATAGTTAAAAAAATAAAATAATAACTATGTTTATCCACCGTCAACAATTGTAAAAAAAATGTTCCTTTGAATAATTCTATTGCAGCATTTTCATCATAAGGTAACTGTGAAATGGTAAAATCCATCTCAGAGTCAGCGAAAAATGCAAGCTATAATTTTCTAAGAAATATATTCGATTCAAAAACGGTAAATTAAAATGTTTTGTAAGGTTATAATAAATAAAAAAACGTTTCACTTTCAATAAATAGCGAGTCACAATGTTTGGGCACGATTTGCAATAAAAAACATTTGAATGGTGAAGGACGAAACAACTGGAACATTAGAATGCATCTTGGCATGGTGTTTGCATAACGGAAAAAAATCTGAATTTTATTCACTTTAAACAATTATAAAGATGTATGAATAAAAAACATTTAATTAAATATAAAATAAATTCAATATAAGAATTCAATAATAAATTATTAAATAATTAAATATAAGAAATATACTAAAAGAATATATGTATACGAAATCAAGGGAAATTGTAAGTTATTTTCTTAGAAAATGGCGAGTCACAATGTTTTGGCACGGTTTGAAAAAAAAAATTGAATGGTGAACAACGAAATAACTGGAACATTAAAATGCATCTTGGCATGGTGTTTGCATAACGGAAAATAGTATTTTTTTTTTCACTTTAAGCATTTATAAAGATGTATGAATAAAAAAGATTTAATTAAATATAAGAAAGAAATTAAATAATAAATTATCAGATAATTAAATATAAGAAATATACTAAATGAATATGTTTATACGAAATCAAGGAAAATTGTAAGTTATTTTCTTAGAAAGTTGCAATAATTCCATACTTCCTCTACGCATTACTATACGCTATTTAATCTTAAATTATTATGATGCATCTGAATCGCACAATTAACAGTTTAGTGATATTGTTATTAGAGCTATTAACCCCAATTAAAATATTAATATATATGTATTTATAAATAAACTGTAAGTAAACATGCTAAACATGTCAACCTTAGAAACATCCGCTGACAAGGAATACATTTAAAAATGTTGTAAAATTAAATATTCATGCCATTAGGTTTTTTAAGAATTTGAAATGTTTTACTCAAATTTAGATACATTTTTAAGCAAACCCTGTAAAAAAATTACCTTTTAGAAGAATTAAATTCTTATTAAACTAACTGATTAAAAATATATACCTATGCATATTACCACTTTTATCAATATATTACATTGGAATACGTTTAACACGAAAACGCTTAACATGAAAAATCGTTAACACGAAATGATATAGCGGTCCGGACAGTATACTATGTAATTTAATAATTTTTTTTTTCTTTTAACACGTAACAAAAATCGCTTAACACGAAAAAAATTTGCTTTCTATCTAGTTAGTTTCAGTTGAAATTGTAGAATTTGTGTTAAAATCACTGAGATTTGGATGAAAATCAGTGATTTTCGTGGGGTTTATTATTATTATTATTATTATTATTGTAAATTAACTTATGCTTTATGAGTACAATGGCTGAGAAATCGGTGAAAAAACAAAGTGTCATTTCGTTGCAAATGCAAATGAAGCTGCTTAATGCAGTTGATGAAAAAGAAGGACGAAAACAGAAATCTGCAAAAAGGTTGGCATTACCAATTCTACATTATCAACGATAATAATAAAAAAAAAAGGGATCTCATTACGTTAATGTTTGAGCACAGTATGTTTAAGCCAGAGAGAAAACGTATGAGAACCGCTAAGCACGAATATTTAGAGACAGCTTTGCTTATTTGATTCAAACAAGCTATGCCTCAGAATGCTGAAAAAGACGCATCTGATCCCCCCCCCCCCCTGCCAGAAAAAAAAAAAAACTTGCTTTTTTTCCTAATGGATGCAATCTACTAGTAGTTTAACAGTAAATCGAAATAAAATTTATGACGTCGAAAATATTTGCGAGTTTTGTTCTTTTTTCAACGAATTCTTTTAGCACGAAAAAAATTTTGGTCCCCTCAATTTTGTGTTAAACGTATTTCACTCTATTCCAAATTAAATTTGCTAGAATTAAAAATTTTTAATAAAAAATATTTATTTCTAAAGTTTGTAAAGTGTTGGTTTTTATTACAATTAAAATATATATGCAATCTCTCAACATGTCTATCATATAAAAATGAACAAGCATTTCCCTTACTTGAAGCATTTTTAAAAATAAAAAGGCCATATATATATATATATATGTATGTATGTATAAAAGTCATTTAGGAAAAAAATCAAAACATTTTATCGCATCTGAAAGTTTTGCTACACCGTTAAAAATGTGGTACAGTCTGGTCATTTGCACTTATTTATAGAAAACGGCTACGAAACCATAAGTTAACTTTATACTGATCATAAAATTGTTAATAATGCGCATAATTGTTAATAAACGCTGCATAATATAGTCAACTAATCGTCTTGTTTAAAAACGGTCGAATGAGAGAATAGTTTGTTTTAGATCCTTAACAGAGCTGATTTGAATTACCTCATATTTGATTCAAAAATTTTAAAAATGCTTAACAATTTTACTAAATTAAAACAAGTATTCTTTTTTAAGGAGCGAAATTATCACTACTATATTTTTCAAAAAAATGAAACTATTTAATAATATTATTAACATTATCAATAAAATATTTTATTTATGACAAAAAGCCTTTTACTATCGTAAATTCTAGATAAAAATTCCTTTTTAGAAGTCTGTTTTATTTTATAAGATATAAATTAAATTAAATTTTGTTAACAAAGCATTATATTCTTATTTTTACTTATTCCTTTTCTTTTGTTTCCCACGAGACGATATATATATATATATATATTTCCGTAATTTATAAGGAACATTTAAATAATTATCGAGCAAAATCCTGTATTAACAGAGTTTTCTTGTAAAAATAAGTTAATTTAATATAAAAACAATTATTTTAAATAATATTGCAAATAAAATAACTTAGATATTATCATCATATCTCACAATATAAAAGGTTTCGATTTATATACCTACTTAAATTTCTTTAAAAGAATATAAGAAACACATGAACTGTAACTTCAGAAGTATAAAAATTATTCTTGCACTATTTAATATTATTATACTGTAATTTTTAAACACGAATTTTAAATGAATAAATAGTTAATTAAGAAAAATTAAATGCACGGATAACAAATTTACCTAACAACTGATCGCATAAACTGTACTATAATAATTAACACACCGTATTATTATGATAAAAGCTTAAAGAATTTTTAAGTTACAGATATTAACTGTTACATTTTAATAAATTTGTTTACATCAAAGTATAGTCTCGTGGTATTTGAAAGCTTGGAAGACATCCGAATCTCACGTAATTTGTTTTGAAAAACAAATATTTCTTCGCGTTAATTATTCTTTCAGACTACCAACAAATTAAAGTATATTGAAAACTTAATATTGTATATGATAAAAGATGAATATAATTTTTAATACATTAATATATTCTTTTAACTTTTTTTAAAGCTTAAAGAGAAAAATGTTGAAACTATAGTATATTTGAAACATAATTACATATGCATTTTTGTTGACATCGCAAAAAAAATTAAGATAACTAAAAATTTTAAATACTATCATAATTTCACAGAATACGAGACAAATATGTGTCATTTAGTTGCAAAAAATGACACAAAGCTTCATTTGATATAATATATAGTTAGACAATATTTCACAGATTTATATATAGATTAAATTATATCATAAAACCGAACAATACGTAGTAACAGACACTGACGTGTTTATGTGCGAATATAATGGTCAAACAAAAATCAAGAATTTGAACTGACCAAATTCTGGTAAAAATTCTTTATTTTGACAATTATTTTTTATAAGTTTAAATATAAAAGATGGGTAGGGAAAATATACAGATAGAGGTACATGAAATGCAAAATATTTGAAAAAGGTTCTAAAAAACTGCATATTTCTATTTAACAAAAAGTAGTGAGCTAATCAAATTAAAAGAATAGTATGAATGTTTTTTTTTTCAAGTTCTTAAGTGTACAAATGTGCATATTTTTTTCTACTGTACGAATGCTCTTTTGTGTTTCAAGGTGTTCATACAGGCAAAGTTTAGGGCGTATCTAGAACCCCTTAACAAATATTGATAAAATAAATCAGGCCCCTTCACAAAAATCCATCTAATAAAACATGTCCCTTCGCAAAATTTCTCTGAATAAAACAAGCCCCTTCGCCAAATTCCTCTAAATAAAACAAGTCCCTTCACAAAACTCTTTTTAATAAAAGAGGCTCCTTCACAGAATTGTGTGCGATAAAAACATAATTTATATTAAGTAGATATATTTTTTAAAGTTTTAATAGTATTAACAGGTATAATGTTCGAACAAAACAAATTTAACATTTTGAAAAACTTATTAGAAAGACTTTGAGAAGTTTTTAAATGCTTGATTCAAATTGGAGTAACTGGAGTTTCATCTTTTGTTAAAAAATATTATTTTTCACAAAATTATTATAAATTTCACAAAAATAACTGTTACTCTTCACAAAATGGGCCCCAAGTAAAAAAAAAACCCTGCATCGACTGGCGGCTTTCGGATTGTGATTTACATTACATTTAGTGTCACGGAGATTAGAATGAGACTTAATTGAATAACGACCCTGGTAACGTTTAAAAATATATTTGCGCACTATATGTGTAACAGTAATATATGGTTTACGCACACATATAGATATACGCTAAATTTGGGTTGGTGAATTTTCGTTTACGTAAGAAAATCTCACTTTATTTTTATTTTAAGAGGTCATGTGCATCTTAAACTGACAAATTACATGTAAAAGTTACCCTAATAATGGATTTCAATAAGTACACATATAGATGTATTTTGGCTATAAAAAATTACACCTATTTTAAAAAATATAAATTCCGACCTGACAGTTGATTTTCTAAAAAAAAATGTGTATACTTGCATATAAAGTTTTGAAACTTAATTTGAAATTGAATACATTTTTAATAAATGAGTTCATCTTATATCCCAGGATCTCCTATAATTAAGTAGTCACTGTGATGTATTTTTTTTATTGACTAAACATGTAATATTTATTTAAAGTAACTTACACTGGCAAACGTATAATAATTAGTTCTTGCAGAATTTTTTTTTTCAAAATTTAGATAAAAAAAATATTTGTAACTCCAAACTCCAAAATTTCTTAATATAATAGTAATTTATATAGCATGAGATCAGGATTAAGGCTAAAAGAGCCATAGTCAGATCAAGTCAAGAGAACAAGTCACTATTATGTCAAGTTTGATCATAATAGTAAGTCATTTTGTGCATCTATTAGATGTATACATTCAGTCAAAATTTTGTCAAATGCTATACAGCCTTCTTTTAGAAATCAAGAGTGTAATGACCCAAATTGCCGTTTTGAGAGATTTGACATTAAAGATAAAATTATCCATTGATCATATAAAGAGATTTTACATTGCTATGGACATAACTTCATTTCGAAATCGAATTTTTGCATGCAGTTTCTTTAAGCGGCCCTTTATTTGACCATAAATTGACCCAAAAATTGAAATTTCTTTTTGTGTACATTATTATTCTCAAATTTGTACAGAGTCATGTGAAAAACCGCATACGGATCCGATGACTTTTTGCAAAATTACAAGTGTTTTAATTTTGTATACAAAGAATTTTTAGACCCGTTAATATACTTTAAATCTATTTTTCTCGAAACTGATTTTTCAACGCTTTTAGAATTCTGAAATGCTCCATGCATCTTATTTTTTGATCAAAATTCATGAAATTGATAAGAAAGAATCCTGATATTGCTTTCATAGAAACTACGTATATGCATTTTTAATTTCGACTTAATTAAGATAATTAAATTTGATTTTTAATTTATTAAAAGGCAAAATTTTGATGAAAATCAATATGGAATTTAGAAAAAAAAATCAAAATTAGTTATTCAAGGGATTAAAAAATCTATACACAGATTTGTTTGAAATAGAGATTTAAGTGATTCAAATGTAAAATCGAGAAAATAGCTCAAAAATTAGGACGCATAGAGTATTTAAAAGTTTCTTTTAAAATTTAATTTTTAAAAAAAATCTTATAATTATAATAAGATTGGAAATTTTTTTTAAGGTATTCTATATACTTATGATGATACTTATGTATATTGACACAAAATTTAATATCTCTTTGATGAAAAAAAAAATTCTATCGACCATCTCCCCTTAGAAATCTTCCTAAAGAGTCAAATTTGAATATAAACCATTAAAACAAATTCTTATTCGACATTTTAAAAGGTATCCGGTCTCTTAAATTATTACAGAACATATACTTTAATACTTAACTACTTATTACTTTGGTATTCCTAAACTTGGTTTAAATAAATGCTTGACAAATATTAAAATCAACTTCCTTTTTATTAAAATACTTCGTAATTTGAAAAAAAATGCAATGTATTAATACATACATATTTAAACTATTTACTTCATGAAAAACCATCAATTCTGTTTACTGTTTTAACAAATTTATTTTCAAATTTCATTTAATTATACAGTGCGGAACATCTTTCACTTTCACTGTACGTGATTGTAAATGTAACATTAAAATTCATCTATTAGTACATTTATTTATTAATTTATATTAATATTTACTAATAATATACAGAACAATAGTTCGTTTGTAACTGATTTAGAAAAAAATAATTATAGTGGAAAAATAATTGCCACTTGTCGCCTCTTCTGCAAAAAATGCTATATTTTATATCGATACCGTTAGACCCAGAGGAGCAAAAACTGTTCTAAAGTTGAGACTTCTGGAATACTGTAGGGATACATACATAAATATTTTGCATGATAAAGATATTTTATATTCAAGTGTTCGTTTAGATTTGGTTTTAAAAAATTTATTTTTAAAAGTGTAAAATGTATTATATACTAAATCGTTTAATAATAAACAGCAAATAATTCAACTTTAAAATTTTTATGGATTGTTTTCTTTTAATAGCATTATAAACAATAGCGTGAAAAATAACAATTGTTTTATAAATATGATAAATCTTTCAAACATTAGGAAGTAAATTTTTATTATCATTGGGAAAATGTATGAATAAAATGTTTATTCTTAGTTAATAATTTGCCTCGCCTTACTCTTTAAATTCTTATGAATGTTTATAGTGTCACTTTAACTATCCGTATACTTTTTGTGCTGATTTTTTCATATTTTTTTAATTTCTCTTTATACCAATTTTTTATAATGACATTTACATTAAAATGTTGAAAAAATGTGTAAAACGTTTAGCAATTGCACAGACATGATTTTTTAAAAGTGATAAATATTCAAAACTATGTGAAGAATTGGCATTTCAGCAAAACATAATAAGTCAAAAACAAACCAATGTATTGGGATTTTGTAAGAGAGTAGCTTTCTCTAGCACATAGACTATTCGCATTATAATAGCATTTCTATCTCAAATGCTGTAGCAGTAAAGTACTAATGTTATGAAAAATTCGTTAAATTTGTAGCAGCTTCGTCCCTTATACCGCTCTAAATACAAAACTAAATAAGTCATTATCATTCGTGTAGTCTATTCCCCCAATAAACATTT
The DNA here is from genome assembly GCA_963932465.1 of Maratus speciosus. NCBI lineage: Eukaryota > Metazoa > Arthropoda > Arachnida > Araneae > Salticidae > Maratus > Maratus speciosus. The sequence continues at coordinate 70,612,444 of OZ010790.1, forward strand.
GTAAAAGAAGCACACAAAATTTCAAGGCATTTATTGCATAATTATTTGTTTCTTTGGAACTTCATTTTGAGAAAAAGCTAAAAATAACTTTTAAACACAATCCAACAAGCTGTTAGCTGTAACTTTAAACGACTGTAACCCGTGTTCTAATTAAGATACAAACACAATTTAATTAGAATTCGATAATACATATATAAATAATAGATATATAAAATATTTGATTATGATAAAACGTAAATTATGAAAAATTCGTTAAATTTGTAGCAGCTTCGTCCCTTATACCGCTCTAAATACAAAACTAAATAAGTCATTATCATTCGTGTAGTCTATTCCCCCAATAAACATTTGTAAAAGAAGCACACAAAATTTCAAGGCATTTATTGCATAATTATTTGCTTCTTTGGAACTTCATTTTGAGAAAAAGCTAAAAATAACTTTTAAACACAATCCAACAAGCTGTTAGCTGTAACTTTAAACGACTGTAACCCGTGTTCTAATTAAGATACAAACACAATTTAATTAGAATTCGATAATACATATATAAATAATAGATATATAAAATATTTGATTTTAGTATTATTGAAAAAATGAAAAATTGATATTTTGATAGGAAATGACGTTTTGAAAGTGTTGAAAGATTTGACGTTTTGAAAGATACCTTAAACCCTTAACAGTAACATTTGTTTTCTTACAAAAAAAAAAAAAAAAAAAAAAATAATAATAATAATAAAATAAAAATGGGGCTGGACACCACTTTTTCCATACTAAAATATTTACCTTTCTTAATCGAAAAATATCTGACAATCAATAAAGATAAATTTACAGTTACAAATTAGTGGTATCAAAATGCTTTTAATAACGAAGCAAGCAAGGTGTTCTTGCCCGAATCCTGTTCGGGCCACACTGTTAAGGGGTTAAAGGCTTAAAAGATTGTAGTCAGATGCAAAAATATATACAGCACTTTGATCTAGTTAGGTAATTGGGTATTTAAAGGACTACGATATAAATCTACAAATAATCTGTCCTTTTTTAAGAAATATTGTGACAGGTCATGAACGGAGTGTTTTGATTTCAGGTGCTTCCTGCATTGAGAAATATGTATTTCATAGAGTTTACTGTATATACTATTTTCTGAATGTATCTATGCCTAACATGTATCTATATCTAATTATGTATGTTCCCATATCACGGCTGCCACAAGCAACTATTTTTAAATTCTGCTCGCACCACTATTTAAAAAAAAAAAATCATATTATAGTATATTTATTTCTCTTTAAAATGTTGTCGAAGCGTATATAATTTTTTTTTCTTTTGAAAAAGTGGTGCGAACTAGAATTAAAAATTAGTCGCCTGTGGCAGTATTGTAACACAAAATAATGAAATTATATGAAGACATATATGTTCACCTACAGTGTACAAAAATTATGTAACGTTACCCCATAAAATTGGTGGTAGCATGCTACAACCAATTTTATGAAGTAATTTAATTTGTATATGGTATAATTTAAACTCATATAACTAGTGTAATATTACACATTAGTGTAATGTAACTCCAGTTATATTGTTAAATTACTCCGTAAAATGGAGGCAGCAAAGCTGCCACAAATTTTATGGAATAACGCTACATAAACTTTCTACAGATTATGTATGGATATCTAGAACAACCGAAATATTCATATATTATGCAATTCAACTATAATATCTCAATAATATATTTGAAATTATATATATATATATATATATATATATTTGTAACGTACGCAAACAATATTTCCTGAAGTTATTTCCAATTTTTCAATTTATAATTTTAATACACAAGTCATTTAAAAAATAATTTTCAAGTTTCTTTTAGAATCAATAATCTGAATGAATAAAAAATACTTTTCTAAAAGAAGAAAAAAAAAAAAGGAAAAACAGGAAAAGAAAAAAGTTCTTGTGCCTTGCCTTTATTGAATTTGTTAAGAAAAAACTCAAGAATATTACCTTATTCATTTTTTTATTATTAATCTAATATGCGAGCAAATACTCTTATTTAACATTCTGATAATCAAGATGCTTTATTAATGAAAAAGGTTTCAGTCGTAAAAAATATTTCTTGTTATAATGCACGATATAACAGAATAAATTTGCTGAGATATGTACTTACCTCAACAAGTACTTCGCTTCACAAAAGAGTGATTTTAAAGTGCTATCATATGCATTGCGTTAGAATTCTGCTTTTTCTCGCAGAAAAATAAATTTCAATTATTCATCAGTCATTTAGATTTAGTTTTTTATACGGAAATGAAAATTACGTTTATATTATAGTAGTATTTTCTGCAGAAAGAAAATGTAGTCATTCATTGTTTTTCAATATTTGAATTTTAAATTATTACTATACTTTGTTGACATAAAAAAATCATTTTCGTGAATCCGATGTTACTGTAGCATAAGTTTTAGATTTAGTCGAATGCATAGATGCTATTACGCTTTTGTATATAACAAAATTTTAATAGAAAATCCTTATTTAATCAGTAAATTACGGAGATTAAAAAGGTAAAATTTACTATTAAAGTTTTGTTGTACAGAAAATAGTAAATGCTCACACAATGTTTAAAAGAAATCTACAAAACTAGATTTTGTAAAAGCTACAGAAATCTGTATGCTTACTAAAATTTGATCGGTAACCAGGTATAATTGCATGATATTTTTTTACTTTTTTGATTTTTGATGACTTACTTAAAAAGTTCTAGGTATCACAGTTTCCTAGAAAATTCTTAGTAACATTACAGATTTTTTTTTTTCAGTTACATAAAAGTTCTAGGCATCACAGTTTCCAAGAAACTTGTTAGTAACCTCATACTTTTTTTTTTTTTTTTTTTTTTTTTTTTACAGTGCAGCTATCTGAATAGAAACATCCGTTATATAGCCTAATATTAAAAAAACAGACTTTGATATTTTAGTCGACTTGCATATTTAAAACTGTAATTGAAATTCTTACGTAGATATATTATTTCTTTTTTAACATTTTCAACACAAAATGTTTATAATGTAAAAAAAAAAAAAAAAAAAAATCTTTAAAGTTAATAAAATTTTTCTAGGAAACTGAGAAATTTGTATACCAGACTTAGAACTTTGTATACAATGGCAACAACGAAAAATTCATGTAACATACACTTTTTCACCGTAAAAAAGAAAAAAAAAATCTGTAAAGTTACAAAGAATGTTTTAGGAAACTCGGATGCCTAGAATTTTTTATGTAACTGCAACCCTGGTTACAGATAAAATTTTAATAAGATTACTATAATTTTAGTAGATTCTTTTGTAAAGCTATAGATTTCTGTTGCTTTACAAAAACGAGTTTTTTTAGGTTTACATCTTTTTTTTTTTTTTTTTTTTTTTTTTTTTACAGTGTACAGATATAATTTCCGTAAGCAAACAGATTTCTGTAATTTTACATCTGTAGCATTACAGAATTTTTTTTACAATGTATAAAAACTAGAAATTAAACGAGAACTCTTAAGAGCAAAATGTCTACACATTTACATATATCTTGTTAATGATGTTTTACGATTAAAGTGAATTTGAAAGTTATCCCTTGCTCGCTGAATGTTATTTATACTATTGTTGAATTATTGGATTAGTCCGTAATAAAACCGACAGATAGAAAATAGAATATAGGAAATTCTAGAAACATACTAAAATGTTCAGGATATCAGAAGTATTATTTTGTGTAAAATTACGTTTCTATGTAAAACAAAAATGAGACGTATAGAGATGTTACTGGAGGGTGACAGTTCAGGAAAAAAAAAAAAAAAAACATTTTATAAATATGTATTGAAAATTATTTTACGATATTTGTTAACTTTACGAATTATTTTTAATTAGAGAATTTATCCTCTGCGGAGTCAGAATACTTTAAGGATCCTGGCCTACACTGTCCATTTTTGTTTTCATGACCATGTGCTCTGAAGAGCTAAACAGCATATGTTTCAGTGGAAAATTCTCAGTTGTTAGTTCCCATGTATACTTAATACTAATTTTATAGACTTCGAAAGGATCAAAGGTCGGATGAACCTTATTTTAGCCCGGAATTGAACTATAAAACTGTAGCGTGGAAGCGCGGAAGCGCTGCCCTACAAGATGCAGCACTTGAATTTATCTCCTACATAGGTAAAAATATCTTGTACTACAGCTGAAACGTTAGACTAGCCAATAATAATCCTGGAAGATCAAATTTGGAACATAAGATATTATAAACAAAACGATGAAATTTTGAGTATGCTTGTTTATTTAGTTATTAATTTTTCTAACCATAGATAATAATATGCCTTGAATATTTAAAAAAGTTTACACAAAATTACAGATTAAAATATACGATTTGAATATCAGAATATGTGTGAAAGAAGCTGAACTAAGCTGATCTAAGGTTCACATTGATTGTCTCATCTGAAAGCTTACAATACAATCAAAATTCAAATCCTGGCAAAAAATCTCTATTTGTTTGAATCGATATAAAATATCCCTTTACTTTTGATTAATACATAAAAACGGGATCTAAAAATGTTTCTGATCCATATTTAAATTATATATATACAAATGTTTTGTGAATAATTTCAATCCTGCAAAATGAGTATTTCATATCAAAAACAGTTTCTTAGTTTAAAGAGTGGAAAACAGTTCTCATAACATATAAAATTAAATAATGCGAAAAATGGCAAACTAGGATATAATATAATATCTATTTACCAATATATTAATAAATTTCATATTCTTCATCACTCGCACAAATATCTAGTAAATTGCAATATTGTGTATTTTGGTATATTTGACAGCTTTATTTGTCTTTATTTCACAGTCAAAAATCTTATTGGTATTTTAAATACATGCTGTTGATTATTAGGTGAACTTGCAGTTTTTTAGTGCTTTACAACATTGCTACTGAAATTCAGTAATGATATATTTCCTTTTAAAACTATTTCATAATTTCGTTCTTTACAGAAATATACTGATATTAAGGATATTTGAAAATAGCTTTACACAAACGGATCAGTGTAATATATATATATAAACTGGTAAAGCAGCGATAATTTTAGTTTGTAGTGCTATTTTAACAAAGTAGCTTTTGATAGTTACACTGTGCTGAATTATATTTTATGCTGATTAATGATATCTTTCCTTTAGAATAATATTTTTCAAATTCAGTGCGTCTACAAAAATGCACTGATATGTAAAATTTTTGCATGTTTCGTGACATAAACGCATCAACAATTATATTTTAAAACTGGCGTTAAACTTAGCTAGTTTTAGCATTTAAAATTTTGTTTACTCATTGTACTGGAATTAATTTTTACCTTATAAAAGAAAGAATATATTTCGAATTTATTTTGTGTTTAGCACGTAAAGATAGTAAATTTTTAATAATTCTTTTAAATATATTTAATAACTGTTAATTCAGAAATGTCAAAATACGACATCTTTACGTAGATTAAAAAATAAATAAATAAATACGTTATTGTTATTGCTATTGTTACTTGTGTTTTATTTGATACGAAATGTAACTCATTTTTTTTCCTCAAACGTTAAAAACTACAAATGTGCCATTAAAGATATCCGGGGAATTTACCCCTATAAAAGAATCTTCAGAAATATTTATAGGAAATAAGGATGAAAACTAGAGAAAAAATGAAGTATTTTGAAAAGAACCTAGTATACAAAATTTTGGAGCTTTCCGGTGCTAACAAGAGACGCCCAATTTTTTAGTGCCAAAAAACTCCGAAATTTCATAAAATTTAGAGAAACAACCCTCGAATCTTACTCTATTTTTTAAACTTTTGCATTACCACGTGTTTCCAGTACGTAAAGACTTAAAGTACGTTTCAATCATTTTCGTATAGCCTGTATATTGATTGTGTGAGCAAAATAATTATAATTTATATGATATAGTCATTACTCTTTTAGTTATGATAGGTCTAATATTTCTCTTTAGGAGTTTCGTAATTATTGATCGATGCTTGTTAAACTAAATGAAGAAAACAATTCGGAAGCTTTACAATGCTGATTTTATCACATACTGTATCAACATGTTTTGTTTTTACAGCGTGTTTATGAATTTGTTACAAAGTAAATGTCATACGGCGGAAGTATTTATAGTTTTTGTTGAATTTACGTATGATATTTTCATTAATTCACTGTCTTTTTTTACTAGTGTAAATTTCTGAAGAAAACTCCTGTTTTAAACATATGCAGAAGTCTAACATCCCACATTTGCTAAAAAATATTTTTATGTGCATATGAAAGTTGAGCTTATAAATACATACCAACCACATATTTGAATTTATTACAAAGTTAATATAGTTAAATGGTGGAAGTATTTTTAGTGTTTGTTGAATTTATTCCTGGTATTTTCATTATCTTACTGTCTTTTTATGCTAATTAATTATCTAAATTTTCTAAGAAAATTTCTGTTTTAAACAATATGGAAAAGGCTAGCCTTCCACTTTTTCTGAAAAATACTTTTATATTCATATGAAAGTTGAGATTCTAATATACCAAGCATTAAATTTGAAATCTATTTAAATATATATATATATATATATTTAAGCGTTTATTATAGCGTTACATTTATTAGAAAATAAAAATATTTATAACCAGAAATCATTACAATTTTTCTTAAATTGACTAATGAACTTCGAATTAAGACACTGTCTTTTGATAACTCTGTGGAGTTTAAGTTCTATATTATATGCAAAAGTCCAATATTCAGCTTTAATGTAAAAAAAAAAAAAAAAAAAAAAAAAAAAAAAAAAAAAAAAAAAAAAAAAACATAATATCAGGTTGGATAGGTGTTTGAATTTGTAAACAGTATTTCTATTATTCGAATGTGAAACAATCCTAGAATGTATGCGCACTACATATATTTGAATTAGCATTCTCCCGGTTCTCATCCTGCATACAGTAGATCATTTTGTTTATTTTTACCCATCTTTAATATTATCTGTTTGTTATCTTGAGAACTTTTTTAGCGAATAAACAGATAAATTAACTTTTTATTTTTCTTATGAATAAATTATTCCTTCTTTAGATGTTCAAATGTTTTCAAGAACATTTATACACTTTTTATTTTAATTTTACATACTTCTGACATAATGTCTATTCATAATCATGTAGGTTTTTGTGAAGCACTTTACTACTAAACAAATGTAAAAGTATAAACACCTTTTAGCCTAGTGCTATGAACATTTTGATGATTCAGCTTGTGCTTAAAAATTATTTTTAGACAGGCACATTGTTATGCTTTTCTATACTTAGTTAAAGCGAAACATTTAGAATGCCAGTTGTTTTTAAAAATGAATATAAAATAACAAAAGTAATTTTCTAACATTACAACGACAGTTTTATGTTTTTGTTTATGTAAAAAGTAAAAAATATAACTAGTTATGAAAAAAAAAAGTATACCTAAATAAAATTATATTTAGTTTGAACAGGGTAAATAGACTGGCATTTGAGTTTTAAAGAAATGCATTTTGTAAATATCAAACAACCCACGATACTTTGCGTCGGCTAGCTACTAGAAAATTTAGTATGCTTTGATATATTTTCTTCAACATATGATTTATTTATTCAGCTTATTGCCTTACACATTTTTTCAGCTAGTCATTAGGTACATTGATTTTTTTTTTTTTTTTTTAAATCAGTAAATATACGTTTTCTTGTAAATTTGATCGTTTCTAATAATATTGATATTCTTTAGTGTCTTATATGCTTCTGATTTTAAAGTTAAAAGAATATATATGGGCAATTGAATAGACAAAAAACTTCAGTATTAAATACATGAGAAAGGCAAATTATCTGAATGGTCTATAGCATATTTTTATTCATTTTGAACTTTCAGGCGCAAAATTTATAAAGGAAAATTCACTTCAAAGTAAACATAAATATAATTTAAAAATAATTTTCAATTTACAACAATAGTTTTATAAACTTATTTAATTAATAACGGAAACATATGCACTGTTTTTTTTTTTTTTAAAGATCAATAGTCTGACATCTGAATACGTAAATAATATTTTTCGTAAGCAAATATCAAACGATCTGTGAACATAGTATAAAATATTTAAAGCAACTATACTGTAAAAAAATAAAAAAATAAATAAATAAAATCTGTAAAGTTACTAAGAATTTTCTAGGAAATTGGAATACATTTTCCAACACAGTTGAGAATGTTTACACTCTAAAAAAAATTTGTACAGTTAATAAATTTTTTCTAGAAACTGGGATACCTAGAACTTTTTGTGTAACAGCAACAAAAATTCATGTAACATATACACTTTTGCAATGTAACTCAAAAAAATCTGTAAATTTACTATGAATTTTTTAGGAAAATGGGATGCATAGAACTCTTTATGTAATTGCAACCCGGGTTACAGTTAAAATTTTAGTAAAATTACTATAATATTAGTAGATTCTTTTTAAAGTTACAGATGTCTGTAGATTTATATAAACTGATTTGTAGATTTAATCTGTTTGTGTACAGTGTACAGATAAAATTTTACTAAGTATAGGTACAGATTTCTGTAACTAGAATTACATTTTTTTTTAAAATTTTATTTATTTATTTATTTATTTATTTATTTATTTATTTATTATTATTTTGTACAATGTACCGAGTAACGCTTGCGTGAAATATCTTCTAAAATGTAGAATATCATCATTATTATTATTATTATTTTTAATTATATTTAAATTCCAGCTTATTAAAAACACCTTTTTAGTGAATGACTAGTGACGTGGAATTTTATAAAAATAAGTACTTTTGAGTTTGAACCAGTAAATAATATCTTAAAAGTAAAAGTAAAGTATTAAAAAAGACATATATACTATTTTTTTAAACTGTTTCGTTGCTTTTAATTTTTTTTCTTGATCGCCCTTATGACATAGAGCAGTTCTATTTTTTTAAATGTTCGAATGTTGTTAAAATATAGCGACAAAATGTTTTTCATTTAACCTACATAATTGCCAGTAGTTTTAGAGGAATTTCTTTTTTGAGATTTCTGATAAAAGTAATATAAATCATTTTACTTAGGTGTACTAAATACTTCCTTTTGTAATTTTAAAATATTTAAAATATTTTAATAATATATAACTAAACAGACGTGAGATAATAATCCATTTGTGCGCAACATTTTTTTTTTTCTTGGCAATTTATTAAGAAGAATTACTATATATGTGGTAGAATAATTACTAAAATATACCAATCTGGGCTTTCTGCTTTCAGATTAATTAAAATAATCACACAAATTAAAAAAAAAATAAGTAGTATTAGTTTATATCTAAAAATTGAGAGCGTAACATTTTGGGACGCTAGGCATAAATGGATTAAATTTACAATGTCTAATGATGGATTAAAGTTTTTTTTTTTAATCTTTTAAATAATTACTTAACTAAAGTTTTAAAAAAAATAGAAGATTAAATTTTTACTTAATTTTGCTAGACAATTTAAAAATATCACAAAAATTTTAAATTATTTTAATCCGCATTCATTCTGAAATTTCTGAGGAAAATATATTTGATTTTATTTTCACTGTTTACCTAAAATATATTTTATCTTTCATTGTATATTATTTAAAAAAAAAAAAATTAAAGACTATTATTATCTAATGAAATAATAGTATTTTTCTGAATATCTACTTCTCTTACTTATTTCAGAAAGAAAATATTTCTGGCAAGATCTTTTAAACACTCTTTAAATTGGTCAATCTATTTATTACTAAATTTTAATATTGAAAACCGCTGTCTCATGTTAGCTATTTAAAAATTAAATAACATACAGCATTGTGAATAACTTACAATAAACTAATTTATTAATCTAAAAGTGCACATCCTTTAAGAACTTTTCTGAAAATTCTTTTTACAAAACTTTAGCCCAAATATTTACTTTGGAATATCGTTATAAATCTAGAAAAATTAACTCTTCTTTTATTATCAGAATATTAGAAATTGCATTCTTTGAGTTTAAGAATATTAGAAATTGCATCTTTGTATTAAACTAAGTAAAGTTTATTAAATAGGTTCATGTAAATAATTCGAGTAGATTTATTTTAGGATTACCATAGTGCTTTAATTAAGTACTGGAGTGTAAAACTTTATCTATAATGTAAACTTTTCTAATCTTTAAGGTATCTTCATTGTTAGAGATATGCTGATGAATAATTGATAATGAATATCATTATAAGTAAAAATGAAAGATTTTTTTTTTTTTATGTATGCGTTTCATACGTTCATTTGGATTGGCTATACGAAGTATTATAAAAAGTAGATAATTATCGTAAAAATACGTAACCTCTTCATCTATTTCTTTAATGAGAAAAAAAATGGCTGAGTAATTTTTATAAAGAAAAGAAAAGTTTCAAATTATCACATCAAATGTAAAAAAGCCATAAAAATTCATGAACGTTTGAAAAATGCAGAGTTTTTAGTAACCTCTTTCGGTTATGGCTCATTAAGAAACATTATAAACTTTTCATAAACTATAATATTTCTGAAATACAATAATCAAATATGCAGCGCTTTTTGAATAGTAACTTTTCCCATACCTCATAAAACAAGACAATACAAAACTATTTGAGATCAAAAGGTAGAAATTCTATCATAAAAACTTTTCCTTACATTTGTTAAACCCTTTATTGCGTTACAAGAATATTTATATAATTAATCAAGCATTAAATAATTAGAATTTAATGGTAATTACTTTATCTCATGTCATTACATTAAGCATTGTTCTAAATAAATCTTTTTAATGTGTTTTGAATGAGATTCCGTTTCAAATATTTACGTTATATTTTGAATAAAATAGTTGTGTTAGCATGCATATGCGTAGTTTGCTAAACAATGATGGTTTAGCCACTGCTAATTAAAAAATAAATACATATATCATTATTTATACAAAGTTTAGTTACATCTAAATTTCATATAAATCGAATTATCATTTACAAACTAGAATTTCGTATTTTTAAGGAAGGTTTTATGTTTAGTCCTGCTATTTTTTTTAAATCTTTAGTAATTAAAAAACACACATTATAACATACATATGTATTGCGATGTATTTCATATATAATATTCTTATATACATGTATATAATCAACAATTACCTAACACGTTCGGATGACAAAAATGACGCATTCTCTTACTTAAATATATATATAAAATCATTACATTTTAATCCACAGTCTTTGGCAATAAATTATATTTTATATATGAGAAGACTATTAAGCAATGTCAGAATATCCTATATTAGACTGGCTTTATACTCGTATGGGGTAAATGTATTCCTTTAGTAATTGCCGAATAATCTGAGACACCACGATACTACTGAAGACTACGATACATGTTTTATATTTTATGCCTAGATCTAAATATTTTGCTCAAAATTAATTTAAATAAATAAATATACATAAAAAGAAAATGCTAATATAATTATTGTTTGTCATAAAGCAACAATATTTCTGCTTTAAAATTCATTTTTAACTCTAAAAAAAAAATGTTTTTGCTCATAAAAAAATCATTACTTCAGTTTCGTCGTTTAAAATTTAAATGTACATTTTTTTTTTCCTGCTTATGCATCTGAAAGCTTTTATTTATTTTTTTTACACAGATGAATTGCAATCCTTTACATTTTATTTGTGTTTATTCAAAAACAGATCTTTATTCATTTTATATCTAAGAAACAATTTCCCTTATCGGACAGTTTAATGTCTATTTTTAGGATTTAATTTTGATGCAGAGGGAAAAAGTTATCAATTTATAACTATTAATAGAACCAAATTCCTTTCCTAGTGTAATTTAAAAATAGTTATAAGAAACTATGTGCTGGAAATATAGATAGTCTGTCCATATTTTCCGAATAATCTCTGCTGATAAATATCCTAAATGGTAGAAAAATATATAAACTTACCTGATATCATCAACATTAGGAGCAAAAACGATTTGCCGAGCAGGAAAACGTTCATTTGGGGGGTATAAAAGTTGCTAGCTGATAACACTGATGGAGTCCACATTACAGCTGATATTTTCTGTAGTGTATCTTATGCTACATATGGAGACATATGCGATATGATAATTTAATTTTCACAGTTGCGTTTCCTTAGAAAAACTTCATATCGTTTCTTGATTTTCTTCGCTCATATTACGTGTAATTATGATAGATATTGAAATTGCATGGTGTTTATTATCTAATATTTCATCTTTTAAATATTGTGTTTCGTTTGTTTTTCTATTGTTTTTTATGACCGAAAAACTATTGAAACGTTCTGAAGACTGGGATACTGACTATAATTTTTTAATTCGTAATGATGATATATGATGTTAATAAAAAGTTCCATTGTGTTTCACTCATAAATTTGGTGTTTCATAATTTATTGCAATATCAAGCTGATAAATTAAAATTTAAATATAATTTGCGCATATGATTGCACCTTTTTAAAGTAAATAATTTTTATTGAAAATTAATGACAATTCATTCAGAAGTCATACAACATAAGAAATATTTTTTTTTACGATGTACTCTCTATATTTATTTTTTAAACTTTTACCTTTGCAGATAAATTTGTTGACAAACATCCCTGTATATGAAGAAGCAGACGTGATATTATATGATGTATTTTTTTATCATTTCACTGAAAATTAATTATCACCTTTTCAATCAGATTTCTAACTAACTTAATGCACATTCAGTTAAGAAACTTATTTAATAAATAAAACAACTTTTTTACTTGTCTGACATTACTGATTTTACAATTATCTCTAATTGAAATATGTAGGCATGACTTACAAAAACACTGAATAGATTATAGTTTTAAAGCTTGGTGTATCGTTTTTTTCTACAATTAAATCCTTTAAATCCAAGCAGAAGTTTCCATATTCAATTGAAACACTATTTTCAGTTATTTTACCTCTTCCTTATGTTTCGAACTTTTCTTTACTAATTTTTCCACACAGTATTATTTTAAAGATTAATTTTCTTAAATATTTAATATTACGTTTATAGGATACAATACTTTTAAAATCTACAAAATACAGTAATTCCTGTTTAAATAATATTAAACATTTAGTATGTTATTTGATGACATTTAAAACACAATCAAAATTCAAACATTACAGTTTGACCTATGGCTATGATTTTTTGTTTTTCACATTTCAAACATTCACTGGAAAAAAATGCTTCCACGGTCCCATATCACATTTTTATGTCAAATACACTTTATTATTCACGTGTTTAAAGCGAAATAAAAAAATGGGAATCATTATCCAGCATACCACATGCCACTGAAAACGTGCGTATCAAGCCAGAAAGCGGAACAAAGTATATAGCCGTGTTTCTCCCGCTGACGTTTCCCGCGGAATGAGAGTGCTTCAAATCTAAAGTAAACGCTGCGCATGGCAAAAGAGCTTGCTGAAGTGAAAAGAGAATTTTTCATTTTTTTGCCATACAAGAGAAACGCCGCTGTTTTGCGGAACTATTTATCCACAGTTTTATAAGTTAAAAAGCAGGATGATAAGGATTAATTATTTGCTTGCGGGCTTGGGATAAATGTCACGGATGTTGTTTTAAAATTGCTTTTGAAGATGAGTCAAAATTTATAAGCACATTTCAGAAAAACTCTGATTTTTTTTTGCACGGCTAAGTTAAGAAATATATTCTACTTGAGTGGTTACTTCTTATTTTAGTTTTAAGCACTGATGAAAATGAAAATAAAGAATCTATGTTTATCTTTTTAATGTTTACTACGAAAAAGGTTGAGTGCTTAATTAAATGTCTGTATCTAAATGATATATAGTTTATTTTTTTTACGTAACTAAATAATAAAAAAAAAAAATCAGTAAACAATATATATATATATATATATATATATATATATATATATATTGGTTATTATTATTATTATTATTATTATTATTATTATTATTATTGTACATTATTTTTTAAATTAATAAACATGCAGTTTAGATTTTGCTACGACTGAGATAAAACACAACAATAATTTATTGCTTTTAATTATAATATTAACATCAAGGAACATCTATATAAATAAGAATTAAAAAATTAAAGTACATGGATTTTTTTAACCCTTCACTTGAGGTTTTCTGATTTGCCATAAAAGCATGAAGTCCCTAGATTACGGTATAACGGTGATGGGTTAATTCAAAAAGTATAATAATTATTGATTGTTTGCTTACAGGAGGATATTGTCGCACGTACATTTAAGGGTTATAATTAAAATATTATATTATTTATATAATTATAAATTATAATTTAAAACGGAAAGTGATTCATTCAAGACAGCGTCACTTTTAAGCAACTGAAAGAAATTTCTATTATAAAAAATGTAAGTTCAAATAGTTCTTTAAAATCTTGAACTTACATTTGTGAAAATAGTCATCCGCACGACCATTCGAGGATTAAAACGGTTAGATACTTGGTCAGTCTACTGTAGATTTTTAACATTGCAGTCGATTGAATATCATACAAAAAATAAAAAACATTATTTTAGCCACATGCTTAAAATATGTTTAGATAAATAAATTATTCTAAAAGAGTTACCATTTAAAGACTGAGAAAAAAAGTAGTATTATTTGGAAAAACATTTTGTTTTTAAATCACGGAATCATTGCTCTGAGATTCCTGAATTACAATGAAATAATTCTGCGAACCTGGATTCATCGTTCCAAAATACCGGGTTCCTGAGCAATTTCTGCACCTTAAATTGGCGTGTCTTTTTGAAAAATCTCGTAATTATGGAGACTTTTAAATTAACGCCAGTATCCAAATCGTCAACTAAAATTTTACATGCATATTGCTGGACAGATAATTACACCTTTTTATTTTTTTAATTAAATATATTCAAAATTGTTAATTGGTCCTAATCATCCAAGCAACCTCATAGCAAATTGGTATATAGTTTTATATACCTTAGATAAATTTAAATAATATAAGTGATCGTACTTACCTAAATTCTAGTAGAAGAGCAACGCGAAGCATTAATAAAATTAAGTTATAATTCGCGTCAAAAAGTAATTATTAAATTTGAATAATTACGAATAAAATTAAGAGTTTGCGTTGTGAATTATTTAGACGAACTGTTCCACATATGAATTAAACTAAGATTTAAGCTGTAAAAAAAATGAATTGACACACTTTAAATATTATTAATTAAAAAAATTACAGAAACTTCTTAAAACTTGATTAAATAATTTATTTACATTGAACAAATCTATTTACAGAAAAACATAATATTAGTTCAAAAAATAGAAAGCAACACTTTTGTTTGCTTCTCATTATTTTAAGTATGTTTAATCTTTTTTTTTTAAAAAAAAAAGAAAATATTTTCACGTACTCTAATTATTATAATTGTTTCTTTTTGCTAAAAGAAATACTCTCTTTCATTTTTAAAATTACCTTAATCTTATTTAATTATTGGTTTGGTCGGATCTCAGATAACTCTCTACCATAAAATATCAGAAAAGTATTTTTTTAGATTTTTCATATGAACTTATGTGGTAAAAGAAAATGTGTAAAATAGTACCTTCTTTTAATATACGGGATGGTGGCCTTTATTTGTCAAATTCCGAGATGTTGCGTTGCTTAGGATCAGGGCAATGTGTCGTCAGGAACGCATCCTCAATTTGGCTTGATTAGGATCACTCCGATATGTAGATCAGGAAGACATCCTCAATTTGGCTTGTTTAGGCTCACTCCGATAGGTACCTCAGGAAGACATCCTCAATTAGGCTTGGTTAGGCTGGATTAGGCTCGCTCCGCTAGGTCCATCTCGCCTGGGCTTTACTAGGGCTTGCGGGACTCATTGCACGGGCTTTCAGGAGAGCTCTTGCATCCTCTACATCTTTTGTCAGACTATCTTTTTTTAAAACTTATTCTTCTTGCACACCAGTTCCTGCAGTGGGTGGAGCTATTTTTGTCTAGTCCACTGTTATTGGATGTGAGAAGATTTTTTATTATACTTCGATAGGCCTATTAGCTAGCAGTCTGCAAATGGCCCCTAACATATACTTTAATATTATTATGTGCCTTAAAGTTTGGGTGGTCTGAAGAGTCATAAATTTATCCCAACACTTTTATTGAGGCCATAAATTGATTCCAACGTTTTTATGATTTTACGACTTCTAATTATACACTACTTTCCATTGGCTTGTCATAAGACGACACCATGGCGTCTGCGTATTGTTGTTGTCTGAGATCCGAACTCCATTCAATATTATACATTCATTTTACAATACAACAATTTTTTTAAAAATATATATTTACTATTTAAAATCAACTTAATAATTTCTGTATGAACTTACACTCTTATTTTACTTAAATATATAAACATTATAATTTTACACTCATAATTATATTTTATAAAAAATATTTATACAAACAGAAATAACAAATTACGCAATTTTACTTTGATTTAACCAACATGGTGCGGGAACATATCATAGGTATATGTTGCCCAGCATCTCTCCCAGTATCGGAAGAAAAAAAAAATAAAAACTGATTGCTGGTTTTATTTTTTTTTTTTTTTTAAAGCTTGAAGGAATGTACGTGTCCATATGACTGTGTATCTACACAGTTTTTGATCGAAGACTGTAAAAATCAATTATGAATGGTTCTGGTATATTTTATAAGAAGTTCTTCTATTGTTTCATAACAGAAAGTTCAACACATGATAGCATAGTTGTCTGTTGACATTCACATTTTTAGAAGATCTCTGTACTGACAATCAGACGTCTTTCTCGAAGCCTTTTTTCTTTACCACACACATGTTTACTAATTTTGTAACTTTACAGTTTAAGTGCCCAAAATACATTCAAAGCTATAATTTTGTCTGAAATTAATATGCCGAAAATAAACCTCATTATAAGAAAAATAATGGCATACGCATTTGACATATTATTTCATCACATACAACCTTATGACACAGTGTTTTATCTAAAACACATTTTATACTGAATAAAAGTAAATACAATGCTTGTAATATTACATGTTATATTTTCACATAATTAATCTGATGTATTCAAATTATAATCAGAAAAAATATTGTATACAAACTTGTTACATTATTTTATTTATTTGTTACTTCAAACATGTATGATCTGTCAAAATGTACAAGCTAATTCATCTCCTTTAATATATCATTACGCAATGCTTTCCAACTTTACCCGATACGAGAGAAAAAAAAAAGAAGAAGCAGGAGAGAATAAAACCAGTTTTTTTTTTTTGACCGTCGCCGATCCTCCCGAAAAGTGGGGGGTGGTCAAGCTACTAATCTCTTTCTGCGAGATGATATGTGCTGTGACAAAATTTTACGACTTGAAAAAGTAAGTATTTAAAACCATTTCATGCTTGTAATTACCTTATTAATTAGTATAATTTCTTGATATACTTTCTTCTTAACTCACTGTGCATGCCTGTATGTAATTTTAAACATAATCTATGCATAAACAGTGTATGTATTTGTATCGTATCTAATGTAAACCTTCTGCCTTTTTTTTTTTATTTTGCAGGGGAAAAATGGCGATTCTAGCATGTGCATTCTCCTGCCTCATACTTGAACTGAAGCGAGGGTGGCTTTTTATTCATCCAGGTTTAATCTAAACCAAATTGCCTTTCAGGATTAAAAAAAAAATGCATATAATTTTCTTTAACTGATTACATTGTATATTTTTAGACCTTTTTAACAAACACAAATTTTGATTCATGATATTGTTTACTATTAAAATGTAAACAACACGGAAAAATGACTTCTACGGCCTCTCAAAAATGCAAAATATGCATTACGCTGACCTTAAAAATGCACCTTCATTTAATACCATCAAATAGTGTTGTCAGAAAATGCCATTGACGAAGAAGAGAACAATTTTTGTGTCTTAAATTATTATTTATTTAGCCAACAATTCTATCTTAAAAGATTGTTAAATTTTCATATTTATTTATTTTTTTTTACTGAATGAAATAAAAATTTATTTATTCAAAATTTTATTTATCATTAACATTCCGTATGTGAATTCTACTGTCTAAAATTTAATGATATGTTTAAAAATAAAAGATAATAAATTATCATTATTAATCCAACATTAATAATTATTATTTAAAAAAAATTGTTATTAATACACTTGTAAAATTTTTAAAAGTACTAAAAGCAAATGATAAATATTCTGTAAAATCGTATGCAGTAATCCATGAGTACTCGGGCCCGAACCAAAGAATTTCTGCCAGCAGAAAAGCATCTTTGTATACTCATACATATCCACATCAAATTGCTACAGATCAAGTTTTTAAAATGATAAATTTATGTACTATAAAAAAAATTAAATTAATTTATTGAGCCATACTACATATTTTAATAAAAATAAGGCCAATATATATAAATATATTTATTTATCTATTTTGTTTTCTTATGTTAAATTGGCCAAATTATATAAAAAAAAATTTATGAACTCACATACTCAAATTTATCAATATTATGTATATTTATATGTGTTAAATTTAGAATTGCATTTAATTCTAAGGGAAAGTAAAGAGAAAAAAAAAATGCTTAAATTCTAAACTAACATAAATTTATAAAATATTTTATTTAAAAAAAAAAAATCTAATTTCTAGCTGATTTCAGCAAGATGTCATTTAATATTTATATTAAATAATTTTGCTAATACATTTTATTAATTGTTAAATTTGCATATTTTTATATATACAATAAAAATATAATAGTCTTACATAAAATTTTACACTACAACAATGTTATTAATTAATTTAACTTGAATTTAAGCCTACTTTAATTCTAATTGAATACCGTTAATAAAAGTCAATTAGCTTATCAAGTTAAATATAATATAAACTATGTTTGTCTAATGTTAATTTTGATGAAAATTCCATAAATTTTAACTGTAAATGCTAATTGCTATACCTTTTGTTATTTATTTTGAAAACAACACGAACTTATATTTTTATTTATTATTTTTTTATTAAATCTAGGAACTATACACTGAGCTAGACACTCCATAAATGTGTAAAACCTAAAAAT
This sequence comes from Maratus speciosus, assembly GCA_963932465.1. Classification (NCBI taxonomy): domain Eukaryota; kingdom Metazoa; phylum Arthropoda; class Arachnida; order Araneae; family Salticidae; genus Maratus; species Maratus speciosus. The sequence goes on from OZ010790.1 coordinate 70,631,505, forward strand.
CAAAAATTTTCCTCAAGAAAACTCAAAATGCTGCTTTTTTACAATATAATATTACTAATTTTATTGTTTCTGAGCATAACATCTAGTAATTATACCATACTTAATTTTTTCTTCGATTCCTTTTTCAGCCAAGAATCCTGAAATTTATGCCTAGGTGATGACTATATTGATGTATCTGTGAATAATTTTTCTACAAATATATTGTTGGTGTTGGTGCATACCCAGCCGTAGGCCAAAATTGCACCCTATACAGAAAGCCTTTGGTGAGAAAATTTTAATTTTACTTCAATTATTTATTTGTGTATTTTTACTATTATTTTTGTGTGCAATCATGTTGAAATAACTTGCCTTGTCCATTGTTATACATATATGTGTTTTTTTTAAAAACCAATGTGCTACACCAAAATCCTTTTTTTTTAAATTTTTTTATAACACTTTTGTTCATAAAACTTATCCCTGCTGTCTAAATTCTAGACTTTAGCATATAAGTTGTACTTGAACTACCGGAATAAATCTTAGCACTTTTTGTATATTTTATTATATTTAGGCTTATAGCTGACCGCTATCCTAATATAGAGTGCACTAATAATTTATTCCTTGTCAACCATATATTTATATAAAAAAAATATATATGAGTATGCTATAAAGCTGTTCTAACTACCCTGAACCTATAGCTTACACCTACTCATTTTAAAGAGTAATTCTGAAATTTTGTCATCTAAATTGTAAGGCTATTAGCAAAGGCTACCCTTATAGAAGACAGAAAAAATTCTCTCTTTTTTTTTTTTTTTTTTTTTTTTTTTTTTTTTTTTTTTAAATTACTCCAACATTATTTACTATGAAATTAATTAAGTTTTAATGTTATTTGGCTTTGTTAAGATTTTATATTTTCTAATTCATATTCGAAAAGAAAAAAAAAAATATATATATAACTTTTGCCTGGAGCGAAATATTTCACTGCTCCATTGAAGTTTTGTGAAGCACATTACATAATTTTATAAGTATGTTTTCGGGTGCGCCCTGCACATTTGCTCAATATTGTAACCCTGAGACAAATTGGCGTTCCCATGTTCCTATCATTTCTTATTATTATTTTGAATTTTAAAAAGGCAAGTTATTAATTCTGTTTCAAATTTTTTTTTTATCTAAAAAAGAAAAATTTATTTTTAAATTTTGAAAAATTTTTTAAATTTTGAAATTCGATTAATTATGCATGTTGATTTATTTTTAATACCAATTCATATCCCTTACTTGTCCCTTTGATCATCAGTTTTACCCTTATTATTATACTTTTTCGGATACTTTTGAGCATTCTCTTTTAAATTCTCATTTTTATCCTCATTTGGATAATAACTGGGATGACTCTGAGGTTGACTATTCCTATATGGCACATGCTGAGGGAAGTAATTTGGTGGGGGTGGGGGATATGGAGAATATCCATAGTAACCACCTGTGGGTGCATAAGATTGAAAATGCCATTGCTGGTTTGGGTTAACAAATCTAGGATTAAAATTCGCTCTCGGTTGATACTGTCCATTATAAGAGTACCTTTTATTAAAATGCCGACCTGCGAAATCTCTGCTATCCTTATATGTATTTTTATTATCATTTTTGTACCAGCATGTTTCTAAAGTATGCGAATTTTTTTTACATAATTCGCACCATCTGCTTGATGCAGTGTCTTTTGTTTTAATTTTCAAATTGTTTATTTCGGAAGTCAAAATTTTAATTTGCTCCGCGCTTTCCATATTTAATTTTAACAATTTGTCCAAATTTTCCTCAGTGGAGGTTTTTGTAATCGAATCAATTTCCTTTGATGCAACTTGATTGTATGCATCTTCCATTTGTTTCGCAAATTTACATGCGTCGTTGAAATTTTTCGGCGCCATTCTTCGAATGTCCAAACTTAAATCTGCCCTAACTGATTCTAAAAATCTTGTGAATTTTATCATTTCAAATAAACTACCATTACCGTTGTCAATATTTTGGCCACTTTTATCTAGGTAAAGTTTTGCAGCCGCATTGAATTCACTGATAAAATCAGCGATAGCCTGCGCAGGTTTTTGCCTAAGAGAAAAAAAATTGCTTTGAGCCGCCGAAAAACTTGTTTTAGTAGAAAAAGTATCGATTAATTTTTCTTTAAATTTACCGTAATCTTTTTCTGTATTAAGATTTTCTTCATTAGCTAATTTATCTCTAGCACTACCGACTAACTTCGTTTTCAAGAGCGCTAGTTTCGAAACATTCTCTAATTCCGTTTGTTTAATTAGATTATCGAATTCGTTCAAAAAGAATTTAATATTCGACTCTTTCTTTCCGTCAAAGACGGGGATACAATTCAACAGCGTATCAACACTAGGTTGAGTCATTGTATTCTTTTTAGTTTTTTGTAGCGAATAATTTAGAGAAATAATTTTATTTTTCTGTCCTCTGGTTTTAACTCCAGAAGTATTTAAATCTACACTTCTCCTTTTAAATTTTCGCTTATTGTTGGGCATAACCTTTTAACAGAATGTTTCTGTTTATCATACTTTTTTTTTTTTTTTTCTATATTACCCCATGTGTATGAAAATATTCTAAATTGCATAAATACATAAAAACAACAACACTAAAATTTAAAAAAATTTTCTTATGAGATGAAGTTGTTTTGTAGATTATTCTTTTACACACATAAATACCCCTAAAATATTTATAATACACGTATATATAAAAAACAACATAATTTCATTTAACAGAAAAATATCTGTCTTTTTCTACAGAAAAAACAATCTTATTTTTTTTTTTTTTTTTTTTTTTTTATAAATATTGTACTACTACTTCGTAGTACGACTCATAAATTTTCTTTTGTATCAAGGTGATACAATTTCAAAAATCGTGATCTATTGACATTTCAATCATTTTTATACCAGACATATTATAAAATTTTACTCATTATTCTTATTATTATTATTATTTATACATTATATAAGAAAAAATTATTTTTACAAATGTGTCATCTGTGATGTGAATGCCATTATTTTTCAATGGTAACTGAGATCCAACCACAAGAGAAAAGAGAGAAAAAAAAAAAAAATTGTAATTCCTAAATTTACCTATTATAAATCCCAGAATTATTTTTCTCATTTCCTTTTTTGGTTTTTTTTTTTTTTTTTGTTTTTGTTTTTAGTAACATATATTATTCATTTTATTTATATAAAATTATTACATGTGTGTCAGTATTGTTACAATAGTAAAATTAATTTTAATAAAATTTTAATCAATTAAACTTACATATCTACAATATCTTTAAAATTGTGACATTAAAATAATACTTAAATTTATTTTCCTTTATTATTATTATTATTATTATTATTATTATTATTTCTAATGACCTCACAAGGAGAGGGTCCGAGGTTGGTCTCACGGAATCCAGCAATCCTTTGTACATTGATAGAGTATTGTCAATAGATAAATATATCAATAGGATAAAGTGCAATATTCAGGGGGGCCGATAAAAACGAGCCCCAAAGTTCACCCAATTGACTCTTTAGTATATAATCGGATAAATTAAGTTCATTTGCGACAGGCTCGATAGCACAGTTGGCAGCGCGCCAGACTTCTAATTTTCATTTTTACGGATATCTGCAGGTTCGATCCTCCAACGAGGATTTTTTTTCTCCCGACAAAATAATGATAAATTATTTTTGAACCACAATTAAAAATATATATATATAACTATTTAAATGTAAGACAAATATAAATATTGGCGCATTCACACATATTTATTTATTTACAGAGAGAGACAGTTTTATTGCATCCTGATGGATATAATGAAAAAAAAAAGCAAGAATCTTATGCAGTATATACGTATTTTTTTTGCATTCAACATTTTTGTAAATTTTATATTTAGTTTTATTTACAATCATTTATATTTATTTTACAATTACTTACATATATTTCACAATGACGTACACTTATTTTACACTTATTTAAATTTATTTTACATTTCTGTCTATACTATGTACTTAAAAAATAAATGTGTTCTATTAAAATTGAGGTTCTGATTACGGGCAGGAACCGGGATGATAATTATCATAAAAACATATGAAACAGAAACTTTTGCGACAGCGTGCACGAATAATAAAAGAAGTGTTTTTACAGGAACAAGGCGTTTTAAAAAAGATCATTTGGAAAACACACTTCATTGACATTCATAAATATTATTCTTTTATGTGAAAGTTTCCATGCATGCCAGGCGTATTTTATCATGTTACAAAATATAGGTGAAGAGAGTTGATAATGCACAATTGAATGAATTTTTATACAATCCTAGCGAGAATTATTTTCTCTTTTCCGTTTTATTAAACAATTACAATTTTGTAACCGCTTAATCATATTTTTCACCTGCCTATAAAAATAAACGTCGCCTAGTTTTACCAAAGCTGTGCTGCAACTATAAGTTTTTCTATCACAAAGTAGTTCTAGATTATTGTGAAAAAGTTCATTCCCGATAAGCTTGGCTTCACAAGAAATAGCGTCTGAAGACTCCGATGAAATTAAATTATTTTCAGAGAGTAACTTTGTGTAATACACGACTACATCTTTTAATATCAATTTTGATGATTCGCTATGAATTGTGTATTATGAAATTCGCTTTTCAATATTTGTAAATTTAGAAGCTTCTTCACTAGACATTTTTTACAAAATAGCTTTTTTCATTTTTATTATGACACTATAATAAAGAACAACGTCTAATCACTTCAAAACTTTAAAAACAAAATGCCGTACTCATTCGCTCTGCGGCAGATGGGTGCTTAAATTTCAACAAAAGAAAGGTAAACATTTTAAACCCACCCTGTTCATTTTTTATAGCGTACTTGTTTTGCTTAAAAACCACCTGCAAATCTACGTTACAAGGTTTTTAACCGAAAACAGTTATTCTAATTCCAAACATGAGATCCCATGATAAAAAATAATTATGTTTAAAAAAAAAAAAAATGATAACATTTTTAAAATACAAGATAAAAATAAAATAGCATATTTTAATTTTATGTAGCGTATTTTAATTTGCTTCGCTGAAAACAACAGGTATCTATTCATAGAAAAGTTTATAAATAAATGTGAATAAAATTAAATTTTGTCGACTGAATAATTCAGTTATTTCCCCTTTCCCCCCCATTAGATGCATAAAGCGGCAATATCTCTGTAAATTAATAAGCACATAATATATATAAGTGTGTGTCTGCGTGCAGAAGCATATTTTTATGAATATTTGTCTAACTTTAAATAATTATATATATTTTTTTAATTATGGTTTGAAAATAACTGATCGTTATTTTGGCTGAAAAAAAAGAAAAAAAAAAAAAGCTTGTTGGAGTACCGAACCCGCAGACGTCCCAGAAGGAGAAAATAAAAAGTCTGGCGCGCTGCCAACTGTACTACCGAGCCTCTCGCAAGCGCGAGTAATTTATCCGGTTATATACTAAAGAGTCAATAATGGGTGAACTTTGGGGCTCGTTTTTTACGACCCTCCTGAATATTGCACTTTATCCTGTTGATATGTTTATCTATTAACTATACTCTATCAATGTACAAAGGATCGCTGGATTCCGTGAGACCAACCTCGGACCCTCTCCTTGTCAGATGAACGTTGCTGAGTCACGGCGCCATTTGTACTATGAAGGGGGGATGCTGGACAGATAATTACACCTTTTTATTTTTTTAATTAAATATATTCAAAATTGTTAATTGGTCCTAATCATCCAAGCAACCTCATAGCAAATTGGTATATAGTTTTATATACCTTAGATAAATTTAAATAATATAAGTGATCGTACTTACCTAAATTCTAGTAGAAGAGCAACGCGAAGCATTAATAAAATTAAGTTATAATTCGCGTCAAAAAGTAATTATTAAATATGAATAATTACGAATAAAATTAAGAGTTTGCGTTGTGAATTATTTAGACGAACTCTTCCACATATGAATTAAACTAAGATTTAAGCTGTAAAAAAAATGAATTGACACACTTTAAATATTATTAATTAAAAAAATTACAGAAACTTCTTAAAACTTGATTAAATAATTTATTTACATTGAACAAATCTATTTACAGAAAAACATAATATTAGTTCAAAAAATAGAAAGCAACACTTTTGTTTGCTTCTCATTATTTTAAGTATGTTTAATCTTTTTTTTTTAAAAAAAAAAGAAAATATTTTCACGTACTCTAATTATTATAATTGTTTCTTTTTGCTAAAAGAAATACTCTCTTTCATTTTTAAAATTACCTTAATCTTATTTAATTATTGGTTTGGTCGGATCTCAGATAACTCTCTACCATAAAATATCAGAAAAGTATTTTTTTAGATTTTTCATATGAACTTATGTGGTAAAAGAAAATGTGTAAAATAGTACCTTCTTTTAATATACGGGATGGTGGCCTTTATTTGTCAAATTCCGAGATGTTGCGTTGCTTAGGATCAGGGCAATGTGTCGTCAGGAACGCATCCTCAATTTGGCTTGATTAGGATCACTCCGATATGTAGATCAGGAAGACATCCTCAATTTGGCTTGTTTAGGCTCACTCCGATAGGTACCTCAGGAAGACATCCTCAATTAGGCTTGGTTAGGCTGGATTAGGCTCGCTCCGCTAGGTCCATCTCGCCTGGGCTTTACTAGGGCTTGCGGGACTCATTGCACGGGCTTTCAGGAGAGCTCTTGCATCCTCTACATCTTTTGTCAGACTATCTTTTTTTAAAACTTATTCTTCTTGCACACCAGTTCCTGCAGTGGGTGGAGCTATTTTTGTCTAGTCCACTGTTATTGGATGTGAGAAGATTTTTTATTATACTTCGATAGGCCTATTAGCTAGCAGTCTGCAAATGGCCCCTAACATATACTTTAATATTATTATGTGCCTTAAAGTTTGGGTGGTCTGAAGAGTCATAAATTTATCCCAACACTTTTATTGAGGCCATAAATTGATTCCAACGTTTTTATGATTTTACGACTTCTAATTATACACTACTTTCCATTGGCTTGTCATAAGACGACACCATGGCGTCTGCGTATTGTTGTTGTCTGAGATCCGAACTCCATTCAATATTATACATTCATTTTACAATACAACAATTTTTTTAAAAATATATATTTACTATTTAAAATCAACTTAATAATTTCTGTATGAACTTACACTCTTATTTTACTTAAATATATAAACATTATAATTTTACACTCATAATTATATTTTATAAAAAATATTTATACAAACAGAAATAACAAATTACGCAATTTTACTTTGATTTAACCAACATGGTGCGGGAACATATCATAGGTATATGTTGCCCAGCACATATCATAGAATCCCTAATTTCCAAGATGGTTTTCTTTCCACTTAGTTTTCAATTGAGACCAATTTAAATTGAAAAAAAAAAAAAAAAAAAAAAAAAAAGAAAAGAAAATGAAAAAGAAAAAGAAAAAAAACCCCTATATTTCAACATCAACCTATGACAATAGCTGTATTTTAGACTTTAAAATAGCATTTAACTCTCCAGTGAGACAAAAACAACGTGTTATTCCATAATAATGGATTCTCTAAAGCGTATAGCAACAGAAGAGTGTGTAGAGAATTGTGTAAAATTTTAAAATTTATAAATGAGTATTTTTGAGATTTGAGATTTAGATTTTAGAAATGAGATATGGCGGCAGTAAATTTCTTCTTCAATGAATATATTTTTGGATGTGAACAAAATTATTACTTGAAAAGCTGAACGATGCTAAATAAAAGCTCTAAAGAAAATACATCAAGATGTATATATGCAAATTTATTGATAAAGTTTTTTAATGTAGGTGCAAATCATTTAGAGCGCCCTCACACCACCCCATGATTATAATTTAAAGGTTCTGAAGGGATATTAATGAATTCTGTTAGTAACCACGAAGTTACCTTACGTTTTTGTAAACTTTTTTCGACATATTTAGTAGTGTTTGTAATTCTTTTACAGTGTTTTTTACATTCTTTTCTAATGCTAACTGAATTTTAAAAGTATTATAATGCATTGATTGTATCGCAATGAGCATTCACTTAAAACGAATCACATTCCGCTCATTGGGAACGCCAGTATTTTGAAATAGGGTTGCAACAACTATCATGGTAGATTGCTCCTTGAGGCTTGGTTCACTGAATTGCGGTCGCAGGCTTTGAATGATGCTCATTCTGTCCCTAGTGAATATTGTTTGTTTTTAAAATAACTAACTGTAACTGTTCTTGGTTTGTTCTGACGTTTGAAATGCAATGGATATTTTTTGTACTGATGATGCCATGCGTGTCGCTTGGCGAAACGTTTACATATTGTATTTTTAATTGTTTTAAGTATATTCTTTATAAATTTATATTTTAACTGTGCTCAAGTCTGTTTTAGTTTATTTTATTTGGTGTTTTAACAAAATGTTTCTTCAACATAATATTATAACCTCGAATGATAATTTTAAACAACCTATTCCAAATTGCCACGATTCCGAGAAGCTTTCTTTATTTTTAAAACTTTAGAAAACAGTATATTTTCGAGACTTAAATAAGTATTCATACAAAAAGAAAGAAAAAATCTTTTTCTGCCAATGATTTTTGCAAAGGTTTCCGACTTATTTTTTACAGTGTATTAATCAGTTTCGTGAAATCAAAATATATGTTTATAGAATGCTATCAGTTCTCAATTAAACAATTTCAGCTTCTTAATCGAATTTATAATTGTCGCAGTAATTGAATAATGTTAGTGATACTGCTTTTAATTGATGATGTTTGACCTATAAAATTTGTATGTTGAAAATGAAAGAAAGTTTAATAAATAAGATGCATATATTAAAAACACATAAACGTGCTTGGTACATACAAACCAAAACATTTTTAGGTACTTGTACAAAATAATAATAATAATAAAGCATAATATGAGCTTTTCGAACTACTTCTGCAGTCGTCTTCAGGATTAATATGATGATGGAATGCTTAAAAGTCTAGAGATGAAAGCTTCTTATCGAATATTGATCAATTATACGAATGGAAAACTGCAGAAGAGTACATCAGAAATTTTAAAAAAGAAATAAGTTGATATATATCAAAAGTTCTCATGAAGAACTGTGAAACATGAAGACCATGGAGTGTCACAGCTATAAAGCGGAACGGATTACTTTCAAACAAGGTCATGCTAAAAGATGGAAAAATGAGATATTGCAAACTGGTAAACAAATAAGACTTTATTATAATATCAAGCCAGATTTTTCGTATAGTATAAGATAGACTATCGTTACAGGCATTATGTCCATGTGCATTGCAATGTCTCTTTTTCCCTCTTTTGTCATGACCATGTTTGAAAGTAATTCATTCCCCTTCATAGCTGGTGGCACTCCGTGGTTTTCATGCGAACTTTCGATTCATCTCAATCGATTCATGAATCAATCGATGAATCGAATCATTTCGATTCATCATCATTTTTAAACTTTCTTATGCACTCTCATCGAGTTTTAAATTCGTATAATTTATGAAGACTCGATAAGAACTTTCGTCTCTAGACATTTAAGCATTTCATCATCATATTTATTATGAAAACGACTGCAGAAGCAGTTCAAAAACTTCTGCATTATGCTTTAATAATTATTTTATTTGTACAAGTACATATAAAATTTCTTGTTTATATGTACCATTAAGGGAGTATATGTGTTTTTAATATATACAGCTTATTTATTATATTTTATGGTGCAACTGCCCTACTTATGTTGTTGAAAAAAAGTTTACTTGACGATTGATTGGATCCAAAAAATCTATATTCCGTGATGATAAAGCTCATTAATATAATATAAAAATTACTCAGAAACGTTTCCGGAAATCATAAAGAAATTAGCTTTTGTAAATGTCTATTTAAATCGCGAAACTATATATGTTTCTGAGACTTTTAAAGATAAGGAACGCTTTTAGAAGATCGGAATAACTCGGAAGAAGGTCTTTTGCACTTTCATTTGTAGTCAAATTATATTTTTTTAGATTAAGAAATATTAGTCTTTTATTAAAGTGCATTATTCACATTTTAGCAGTTAATCTTATGTCTATTCAGTTTTGACCATCGAAAGAGTATGAATGATGTTCGGTATAAATTACTCTGGACTTGCAGTTTTTTTCTACCTAATTGTATTTTACTTTAACTTCCTATATTTAACATGTGTTTTTTCACTTTTAAATTTCACAGTAAGGTACAGTCGTGTAAAAAAAAGGTAAACACCCCCTATTAACTCTGCAACATAATATTCTAGAATAGAGTTATTGGTAACAAATGATTGGAAATAAAGTCTACTTTTAAATGATGCTCATAAAATTTGCTTAGGGGGCCATCTACGTCTAAAAACAAAACAAAACTTTGTTTTTTTTTCAATAGCATGACCGAATTTTTAAGCCATAAATAAATTCTACACCCATCAATTAGTCTAAATATGAATTTGCATGAAATCCGTACGAGTAGTATACGAGGAAATAATTATTTTAAAACGGAATTATTTTAGGGGTTTTATCCAAATTGAAGTTCGGTACTCGAAGGTTGTTAAAAAGCTGCATATTGACCAAGCCACTTCTATTAATGTATTATTTCTTGCCAATATGACCATTTCACTCACTTATTATGTTTCGGCTATTGTTATATACCGTAAAATTCTCTTCAATATTCATTTTATAAAGCTAACAAGCAGGGTTTCGTGATACATATCAATTGATATATATCTTGATATATATATATATATATTGATATATATATTTTGCTTCAGCTGGCCTTTTTAGCTTCTCGAACGCCCCTCCTCCCCTCTGCATTAAAAAATCTTTTCCAAATTTTACATTTGAAGCTGAATGCTTAATAGTAAAATGTAGAGGCAATACGTATTTACTTAAAACAGCTATTGAAAGATAAACTGTCTAATTTAGAGAAATTACTTACTGATTCATTGGAATCTTTTATGGTTTTGGATTTCTTTAGTTTAGTTTAAACTGTACAACAGATTAGAGATGTTCCAATTTTTCAATACAAACATTTTTTTGGACGAGGAGTTGAATTATATTTTCAATATTGCTAAAGTAAATGGTTACAAAAGAGAGAAGATTAATAATTTGATTAAAAATTATAAGTGTAAAGGTCATTCACAGGTTAGTTGTACTTTGGTTGATAAGGTGTGCGAGAGAGGGGAAGTTAATAGGTTTAAAAGGTTATCGTTTCCATATATTGAGGGTAATTTTGGGGGACTTAAAAGTAAATTAATGAAGTTTAAGTTAGAATTAGTTGCTAAACCACTTCCTAAGTTGAAACATCTTCTGTACAGATCTTTTGATCCGGTTGCACAGGATGATCTCGCAGGGGTGTATGAAATTCCATATGAGAATGAAGGGGGGGGGGGTGTATATTGGTATGACAGGTAGAAAGTTTGGGATTAGGAGGAAAGAGCATGAATCTGATATAAAAGTTGGTAGTGATAAGACTGCGTTATCAAGGCTGTTTTTAAAGAGGGGGATTAATATTTGTTTAAGAGATAGTAGATTAGAGTTTGTTTCGAGTTTTTACCGAAAGTCAATCCTCCGGGAATCTATTGAGATATATTCTAGGAGGGATACTGTGTGTAATGATTCTTTATCCTTTGATATTCCAATTTTATGGTTGGAATTCCTTAATAAATACTTAAAAAAGGGAGTCTGGTAGAGGGAGCCGCGGTAGCGTAGGCTATTTGAGATCATAGAGGGCGCAATGTTTTGCATTTTTATGTTTTTTGGTTTTTAGATTATTTTTGGTACACAGTGTCATTTATTTCTATTGATTATGTGTGTGTGTTATGATTACGGTTTTTACTACTAAACCGAAACATGTCAACATATTTTGATTTTTATTTGTGACACCTATTTAAGTAAAATAAATGTATGTTTTTATTTATACAAACATTTTGTTATAATTTTGTTGGATAAAACACAAAATTTGTTGGAAACTTCATAATTAATCCCATAATTTTGTTTTTTGTGAGTGTAAAAAGCAAATTGTGTCTGTTTTCAATTAGTTTATCTTTAATTTTGTTACATAAGTGGGAAAATACTTTTATAATATTATTATATTAAGTATATTTATTAGATTTGAAAATATCTATAATTATGAATGAGTTGATTATTTTGAAAATATCGGATACATATCGAAAATATCGGATATGTAATGAAATATCAGATATTTTTTATATTTTCGAAAATATCATGATATTAACGATCCTGTTTACAAGTGTTGAATTATCCGATTTAAAAAAATCCAAAATATCTGTAATTATAATAGTTTTTGAATATGTTAATGTGGTTAATGTGATTGGAATTTTATAGGTTTTTATAATGTTTTTTCTCAAGTTTTAATTTAACTCAGTTTTATTATTATTATTTATTGACAGAGATATGAAGAATATCGGTCAATGCAAAATTTAGAATAAACATTGGTTTAAAGCAGTATAAGGAATCAATGTTGGACAAAAATCAAACAAATTGCTTTTTTGCCTCAAAATAAATCCCAAAACGATTAATAATGCCATATTTTGAAAAAAAAAAAAAAAGATTTGGCGGGAGGGATTGATTCCTGTTAGATCTCTTCAGATAAGTTCAAATGGCTTGTATTCAGATTTATTTGAAGAACCACAATTAAATCTACTGTAAAAAGACACCAGAATAACTTCACATTCGTTATTTTCATTTGAAATAGGGTTAATAATTCTATGATTAAACTTATTCTGCTGTTTATTTTGAAACTTTGCAGTTAACTCATTAATGCCGATTGACCAAAAAACTTGTCATTCGAAATTTATTTTTCTTCATATTTTATATTTTTTCTGCATATTACTTCCGATTGTTAAGAAAACTTGCCTATCTGAAATTCATCAAAATAATTTTAAAAAGTTTTTAAATTAGCCTGTGTACTCGAATAGATCGAAATTTCAAGCTATGGAAGAAAAGGTTTCATTATTTAAAGCTCTTTTCATTGTGTTAAAAACTTATTTGTAAATATTAAAATTTTTGATTGCTATACAAAAGTTAGTAAAAGACTAAATTAGCAGTTTTAAATAACAATAAAATACTTTCGTGAGAATATTTTATCTAATAGATATTTAGCGTAATACCGGGAAAAATCTAACAAAATTTGAGTAAATTAAATTAATATATATAAATATCTCGATGGCTACATTATGGGTATAATAATGGTTTAAATGATGTAAAACGTTTTTGACCAAAGTTTTTCAGATATCAAATACTAGAATTAGTTTAATCATCTGACGTAAATACATAAACATTAATGTAAAAAAATATGTATTTCACGTGTTCTTTAATTTTGTGTAAAATGTCGAAATGAATAATATCGTGTTTGCGCTATCAATTAAGCTTTACACTGTGAAATGTCATGTTAATGTGATCATCACAGTTTCTTTTATTAAAATTAAACATCAGCCAAACGCAAACATACATACAAGAAGAAACTGATCCGCATAATGAAGCTTAAAAAGCAGCAACTTGCTCCCAAAAAATTAATATACTGAAATTTATCTAAATAAAAAAATATGATTACGCCAAATAACAAAGATTAGTTTATATGATAGAACTGTAACAAAAGAGGAGCAGATAATTAGTAGAAAATTGTGTAGATTAGTAAGCAAAAAATGAGTGGGCGAAAATACCCCTCCCCCCCCCCCAAAAAAAAAAAAAAAAAGCGACATGTTTTGCTTAAATTTAAGAGACGATGTGTTAATACAATGATAGAAAACATTTTTATCAAGAGTTTCTTGTAATCTCCATTTCGTTGATTCAATGTTAGCAATATTAGCTTTTGATAATTTGCATAGCATTTGAACATAGAAAAGATTCGGTGTTAACATAAGGTCGCGAGATACTGAAATAAGTTTTACGCTTTTTTTACATCACAAGACAGACTTACGCTCTATCTTAAGCAGGGCACCGTAATCCCAGCCCAAATTCTTCAACAACATGAGTAAAATATGTGTATTTTTCAAATTATACTTAACTGTACATCTTAGACGGCCCCTTAAACCAGCATTTTGAAGTTATGTGAGCATAACTTGAAATTTTGGATTTGCATAAAACAGGACATAATATATAAATCCATAGAAAAAAATTGTACGTTGCGATTAATATTTTTTTCGAATATTAATTTTATAATTCATATCATAATTTTTTTTTAATTTAAATTTAGATGTATTTATGTTTGGGTTTTTTAGTACTATAACCACATTAAAAAATTTCACATTAGGGTTATAATTTCAGGAGATATTAATAAAAATATGGAAATGTAAATTCACATTACAAGCTCTAAATCTTGAATGTTTATAATTCAAAAAATATTATGCAAATGACATGAAATTTCCTTTTAAGGCATATTTTGAACCGATGATTTAAAATATCCTGTGAAAATTGAGTGTTACCATTCAAAAATAAAAGTTGGGGTTGGTTTTAATATGTATATGGCCCCCTAAACAATTTCTGTATACATGATTTAAGAGTAGACTTAATTTCCGATCGTTTGGCACTCGCAACTTTTTACTACGATTAGTTGTTGCAGAGTTAGTACCGGGTGTTTTCTTTTTTTACCCCACGACTATACAATCTCAGGACTTGAATTTTTTATACATTACCAATAAGAGAAAAAATAGTCAATTTAGTTTCAACGTGATAAACTAAAGTATGATTTCGTTTACTAATTTAAAATTACGTTTTTATAACTGACCCAGTGATATTAATTATTGTATTAGAAAATTCTTTCATGAACCTTTACTATATGGATTAAAAGTGAGTAAATTGAAACTTTGAATCCGAATGATGATGATGTTTAAAATAACCCTCAAAATATGCTAATACTGACATATATATTAAAGATTTTGACTTAAAATGTTGCCAAATATTCGCTTGTATGCAGAATTGTTCAAATCTATCACGTAAAACCATTTTGTAAAACTCCGAAAGAAAAGTGAAATAATCGTTAATAAAACTTCAACTTTTAAAAAATTTCAAATGCAAGAATTTACAATCCAATATCAGTACATGAGGAAAAATGCGCAATATTTTAAAAGTTTAGAATTAACTACAATATCACATTATCATATTAATGGAAATAGGTATATTTTATCCAATTATATTACTAGTATTCATATTTCAAGAGAAATATTTTTACAACATGTAGATTTACTCGTGATGAATATATTGGAAATTCAAATTATTTCTATGTCATTGTAAATAGCTGATAAAGACCATTTTTGTTAATTTAAATCTGATCTCTGTGTTTACACATATATTTGGGATAATTCATAAAGATGGAACCAATAGCATATTTGTTTAAATATTGCCCCTAAAAAAATACTTGCAATTGCACATTTTCATTAAAAAAAGGTGAAAATTTTGATGAGACAAGTTGCTACCCCTTGTAGTGTTGACAACGGTCTACTTTTTTTTTAAATACAGACTTCATGATTGGCACCACTTTTCTGAAATGGTAAAATTGCCCTTGATTTCGCCTTAATTAATATGTCGTTAATTAAGACGAAATTTACGATTTCAAAAAAGTAGTGTTAATCAATAAAACTGAATTTTACAAAAGTAGCCCACTGGCAACACTGGTGAGGTCTATTTGAGAAAATAATCAAATTAAATTTTTATACGGTCAAGGTAAGCTCTACAATAAGGAACATTTTTCTTTACTCATTCCAGAATAACACACAAAAAAATCTATCTTTATATCTTCAAAACTCAAAGAAATATTAAAAGCCAAGGTTCGTGACTTGCACCACGTAAGCATATTTCTGACAGACATGATATTGATGCATTTGGAATGTAATACAGTCGACCTTTGATTTAACGAATCGCTCGGGAGTAGCAATTTTGTTCATTAAATCGAGATTATTCGTTAAATCGGGATTTTCAAAGGTATTTTTTAAACAACTTAAACAACAACGCAAGTTAAAAAATGGCTGTAAATAAAAAGAATATTGCTCACTTACCTTAATAACGATGCTGTTGCTTTACGAAAATACATTGTATAGTAATTCATTCTTTTTTCTTTATGCACCGCTATAAATCGCAATCATTTTAATTAAAAAAAATCTCATTTATTCAAATTATGTAGATAAATTATAAGATTTTTTTTTATAGATGTTTGTTTGCTTTATTTCAATTTTGTATTCCAAACTTATTTATCGATTTTTTCCCGAAGCTGTGAAAATAGTATTATCAACATTATAAGCCATCAAATTCCGTTTCAAAGAATCTAAACTGCTAACTGCTTCTTTGAAGGTTGAATGCTTTATCTCTATTTCATCTTCTTCATCCGATCCGCTACTAGTGCTATTAATAATCTCGCTCTAATGTACATTGTTGCATATAGATATTTCCGTATCATAAGATACGTATTCAGAAAATCGACAATCAAGAACACTGAAAATATTTTACAAATATTAGAAAATTTCTTCATTTATTTACTTTTTTTACATAAAAAAATTATTCGTTAAATCGGGATTATAAATTCGTTAAATCCAAGTATTTTTGTTCAATTTTCGCCGGGATCATAAAAAAAAATTCGCTAAATCGAGAGATTCGTTGAATCGGGACTCGACTGTATATGGATCATTCCCATTATTATACGTTATTTAAAGGGGTATATATATCTGTAATTTTTCCATATATCAAGATGTTTCATTCAAGAATAGATAAGGAAAATTTTTAAAATACGAAATGTTACCTTACGAGGGTCCTATAAAAACCTTGTTTGTGTCTTTGCTCAAATAGACCTCCCGGGGGAACCTGTATCGTCCATGTTTGCACTATTTTTTAATAAATCGTTGCAACTGGAAGCATGTATCTAGGTGCAATATTTAAGGAAATAAGATATTGCTCCATCCTTATGAATCACCCTGAAAGTATGTGTATTAGGGTGGAGCGAAAAAACTTTTTCTCGAAATTCACATTACCTGAGTCATTATATGGTGTGAAACTGGCTGGAGCAGTTTTTATCCAAATTTCAGCTCAAAATGTTGCCATCTTGATGTTCCACGCCTCATGTGAATATTTTTATTGCTTTCTTTTAAAGTTTTTAATGCTCCTTTATCAAAAAAAAAAAAAAAAAACAATTATATAATTTATTAATTTGCAAATTAATATAAATTAATTATTTTATCATTATTACATTGCTTTATTAAAACATTATTGTCAGATGTCATTGCTAGAAAAGACATTTCTTACATAAATAGAAAAGTTATACTCCAAAATGTAATAAATGGCAGCACGTATTTTCATCTGATAACCATTTTATCATGACCTAAGCAGACACGTTGCTTCTATTATGTGGAATGCTTCGTTTTTGTGACTGTTGTCTTTGTTTAATTTATTTCAACCACTAATTTGTTTCAACCACTTTGTTTCAACCACTAATTTGTTTATTTTTCTAAGCAGGACAATACTGACTTTTAATTGTAACATGACCTCAACTAGAAGTGAAACTTTCTGTAGTGTTTTTGGAACTCCAGAAAGCGACATTGTTACCCATGTATGCTGATTTTATGAAGCATTTCCTATGGATAAAAAAATGATATATTGTGGTAGCAGGACAACAAAAAAGATACTTCAGCAAAATATATCAGCGAAATTGTTTTTTGTTACACTGAAAGAATTTAGATGAAAAGCCTCTTTACCTGTGGAAAGTTATCAAGAAGAACAACTGACGATGAAACTTCCTCAACATGTAAGACAGGTTATATACAGGTCTGCCAAATCTAGCAGTTGCTTGTGATAGAACGGGAATATAGGATAGGTCAGCTGCTATCATCGCAGCCTCTGTCCTTCGAGATGTAGGGATTGTGTCCAAAGATACTCCATCTAAAGTTATTGACAGGAGTAAGCTCAGGAGAGAACGTCGACGGTACGATCACGGCTTAATTCTACACAAGCAACACTGTCTTTGTACGCCATCTACTATGATGGAAGGAAAAAAAAGCTATAATGCAAGGGAAGTCCTTTATATACGGCTATATCAGCGGAAAAGCATATTGCTTTGTTGTTAGAAAATAGTTCTGTTTATATAGGAAATGTGATTCCAGATTCAGGCTCTAAAGCAAGGGAAACTGACTGTAAGGGGAAATTACGCCAATTTGATCTTCCAAACTTAAATTTCGTAGCATAGGAATATATTGAGATGATTCAATGGGACAATCCTTTGGAACTACCAACTACCATGAACGTCAATGACGAAGACATAACAGGTATGATCAGAAACGATTCACAATTTTAAATAGAGAAGCTCCCATGCCATTCTCAAGCAGTAGAGAGACATATGCGACTGGTAACTCAAGCATCATTGGTAACATGTGGAGCAGGAGCCAGGGATGGATGCATTCGCAGTGGAATCAAGTCACGAAAGTAACTTTCAAAGTTTGACACCAAAGTAGAATTTTTTGGCTCTCATGTGGAATCCAAATTTTAAGACTGATTAAAGGAAAACGTTTTCCCGTTTCTTTTTAATAATTAGAACTGTTTTTAAGTTACAAAATAAAGCTATAGTAAAAATTAAAATTAAATAAAAGAAATTGATTTTTTTAATTTTTGAGTTAACATTTCTTCCCTTGATCCCCTGTGTGGAACCTGTAGATGATGCCTGATTGAGATGGGATTTTTTTGCAGTATCTATTTTGAAAATAGCTCCATTTGTTAAGTCAGGAAATATTAAAATTAATTTTTTTGGCCTTTTTCACTCCACTCTAATGTATATACACAGAGAACAGATTTAAATTAACGGATATATTCTTTATCAGCTACGAGTATTTACTGTGGCATAGGAACAATTTGAATTTCAAATATATTCATCACAACTAAATCTATTAATTGTAAAAATATTTCTCTTGAAATATAAATACTGGTAATATAACTGGATAAAATATACTTATTTGCATTAAAATTATAATGTGATATTGCAGTTATTTCTAGACTTTTAAAATATTGTGTCGTATTTCCTCAGGTACAGATATTACATTGTAAATTCCTGCAATGTAAAATCAATGAATTGCACCTCGTAGAATATTGGGTCAGTTATTGTTGTTTTATGCTTATAAATAATAATAATATTTTGGTCATTTAAAGTTTTTAAAAGCTTCACTTTTCTTTCGTACTTTTACAAACTAGTTTTATGTAAAAGATTTGAATTATTCCGCATCTATGCGAGGTTTTGGCAGTTATTCCAGTCAATATCTTTAAAATGTAAGTCACTATCAGTATATTTTAAGGGTTCTCTAGAGATCATCTTCATTCGGTCTTAAATTTTTAATTTGTTCACTTTTAACCATACATTAAATATTCCCCAAAGAATTTTCTAATGCCATCATTAATATCCCTGAGTCAGTTATAAACACATGAATTTATATTAGTAAACGGATTTATATTTTAGTTTAATACGTTGAAACTGAATTGACTCTTTTTTTGTCTTATTGGTAATGCATAACTATTTCAAGTGTTAAGATTGCACCTTCACTGCAAATAGATGCATCTTAAATTTAGACACATAAGCGACTGAAAAAGAATTTCAGACACTTAAATGTCTTAATCTAAACATTCAGACACAATAGATGTCTCAATTTAAGACATATAAGTGTCTTACTATGATCACGGTGTAAAGGAGCTGAGAATAATGGCTGAAAAATCTTTTAACGTCTTATTTTAAGATACTTTGCTGCTTCCGTTCCGTATTAGTCCATTAGCCACCAGGGGGCAATCTCAGTTGCGCATGTTCTTCAGATTTTTTTATTCGAATTTGATATTCGTTTGTAAATCAAAGTGAACGTCGGCTTTTATGTACGCATAGGTTTTAATTAATAATTCATTTTCACTTCATTCATCTTTTGAGGATTGTGAACCTCTGTGATTTAATTCGTATCGACTTAGTGTTACTTCGAATTAATTTATGTGAATAATGTAGTGTTATACGTCTAAGTTTCATCAAAGCTGAACTTTTGTCTGGCGGATTATATTTTGAGGATGAAACAAATTCATTCTTTTAATATGATTAACCGGATATATAAAGGGATTTTCCTTTAAAAAGATACTGGTATGTCTCCCTCAAGCACTACTGACCTAGTGTCCAATTGAAGACGTCCCCTGGGTGGATATACTTTTGGATAAATTGAACTTTTTCCACGTAAATGGGACTTTCATCTTGCATCGCAAACTCTCCGTGAATTGTTTCCCTTTAAACTGTGACCTCACACAAGTCTCAAGCTTTATTAGTTACTAAGTTATGCCAAAATTTGTTTAAAGTATTCTGTCTGTTATATTTACGTGCTAAAATTTCATCTTGCTAATAATTAAATTTCTATTCTTCCAAAATAATTAAATTTCTACTCTTTTCTACTTCTGTTTCTGTATTACTTTCTAACCAATGTTATCCTTAAAATCAGTTTTAGTCTGCAGGGTGTTTTAGCTGTTATTGAATTTATTGACTATGGCTCATAACGCTTTAACTACCATCAAAACTACCTTAAATATATTTCTTTGGAGTAATAACCACAGTGGAGTACCTTTTTAATGTCAATAAAAATCATGATTTCAAGAATGATTATACGTTTTATCTCTTAGACATTTTATTAGACTTTAAGGATTACGTATAGAAAAATCAGACAAAGTTTTGAAACTAGAAAGTAATTTTTTCTGTATGTTATTAAAATATAATATTTATTTATTTATTTATATTTAAATAGCTCTTGTGATTATCATCTGATCTATATTTAAAAATTTGCCCAAGTGGCAATATACATTTTAATGAAAATTTAATTTTTAAGGGGACACAGGACCTTTAAACTTTCAAAAAATCAGCTTCTGGTTTTTGTTTAATTCTGACTGTTCTAAATTTTCTCAACAATGTGAAAAAAAAACCCATTTAAAAATCTGTATTTTTTTTTTTAGTTATAATCATTTATAGACGGTGAGTATAATTGAAGGCCCGTAGATATCAAAACTTTATAAAGTGTTTTCTCAGATTAGTAAATTTGAAGTTGTCCGCACTTTTATTTTCAAACTATGTAAGCTACAGCTTAAAAAAAAAATAAACAAATATGTGTTTCTTTATAGTCTACATGTTTAAAAAAAAGAAAAAATCACGTATTTTGGTTATTTATTAGTTTGCACTTCAAAAACTTGAAAATTTTGATTTTTTTTTTTTTTGTATTAAAATTAAATTTTATACGAAACTTTGCGTGTATATTTTATATTTAATTTAGAAGTAGGCGTGTTATGATTCTATTTTGTTCAAAATTGTTTTCCATCTGCATAATTTAGAATTTTATCATGGGCGCAGCACTTAAAGATTTTAATTCATGCATTAGTGATATGGAGGTTTAAATTTAAAATTTAAATATTATTTTTGTATATACAACATTTATTTTTCTGGGTTATATAGTTAAGAATATATACTTTAGGCAGAAAAGAAAAAAAAAAAAGGTCTTAATTGCGTATTATTTACATTTTGGTACTTTGAAAAAAGCGATATTTTTGATCGTTTCGGAGATACTCAAAGGTCGTACTCCTATGATATGAAGTTTCATTTTTGGTGTGTTATGTGAGGGGGAGGAGGCTTTTCATGGGATTTTCGTAAAGCAAATTTTTCGCAATGGTATGCAATTTTCGTTTATTTTATTTATTTATTATTATTTTTTTTTTATCTTTTTTTACATTGCACTGATTATGATGAATACAAAAAAAATATATATATTTATCGAAATATTGTAAAAGTTCGCAACAGTGGGCACTTTGGGACCGCGGAATTCGTTCGTAATTGAAGGTGTTTACTTTTGTGAGGTAAATATAAACAAATATGTCTGTATTTTGGATTTAAAAAAGTTGTCGCTAAATAAAGATGTCCGATATTAGGGAATGCCCATTAACCTCCATAACGGACACTTCCGAATACCGAACAACTCTATTTAGCGAACTATAATGGAGGGTTGGACTTTTTACAGTAAAAGAACTTGATTAAAGCATGGACAAACTGGGCAGTATCTACTTCCCTCCTGCTAAACTTTTAGGGGCCCCAAATTAGATATGCAGTTTTTGTAAAGCTCATATTTTAAATTTGTTTCGAAATTGTAATGATTATAATCAATATTTTGAACTTTTAAAGTAGAATAAGATTTAAAACTAAATAAATTAAAAAAATCCAAATCCAGTAAAACCTCTCAATCTCGAGTACCTCGGCAACGAATGGTGGACAAATTTCCCAGGAACCCCCTATTGATAGGTTTAATTGTATTTAGATAAATATTATTTTGTTTTTAATCTTATTTTACTATAGAAGTTCAAAATAATGATTATAAACTGTACAATGTCGAAAAAGATTTAGCTTATCTGCTTTACGAAAATTGCATATCAACTTTCAGAGCTCCTAAAATCATTCTGCATGAGGGTGGAGAGGGGCAGGACCATGGCCAAATATTTTTCCAGGATTCATTGTGGTCAAACATGGCTGCGTATCATGCTTGCAAAAAGAAATGACTGCGATTCAGACGTTTGAAGTGTCTGAAAAAATTAAGACATTTTAAAAAGTCTGAAAATTAAACACTTCGTTTCAGACACTTAAGTATCTGAATTTCAGACATTTAAATTTACAGTGTTTCAGTGAAATTTAAGAGCTAAAAAACACTTTTTAAATATAGCACATTAACATAAATTATATTATGTACGAATAACATCTAAGTCCAGAATAATTTATACTGAATATCATTCCATTTATACATTTTGGATGGTTTAAATTGAATAGGCAAAATACGTAGTAGGATTCAAAAGTTCCTGGATTGATTCTATAACTGCAAAAATATTACCAATTACATTGCTGAAACACATCTGCCTTCGAAATAAGACCGTTGCGCAACAATACACATTTGCCATCGTCTGTAAAGGGCATCGAAGCTCTTCTGGAATCTAATTTTAGCCATGTCCTTTAATCCAGCCTGCGATGCACTTTTTACTTCATCTGAAGTTTGAAATCGACGACCATGCATGTTAAGCGAAGACTAAAAGGCAATTTGAATTGAAATGGTGGGAGGCTTAATCTCGGCTGTTGACAAAGATCCTTCCCTACTTTGCAGAATTGTTACTGGAGACTGGAAATGGTGTTTTTTATACGATCCGCAATCGAAGAGAGCATCGGCAACTTCGAAATCACCACGGAAGAAGAAAGTCCGCCAAGATCGCTCTACAGGGAAGGTCATGCTAAAGGTATTCTACGATATCCAGGGCATTGTGCATGTGGAATTTATACCTGAAGGACGCACTGTCAACAAAAAACTCTATGTAGACATCCTGTGTCGTTTACCTGAGTCGCTCCGGAAGAAGAGGCCAAAATTGTGGGCTGAGCAGTGATGGGTGCTTTTGCATGAGAACGTTCCTGCACAGCGATCCCTAGTCGTCGGTAACTTCCTTACGAAAACGAAAACAACTGTTTTGCCACAACCTACTTACTCCCCTGATCTCTCAACCTGCGACTGTAGCCTGTTTCTTGAACTGTACGTCGCTTGCAGGGTCGTCAATTTCAATCTTCAGATGAAGTTAAACGTGCATCGCAGGCTCGATTAAAGGACATGGCTAAAAATGGATTCCAGAAGTGCTTCGATGACCTTTACAGCCAATGGCAAAAGTGTGTTATTGTGCAAGGATCTTATTTCGAAGGCGGATGTGTTTCAGAAATGAAATTGGTAATATTTTTACAGTTATAGAGTCAGTCCGGGAACTTTTGAATCCTACCTCGTATAAATTGTTAAAATGTGAATAATGCACTTAAAGCAAATGGGCAATATTCTACCCCAAAGATTTTCCTAATGTTTATAATTAATATCATTAATATCCCTCAGCCAGTTATAAAAACGTGAATTTATATTAGTAAAGGAATTTACATTTTAGTTTAAAACGTTAAAACTGAATCGACTCTTTTTTTTTTTTTTTTGTCTTATTTGTAATGCGTAACTATTTCAAGTGGTAAGATTATACCTCATTGCGAAATATAAAAGTTAAAAAACACATTTTAGATATAGCACACTAACATAAATTATATTATGTACGAACAACCTCTAAGTCCAGAGTAATTTATATTGAATATCATTCATACATTTTGGATGGTTTAAATCGAAAACACATAGTAGAAATTGTTAAAAGGTGAACAATGCGCTTAAAGGAAATGAGCAATATTCTAAATTCTTATGCATCGCACTGTATATAAGTAGTTAAATAATCACTACCATTTTATAAAATAAATCCGGTTCATAAGAGACACAATGTAATAAATAAATAAATAAATAAATAAAAGTTGCTAGATTTAATCTTATCATATTCCATAATAGAAATGACTCGCATAGCATACCAAGTTCATTTTCATTCTCTACTATAAGTTATTTTCTTAAAAGGTTGTTTTTGATTTTGCTTGTTTTCAAACACAGCAAGATTGAATATGCCACAGACAAATTATGAATGAATTATGTTTTTCAATCTTTTTTTCGCGAATCAATCTAACAACTAAAGGACCAACTTCTAAATATGGTCTATTTATGCAGTCTGAATAAAATAACTCTTCCATAAAATATGGTTCAATTTGAACCAGGTTAAACACTTTTCGAACCGGCAAAATTCTTCTTCTTGAAATTTACTTATTTATTTACTTTCTTTTTAATCAATCTCGTTCGAAACGTATTTATCATTGGTAAAATTACGCCACACTTTAACCCTTTAAGTTCTGACCTACACAAATGTGTAGGTGATTCTAAAGAAAAAGAAAAAAAGTTTTTCTCTTTTTTTGCGATTTAAAGTGAAGCCTAGGATTCGTTTCTTTGGATGGAGCTTCACGCACAGAATTGCGTAGATCCTCCCTTACCATAACCTGATACCGGGTATTTTTTTAAAAATATTTTTAAAATTCAAATATGATCCTAATAATTAGGGTAAACCACCAAAATATTTCATTTCTACCAAAAATCTCCCGGTCTTAAAGCGTTTCAGGACTCTTAAAGCTTCAAAAATTTCGAAATTTAATTTTTTTTAAGATGTTAAACTCTTATCTTTTCTGAACATTTTAATATAATTGTTTTCCAGAAATTCCCATTAGAACAGAAGTTATAGCTTGTAGAATAACACCCGCTCTGTAGCTGAAGTGGCACACGGTGGGTGATTTACCGATTCTAGTTGGACAAAAGTAGACTTTTAAATGTTTATCCTAGCGTAATTTATTTTTTGCCTCTTATAGCTCAATAGTTAGGGCGTTGTACCCTGCTATTAGTTTTGATATAAATAGAGTTGTATGGACCATGGGCTGGCGCAAATTTGGTACTTCTTAGTTGGGAATAAATCAATCAATTTGAATATAGTTCTTTAATCTGTTACTTGAATCGGAATAAAATATACTTATCGATTATGGACGCTTCCGAACGAAATGTGGACTTTATTTTATAGAATTTATGCGCATAAAGTTTGCACATATTAGCTGTTATTTCATATTTAATGTCGCAAAAAAACACTGTATTTCTTTTACAATTTTTCAGTTTTAATATCGAAAAAGTTATATGATAAAGCGCGATTAAACTTAATTTTTTATATGATTAAATAGTTTACCTTTTCGTTCCAATTTAATTTGTCTGCCCTTAGGTGCCCTCCCAATTTTTAGAAGTGTTTTTAGCTTATTAAGTCTAAATATTTTTTATTATTTTTTTTTTATTTTAGTTCAAGTACCCTTTTCATTTTATCAAAGACAACAGAATTTAAGTTAGTCACATAAATAAACTTTTGCTCCATTTTGCAACGGCTACAAGATTTAAAATTGAACGAAGATGTGAATTTTGTTGAAAATAGTTTGTTTATAGAGAAAAATTACAATGAAGAGCAGATTAAGTTTTACAAGAGCGAAATGTTTAAATTTATGACCAAATTTGGAAAACAATTGCCAGCAAGCAATTTAATATTCATATTGCTTATTTATTTTATTAAGGTGAATCTGTCGTTTAACTTGAAATATTGTTTTTCTATATTTATTTACATTATTGCCAGTAGTATGTAGGTATCTCAGGACAAAAGGATTTACAATATATTACTTGGCTGCGAATTTTGAGTGGTTATAAAATTGATCCAGAAAAATTCTCCAAATTCACATTTGATACAATGCAAAAAATAATGCATGCATTTTCTCATGATATCTTATGATTCCTATTCCTTATACAAGGTTCCTCTGTGCAAAGATAAATATAAGTATGCAACAGAATATACAACACAGCAATTTACATTAAAGCTGTCAAATGTTTTCCCCGTATCTTAAATTTTAGAATTTGTTATAATTTGTTATAATACAAAAATAGTTTTATAACATTAGCTTCCATACCGTTAAGAACGTATCATTAAAATTATCAAGAAGAACATAAAATCATGCGTCGATCAGATTATGAAACGTTTTTCAACGCATTCGGATTACTATAATAAAACTTCATAGCTGAATAAGGTGAAAAACAATCGCTAAAATTAATAATTCGTACACATATAACACGTTTGAAAACACAATTTCAACCATAGTCGAAAAAATAGCTGAAAATTTTGTACATCCTTGTATATGAACTATAGATTTATCATATAATTCGCAATATGCTAAAATTCAGAACAGTTAGTGAACGCATAGCACAGTTGAAAATTCCTCGCCAGTAATTTCCGTCAATAAACGGAATGTACTTCAGATGTTTTGTGCAGCCCTATACATGATTTATAGAATTTATACACACTAAATAGTATGAAATTTTTATAATTTAAAAAAGTGTTCACAACTGAAATTATTTTCATATTAATTTGATATAAAATTATAAAACAAAGTGTGTTTTTAAGATAATTATTATATATTTAAGGGGTCTCATAAGTCTTAAAGCTTCAAAATTATCGAAATTTTAATTTTTTTAGATGTTAAACTCCTATCTTTTCTGAACATTTTTATATAATTGATTCCTAGAAATTCCCATTAGTACAAAAGTTATAGATTTTAGAACTACACCCGCTCTATAGCTGAAGTGGCGTTTCTGAAACTTTAAAGTCATCTTTCTCCAAATAACGTTTTTGGGCACAACGCGCAAGATATCTCAAAAATTTCTGAATATTTTTTCATGACGTTTTCAAAACATATATTTTATGTTAGTCTGTAGAAACGTAACATAAAATTTTTTTTTTAGTGTTCAAAAAATATTTCTATTAGGTGATTATACTGTTGAAATTTTGAAAATTTTGTATTAGCTAAATACAACTTTGATTAAAAAGATAAAAATGGTTTAAATACAAATTTATTTAAGTTCAGGGTAATTATTATGATCTGAAGTATAAATAGGCACCAAAATTTTCCATTCTAATTGCAAAATCTATTTTGTAATCCTGCGCGTAATCTGCGATACTACTTTTCTGCTCGTTAAATGTATGATAGTTTGGAACGCTTTATAAATGCTAATTCTGCATCTAGCAATTTTTTCAATATACGAAATGAAAGAAAATACTTATGTATATCTTTCATCCAAATAAAAATTGTTTCTTTAAATCTTATCCATCTTAAGATATTAAATATTGAAAATGGACTTTTTTTTCATTTTTTTCCATTTTATAGAATCCTGAGACCCTTTAAGACTCCCGGGTTAAGTGAGAATAATGGGATGTTTGGAAGTATGTAACCGTATGTACTCTATCTTCAATCGAAACTCACGAATGACCACAGCTGGTGGTATTATTTATATGAAATTTTTTCAATAGAAAATATTTTTTTTTAAATTCAAACATGCTTATTGCGTATAAAGCTGAATAAAACCTCGCTTGAGCAGTAAGTCGAGGATTCTATAGACGAACAGAAAACAAAGAGATGCCCCCATAAATTAATGTAAAACTAAGAGACTTTATTTTTCTTTTCTTATAACTATATTTGACTGAATATACATGTATACTTATTTAATTTCAATTAAAAATGAAAGGTACTCTTGTAATTTTATTTTTTTAAGTTATTAATATAATTTCTGTAATACTAAGAAAATTTACTATATCGGTTAATAAATATGACACTAAGTGTAGATTAGTACAGTTATGTACTTATTGTTATTAAGTACAAAAAAAGTTTAGTTTATTATTACAGTAGAACTCCAATTATCTGAACTCCGACTTTCTGAATCGCCGATTATCCGAATCGCTTTCAGAATTTCAGAAGAAAAATAATTAAGACGGAAAAATACTGCAATTCTCAAAATAATGATTGTGTTTGCGCGTGCTATTGAATGCGCCACTTGAGGAATTCAGAAACATTCTTTTGAAAATTCCTGAATGTTCAGAAGTTAGTGTTGAAGATATAGGAAAGTGGATGATGTGTGATTCGTCAGACCCTGGGTTTCAAATTCTAAATGGTAATGAACTTATTGAAATTGTGAGAGAATAAAGTGTCGAGGAAAAAGATGACCATAATGGCGAAGATGAAGCAGACACGGGACCATCAGCTAGTGTAGCATTTGCCGGCCATTAAACTCCGTTGAAGTGGATAGAGCGTCAGCCCTAGTGTGACCACATGCATCTTTTCACTGTCAAGCGGATGCGCGACTTGACTGCCCGAAAACGGATGAAGACTGTTAAACAGCTTATTTTGACCAAGATTTTCAGCAAGCAACGACTTTCATTTACAGTACGGTACATACACACTGTACCAAAGTGCAGCACTTGTAGGTACGCTGAACATGTAAATGTTTTGCCTTTTCAATTAATTAAGAGCTCTTTTTCCTTAAAAATAGCTTTTTTTCCTCCCATTTTCAACATACATACAGTAATTAATTAAAATAGACAATTTTTTCGAAAAAAATTCAATTATGCGATTTTTTGATTATCCGAATGGGGTCTGGTCCCGGTTGATTCGGTTGGTTGGTTGGTTGTATTTATGACGGCCAATTATCTGCACGAGGCATATAGGCCCAGGGGGGAGCGCCCTTCGTGGGGGTCTTTCTAAGGGAACCTAACCCGTATTAACGCTTGGAAATCCAAGGTTCGAAGAAAACCACGAAAACTCCGAACGATTAGGCCGACGGGCGCGATTGGGTTCGAACCCAGCACCTCCCGTCTACCAGCTTCGAGAGCAGAACCTCTCAGCCACTGGTGGGGCCCCGGTTGATTCGGATAATTGGAGTTCTACTGTATTATTATTTTATTATTGTTTTATTCATTATTATTTTTACGGTTTTACAGATATTGAAAAAAAAATTCTAATGCCATGATTATATTTAAAAATATTTTTTTTTTTTTTTATTTGCAACATTTGACATTTTAAACTTACCTCATAATTTCTTCGTAAATTAATCTTTTAAAATGAATATTTATAAAGGTATTTAAAGTCATCTAAAAGGACTTTATTATGGCACGTAAGCCGTTTAATTTGAAATAAAACACAAATATTCCCAGAATATATTAATTACATTCAGTTGCTTAAATGCTTTCAAAAGTCATTTAGTAATCTGAAATGTTTTACAATGAATACAAAATTAGTAATTTGTAAATCAGACGATTTCTGACTAGACATTGTTTTGTTGGCACTTAAATTGAATTAAACAATTCAAATGCTTCATCTGTGTGTGGGAAATTAGTTATATAATATAAAAGATATTGTTATACTAATTTTGTGATTTTAACATATTTATAAAGTACTGATAAAAAAATATACCCTCTTTTGAAACACTAGCACATTTCAATAAGGAAGTTTCTTCCATATTTTAAAATGTTAATTTCGAGGTGTAACAAAATTCTGTACTAGAAAATTTGTGATATTTATGATATTTTACTAATCAAAAATAAAGGTAAATCATAATGTAATTTATAATAAATAAATGAAATTTGGCAAAAAACTACGAAAACGTTTTTTCACGATATTTTGTTTTTACTTTACATGATTTAATGATAAGTTTTCATCAATATCTGTGTATATTACCACTATATACACGACAGTAATAATTCATTATACAGAAATGGAGAATAAATGAAAAATGAAACATATAATGTACGTACCACAAATAAAAAGAAAAAAATAACAAACATAAATGGAAATTTAACCCTTTGCTTGTGGAATATATTTGAGAAAAACGTGCCAAAAAAGGAAGTTTATTTATTGAATAGTGTGAATGACATTTGGAAAGAACTCTAAAATTAAATAAATCCGACAAATGGCGTGAAACTGTCGAAATTTTTGCTTGAGGTTATCGCGATCTATTGGGAAAATGGTAAATTACATATTATGCATTGGATGAACTGAGTTCGGGTTTCACGGAATGAAACAACGATTTTTATTATGCCCGAACTCAGGTCGGGCATTCCAAAACTGGCGAATTTGTCCGAACTGAGTTTGGGTGTCACAGGCAATGGGTGAAATTATCCTCAAATGAAGAAGTTAAACACCGTGAAATTTACAATGTAAATTTAAAGCCAAAATTATTATCGATGACACTTATTTTTTAAGATTTATCGTTAACTTTCTTTCATCTTAAGTTTATACTTTAAAATTTAATTTTATTCCTTTTTTTCTTAAATTTCTTATTTTCTCTTGTTAACTTCTTTTACTCTTCTAGTAGCTTTGCTACAGTTTAACTTTTTCCCAATGGCTCATTAAAACATAAGACATTTCAATTTCCTAGTCTGGGTGTTAAGCTGTCATCAGCTAGGAAACCCCTCAATGCTGATTACCTGTTGAGTACCTGTTCAGTACAGAAGTAAGTTTTCATTTTTACATGAGCTATAGCATATTAAACACATGCCAGATTTGCGCTATCGTATTTATTAGAAAAAAAAAACCCGGAAAATAATAATAATACTTATCAAATAAACAAACAAATGTTTAAGATTATATGCGAATATAATGCAGATCAGTGTGTTTAAAACTGGCTAAGGATGTTTGAATTGCATGAATAAATGGTGACATACATTCATTATAAATTTAAGATGATTCGAAAAATAAAAGGAATGACACAATAGGATTGATTGTTTCATTTTTACTTGAGGGATATGACTTACAAAAATTAGAAAAGAAAAGGGTGACGCCAGAAAAATATTAATGTGATGTAATATGGCACTGCAATCTATTAAATTAAAATACATAAACAAATGCAAAAACTCGAAATTAATCTAACAGAAATTACGCATAAAATAAACATTTAGAACAAAATTTGATTTAAATTACATGGGGAAATATATATAAGAAATTAAAAAATATATGTGGGTGGATTAAAAAAGAACTACATTTCAAAATAAATTACAATCAAAAGAGATACCTTCAAATAAAATTTAAATGAGATAAAGATTAATTATTGAAATATACTAATATGATTATATGAATAAATTTATGTAAAATGAGAAAAATATTTAATACACAATTATACATACGTGTATATTTATTATAATTAAAAATGTTGATAAAATTGCCATTTAAAAATAAATAAATAAAAAGTACTTAAATTTATTAAAATAAAAATAGAGAGAAGGTTGGGTTTGAGGAATACAAGTATTTAACATTTAAAGAGGATACAATTAATTTATGTGAACTAATATAAAGTAATGGAAGAGTAGAAGTAATAAATGGTTCAATATTGTCGCATACAAAACGAAGAAATTAATCTATTAATAACTAGTAAATCTGCAGATCAGGAGCCTCAACGTCAGCTCTACAATTCATTGTGTTTAGCACCCTTTGAGTAATATTAATCTTTCTACAAAAAAAGAAATTTAAAGTTTTGAAATTACATAAACATTTATAAAACGAAAAAATATTTCGAAGGTTTCTGACATTAGAAGCGTTAAATTAAACCCCTTGTTATGTAATGGTATTCTGAAAATCTCATGAGCTACTTATTCCGGTAATTTTTAGATAATAAAGTAGATTTCTTCAGGGGGGCTCTGCCCCCCTGAACCCCTTCGTAGTGTAATTTAATTTACATTTGTAATTATCAATTAATTGTGTTAATGTCCTTTAGTAAATTCTACCAATAGACGGAAACGTACATGAATTCTTTTCTACAGCCCTGTATATTACGTGAAGATTTTTACGCGTCGTCTATAACATTTAAATTTAATGCAGACAAAAAACCCTCTTAAAACTGCTCATATCACATTTCCGGGGATTAGTATGCATAGTGTGCACCATATATCCAGTTTCTGTGGAGTCCTGTATATGGTTCTATTTAAATTCTGCAAACATTTGTTAGTATACTAAATGTAATTGGGCTGGGAAATACATAACTCAAATAAAAAAAAAAAAAAAAAAAAAACACACTGAAGCAATTCGCGCTCATTTTCATTTATACTTACGAATTCATTTGTGTATCCCTGTACATGGTCTATACAATATTTAAGCATTACTTATTAAGCACAAATTTACTTAACGTTAAAACGCACACCATAATCGAAAATGCTCTTCAGCAATCATCCCTAATAGACCAGAACTGTATCCGAAATTTTTTATGTGACCCTATAAATGAACGATAAATACGATACAAATCATATTCAAGCTTCTTGTAGTCAACCACAGTAATGTAATTTAATTTCATAATGTTTGAATTAGTGCAACACAATTAACACACTGACGACAGGCAATTTAATTAAATCTGGGTTTAAAAAGAGTAGAAGCTCCTCCCTCTTCTGAAAGTGTCTCGGAAATTGGTTTCTGAGACATGTTTTTCATGTTTATGCAGCAGTAAATATCTTTCAATGTACGGATGTAATATATAATGTCTTACAATCTATAAAAAATATGGACAACACAATATAAATGTCTTTTCTGTAAGGTAGAAGTCACTCCCTTAGCCAATGATGTATTCTGAATAAAAACGAGAATTCTCGTTTCCGGTCGCTAATGTGTTAAAATAAGCTGTGAAGAGTTTTTTCCCCGTAGACCACATTTTAATCGACCACTTTTGTGTGACCCTGGAAAAAACATATCCTTTGCACCCCATATACTACAAAAATGTTTCAAAAATACATATCAATTTTATTATTTTGTAACAGAGTAACATCATTAAAAAACGCCACAAAAGGATTTTCTTCAAAGATTGTAATATTATGAATACTTTTGAGTTCCCTGTACGCATGCTGTAAGTGCTACACATAACATATTTTATAGTAACCAGGTTCTAGTGCACCTTAATAAAGTATATAAATTTCATTACGTTTAAAATTGTGTAACATTATTAAAATACACCGCAGACGATTTTTCCCAAAGACTATAATGTAACGGAATAGTTTTGAGTGCCCCTGTAATTAAGCTATGAATGCTACACTCTTAATTTTTAATACCAAACATACTTTGGCTCAATAACGTATATCAATTACATGTAATCCCGACTATATTTACGCGAGTTAGAGCACGTAGAGAAACACGGCAGGCGACAGATAGAAAAACTGAAGTCATAAATACTTTTCATCCATGTTGGAAAGTGTTAAAAAGGATTTACATGCCTTTAACTGTACTTTTTTTTTCACTTATAGCATGGTTAAACATTAGTTTAAACATCCTAATCCATGCGATAGCAATAACATATTAAAAGCCCTCCAAAATATGCATATCTGGAGATCTATAAATCTACTGGAAAATAATTCATTATCGTGCCCACTGTTAATTGCATAAATTGCATCCATTTGGCGCGATAAAGTATTTTTTGTGATAGCCTTTTAATAGTACCTGCAACAAAATTAACGTAATTTACTAACTTCATTCATATTTGACGCAATGATAGGCTACGAATAACAGTCGCTAGGCAACGAAGAAAAGAAAAAAAAAAGAAATATGTATCATGTAAAACAAGAAAATTAAT
This sequence comes from Maratus speciosus, assembly GCA_963932465.1. Classification (NCBI taxonomy): domain Eukaryota; kingdom Metazoa; phylum Arthropoda; class Arachnida; order Araneae; family Salticidae; genus Maratus; species Maratus speciosus. Next base: position 70,665,384 of record OZ010790.1, read on the forward strand.
TTAAAAATTCTTTATATTATTGGAATACATGCATAAATGTCCTCAAAACATTATACACGTAAATAAAAAAATCTGATAGATATATTGATAAAACTTCAATATAATAGGAATAATTTAAAACCCTTATTTGGAATTTTAGTATCCATAATTTGACATTTAAATCCATTAATCAAACGTGCCATTTTCTTTCAACAAATGGAAATTTGAAAATCGTCTGACTTGCCATAGAAAAGCATTATAAAGAAAAATAAAATCTTCCATATTTTCCGAACGAATGAACCAAATTTAACCAAAAACTATACAGCTACGTCCGGGTATCTCACGAATATGCCCAATTAATTTCAAGCTGATCGGGTGCTTTTTGCGGCAGTTAACGCGGAACAGACAGACAGACAGACAGACAGACAAACGGAAATCAAAACTTTTCGTGTCTCCACAGTAAGCCTTCACTGACGTTTCGGCAATTAAAAAAAAATGAAATTAATGCTCAGAGATAAAAAGTAATTCTAGCTTTCCTTTAAGTTTAAACAGTATTGTTGATGAATCCTATATAGTAGCAAGGAAAGAATTTATGTCTCCATTATTTAGTTATACACCGGTTGAGCCGAAAGTCCGTTAAAACTTTAAAAATTCATAAACATGTAAGAAATTATGATAAAGAAATGCGGTTTGCAAGAAAGTGCTCACAAGGCAATCGGATTTTTTATCAATTTTTTAATTTATTGAATTTGACATTTTCTTTTTAAAAATAAATTGGAATTTTGGCATTAATACAGCCAATATGCACGAGTGTAAGTATTAAACGGAATTTTCCCATCTTTTTCAGGCTTCCTGGAAGAATTAACAGACAAAGCATGTTTTCAAGGAGTGCAGAAATTATTTTTTTTTTCTGTAAGAGTCGGTCCTATAAAAAACTTGTCAGTATAAACATTGTACATAATATTAAGAAGATTTAAAATAAGTTTAAGTGAATTTGATATTTTGAGGATTGACGAAGTTTAGGATTTTTTTCTCCCTAAAACTCTATTTTTTTCGCCCTTTGAGCACATTTTAAATTTTATGTAAATCTGTGATACATAAATTTTTGACACTTTTCCTAGAAGTAATAAAAAACTTTAAACTGATTTGATATGTATTGTAATTAAGAAGTTATGGGTTTTTTTGTTTTTTGATTTTCACAAAACCCCTCCCTATATTCACCCTCTTGGTCCGATTTTGCCTATTAACAATCTTAACCGAGATTTGTTACCCCTTGATTTCATGTACCAGTTTGGAAGAGATTTTAGCATAATTATGGAAATATATATATATATATATATATATGTGTGTGTGTGTGTGTTGCATTAACTTAAAACAAGTCGTGTTACTCGTAGCATGATGGCTGTAGACTAATTATGACACTCTACAACGGGAAATTATTGAATGTTGAAAATAGGCAGTAGAAAAAATCACTCTTATATCTCACCAACCACAATAATTAAAGTGCAGTCGTTCAGTCATGGTCAGTGGTAAGGAAAAGAATGATGAATTTTAGGAGTTTTCCGTGAATAATGAAAGAAGAGTGAGATCAAATCAAATAATTTATTGGTGACAAGTAAATTCCTCCAACTCCGCTAGTATGGCAGTTACTTATTTTCGAGTAGGGTCACATAGCTTTAAGATGTTAAAAGGGATCAGAAAGGACATCACGACTGAATGACAAACTACTCTCCAAGTGATGTATGTTCTTTAAGCAACACAAAGTCGTACAAACATCTGCTCTCCAAGCGGATGTAACCGTATAAATATGAGAAATTACGTTTACGGCTACACGACAACGAACTAACCAAGAGAAGAGAGAGTGGGCGGAAGGAAAAAGCCGAACACGGGATAGGATTAAAATCCGAGGAGGGGGCGGGAAAGCGTGACGTAGACTCCAGATTCATATCTAACAGCGTAGGCTTAAAACGGGAAAACAAGTTAGGGCGGCATAGTTATCGCAAAGACTCATGGGAAATCGGATGACTTTAATAAAATAAAAAATGGTATTAATGAAACTTCAAGACAAAAGAAAAGAATTTAGTATCTCAAAATATGAAAGAATAAAGTAATTTAGTGGGTTTTTCTTTTCTTTTTTTTTTTTTTTTTATCAGAAGCACAGTTATTGAAAGAATAAGATTTTTAGAATAAGAAATAAAAGAATGCGCTAAATTAAAGGTATATGATTAAAATATAAAGGATATTTAAGATATCATTAAAAGACCGGTAAAAAAGTTAGATATTATAAGAATTTGGAATAAATTAACTAATGTAAAAGGGTGAAAATTTTTTTATTATTACACGTATATATATATATATAACTGTTATATATATATATATATAACTGTTATATAATTACAATTCATCATCTATTTCCATTTACTAAAAATAAAATTAATAAATTTAGCTTCAATATATATATATATATATATATATATATATATATATATATATATAAAACCATTAATTAAACATAACCTACCACCATCAAAACCCGTAATATTATGAATTAAAGCTGTAAGTATAAAAAAAGTGCCAAATAATTTATTATAAGAATTATTATGGAAGAAAAAATAAGAAAGTGGACACCGACAAATAATGGAATAGCTTATATATTGAATTACGTTTTCAATGGCACAGAATTCAATGATATAAGCAATATGGTTGTTTTCTGTGAGAAAAATAAGCTAAAGCTAAAAATTATTTTTCTCTGTGCCCGAACAACCATTATAATCAAGTGAATAGATTAAAAATGAAAACAGAATAGAAACAAATAATATGAAATGGAAAAATCAATAAAACTGTTTAAATATTTATAGGATAAAAAATAGAAATAATACACAACATACGATTAATATTTCAGTATTTTTCAATATATCCAGTCGCACATGGCTACCAAAATATCGTAAAGATTAAGGTGAATAAAACAGTTAAGAATTCACAGTAATTGATACCAAAGGATGCAGTTAATACATTTTGAAATACCATGAAAAATGGAATTAATATAAAATAAAATAAAATAAATAGAAAGTAATTACATTATTTAAAATAACTAAAATGCACTATTAAATAAATTAATTACTATTTAACAATATCGTCAAAATTTAGCTAAAAAATCCCACCTGGTGTAGGAAATTATAACTTAAAAGGAGCTGCAAAAGACAAAATTTATAACTTATCGTCAAAAGACAAATTTTGGTGCTGCCATCTAGTATTATTTTTATTATTCAAATGTCACAAGATGAACATTTGAAAGCCTTTGAATGTAAAAAAAAAAAAAAAAATTATTAACAGCAAAACCAAACAAATCCGTATATATAGATAATTATAAACCTAATATAAACCACACTATATATTTTTTAAAAAACTATTGTTAATAAAATTTAAAAAAAAAAACATTCAAAATATTCTATTATCTTACTCATTTAAACTACACTAAGAATTTAAATAATTCTATAACATTGATAATATATAGCATATAGCTATATGCTATAAAGCAAAATAAATTCAATAATAATTAATATAAATATATATTAAAATAATATAAAAATCGTTAATAATAATTATTATATATAAGATAATTATAAAATGAACAGGAAATAAAAAACATATGGAAGTAAATTATATATATATATAACTGTTATATAATTACAATTCATCATCTGTTTGCATTTACTAAAAATAAAATTAATAAATTTAGCTTCAATATATATATATATATATATATATATATATATATATATATATATATATATATATATATATAACCATTAAATAAACATTACCGACCACCAAAAAAAATGTAAAATTATGAATAAAATGACATTAACAAATACAGTTCCCCCCAACACACTTAACATAGATTCCAATAACATAGTAAAAAACAGCATCAATGAATAACAGAAATATCATAATGGAAATTTGTAGAACTTAGACAGAATCGTCGGGTCCCAAATGCCTCAAGTTCCACTAATAAAATGTGTAGTTTCATCTTCATATTAGCCATGAGTTAGCTAAAGATTATGAATTTGGGACTAACACACACATAAAAACGAGAAATAGACCATTGAACACCAATTAAGTTAAAAATAAAATAATATTAACAAGGATAGAGGAAAAATAAAAAAACAATTTACCAAATTAAAATCCATACTGTCATAGCATTAGGTATAACAAATACACTCATTATGCATTTTATTCTCAGTAAAGATAGCGTACTTTGCATTAGAAATTAATATGATATTGTCCTGGTAGGGTAAAATTTAAATACTAGTTAATCTTTAACATTATTAATTATTAATGAATATGAATAAATCTATCCTATATATATAAAATCCTAATGAAACGAATTTATGAAACGGAAGTATGAATAGACTGATTAAACAACTGATTATGTTTCACGGCGATTTCTCCTAAACTATGGAATACTTTGCGATGAAATTAACACCAAAAATCAACATTGATCCGCAGATTTCAAAACTCGTATTAGAATTTTTAAATTCGAATTAGTTTTCGAAATATTAATTTTGTTCTAATTTTATATACATTTTTCTAATGATGGCAACTCAAATTTTAATCAAACAGATATATATATATATATATATATATATATATATTTCAGAAAAGGTTGACATGGTAACCTGGCTATTGTTGTTTATTTGATAATAAATGTTTATTTACTTTTATTTCTTTTTAAAATTATATAAATTATTTTGTTCTATGATTATTTAATATTTTTTTTTTATATTTCCTTTAGAAAATAATAGAAAATAATTAAGAAATACAGTACTACTTAGTTATTCCGTCGACCAATTTCGCCAAATTATATAAATCGCCAAAACACTCGCCAAATTATACAAATTGAAAATTTTTATTTTAAATAACGAAAGAACAAATAAATTAGTATAACATTAATAAATATACGAATAAAACGTCGAAATAAAAATCACTTGATGACGTAAACACGTGTAACTTGCTTAAAGTCAAGTGAATGTGACATTTACGATCAACCATTATTGACATTTAATCTTATAGTTTGGCAATAGACTTTTAGTCGTCGGGATATCTAAGGAATACCAAAAATGCATATGTAACTGCTATTTGAAAATGAGGTTTTCGCCAAATTTTCGTAAAAAAATAAAAATCACGCCAAACTTGCGGTGCGTATCTGGCCAAATATTACCACTCGAAAAAAAAATGCTCACTGGCGTGTTGAAAAAAAGCTATTGGCGAGATTTGCATCCTGCTAGCGTAACAGTACCTAGAATTCTTTGCGACCATGGCAACTTTTATGTAGTTTTATTCGAAAAAAAATTTTGATTTTTTTATCAAAATGGAAAACTTACGGTCCCATATTGGCGCGATTTTTTTCTGACGGCAATGTCATATACGGAACGGACACATAACTGGCGCCATAGTATCGTTATTTTGCTCGATATGGTAAGACGGATGTTGCTGTTTATGCTGTTGATGCGCTCCTAAAATTGGCGTCGTTAAAAATCACGCCAATATTATTTGTATATGACATCTTTGCCAAACTTTCATATGAACGACGAAGGGATCAGACCGTATTTGTTTGTGGCAGTTAAAGACTTGAACTATTATAGTATAAATGAAATGATGGCGATAGAATAATATTTGACGACTTATCACCTGTGCCTGGCTAACATTAAAGTACCAAAATGGCACCTAGAGTATAAAAAGCGAAGTGGTCCACCTGGAACTGCTGATGATAGTCACATGACTTAGGTTATTGTTATAGAGATTGTTTTAAAATACCGGGAGACAAAGACTCTTATACTTAATTTATTTCATTTTAGCTTCTTTTCAAATGTTTAACTGATCCTCTTTAATCAAAAACGAAAACAACCTTTGGATGTCTTAACAGCAACTGATTAGCCCTTAAATTTTTGCAATCAAAGGGAATTGAATGGAAACCCGTTTACAGGGAGATCTGCACAGCTTTTTTCAGTATAATTCAATCTTCTCGAATATTTTTAAAACCCATCAGATTAACGTGTTTTTAGATTCTGCGGTGTTTGAACGGGGGTTGGCGAGCGTAGCTTGCAGGGGGCAGAGCCCCCTAGTTTAATATAAAAGTATCGAATCAAGATCCATTATAAAATGTGCATTAGCAACGTAGTTATAAACCAAATGCCCCATTTTAAAAAAATAAAATAACCATTGCGTATTATGAAGGAGATTGTTGGTCCTTTAGGCTGTGGCGGATCGTAAAGAAACAATATGTGCAATAACCAGACAGGTGCGAGTTTTATACAAAAGAACTCCAATATAATGTACGAAGATAGACTTTATTTTGTCATGATAAACAACGTCGAGAGGTACAAGCAGGGGACATAAACCGACGCCGCTTTTTTAGAGCAACATTCCGAGAGCAGCGTCAGAGAGAAAATGTTCTGACAACGCAGCAAGAATTCACGTGCTTGGCGTGATACAATATTGCCAATATACAAGTATTTTTCGCAATGCACAAGGGAAACAAAGACATTGGCTGGTAAAGGGCTAGCCAAATACAAGCGGTGAATTTATTACATATTTGAATTGCGTAGGAGTACTATATTTTGACATCACCAGAGTCCTGCGGTCTGGGAAAAGAAAAAAAAGGACATCGCACTTGGGATAAAATGCGTTTTAAGTAATAACGGAAAATGCTTTCGATTAAAGACAAAGTCTGTAGAAATTAACGAATCGTTAGCCAAAAGGCGTGTGAATATAGTTCATAAAACAGATGTGAATACGAAGTTCAGTTTGAAGTGCAGATTCCAGTTGTTACGTATGAATTTAGCAGTCTGGATTTTTGGGGTGCGGTGCGTAATGAATGCGGATAACTGTAATGAATAAAATGCAACTTAAATAACTTTTAAAGATGCGGTAGACGCCTGACAAAATAAGGGCAGAAGAGAAGCTAGAATGCTTTGTATAAACTGATAGCAGTAACGTTTTCTACAAGGTTAAATCTTATGCGAGAAACTATCTCAAAGTAGAAATGGAAGAATGAATCACTGGTTTTATTTTATTAAAGGAAAAGAGTAACAAAACTAGTTTAATTTAAATGCGAGGGGCTATTAATACAAGTGATATATTTTTAAATGTTAGCTTTAATTTAGGAACCGCAGTGGGTGAAAATAGCATACAAAAATAAACAAAGTATTAAATAGAATTTTGAAGTGAAACTGCGCGAGGGGTGGGGGGGGGTGTAGAACGAAAACAGATATAACCGGATAGTCGTTATACATATTATCCACACAACGCCATCCTCCTCCGCACTGTAACACCTACCGACCCAACCGTCCTACAATAATTTTTTATTTTACAATTATTAATTTTTTACAATTATTTTCTTATTTTATTAGACCGCAGTACTGTATGCTATTTCTTTCTCCCAACTTATTATGTGTATTCTAAAATATAGCGTTACCTTACAGAAGTCAGCCGTAAAACAAAGCAGTACGATTAAATACTCTATACCATTTTTTTTAAATTTCTAAGCATCGCACATTTTCGATTTTTATACCGTCGTATAGGAAAAAAAGTTCTTTTAAATGCATTTTGTTTAAAAACTGTATCTCCATTTATTTTTGAAACATTAATTATTTTATAGTTTTAAGGCCATTTGCTTAATATTGGTAACGGAAGTACTCCATTTCTGTAGAAAATAAAGGAAAAGTAGTTCAAAAATAGTAATTATATATTTTTTTGCCATTTTCTCATAAGAACCGAAAGAAAATGTAATTAAAATACATGCTATTTTGAAATAAAAATATAAACGAATGATATCTGTTAAAACAATGACACTATTATAAAATATATTTAATTTTAAGCGTCTATGAATCATTAGATAGCCATTTTGTTTGTCGATTTTCTTGAATGACGGCATCTTTTTGCTGCATTTGTGCATTATTTCGCGATAGTGATGTGCTATGCATGCTTTACTGTAGATGTTTAAGAGTAGATCGTAAATGTGGAATTCTTAAGTGGATGCGAATGACGTAATTTTACATAAAATAAAAGTGTTCTTTAAGTCTTAAAATTGAAATAAGTTTTGTACTGCAGTAGAGTCCCGCTCAACCGAGTTATTTCCTTCTGATGGACTGGTGGCTTCTATTATTATGAAACAGCCATTGTAAATAAATAAAAAAAAACTATGTCCATTTTCCCCCATTCTAACCAGAAAATCACAGTTCTAACATTCTACGGCCGCTCTTTCATCTTCACTTAACACTCCAATTATAATGGCTGTTTCATAATAATAGAAATCTCCAGTCCGTCAGAAGAAAATGATGTAATGGAAATGCCGGGAGCGACACTAAATTCTGAAAAAGCAGAATTCCTGTTCTCTAGTATCTCTCTTTTTTTCTCTTTTTTTTTTTTTTTTTTTTTTTTTTTTTTTTTTTTTTTTTTTACGCATGTGTTAATTTTTTTTATGATCATTTAAGTGCCAATTATATATTAAAGAATATATGAATTTTTTTTGGAAAACCATGATTTAATGCATCATAAATTAGTTTTTTTAATATTGTTGTTAATTAGATGAGAAGAACGCTTTATTCTATATGAATGATTAAGGATTATATTACGATATGCAGAATTATGAAGACAAGATTTAAAATTAGTAAATGTATTAACTTTGAATTTAACTTCTTCACGTGTGTCATACAGTCCAGTTATTGTTTTATTTTCTTTTATTGTAATTTTCAGATCTAAAAAGGTAATTGTAATATTAAATAGGAGGTTTTCCGTTAATTCTAAATTAGAAGGATAATTTACTGGAAATTGAGAAATATTAGTTTGATCAGTGGCAATTAAATTTATGTTATCAATATAACAATATAAATGTAGATTACTATTAGTAAAAGTACGTTCATAGTGATAGAAGTATAAGTCAGATAATAAACTGAATGTACATCCGCCTTGTGGTATACCGACGTTCTGTAAATATAATGTGTTATCTTGCAAAATATAATTATTATAGATAATGTAATTTGTTAACGTTTTAAAATAAGCTATTTATTTATATAAAATCCAAGTTTCTGTGTGTCCCTCACTATTCCGGTAGGACCGCCTCATTGAAATGAGTAATTGTTGAAAAATATTAATGCAGTGTTACCACAGTAGCGCCAGATGTTAGCCAACTTGGCGATAGCTGGCTAATTTGGCGAAATTCCCATTTAAAACCATTAATCTTTCATAATGGAGCTCACCGAAATTTAATTTAAACTCCACACTTTTAAGATATTTTTTCGAAATCTATGGGCGAGAATTTAAAGTGCATCTTTACATCTTCCTCCCGATGCTACTAATAAAATAACCGCCAATAGACAACGGTGTACTGTGTGAGCTCCTAACTGCGCGATTTTAATGTGCTTTAGACACTTTTCCAGTATAGGTGCCTTGGCGAAAAAGGAAATTTGGTAACATATTTTTATTCACTGTTTCATTTTATATACATACGCAGTTTTTTCGATATTTATACGATTTATTTAACATAAAAAAGCCTTTTCTCTAATTTTATACAGAAACAGATGTAATTTGTGAATAAAAACATCAATAATATACATATAAAACAAACAAAAATGCTCATCAAATTTGTTTTCATAGCTGTTTATATGATTTGACAACAAATCTCGATATTTTCCCGTTATACGGACACCATGCCAAAATGTATGCTAATGCGCCAGGTATTTCAAAATGGTAAGAGATATTTGTAATTTTATGCCAGCAGTTTAATATGAGTTTTATTTTATTGCTTTATTTTATAGCAGTTATTTGTTCACTTATTTTAAGTATATATTTGTGATTTAATCAAATAGTTCGTAAAAGTCTCAAATTTTCAAATGTTATATTTTTTAAATGCTCACCTTAGTATCGACAATGGTTTTTCTTTTATTTTTCAAATGCTTCAATTCACGATTTTGCGCCAACTATTACGTTTGGCGACAATGGTGTCCGCATAACGGAAAAGTACCCAAATCTCACTTTCTGATGCCCAAATTACACCAAGCTTTTTTTTAAAAAAATGCCAAAGCCCCTACAGTGGAAAAGTACCAAACTGTCTAATCTTTTGCGCTATCCGTGTTATAGTTTGTACTATATGCAAGGGGAGTGGAGCGAAGAGTTTAAACATTAAATATTAAAGTTTCGGCACAGATGTCATATACGCCATATATTGGCGCGATTTTTTCCTGACGCCAATGTCATATACACAACGGGTACTTAACTGGCGGCAAAGTGTCGTTATTTTGCTTGATATAGTAACCCAGATGTTGTTTATGCTGTTGATGTTTTCGCCAAATTGACGTATATGACAACTGTGCCAAAGTTTCTATAAAGCAGTATAAGACTAATAAATTAAGAATAAAATAAATGCAAAATAAGACCAAAGAAGAAAGAAAAATCATGCGTTAAGCATAGAATATGAAACACTTTCCAACACATCCTAAATACTTTAACAAAACTTCGTTATTTAGGGAAATAAGGTAAATAAGATAACGTTACTTCTTAGATATCCCTTCGACCAATTTCCCCAAATTATATAAATCGCCAAGTCAATAGTAAAACATTATTAAAAATACAAATAAAACGTCGAATTAATGGTTTTATTGGCCATTATTGACATTTAATTAATTAATTAATGGCAACCATTATTGGCAATTAATCTTACAATTTGGCGACAGTAATTTGGCCGACAGGATAACTAAGAAGTACCAAGATAACTAAGTAAACATTTTAGAAAACGCATAAAAATTTTTAAAAATTGATTTCAGCAGTCACCGTCCATAGCCAATAGTACCGTTATTACATGCCACTTTTTAGCTAAAATTTAATTTAAACTACTCTTAAAACTACTGGCCCCACGAGTGGCCGAGAGGTTCTGCTCTCGAAGCTGGTAGACGGGAGGTGCTGGGTTCGATCCCAATCGCGCCCGTGGGCCTAATCGTTCGGAGTGTTCGTGGTTTTCTTCGAACCTTGGATTTCCAAGCGTTAATACGGGTTAGGTTCCCTTAGAAAGACCCCCACGAAGGGCAATCCCCCTCTGGGCCTATATCCCTCGTGCAGATAATTGGCCGTCAAAAATACAACCAACTTAAAACTACTGAAATCACATTTCCAGATATTATCATCCATAGACGGTTATGTATCCAATTCCTTGCGTGACCATGTATATCATTTTATCTATATTCTACAAACATTTCTTAGGAAACTAAATGCAGTTCAGCGTAAAAATGCATAAATCCTTTAAAAACCACCTTTAAGCAATTTACTCTTATACTCAGTAACCCTTAGGAATTATTTTGTGTAGCCCTGCATATGAACTGTAGCATTTATACACATTTATACGCATTTATACACATGTATGAATAAATGTAGTGAAACATAAAAGCGTATATCATAATTAAAAATGCATTTCTAGCAATCATTGCTTATGTACAATACTTCGAAGAAAAGTTTCTTGGCGATAAAGAATTTTGCCAACGTATTTTCTGGCAACCTATTCACTGCTTCATACTCGCAAGCAATTTTTTCCATAAACATGTATACAATTTGGCCAGATGTCATGTGCGATTTTTTTCCGACGCCAATTTGGCGAAAACATCAACAGCATAAACAACATTCGGGTTACCATTACAAGCAAAATAACGACACTTTGGCGCCAGTTAAGTACCCTGTGAGTATATGACATCGGCGTAAAAAAAAAAAAAAAAAAAAAAAAAAAAAAAATCGCGCCAACATGGGCGCATATGACACCTGTGCCGACAATTTAATATAAAAAAAGCTATTTACCCGTTTTTAAAAAGAAACAGAAAGATTTTTTTCACAGATGTCATATACGCATGGTGGTTGGCGTGATTTTTCTATGACGCCAATTTGGCAGAAATCTCGCTTTCGAATACCAGTTACTTATATATTTTTCAATTATTTGCTATCATTTTGAAAAGGAAATGGCACAGATGTCATATTCGCTCCATATTGGCGCGATTTTTTTCTGACGCCAATGTCATATACGCAATGTATACTTAACCGGCGCCAAAGTGTCGTTATTTTGCTTGATTGATAACCCGGATGTTGTTGTTTATGCTGTTGATGTTTTCGCCAAATCAGCGGCGGAAAAAAAAACGCGCCAATATGGGGCGAATATGACATCTGTGCCGAGGAAATAACTATAAATAAATAAAAGTTTGAATAATAACTATAGAACAAAGCAGTTTATATAATTAAAAAACAGAAAATAAAAGTAAATAAACAATTTATTAATAAATAAAAAACAATAGCCGGGTTACCATAGCAGGCAAAATAACACCATTTTGGCGCCAGTTAGGTATCCTGGTTCATATCTGAAATCTGTGCCGTAATTTGTATATTAAAAAAAATTATATATATTTAGAAATGATTTTTTTATGCATATAAGTGCATATATAAACAAAGATAAAAGTTCATTAGATTTGTTTTCATAGCTGTTTATATATTTTCGCAACATATCTCACTTTCTGATTCCCGAATCGCGCCAAGCTTTTTTTAAAAATGCGCTATAATGGAAAAGTACTTAAATAAATAATTAACAGAAATAACAAATTATACAAACTAAAATTTTTTATTTCGAGATCAAAGCATTGTTTTTAATATCGATTAAAAATACATATATCCTTGGATAACTTCAATTGAAATTAGTTTCACAGCTTAATATCTCATTCCATAAACCTAAACAAACACAAGTGATTCATTCATCGTGAAACGTCAAAAATATTAAATCATTGAGGTAATCATTCACAAAGTAAGTTCTCCAACAATCAATGGGCAATATTCTAATGGCGTCATAGTAGGTAAAATGGTGGCGGTATCGTTTGTTTATGGTTTGTAATCACAAAGATTTAATTTTGCAATGTCTCTTAGTTACATTATTTTATTGTCATATTTATGAGCTCAGAACAAAAGCCTATTTTTTCATTATTTAGTTATTAAAGACAGAAAAAAATCATAAATGCATGATTTGAAATTTTTAAATAATTTTCTTTCTTAATACTAAAAAATAACATCGGGAAGTAACAGCGGGCTTAAGTTAAATAATTTTAACTGTTTAATTATGTTGTAATATTCAAAATAACTGTATTTATTAGATTTCAGTACTCAACATGAGGGCCCGATTAAATTTTGAAGTTAGAGGAATTACAATGTCATTTAAGGACATTTCTTTTGGAGAAGCTTTTCTAAATTCCATATGTACATGGAAAATCTTCAGTGTTAGAAATATTATTCCTAGGACTGACATAACACTAGAACGGCCTGCAATTTTACACAAGTTTTTGAAAGCTACTTTATATCAGAAATTTTACTAAAAACTGGTTACTTTTTTGTTATAGCGGCCCACGCTATTAGGATTATGACAATTTGCAGCCAATTTCGCCAACGTCGTAACCAAGATCGTGAAGCACACACATATAATACCATGTAATACCATTTCATGAAATCGTATACGATAATTTAATAGTTTTTAACCTTACTTCAAGTGTGTTATTTATTTATATTTAAGGCTCAACAATCTAAATTGTCCAATATATGAATTAAAAAAATGTAAACAAAGATTGAATAGACATGTCCGCAAAAAGCCTCAAATCTGCATAACACTTAGAACCAAACTGTGCAGATTAGTGGTCTTCTACTGTACACAGTTTTTCATAAATGTGTTTCGTTCTTAAAATGTGTTATTTTCATCTATCACTGCGGAACAAGCGAGAAAACTCATATTCTTGCACATGAGTTGTATATATCTTTATATCTAAATTTCCGTCATTTTTGACGGGTTACCTTTCTAGTATCTATATTAAATGGCAAATCCAGTTTATGATGACACTTTTTAATTAATGAATTTATAATATTATGTAGATCTAATAAATCCATATTATTAAAAATATCTTTGAAATCATATGTCATTATATTGTTTTACACATTTAAGATTTTTCATAATATTGGCTAGTTTATATCTATTTTTTATACAATGTGTATTGTCAATGGTTGTTGTCAGTATATATATTACATTGAGAATTTTTAATAGAAGTTTATTGGCTGTATTATTATATGTATTTCATCCAATATTTACAGTTCTAAATTTAATTGGTTTCTTATAAAATTTGGGTATAAAATTAAATAATTATAATTAACGTTAGTAGAGAAAATATTTAATAGTTTATAAAAACTTTGAATTTCACGATTGTTTACTATTATATTTTCATGTATAGATAGATAGATAAATAGATAGATAAAGTTTTGAACTGGGGGAGATTTTGTGTTCAAGAAATCATGATTCGGCGTAGATTTGCAAAAATTTTTCAGAAATTCCAACATAGGGGAGAATGTAATAGATTGTATTTCTTACGAAATCTACTTCTAAAGAAAACGTTTAATATTCGTGAATTATCCATGATGAAAGGTTCCGTATTATAAGTTACTTCTTACAAGGAAGGTCTCCATTCGCGCATTCTTAGAATAATTTGAAATAAATAGAGAATGTTCTTCTCATGAGGATATATATATATTTATACAAAGAAAAATCCGGCGGAACATCGGTATAGCGTCCGTAAAAGATAACGACAATTTCTTTTATTTGGGGATTTATCACCGGTTCGCGATGGAATAAAATAAAAAAAAATCCGCTTTTATGTCAAATTTTCTTTAAGGAAAAATGTCTCATGTTGAAATTTTTTTAAGTAAATTTAATTTAAATAACTTTTGCTTTGTCAGTTTTAGATTTTTTTTAACTATAGTTTTGTCAGTTTTAGATTGTTTTTTATTTATATTTGTATTTGTGTCATATATATTTATATGTATTTATAAGGAAATTTAACTATCATATTTTACGATTTAAAACAAAATGTAAGTTGATTTAAATTGTTTCTAGCTCAATAATAAGTTCGATTGAGCACTGTCGGTTTAATTTTCTTGGTATGTAAATAACGAATTCTTCGATATGGAAATGTATGCAACAGCATTCTTCATTTGAAAGTTTATTTTTGAATAGCTTTTTTAATTTAAAAAATCGTGGATTTTAGGATAAATCAATGGCAAAATTTCATTCAAATTGGTAATAAAAAGAAAAAGAAAAAAGCGAATTATTTATTACTTTATAGAACATTTCAAATTAATATTACCACAAATTTAATAATATTCATAAGTAAATATTTCCAATTTGCAAAATATAAAAGAAACAGGTTGTGTAATTAAAAATCAAATGTCAGCTTGGTTATAACTTAAAATAGATATTTGCAACTTGCAAAACGTAGAAAATATTTTTTGAGTGATAAAATTAAATACCAATAGGAACAAGCAACATGTATATTGCTCATTTATTGCAACAACATCATAACTCAAAATCACGATTTTTCTGGAGAGGCATATGAAGATTTAAATATTGGAGGAAACTTAGTTGAGCGTAATCGACACTACCTCCATCTCGCTATGAATCTTGAAAGCTTAAAAAATGACAATCTTCTAATTAAAAGTTTACATCACTAGACTTGCCCCTGCGGTATTAACTCAAAAATCGTGATTTTTGAGTTATGACGTTGTTGCAACTAATGAGTGATATGTAACACGGTAAAAATTATAAAGTCTTTCATTCTTTAAGTTTGAATTCATTTACCCTCTACTGCGCATTTCAAGAAATTGCTATGGAAAAAATTATTTATGATGTTATGAATCAAATAAAAAATATGAAGAAAATGAGATTTTTTTTATATTTAAAGGATTTTTGTATGGAATCATATTTCCTATCAGATTACGATCAAGGCAGATTACGAAGTATTATGAAGGCATTTATCGATCATTTACAGGCACATGCAAAATAATATCCGTTATAGATTTCACTATGAGAGATAATTGTTTGAAGTGCGTATTCAAACATGGTAAGTATTTTAAACCCTAACTAATTTTAGTGTGCAAAAATTCTTGAGATGATAAATCGGGCCATACCAAAGAATTTGCACACGTTTAATGGCTATTAATAATTATTGACCATGGCATTTCACTATGCAATAATGTTACAGAGGATATCCATAAAAGTATGTTCCAGATATAAATTTTAATAGTAACAACATTAAGTGTAGTAGACTGTTGGTTCAAGGTCACAAATAAAGAGTCACTCAAACAGTTTTGGATGCGCGAGTACTGCTTGCAGTGCCATATATACAAAATTGCGACTCCTGAGCGCTAAGCGTTATTGCTGCACTGTAAAAAAAAAAAAAAAAAAAAAAAAAAAAAAAAAAAAAAAAAAAAAAAAACATTGTAGATTTGCCAGCAAAAGCTGCTGGCGCCCGAATTGCCAACACATTTTGCTGTTAATTTTACGCAATTACTATTATTTTTCATGTATATATAGCCAAGAAACCAAAGAAAGCTACAGCACATTCGACTCTTGATCGAGTTTGAGCGCGAGACAAACAGTATTTTGTACTGTAAAAATGTCGTTTTTTTTTGCATAGTGGGCTTAAGTTTTAAAAGCCGTTAGACCCATGCGCTTTTTCCTTTGGGGTTTTATAAAAGATCGCGTCAACGTTAAGCCCTCTACCTAATGATTTACCAGAGTTGAGATTGATACACACAATTGAAGAGGCTATTGATTCCATTACTCCAAACTTGTTAACGGAAGTGTTTGAAAAATTGGATTTTAAGTTGGATGTGTGCCGTATAAGTAAATGTGCACATATTGAACATTTGTAAAATAAACTAGTTTACCTTCAATTAGATGTATGATTTGTTGTAAATAGTCTAAATTAAAATGCTATAATATACCATTGAAACAGGGACATTATTTTGTGGATCTCCAGGAAATTTCTGTAATTTATTATTATATTGATTATTTTATTACATTGTATGAGAAAATAAAATTTCATAAAAATATGGTGTTAAGTTTGGAAAGTGCTTAATAAACTGTGCCTAATTCATGAATTTTCTTCTATGTTTGATTTCTCCTGTGGTCAATTTGTTTTATTAATCTGTACCGTGACAAGAATATATATATATTAGAAAGTGTTCAATATAAAATATAGTCATGAAATATAGTTGTGAAATTAATTTTTTACTTTTTAGTCCTCGTATTCTCATCTGCTTTATATTAAACTGTAATGTCTACTGTATTATTAAATTTACAACTTCAATTATAATTCTAAATTGGTGTATCTAGAATGAATAATTTTATTATGAAATATTCTAACTGCATTAATAGTCTGACTGCTGTAAACCAGAATTGCTGCTATTTGATATTTTATGCAAACTTATAGAAAATTTAGTAATGTAAGATTAATATTCATTCTGTTAGACATATGTTAATAAATCATTTTACGATAAAATTTAGGTCTTATAGTATATAAATATTTATTAAAATTTAGCTCTTCATTTTAATAAGAAATGAAATGATTATAATTCCAAAATTGGAGAATAAAAATTTATTTATCATAGCTGAAGATTATAATCTTTAATAATCTTTTAAAAATTGAATTTATTGCATTTGGTATTTTAAAAATGAAAGTTAATTCACAAGAGGAGAATAAATACAGTTCATTTAAGTTTTAAATTAATTTAACAAGTACCGTATATCCGGACGTATAACACACCTTTGAGTATAACACAACACGCATCACTAATTTGCGAGTACACATTGTTATTTTAAGGATATACTGCTGTATAACACGCAACGAAATTTCCTCACGAAATCAACCCAGCGAACATTTTTCAAACGAGAAACAAAGCCAGTTGGTAATTTTCCAAATGGAGTTTCCGTTTATGACGATGTGGCGGACTGGATGGATGAAAATGTGTCAAAATTACAGATAAAAAAAGTCTGGATAAAGCGATCAGGAGCTGTAAGAAAACCAGAAAGTCTCTTAGTTTGGGATATGTTTATACGTCATAGAACAGACGGAATTAAAAAAAGAATAAACGATTCCAATTCCAGGTGGACGGACTTCGTTAGTTCAGCCATCAGGTTTACCATAAACAAACCTTTCAAAGAAAGGTTTTGCAGCGGAACATATGCATATTTGTCAATTTCCGAATTAACTTCCGTAAAATGTGAGTTAATTTAAAGCAGGTTAAACATGTTTCAAACAAGAAGTTCCACGTGGAAACAGGAAATTAAATTGCTATGATACTTCTAAAATATTTTCCGGTTAGAAATCTGTTTAGAATGGTTGAAATTAACTCGCATTTTACGGAAGTTAAATCGTAAGTTGGCAAGAATGCACATTGATGCTAGAAGGAGAAAGAACGGCAAGTGAGATATGTGGCATACGCCATGAACGCAAACGTGTGATTAGATTGTAACATCAGGGAATGAAATCAAACCGCAAATAATTATTAAATCATTTTTAAAATGTGGAATATAAAATGAACTTGACGGTGCTACGGATGACTATTTATAGCTGGATAAAAGCGACAGTGGGGAAGAAGATGACATTCCCGAAAACATAAATGAGGACGAATACAACAATTTTTTCTCATATTATCTGATAAGGAAGATTAAGTTTCATAGAAAATGTATATTGTAAGTTTTTTTGTTTATATTGGTATATAAATGCATTTAAATATACCTCTAAAAATTTGGAATGCTTTCTTCTTATGATTTTACAGCAACCATTTTATATTCGGCGTATAACACGAACACGCAAAAATGAAGTGATGTTTTAGAGTTCAAAGTGCGTGTTATACGCTGATATATATCGTATTTATTTTTTTATTCCTCATTGTATAAAATATTTTTAGAATGAACGCAATTGGCTGATCTGATTGGATTGGATTATTGAAGAGAAAATGTACAAAAATTAAGATTGGTAAGATGTCCGTAACAAGATTCTCACAATCCTAATTTCTATAGGTTAATAAGAAGAGTGTATTATAAATAACAGAATAAGATTCATTTTGCATCAATCGCCGCGTATCCATCTTAAGTTTTTCTTAAACTGTCGACCAGTTTGGGCGCTATAAGTTTTCTGTTAAATGGAACGCTTTCGAAGGAACGTTTCTGAAAATTAACTCAACTGAAAAACTAGTAACTTAACTTTTCACATTTTGAAAAATATTTTTTACAGCATGAATATTTTTTAAAACATGGATTGTCCAAATAATATGCTATTGTTCTAAATTTTTGATAACTGAATAGTAGCTTAGAAATCGTTATGTTTGAAGGTTCCATGTCTTCATTACACAGGAACAGAAAATGAAATGAGAAAACAAAAGATCCACAATTTTCCTAGTGATTTATTTCCTAGTCTTCAATAATAATGAAAAGAAAATGAAATGAAAAAAAAAAACTTTAGATTCATAATTTTTCTACTGATTTATATACACATTTTGCAGTAAGAATTTATCAATAAATTTCCTAGTGATTTATTTCTTAGTATTCAATAAACATGAACAGAAAATGAAATGGAAAAAAAAAAACTTTTTATTCATAATTTTTCTACTGCTTTATATATACATTTTGCAGTAAGAATTTATCTATAATTTTCCTAGTGATTTATATTCTAGTCTTCAATAAACATGAACAGAAAATGAAATGAAAAAAAAATTGATTCATAATTTTTCTAGTGATTTATATACACATTTTGCAGTAAGAATTTATCTATAAATTTCCTAGTGATTTATTTCCTAGTCTTCAATAAACATGAACAGAAAATGAAATGAAAAAAAAAATGATTCATGATTTTTCTACTGATTTATATACGCATTTTGCAGTAAGAATTTATCTATAAATTTCCTAGTGGTTTATTTCCTAGTATTCAATAAATATGAACAGAAAATGAAATGAAAAACATACTTTTGATTCATAAATTTTCTACTGATTTATATACACATTTTGCAGTAAGAATTTATCTATAATTTTCCTAGTGATTTATTTTCTAGTCTTCAATAAAAATGAATAGAAAATGAAATGAAAAAAAAAAACTTTTGATTCATAATTTTTCTACTGATTTATATACACATTTTGCAGTAAGAATTTATCTGTAAATTTCCTAGTGATTTATTTCTTAGTATTCAATAAACATGAACAGAAAATGAAATTAAAAAAAAAAAAACTTTTGATTCATAATTTTTCTACTGTTTTATATACGCATTTTGCAGTAATAATTTATCTATAATTTTCCTAGTGATTTATTTCCTAGTCTTCAATAAACATGAACAGAAAATGAAATGAAAAAAAAAAATACTTTTGATTCATAATTGTTCTGCTGATTTATATACGAATTTTGCAGTAAGAATTTATCTATAAATTTCCTAGGGATTTATTTCCTAGTATTCAATAAACATGAACAGAAAATGAAATTAAAAAAAAAACAACTTTTGATTCATAATTTTTCTACTGATTTATATACACATTTTGCAGTAAGAATTTATCTATAATTTTCCTAGTGATTTATTTTCTAACTCTTCAATAAACATGAACAGAAAATGAAATGAAAAAAAAAAAAAAAAAAAAAAAAAACCTTTTGATTCCTAATTCTTCTTGTGATTTATATACACATTTTTCAGTAAGCATTTATCCATAATTTTCCTAGTGATTTATTTCCTAGTCTTCAATAAACATAAACAGAAAATGAAGTGAAAAAAAATTTGATCCATAATTTTCCTAGTGATTTATATACACATTTTGCAGGTAGAACTTCAAAATAGAAAACATGTTATATCTACAAGAATATTTTTGAACGCATGAATGTTTTGTAAAACACGAGTTTGCTAAATAATATGTTATTGTGTTAAATTTTTGATATGTCAAGTGTAGCTTAGAAAACATAATGTTTAAAGCTCTCATGTCTTCTTTATGCATAAACAGAAAAAACTCTTGATCCATAATTTTCCTAGTAATTTATACGCACATTTTTCAGTAAGACCTTTTAAATAGAGACTAAAATTTTGTGAACATACCTTAGAAATTAAAAAAAAAACTAATAAAAACCCCAGTCAATATTCTTAAATCTTCATATGTTTATACATGTAAGGAAATCTCATAAAGATCAAAAATGATTTTTAAATTATATTATCAAATAATACATTTTAGAGATTTTCCAAAGAAAAAGAAAATCATTTAAATGTCAAAAGTCACGAAACAAACCTGAGTACAATTTATAGAGTACTATTCTATTAGCTGCGTATAAAAAAAATTATACTTTATAATTAAAAAAGTTTTAGGGAGAAAAACAATTGTTTACAAATGAAATTCATATTAGGCACAAAAACAACATTAATTTGAATATTTTTTTTTTGTTTGCAACGCAGAATGTTTTATTTAGAAAAAAAAAATGTGAAATTTAGATTGCTGTGAAAATATTTTAATTTTCATTTATATAATTATAAAATTTTATTTTATTCATTTTAAAAAACGAGAAATATTCATAGAAGAAAAATAATCTTTGTTTAATTTAAATTACAAATGACAAACATACAAACAAGAAAATTGCAATTTTAAATTGTTTAGGTGTCTGCATATTTTAATTAATTCCTATTGTTACAATAATTTCAGTTAAAAATACAGTGAAAATATATCATAATTTTAATGGCTAGGGAAATAATATTTATTTAGTGCCACAAGAATAGCACTGTATAGAACGGTTAGCAATTTATATATAAAAAATTTATGTATAGTAAAAAATTATTTCCGAAGCTTTTTTAAATGATAAAGTTTTAATGCGTTTCTCTTTATATAGTTAAGCTAAAATAGACCAAAATCTCAGTAATATAGGATAAATGGTGTACTTTCACGAAAATTTGGGAAAAACTTCCCTTTCGCATTAGAAATAAAGATCCTATGACTTCCCCAGAAATAAACTTGTTTGACCATATTTTTTCTAGGGAGGGGTCAGAGTGGGTAGGAGTTTAACTCAAAGGAGGGAGAAAAACTCAAAAAAATTTAAGTAGGTAAAGTGGGGTATCGTTTATTATGTATTTTTTTATTCCGCATCGAATGACACAACCCGGAAGTCGATAGAATAATTTTTTAAAAATTTACATGGGATTTATGAATAAAAAGTCGAAATTAAATTTTGGTGTAAGAAATAGGTTTTTACAGCAACAACTAATGACCATTATCGAAAATTTTCGAGAACTTTATTTTGGCTTTAAAAATGAAGATCCGATAAGTCGCAAAAAATAAAGTTGTTTTACCGTTTTCTCGGGGTGGGGGGTGGGGGAGAGGTTGAACATTGCATTTTAACTTAGAGAGAGAATTCAACTTTTCTTAAATGGGTCAAGTGGGATATCATTTATTATGAATTTCTGAATTCTGAACAGAGTGACAACATCAGCAAGTAAATACAACCATTTCTTACAAAGTTACGGCAGATCTTGTGATTACAAATTTGAAAATTATTCTTTATTAATGAGCACAGCTTTGTTACATTTATTTTATGACCAAAACGTGTACCTTATATAATGTTAAATTATAACAAACTTATTAAATGCCTTCAATATATCAATAATAAAAATTCTCTCCCAAGGTGAGGGTGTCGAACCAGACCGTACAACAGATATACGTACAAAACGAAAGCAAGCGAGAGAGTGAGTGAAAGTATGACACAAATCACACATGGTGTCAGGGAGTGCGGTATCACCAAAGGATTTTTACTTGGCATATATATCTCTAAAGAAACGTTCTATGAGCGGAGCTATTTTTGTTCGTATATCGCCAACACCTTGAATTAATTTATTGTAGAGATAGAAATTTACAGATGTGTGGTGCCTAGACAATTAAGGGCATATGAAGATAGCCAGTGTTTGTAGATAGGCGGAAGGGCGAAACACATATGGTAATCTTTATATTTTCGCAGAGTTCAGGAGAAATACATGGGAGCGAATGCAATCGTTTCATAAGTACGTTTTTAACAACAGACCAGAAAAGAAACAGACGTAAGTGAATTTTTGCATCTGAGAAAAATTCGTTACGATGGATTGCTGACAGACATAACCATATAAGGGATTGGCTTGATTTGACGGTTGCACGGTGAAATTAATTTCAGATTTATCATTGTCTTTTTTACTTATAACACAACGGGAAGATGGAAAAGGGAAAGACATACATATTACAAGGCAACAGACAAGGAGATGTATTTAACCCTTTCAGGGGCGGTGGTATGTTTATGAAACCACTTAATTTTAATTCTCAAATGCGACAATGGCACCAAGATTTTTGTATTATTATTATTTTTTTTATTACATAAGTGAAAAATCGCTTTTTCTTATTTTCAAATAAATTTGTACGTGAATTATGGTGCCAGTCATTCATTTCAACATTTTAGCAATGGAAGTGCTTTGCCCCCGAAAGGGTTATAAGAGAATTATTTATCTGAAAATAAGTACATGTTTTGGAATAAAACGAACGGGTAAATTAAATGACAAGGGAATTTTTAAGATGATAAATAAAAAGAGAGGGAAAATAGTACTAGTATGTGATTCGGATGTGCTATGCAGAAAAATAAGTGCCGTAACTTTGTAATAAATGATTATATCTGATTGAAGACGGTGCTATTCGATTCAGAATTTAAAAAAAAATAAAATAAAATAAAAAAAATAATGCATGATATTCCATTTCTAATAAAAAAAAAAATCAGTCCCCCCCCCCCCCTGAATTAAATGCCCGCTATGCTTTGACTACCTACCCCCCCCCCCCCCGCTAAAAAAACAACCAATAAAACAGCTTTATTTTTTTAGAACTTATCAGTTTTTTACATCTATTTCCAAAACGAATTTCTTCACAAATTTTCGTGAATGGTAATCATTCGTTGCTGTAAAAATCTATTTTCCTGCTCTAAAGTATAATTTTGTACATTGTATTCAGAAAACCTGCCGTAACTTTGTAACAAATGATCGTATCGACTTGCCAAATGATTGTATCGATTGTATGGACAGGGTCATTCGTTTCAGGATTTAAAAAATATACAATAAACAATATCCCACTTGGACTAGTTAAAAAAAGAATTTTTCCCTCTCCCTGAGTTAAAAAGGCCCCTTTTTCGCAAACAACGAAAAACATGGTAAAACAGCTTTATTTTTTGGTAACGTTTACATAACGTTTACAAAAAAGCTTTTTTCTTTTAAACATCTAAAATTGTTACATGACATATACTTTAAAATACACCGAACACTGAAAAGAAAATCCTGATAAAAAATGTCGTGTAAGATATTTAAATTTGCAGCAAATTTAATTAATACCATAAAAATATTATAATATACTTATAACTACTTAAAAGGTGACAAAAACATATAAAAATATTATTTAATGTAACCCGAGATCTATCGAACACACATGCGTTCATTTTCAAAGGGATAAAAGATGATTGACTGAATAGAAATACATTTTAAAAACAAAAACATAAATAGTACGCATGCGCAAACAGAGTTCAGTCCATTTCTTTGCAGAGGGGTGAAAATATCAGTTTATACTATCAGGAGGTCGTGAAATATTTAGGATATTGTTCCAAATTGCGGGAATATTATAGGAAAGGACATCGTTAGAAACATTATCACTTCTAAGCAAAATTTCAATGGATTCATGGATTATTGATGAGAAGTGGTTAGATGTTGAAATGATAATTTTAGCTTTTTCGAAGTTTATCGTAATATTTTTTGTTTGATGCAATCTTGATAAAGCTGTATTTGGTTTGTTAAACTTGATATCAGAAATGTGCTCTTTTAATCTTTCCTTAAATTTTCGACATGTCATACCAATATAAAATAAACTCTTATGCTGTTCTGTGCTGAATGGGATGATGTAGACTCCAGCTTTTTCATAATCGGGAATAGGATCAATTTTGCTGTGAATCAATTCTTTCAATTTTGTTGGAGGTTTAGCTATTAAATTAATATTATACTTTAGTAATGCATATTTTAATCTCTCATAAAGCTGTAGGATAAAATCAAATATGCAATAAATTGTCTTGCTCAAACTTAATTCCTTCTTCTGTCTTGGTTGTTTTGCTTGATTTACTAATTTATTAACGTGTTGAGGAGGGAAACCATTTGTGACAGTGCTTTAGTGTACCCAGTTTCTTAAATGAACAAAAAGAAAACTCCAACACAATACTTTAAGAGACTTAAACATTTATTGTAAGGAACTTTTAAAGGAGGGCCGTGAAAAAGTACAGAGGGACGGGGAGAGTTTCGATATAACTGCCCAATGGCAGAAGCCCACAGCGGGGCTCAATTGCAGTTTACATGGCTCGAGGTCAGGAGCAAAAGTGAGTCATATTTTGTTACAATTACTTACAGATTGGGGAACATAAGATAACCATATGTAAGATATTTGGCGAAAAACAATTTGGGTAGACAAAACAATCAAGAAGTTTTACATTGAGTTCAAAACTATGCCATGGCGGGCTCTTTAGGATTACAAGAAATAAATTCCTGCGGTAAGGGAGAGTGGCTTAAAGAAATAGCTAACATGTGATATTACATGCACGTTACAGATTTAACGACAGCTGAAATTAGTCAGCAAGGGGCATATGGCTTTTAACTGACAAAATACAAGGGCGAGAATTGATTATTACTGCAAGCCAAGAGGCTGAGAAAGATCTAATGCGCATTTGTGTGTTACACATAAAATATGCATTACATATTGTCGGCTGGAAGGCGAAAGAAATTCACTTCTATTTTATTCTTTTATTTTATCTCAACGGAAAATCACTGCGGTTAAGATATATTTCTGTCCGTGTGAAAGTGAAAGAGGACTGAGATAAAAGATGCCTGCATTTGAAACTAACTTTAAAAAGTAAAAAGCGAAACCTACAGTAGTGTGAAAGGAGGAGGGGGGGGTAAGAGAAAGACTAAAGCCATATGAAACTAAGTATAAAATGTCAAATTTAAACTAAATATTTTATTTGAAGGGGGGTGAAGAATAATGACAATTTATAATGAACCAGTAAGGTTAAAAGTTGATTTTTGAGGGAACAGGAGGATAAATGAATATATAACGGAAAAGCCGTTATACCATTCTCAATAGCAATTTGTTTTATCCAAATTGATGGCTTGATTTGAAAATCTTCCATAATCTTGATCCTTCTTTAGTTCAATGCAATCCATATTATCAATGCAATGAACTAAAGAAGGATCCAAATGTTAATATATCTAAGATAGTTTTGAACTCAATGTAAAACTTCTTGATTGTTTTGTCTACCCAATCTGTTTTTCGCCAAATATCTTACATATGGTTATCTTATGTTCACCAATCTGTAAGTAATTGTAACAAAATCTGACTCACTTTTGCTCCTGACCTCGAGCCATGTAGACTGCAATTGACCCCCGCTGTGGGCTTCTGCCATTGGGCAGTTATCGAAACTCTCTCCGACCCTCTGTACTTTTTCACGGCCCTCCTTTAAAAGTTCCTTACAATAAATGTTTAAGTCTCTTAAAGTATTGTGTTGGAGTTTTCTTTTTGTTCATTTAAGAAACTGGGTACACTAAAGCACTGCCATAAATGGTTTCCCTCCTCAACACGTTAATAAATTAGTAAATCAAGCAAAACAACCAAGACAGAAGAAGGAATTAAGTTTGAGCAAGTCTATTTATTGCACATTTGATTATATCCGACAGCTTTATGAGAGATTAAGATATGCATTACTAAAATATAATATTAATTTAATAGCTAAACCTCCAACAAAATTGAAAGAATTGATTCACAGCAAAATTGATCCTATTCCCGATTATGAAAAAGCTGGAGTCTACATCATCCCATTCAGCACAGAACAGCATAAGAGTTTATTTTATATTGGTATGACATGTCGAAAATTTAAGGAAAGATTAAAAGAGCACATTTCTGATATCAAGTTTAACAAACCAAATACAGCTTTATCAAGATTGCATCAAACAAAAAATATTACGATAAACTTCGACAAAGCTAAATTTATCATTTCAACGTCTAACCACTACTCATCAATAATCCGTGAATCCATTGAAATTTTGCTTAGAAGTGATAATGTTTGTAACGATGTCCTTTCCTATAATATTCTCGCAACTTGGTACAATATCCTAAATATTTCACGACCACCTGATAATATGAACTGATCTTTTCACCCCTCTGCAAAGAAATGGACTGAACTCTGCTTGAGCGTGCGTACTATTTTTGTTTTTGTTTTTAAAATGTATTTCTATTCAGTCAATCATCTTTTATCCCTTTGAAAATCAACGCATGTGTGTTCGAAAGATCTCGGGTTACATTAAATAATATTTTTATATGTTTTTGTCACCTTTTAAGCAGTTATAAGTATATTATAAAGTTTATTAATAACAAGGTGAAAATTTCCTTCACGATACTAGTGTTTAAAACAGTGTTTTGACTCTACCATAAAAATTGTAAACTCAAATATTTAAAAAATATGTTGCATTTAAAGAATCTTATAGCAGACGTAAAAATAAATATTTTATTTTATAATTACATAAGTTTATGGAAATATTATTTAAGTTTTTTTTCAGATTTTTTATCATCAACGAAAATATAATTTTGTTTATTTAGCAAACGCAGCTGAAACTTGAAAATATGAATAAATTTCATTTCTTTGGTGTATTTGAAAAATATAAATGATTTGCTAATCTTGAATATTTCACGATAATTATGAATACCAAAGTATGTGTGGGTGTCTATAAAAACGAAGCATTGGTTGTACTGTCAGAGTATTACTGCTTTAATACTCGAAAAAATAATAGTTATATAATTTTTTTAAAATGAGTAATCATAAAGTTGTAAATTTTTTATAAAAAATAATTTTAAACCCACATAATAGCAAGGCAATTTTTCCTTCCATCTGCTCATGCAATATCTCTTCATGATTATAGATGTAAAAGGGGTCTCAAGACTGAAAATTGGAAAAAAATAAGAAAAAAGGCCATTTTTAGCATTTAATATCTTAAAATGTATGTGATACACTTTTAAAACATTATTTTTATTGAGATGATAAATATAAGCATGTATTATTTTTTTCCATGCATATAAAAAATTGCAAGATGCAGAATTAGCAGTTATAGGGGGCTGCAAACTATCAGACATTTCACGAGCAGAAACAGGGGCGGACTGTCATAGTTTGGCCCTCCCCACTAGACTTATGCATTGGCCCACCAATCGACAGCCCCATTGGTAAAATCTTTGAATACTGATTTGATTCATATTTTCAATATGAATGAAATATGAATGAAATAATAATTCATATTTTCAAGAACGACCTTTTTATCTAACTCTATGAGGATGGCTTCACTGAAATTCGATACATATTAGCATCTTTGCTATAGAATTTATATAGAATTTATATAGAATTTATATAGAATTGTTAGTAATTTCATCCCGAAAAAAAAAGCTTATGTGGTGTGCGTGTGTGTAGGGGGGGGGGGGGTAAAACTTGCCTAATTAGCCCCCGGTATGCTATTTCTTTCTCCCACGTATTAATTTGTCGTCTCAAAAAAATAACGTTACGTTGTATAAGCCAGCCGTAAAACAAAGCCGATGTTTTATGGTACGGAATAATCTCTACTGCAATTTTTTAAACTTCTAAGCATCGCTTATTTTCAATTTTTATACCGTCGTATAGAAAAAAAAGTAGTTTTAAATGCAATTTCTTTGAAAACTGCATCTTCATTTATTTTTGAGATATTGTTTTTTTTTTTTTTTTTTTTTAGTTTTTTTTTTTTTTTTTAGTTTTTTTTTTTTTTTTAGTTTTTATTACCATTTTTTTAATTTTGGCAACTCAAGTACTCCATTTCTGTAGAAAGTAAAGGGAAAATAGTTGAATAATAGCAATTATATCTTTTTGTTGTCATTTTCTCATAAAAAATGAGATAAAAATGTAATTAAAATACAAATGATTTTGAAAAAAATTTGGAAAAATATAAATGAAAGATTTCTGATAAAACATGGAGCTATTATAAACTAAATTTAATTTTAAATATCTATATTAATATTATAAACAAATGCAGGCATATGAATTATGAGATAACGGATTTTTTCTTCTTTTTCTGCCCTGTTTTTTGAATGACAAAATATCTTTTTTTAGATTTGTGTATTAATCAGCGATTGTCACATCCTATGCATATTTTAGTGCACTGTAAACTGAAATGTCTGAAATTCAGACATTTAAGTGTCTGAAACGCAGTGTTCAATTTTCAGACGTTTTAAAATGTCTTAAAATTTTCAGACACATCTTGCGTCTGAATTTCAGACACTTAAGTGTCTGAAACAAGAGTGTTCAATTTTAAGACGTTTTAAAATGACTTAAATTTTCAGACACTTCTTACGTCTGAATTTCAGACATTTCAAATGTCTTAATCCTCTTAATAATAATAATAAATATTGATTAATAAATATTAAAATATAATACTCATATACTGCAAATTTTATGGAATCTATTTATTTCCTTCAGAAAGAATCCCATCCCTGCTTTGTTATGCAATTTTTTCCCATTTAAATAAGATATTCCCAGTGAATTAGTTAAGCATTTTTTGGATTTTTATTTCTGTGTTAAATAAAATCTAACACTAGATTCCACAAAACTTGCAGTATATGAGTAGAATATTGTAATATTTATTAATAAATATTTATTATTAACCAATATTATGAATTTCTAGAGTAGAATAAGGTTAAAAACACAAAATATTTGTCTTAATACAGTAAAGCCTCTTAATAGTGGGCACCTCGGAACCTTCGTATTTGTCCGATGTTCGGAGATGTCTGCTTTTCTTGGGTATAAGCAGGGTTGCAAAAAAGACGGCTGAAATTAAGAAAAGCCACGCCGGCGGCTTTTATTGGTTTTAACTGCCTTTTTTGGCCAAAATTGGCATTTTTGGGCCATTATTGGCTTTTATACAATGAAGCATCGTAATTATAAACTACACATATTAAAGTGTTTAATTAGTTTTAATGTTCTTGTAGTTGATTTAGAGTTTAATAAGTAACCCAATTTCTCAATAATGAAGACATTAATAGTGAAATAAAACTTAGATGGTTTGCTGGTATTTGTAATCAGAATTTCAAATTTATCAGCTACATTTTATCGCCATACCAACTGCTTTATCTAGTTTACAATCTTTAACCCCCCCCCTCCCCCAATTTTTTCATTTTTACAGCTTTATAAAATTAAAGAGGACAATGGTTACTTAGTTACGTTGTAATACTTAATTAATTTTATGAGCTATTAATGTACAAGTCTTATTTTATTTTGGATAAACATTTAAAATTATACATAGTTATATTATAAAAACATCATTTCTCGCTATTAAAAACATTATGAATAGCAAATGCATGAATATGCTTCGCAACAAGCTTTTCAAAAAAAAAAAAAATTGTTTAAATGCTCTATTTTTTATACACTTATGTAAAAACTCTCCTCAAATATCATATCTTTTCTAATTTCTCTTTTAACATTTATAACTTAACTCTCCATATGGACACATAAGAATATTTCCATTTTAATGTGCTACATTTTGTCATTGTTCAATTAAATATAATCTTTAAAATGTGTAGTATATGTGGAGCTATGTAATATAGAATTTCAAAACACCAGTTTAGAGTCTAACTTACATTTTTTTCAATATTTACTTTAAAAAAAAAAATAGACATAATGCCTTTACAGTTGCAGTTATAAAGACTTATTTATTTGACAAAATTTAAGAGAAATTTATAATTTTCTAAGTAGAAAATATTTATAAGTGTATTATAAATTAATTGATACAAATTTAAAATGAATTAGCTGTAAACCAACTTTTAAAAATAAAAACAGGCTTTTTTTAATTGGTTAAAACCAAAAAAAGCCTGCCGGCTTTTCTTGGCCTGGCTAAACGCCGGCAACTCTGGGTATAAGAGTATAAAAATTGTGCATATTTTCAATAAAGAAATGTGTTTCCTAAATAGTGGTGTCCTTTATTTAGGAGTGTCCGTTATGGAGATTTGACTGTAAAGCCTTCATATGAACAGTTGTCATTAGCGAACACCCACCTTTTTCAATATATATACACTACTCAAAACAATTGAAGGATATTGCAGTTTTAGGAGGATTTTGTATCTGGTAAACTGTTTAGCTGATTGATACATGGTCGACAGACATAGTAGGTTATATGAGAATAAATTACACATGTTTGGCAGAAAAAAATGCATTTTATTGCGCACTTGTGTACTAAAGGAACAAAACACAATTTGTGCATATGAGAAAAAAAAGAATAAGAAAAGGTGTTTTCTTCAAAGAAAATCATTTTCAGTAGGGGGTATGGTTTCCACGGGCGGCCAGCAACGTTGAACACCTTTGAGGCATGGACTCAATGAGGCTATTAATGACGAGTTGAGGTATTCTGCCCCACTCTTCCAGAAGAGCTCTTTCCAGTTCTTGGAGAGTTTGTGGGGGTTGTTGGCGGCCAGAAACTCGTCTTCCTAGAGCGTCCCAAACGTGCTCGATTGGATTCATGTCTGGAGAACACGCTGGCCATTCCATTCGAACGATTCCTTCCTCGAAAAGGAAATCCTCCACCAGGTTTGCACGATGTTGCCTCCAGTTATCGTCCATTAAAATGAAGTTATCCCCAATTGCTGCAGCGTAAGGGACTACAATAGGTCTCCCTATATCGGCGACCAGTCAGAGCTCCATCTCGAATGATGTAGAGGTCAGTGCGCCCGTCAATGGAGATGCCACCATACACCAACACTCCTCCACCGCCAAATCTGACACTTTCGTGCACGAACGCAGGATTATTCCTACTGCCACGGTCCCTCCAGATGAAAATACGCCTATTATCCGGATGCACAGAAAAACGGGACTCGTCAGAAAACAGAATATTGCTCCATTCATTTCTCCTCCAGTTGACATGCTCGGTTGCCCACTCCCTGCGGTCGCGACGATGCCTTGATGTTAATCTAATACATACCATCGGTCGGCGAGCATACAGACCTACAGCATGGAGTCGGTTTCGGACAGTCTGAGTTGAAATCGTGGTGCCTGTAGCCGAGCGAAGGTGTTGTTGGAGAAGAGTAGCGTTCATGGTTCGGCGTCTCCGAGCTGTTAACGCTAAATACCGATCTTCATTGGGCGTTGTTGCCAATCTACGACCTTGCCCTGGTCTTTGGCCTGCACATCCACTCTCCAAAAAACGGTTCTAGATCCTGGAAATGACACTTTGTGACACTCCAATGGCTTGCGCTACTTCGGCTTGAGTTTGGCCCCCTTCTAACCTACCAACAATTCTCAAAGCTTCTGAATCTGTCAAATGACTTCGCTGAGACATCGTACTCATCGAAACAAAGCAATCACTGAATGCCGACCATCCTTGTCTTCATTCTCTTTTATCCAGTTGAAAGTCAAATTTCATTCACTGCCGCTGAAGCGACGTTTTTGACGTCGAACTCAAAATTTGCATACTCCACAGTTTGAAAACCAGAAAAATTTCCATTTGTGATTCTCTTCTTCTATTTTCGGCAAAAAAAATTTCGTTTATATCTTTATTTTATATAAAACTTCAAATATCCTTTAATTGTTTTGAGCAGTGTATATTCACCTCATAAAAGCTAACACAATCGAATAGCAGACAAATTAAGCATGCCGAAGGTGCCCGCGATTAAGAGTTTTTACTCTATTTAAAATTTTTTGTATTTAACTTTTAATCTTATTCTACTTTTTAAGTTCAAAATACTGATTATAACTAATATACATTGTCGAAACTCATTTAACGTATAAGCTTTAAAAAAATTGCATATCGAATTTGGTGCTCCTAAAATCGTAGGAGGTGGTGGTGTGGGAGAGGGGGATGTCAAATTTTGCCCGTGCTTTAATCAAATCCTTGTTCTTGAAAAAGTGCAACTCCGCATTGTGATTCGGTAAATATCGATGTCAGTTTTAAGTGCAAAATATAGTATAAAATTCTATCTTTTTACTGATATTCATTTTAAATTTTAAATTTCTTTCTTACTAAAAATAATCAAAAAATCAATATTATAATTGATTTCAAATGAAATATATCTATATATATTTACCGTATTTTCACATTTAGGTTACCAGCACATAATTACATGAATTTAAGAATCTACAAACAATCATTAAGTCCAATAAAATGAATAATATAAGAGATAAAGCGAAAACATTTTCTGGATCGTTAAATAAGATCTATTTACGACGCCAACAAAACTTTCTCCGCTTCTACGTCTACACATTTCAGACGATTTCTGATGAGTCTTGAAATTGTAGTTTGAATCACAGGACTTGGAAGTGAAAACTTCAGAAGCTTATTACTTGATATATTTTTTTTTTCATCTGGGGCAACACTGAATTCTGAAAAAGCAGAATTCCTCTTTTTTAGATTTATTTATTTTTTTAATATGTAAACTTTAAACAATTAAAAGGTATAGACGTAGTAAATAAAAACGTTTTAAATTTCTTATTGTAATTCTGTTCAGATATTTTTATTCTTTGTATTAAAAAACGAAAAAAAAAAATGTTTGGTCCAATGGCGGGTCAATTGAGCTGTCAGCATCGGCCAACAATATTGTTAGAATAGATGATGATTACTTGTGAAGGGGGTCCCAACGAGAATATTAAGCGTAACCTATGCACATCGACAACACCTAGGAACATCCATCCCTTAGCTAGAATTCGTACTGCACACTACACTGTAAATTTTATACTGGAAAGTGTTAGTATTGGCCGGAAAGAGTTGGGACTATTAAAATTGACACAAATAAATTGATTAATTTGTTCTTTGAAATATCAATATATTCATTTGTACATTTTATTTTGTTGATTGAAATTATCAACATAAATAACTTTGTAAATTGATTAATGTTTGTTTTAAATATCTTTATAGTACCTGAAAATTGAATAGTTTCTTTTTTACCTTCACTGCTAACTAATTAGAATGTCAGATATCTGGACAATTCTTTTGAACTTCAGGCAACTCCATCTATTATCTTATCTTAATAATCGTAATCAAAAGATCATTCAACGTTGAATACGTTAAAATCATCAAAAATTTCTAGTCCTAGAGATGAACGCAAGCAATTCTTTATAATTTTAAATGTTAAGAACACTCGTTCAGAAGACATTTGAGTGCATGATAAAGTCATTATAAGCTTTGTACGAGTTTCGATAAATAAGACCATTTGGAATTCAACTCGCACAATAATTCTAATGCACAAGATAGGATTTTTTTTACATTTCTTATTAACGTTACAGAGATTCTCATCACATTTCATGAGTTTTTCTGAATCTCTCGTTCCTTTGCTGCAAGAGGCTCAGAGCTCACCACGTCGAGATTGTTGCTGCAATAGCGACTGCTTGTAACCAGCATTGTGCCAGGAAAATTGCAGCAACTGTTCTTTGGTATAGTCTTTCTTATGTTTTGCCAAGGCAGACAGACTAAGAGCCAGACGAACATTAAGCTCGAAACCCCAACGGTCGTGCAATAGCTTCATGATATTTATTTGATTTTTTTTCTTTTTTTCATGGCTTCCGCTAGTGTTTCAGCATAAGGGACGTTGGACAGACACACGGAAACGCCGTTCTCTGCGAATTCCGCGGCAGTCAAGCCAGACTAAGAGCTTCTCCAGCAAGTTCATTTAGCCTCAGTGAAGCGGTGAGGATCGAACCAGGCGATATCTTTCATGAACAAGTCATTAACAATAAATCGTGCATTCAACTGTTGAGTATCTGTGTCTAAGATGAGATTATAAACGTTTACCTTAAATACTTCTTATAGTGTAATCAAAGTTGTCAAGATAAACTTCAGTTGGTACCGTAACTTCACCTTTTTCAATCAGAGTATTGCAGTAGGATATTTGTCGAAACGTTCTAACAAATGATTATATTGACATACGACAGTGTCATTCGATTCAGAATTTAAAAATTCATTAAAAATGCTACCCTACTTGGCCTATTTTTAAAAAGTTAACTTATTTCTCGCAGTTAAATGCCCTGCCTTCCCCCCCCCCCTCCAGAAAAATGTAATTTAACAAATTACAATGCCCATTTGGAAAATGATTTTTTCAAAGACTAAAATTAAAGACATAAAAAATCGCACGGAGTTGATCATACATTACGTACGCCATGGATTACATTTTTAGGTACTGTAAATTTTTTAACTTCTACGAAGCTGGTCATTCATTACGTACGCCATGGATTAAATATTAATATTCCTCGAACAATTTTAAGTGAAATTTCATTCTTAAACTTCTAAACATCCCACAATATTACTTTTTACACCGTCGTATAGAGTAAAAAATGTACTTTTAAATGCAATTTGCTTGAAATCCGTATCTTAATTTGTTTCTGAGTTATTAATTTTTTTGTAGTTTTAATTATTTTTTTGTCATACTGGCAACAGAAATATCTATCTCTGTTCAAAGTAAAGGGAAAATGCAGATTACAGTATAGACCAATCAGAAAACGAATAAAATGCGGATTCAACTAATAAAATGCTCCAGATATGTTTTGATTTCCAAAATTCAATAAATTATGATGTCAATTTCAATAAATATGGCCTCAAACTGGCTCTAAAAACCGGTTGCTATGATTTATTTCCTATTTCGTTATAATGGGTTGTTTTTTTAATTATACCATTTAGGTAAATGTTTTAATATTTTAAATGCAATGATACCATTCTACGATTTACATTAAATACCTTAATGCAAAATCTACTTTTATACGATTTATACTAAATTGAAATTAAAACATAATAACATTTTTTTTTTTTTTTAGAGTTAGCTTTCTCATTTTAAACAAAGCTTCATAGATTGACATCATTTTCATGTTATTCGCTGTGGATTTGGATTTTATGATTAATGTGAGTTTCCGTTTAAAAATTATAGGCAATGAATCTTAGGATACCCGTGTTTAAAGGTACCTGATATACTGCGCATTAACAGAACATAAATAAAAATTGTTTTTAATTTGAAACACTAATACATTTAGTGTACTTTTTTGATTTCTTAAAAACTACATGAAAAAGCATTTTTGGTACTTTCGTATTATAGCGAGCATGTTAATCGTGAATATTTTTACTATAATTCCCATATAATCTGAGTAGCACATTTCGTTCGCTGTGCTGGTCGGATTTTCCGAACGAATCTTGAATTAAATGAAATATATCGGTGAATTTGATCCGTCATTTTAAAGCAATATGGGTCTTTATCTGAAACGTCCTTCCACGTAGATGAAAACATTACTAACGCCACTGCGCTATTATACTTTCTAATGTTTAAGACAAAACTTCGGTTGTTAAGGAAAAAATTTTTTAGTTGATGATTTACAGTAGAACTTGGTTTAAAAATGATAGACCGATATGAAATATACTAAAACTATCCCTGAAAAATTATCTAACATTTTAAAAGGCTAATCATTCAGAATGGTGTTGAACTGATAAGTAACTTTCCAGCTAACTCTATAACAAAACATGTAGAGCAAAATGGGATATACTAAAACCATTATAGAAAAGTGCGTGCATAGTAACAGCGCACAATTCCATCAAAATCTGTCCAGTAGAACTTTTTAAAAAGGCTAATCTTTTACAATTGGCCTCATCTGATTATTGAACTTTCTTTCATAATTTTATATATAACTGCCTGACGTAAATGCAATATTCTAAAACCATCCATGTAAAATTATCCAAGAAACGATGCAAGTTCCAAGGAAGTCCATTAATAATAATAATAAATAAATACTAATCTTTCATTATCGAATTCACATGATTATAAAACTTTTCCCTATAATTCTAAGCAACATAAAACAATATGTTATACACTAAAACCTATCCTGCGTAACTGATAGTCGCATTGAAATCCATTTAGAAGAACTCGAGTTATAAGCAGCCGGAACGAAATTCCCATTTGCATTTTCTATACATAATAGATTATTTTGCATAGTTCGATTTGATATCTGTTAATTCGTGTTTAATTTTATTTTATTTCATTTTGGCGTTTTAATTTCGTTTTCCAATTTAGTAATGAAATATTACACGAAAACAAACAAGTACTGAATTATTTGCAGCGTTTTTGAGTAATTCTATTAATCTTTTGTTATTGCACGTACATTTAAAAAATATTCGTGCTTGAGAATCACTTTAAAATCTACAGAAAATCTATAAATTGAAATAAACTTTTCAGACAAATATTAATGAAAGTTTTTTTCCCCTATTAGAAGTTGGAACAATCGAATGTGCGATGTTTAGAAGATACATTGTTGTAAAATCGAAATTTGGTGATAGATTAAGTTGTTACCATCAATAATATGATGACAAAGTTAAACTTAGACATGTCTTTTCTTCATAATATTGCATTAAAAGCAAACGGGTTCATCTTTCGTAATGGTTTCGTTGGGCTGCACGCACATTTAAAAATATTCATGTTTGAAAATTACTTTCAGACCCATTAAAATAAAAAAAACTGAGATACAATTTTCAAATAAATTTCATTTGAAAGGAATTTTTGTTCTACTCGACAGCTTAAAAAAATAAATTGTGTGCTGTTTAGAAATTAAGAAGAATTGCTGTAAAGGAACAATTTGTCTGTTAGGTCGTTGCAATCAACAGTATGATGTCAGTGTTACTCACTAACATATTTTTACTTTATAATGTAGATATATGCGATACAATATAAGAATTTCAATATATGATTATATATATATATATATATATATATATATATATATATATATATATGATTACGTTGAACAAAAAATTACATTTTAATCTTAAATCCATAGATGGCAGCACTACATTTTTTCCCCTTGAAATCGTGCACTATTGTAAAAAAACGCGCGCGGATTCAAAGAGAAAAGCCGATGGAAGACAACAAATATTACTTTTAAAACCCAATTTTGTTACGGTAGGAATCAAAACGTAATCTTGAATTTTTTTTTAGCATATCTTGGACTTATTGTCTGTGCAATAGCTGTAATGTCTGACCTTTCCTTCAGAGATTTTTTTGTCTATCAATAAGAAGAAAAATCATGATTTTGTAACTTTTTTTAAGTTTCTAAATTTTTTTTAAGATGAAGGAAATACATGGCAACTTAAAAACTTTAGCAATTCGATATTAATATGTAACACTACACCAGGTATCAATTTCACAGATGTTTTTGAATTACTTTGATTTTTATAACGTTTTTAATTTTCTCAAAATTGACAATTTTGCAATTTTGCAACAAATTTAAGATTAATCATGATGTTACCAAATTATAATTACTAAATAAATATGAAGATAATTTTCTATAGATTACAATATTACAAAAGGATTTAATTTATGTTA
Organism: Maratus speciosus; assembly: GCA_963932465.1. Classification (NCBI taxonomy): domain Eukaryota; kingdom Metazoa; phylum Arthropoda; class Arachnida; order Araneae; family Salticidae; genus Maratus; species Maratus speciosus. The sequence continues at coordinate 70,703,653 of OZ010790.1, forward strand.
AATAGTTTTCAAGATACGGAACTTCAAACTTGCAACTTTGAAGGATTGTACACATGCCATTCTATGTTACAAGCTTTTTAAATGTCCAGAACTTGCAAAATTTTTATTTTCTTTGTCGCAATATTTTGCAGTGCTCTATTTGAATATGAATTAAATCTGTGGATGAAATTTTATTAAAATCGGTTAATATGTAGCCACGACTTTTTTTTTAATTTTTGCTTATTTTGTGTGGAATGACCAATAATATTTTATTTTATGTATCATTTACTTCTTGTAAATATATCCTACTGCTTAAATCACTGTTTAAATAAATTCCTCTTACTTATGTATAAAACTGCAGTTATTAACAGACTAACATTTTTTTCTATTGCTATTTAAAATTGTTTGATGATTTATACTTTAAAAAACAACGAACAGTGGTAAAAATTATCGTGTAAGCAATTAAAAATATACAGCAAATTTAATTAACACCATAAAAATTGTAAAATCAGATATTGAAAAATATGTTGCATTTAATTATTCTTACGGCAGATGTGAAAATAGATATGTCATTTTATAATTACTTAACTTTATGAAAATATTATTTTTTTTTGTTCAGATTTTTATCATCAATGAAAATATAATTTTGTTTAATTAGGAAATAGAGCTGAACCTTGAAAATATTAATAAACTTTTTTTTTTTTTTTTTTTTTTTTGGTGCATGTGAAAAATATAAATGATTTGCTGATCATGACTATTTCATCATAATTATGAATAACAAAGCATGTGGATGGGGCTAAAAAAGAAGGATTGATAGTACTGTCTGTGTGTTACTGCGTCGTTAATACTGTGATACTCGACAATAATAATAGTTACGTAAACGCTTAAAACGGAATAATCAAAAAACTGTAGTAATTTTTATGTAAAAAAGATTAGTTTAAACCCACATAATAGTAAGATAATTTTTCTTTCATCTGCCCATGCAATATCTCTTCATGGCATTAATATACAGGGTATAAATACATGAATATGCAAACTATACATCCCCCCCCCCCCAAAAAAAAAAAAAACCAAAAAAAAAAAACCATACAACTTTTTTGTTCATTGGAAATAGAAAGTAATAGTTGACAGTTTAAAATCAACTCATTTATAAGTGTCCAATGTCCCCCCCCCCCCCCCCCAGGAACACGAACGAATCGATGCGGTAGGATAACTCACCCCACACATTTTTTCGGGATGTCACGTGTGAGTCTTTGAATGGCTGGAGATATGCGTGTTCTAAGTTCGTCAACGTCAGCTGGTAGAGATGGAGCAAATACCTGATCTTTGATGAGACTCCACAAAAAAAAAAAAAAAAAAAAAAAAAAAAAAAAAAAAAAAAAAAAAAAAAAAAATCATGCAGAGAAATGCAGTGGCGGTCAAAAGTTTCCGGCCAGCATGAAATTTTCGGTGAATTTGTAAGTATACCCGTACGAAGAGTAATCTCAAAGTGATACTTATACACTTTATTGACATAATAGAAAGGAACTTATTTATGAAATAAAAAATAAATATTTATAAATTTAATTGACAAAATTAATTGCAAAGGAAAACGCATGTTCTCAAAAGTTTCCGACCACCTTGGCAAATTTGGAATAAAATGGTGTTATAACAGAAAATAACAGTGATCAACAACATTTACAATTAGTATTTTGTATTCATACATTTAGCAATAAATAGCTAGCAACGTGGCAACGATTCAGTGAACGGTTGTAGATCGCCAATGTTAAGTTTTTTCCATGGTTCTTGCATTTTTTGTGAAAATGCTGCTGAATTGGAATATTTATAATTCCACACGCGTTTTCAAGTTAGTTTCAAAGATTTTCTATAGGATTCAGATCGGGTGATTAGGCTGTCCGTTTCAAAAGAGGAATTTTTTGTGCGAAAGCCACTGCTTGACGAGCTTGCATGTATGCTTTTGGTCATTATGAGGATAAAACAAATAGTTGCCACCGCAATTTTCCCTCCAATAAGGCAGCAAATGATCTTGCGAGATATCCTTATGCATTGCACTACACATCTTGTCGCGGATTTCAAATAACGGACAGGCACATTTTCCAGAAAATGCGCCCCACAGCATAGCATGTCCTCCGCCATGCTTCATTGTAGAAATAACATATCTCGAATTTTATATTTTGTTTTTAGGTAGTCGGTTGTTGTGTCTGTTATCACTCCCAAAAAGATTGAATGTCAATTCATCGGAAAATAATACTTTTTTCCAGTTTTCAGTTGACCAGTTTTTGTATTCCTTGACAAATGCTAATCGGGCCTTGTGCTTTTTTTTTTTACTTATGGAAGGTTTTTTGTCACCGACTGATCCATAAAGTCCTACGTTACGTAAGCGTCATGACACGGTAGACCGACTTATTTCAGCAATATTTTAACACCGTGAATCGCGGGGGATTGCAGCGGCATTTTTATGCGGGTTATCAACTGCTTTTCTCCTGATAATTCTAGCCGCAACAATATTCGTTTTCCGGGGTCCCCCAGACCGTGGCAAGTTCCGAAGGTCATGACCATCTTTATATTTTTTTAAAATATCGTTCACAGCAAATTTTCCGATCAACAATTTCGCCGCAATCTCACGAGAGGATTGTCCCTTTAGCGACAAACAAGTCACTCGTTTAGGAACAATAAATTGATCAACTTTTAATTTTTAAATTTCAAATACGTTATTCACATTGATTAATTAACAAGCACGGCCAAAAAAACACTTTACCGATATCAAAAACTAACGGATGACAAGTGGCCGGAAAGTTTTGCACACGCGAATTTCGAGTTGCTCCCCTTTTCACCAAGTATATTCAGTACAATCAAAATGATCACGTGGTCAGAGGTTCTTTGCTTATCCTAACTTTTGGAGCAATCGTGCTTCTTCTTCGTTGAAAGCTTCTGTCAAACAAATCAATGAAACTAACTGGCCGAAAACTTTTGACCGCCACTGTCTGTGGGATGAATTAACTAAATCATCGATATCGCTCGTGTTTCTGCGGGGGGGGGGGGGGGGGGGGCGCATATTGAACACTTATAACTGTGTTGAAATTAAACTCCCAACTGTTATTTTTGATTTCCGATGAACAACAAGGTTGTGCTTTTTCTTGCTTTCCTTTAATAGCCCTGTAAATTAGGGATATTAATTTATGTGCATCCTGTATATCGTAAATAAAAATAATCTTTAAACATATTTTACTTGCACATGTAAAAAAATACAGATGCAATAAAAATATCTTTATTTTGTTATTTTTTTTTATATATAATACATTATCTATTTCACGTTGAATCCTGATATATATTTTTTAATTGGCAACAGTCTTAAGAAGTCGTAAAATCTGATGCTTTTAAAAGTTATTGGAGCATTAAAGAAAACTTTTTATTGTTTTTTATCAAGAAGTAGCGTCGTATAGTTCTGATTATTTCTGGGAAAATCAAAAACAGCTCTTCATCCGACGGTGAAAAATGAAAAGTAATAGAAACATAGATATTTGATAACAGAGGCGCAGAAAAAATATTTCTATGTTTATTAGCCAATATGTTCTTTGTACAAGGTATTTAGATTAAACGTTTAATATATATATATATATATATATATATATATATATATATATATATATTGGTAGGTATTTTTTTATAATAGATTTTACTAAATTATTTTATGATTTCAAAACTCACGTCGAATGCAACGTTCAATTTTTATTTTCTTTTGATTCAATAACAAAGAAAAAAATACTATTTATATAAAGGTAAAATGATTTTTCTTGTAAAGTTTTTTTTTAAAGTTTCTCATAATATTATATATTTATATATATTATATTTCTTATATACCTTTGCATTTATTGTCTTTAGTTTGTTTTAAATTAAATAATTTATTTTAAATCAACAACATATTTTTAAAAGCCATCTTTAAAATAATAATGAATAGGGGAGACTAGGGGAGGTTGACCATACGGGACCCTTGACCCACCCACCAGTTTTCATATTTAATTTTCTCAGTTTCTGAATTTCTGAGTTTTATCAATAGGTGTCAACCGAAGCTACTGGAATGCTCAAACAACAGTCTTTGTTTCATACAGATAATCGAAATAGGTGTGGAAAAAATCAATTGTGAGACGTTTTCAACCTAAAAGTTGTAATTTTTAGAAATATGTTTTAAGCTCTTTTCAGATAAAATATATCATAGGAATTTAAGGATGTAGGTTTTAAGTAATGCAGAAATATCGAACTTTCATTCCAGGCATAAAGATTGTAGGGTAATTTAGGCTTAACATAACAATGTACTATTATTTAGAAAAGATCTATGTGGGGAGGCTTGACGCAGTCGATGTCAGGGATGGTTGACCAGATGCTCAAGGCTCTCTTAATTAAGTGGTATTGGAAATATATTTATGAAACACTGTGTATAATGAAAAGTTAATGGTTATATAAAAAAAGAACGTAAATTTAGTCTGTAAAGCTACAGTAAAATGTTGTGATGGAAAAGAAAATGTTTAGAACTGATTAAAGAAAGATGTGAAAAATTGGTATAGTACCCACTGCATGAAAAACAATAATGAAATATATAAATGGGAAAGTTGATCGGAACTGTTTTCCGTTTAAGTAATACTTACAATAGGTAAATAAAAACAGTGGAAAAGACTAGAAAGGGCTCGAAAATATGAAAGCAGCAGTCTTAAGCCTTAAAAGGCAGTGCTATGTTTATGAAAGCACTCAATTTTAATTCCCAACGTCACAATGGCATCAGAATTTTGATAAAATCTTTTCCATTTAATATGTATCTGGAATATAGATTTTTTTCTTATTTCCAAATAAATTTGTTCGTAAATTCCGGACCAAGTCATTTATTTTAACATTTTAGTAAGGAAAATACTTTGCCCCTGAATGGATTAAAAGATGTTAATGATAAGTTAAATGCTCATGTGGCTGCAAAAGAACATAGCATTGATCGAAAAACTTTAGGAAGGTATGTAGACAAATTTTACCCGGATGAATACAGTTAGATGAAGCCAAACTATGTGGCAACTAGAGTTGTCAGGTCGAGTGTCACAAAAATTAGGACAAGGAGACAAAAAAAGTGGGACAGTGGCTCCTAAATCCGGACACAATAATACATGAAACCCTATGAAAACATTACCTGTCTCTAACGGAATATTATCTTAAATGTAAAAATTGCTATTTCCCTGCTGCACAATTATACTTGCTCATAAAAAATCCTATTTGAAACAAAATTTTTCTCCTCTGACTTGTGATTGAGTCTAAACAGGTTTGTTTAAGGGTGTATTCGAAAAAATGTTTTTCCACCCTCAACAGCTCGAAATTTTCTGAGACATTTTCAGACTCATTTTTAAAAGTAAAAAGATGAAACTTGCCGGGGGTGATTTTTGAAGACATGTTTAACATGCCGTGTGATTTCATTTTCAGCTCAATTAATTAGAATTTGATTTTTAAACAATTATTTTCTCAGTATGACCATTTTTTTTCATTCCCAGATCGCCCGCTTCGGAAAATTCGGTTCAAAACGCCCACTTTGACAGCGTTTAATACAGTATTTTCTGCATTTATCAAAAAATCGAGAAACACGGCACATTATGTAGTTTCTAAATAAGAGAATTTCCCAGTTTGATGCGTTTGAGAGCAAAAACGAACTTTAAAATGAATGAGAAAATAAGCAGTTTGGATCGGAATACACCCTTAAGCATCATATTTTCAAAAATATTTTTATGATAATTAAAGCATATAGCATAAAGTTATTTTGCTTGTTTTTAAACTGATCTTATTTCTCTTCGCAAATATTTCAATATAAAACAAAGTGGGTCAAGTCTTCCATATAGTGGGTCAACCCTTCCATATGTTGGTAGCCTTGACCCATTATTTTCTTATGATTTAAATCAACCATTATACATATTTCTTATATATTACACTTATGTAGCAATTTTATTTTGATAACTCCTTGTATAGCGATTAAAATGATATATAAAACTTTGTTCTACATTCAATATTTAAAAAATAAAAAATCATTTTGTAAAAAGTGGGTCAACCATTCCTAGTCTCCTTATATAGTTTAGATCGTCTTGTTTTTGTAAACGTAGAATTGTTTTTATTATTATTGTGTGAGATCGGTAAGAAGCCTGTTACGATAAATTCTCTTTTTCTGCATATGATATTGAAAGTTTTTTATTTTCTCTCTTCTAATTCCTATTATTTAGTCCAAAGTTATTAGCCTCCTTTTCAATTTAAATAATGATCAAGATCAGTAGATAGTTGAAAGTGTCTTTTCAACATTAAAATCATCAGTCATAAACAAGTGTTATCAACATTAAAATAGAAGTTTTCTATTGCACTTTGGGTATCACAAAAATGACTGATGGATTTTAAAATTCAATAACTTGCAAGCGGTGACAAACATTAAAAAAATCTTGCAGGAGTGTTATGTATGATATCAGGAGTTTTATCACATTGATTCTTGATTTTAGTTCGAATTTCAAACAAGAGATGGCGCTGTGAGAAATAGGTGGTAATTTCTGACCCGAGTTTTGGTACTTCGAGACCCATTCAAAATATTTTAATTTTCTTTTTTCGCATGGGAGAAGAGAGAGGCCGAAAAATCTACCCTGGATTTAGCGCCTGTTCCTTGCAGCGCCATCTATCATTGCTATTTGTAACTAAAACTGACAATCGCAGCATAAAAACTCCTGACATCTTAGACAACCTTCCTGCATTTTTTTTTTTAATATCTGTCATCGTTTGCAAGTTATTGAATATTAAATTCCATCAGTCATTTTTGGGACTCCCGGTACGTGTATTTCAGAAGTGCACATTCACAGCGCGACCGGAAGAAATATTGTCCTCTGATTGGTTAAATGAATTTCGTCACGACCAGCAAATGTTTGATTACTTTCACATAGCAGTTCTGCCGCCTATAAATACGCGGTTATCTGAACAAAAACGCGATAAAAGATAGTTACGACAGTATAGTTTTTTAAATTAAGGTATAAATTAATTAAAGTATAAATTTTAATTGTAGTCAGAAATTAGTTATTTACATGCAATTACATGCCATCTTTAATAATTCTAAGCCAATTGCATGTCGCCGATAAGCAATGCTACTTTTAATGTCAGAATATTTGGTAATAGTTTAAAATTAAAAATTTCTGTTTAAATGACTCTTTTAAACTTAATTGTATTGCAGTAACATGTGATTTTGTCAAATGAAATTCTTGATGAAGATAGAATTATTTAGTATATTAAAAGTATTTTAACTTTATCTATTCTAAAAAAAAATTGCTTTCGCTTAAAAAAAAAGTACTTTTATTACTTATTATCATGTGATTTTCACACCATAAGTTAAGGGGGTAGGATACCTTTAAACCTACAAAATTTTCGAAAAATTTTTTTATACATATTTTTATTCCATAATCATTTCTGAACGATGTGCAAAAAACACATTAAAAAATTCCCATTAGTTTTCTAATTATGGCAGTTTTATTAAGACTATATATTAAGACTACATAGGATAATTAAACTTTGCGATGCGTTTATTCAAAACGATGAATTTTGATACTGCGCGCAGTGTTACTAAAAAACTATGCATGGCAATCAAAAGAAATTTTCAAAACACATTTATTTCTGTATTATCTACAACTTAAAACTAGAAAAAGGTAATATATTTTTTTTTTCTGATTTTTCACTATGAAAATATTTTTTTTAAGTGAAAATTTTTAATTTTCAGTTAATTTTTTTAATGTAGTCAGTATTTGTTTTTCAAATATTCTGGTTTTAGTATAAAGGCAACATTATTATGTATTTATTTTCACCAAAATATTCTCTTTAAATGCATATTTTCAGATTTTATCATACGCGCAAGATTTTTTTTTTCTCTTATTATCATATATTTTTAAACTTATCATTTCAATATCTATTTATGAATTTACAAGTATATATATATTTTTTAATGTAAATTTAAATATGAGCTTTATATTTAAATGAAGCTTGATTTATATTTTTGACTAATTACATAAGTTTTGAAGCTTGGAACATAGTGATATTTTTTACTATTTCGACGCGTTCAAAGGTATCCTACCCCCTTAAGGCATTATTTCTTTTTTTAAAGCTCTTATTCAAATTGATTTCACTTACTTTTTGTTGATTGTCACTCATTTTATTAGCAAGTTTACTTACATATAGCATTTCTGCAATCTGCCATCTATTGAGAAATAGATTAACTAATAGCGCATTAGTTTTAAAAAATTAAAGTATATATTTTAATATATTTTTTAATGTGTTTAATTTGTAGTCAGAAATTAGTTATTTACATGCCACATATAAGAAATAATACATGACAATTGCATGTCATAGATAGCAATTCTGCTTCTAATCTCAAAATATTCTGAACAGATTCTCTTAAAAAAAAAAAAAAAAAAAAAAAAAAATTAGTAATAATAATAGTAAAATACTTCCAATACTTATTATACAATGTATTTTTCACACCAAAAGTTAAGGAATTCTTTCTTTTTTTTTAGCTCTTATTCAAATTGATTTCACTTACTTTTTATTGAATGTCACTTATTTTATAAGTTAGTTTTATTTTCTTTAGCAGTTCTGAAATCTATTGAGTAATTTATTAACTAATAACATGCTTGTTTTTTTTAATTAAGGTATAAAATTTAAAACATTTTTATGTGTTTAGTTTGTACTCAGAAATTAGTTGTTTACATGCTACGCTTGCTTTTATGTCATCTATAAGGAATGCGGCATTACATTTCATACATTCATAACATTTTTCTAATAGTTTAAATTTAAGCCTCTACATTACACCTTTCACTTTAACCTCTTGAGGGGCAAGCAATTACGTTTGTGTAATGCTGAATTCCCACCGGAAACTTAGAAAAAAAATTCAAAATAAGGAAACGCAATTTTCCGACTTTTTTCCACCAAAGTTAGAAAAGTAAAATTTCATAAAATTTTTCCGGTGCGAATCTTCATTAATCGTAGGTGGGATAAAATATATCTCACCGCCCCTCAAGGGGATAAATAACCTTTTTAAACATAATTGGAACAAATTAACATGATTTCAGGAAATGAAATTCTTAATGAAGTTGAATAGTTTAGTACATTAAATGTTGTTTATTATCTGTCTGTTGCAGAAAAATGGCCTTTCTCTTAAAAAAAGAAATAAAAAACTACACCCATTATTTACAGTCATGAAAATATCACTTTATCAGTTGTAAGACTTTACATTTTTCCACTTGTATTCAAATAATGCCATTTACGATAAGCCATTTACTTTACTTTCAAGGAAACTAAATTCTTGATGAAGACAGAATTCTTAGGTGGCAAAAGATTTATTATATTACCGCCGAGATTTTTAAAATCATTTCTCATTCCTGCCATAACGCAAACGTAAACAAAACCCAATCGTTTGCAGTAGTGATGAAATTCGTTCAACCAATCAGAGGATAGTATTTCTTCCAGCCGCGCTGTGAATGTGCACTTCTGAAATACGCCCCCGGTACATACAAACCTTCAAATATTTACACTTGTAAACACTTTAACAATTTCTATAGAATAATGTTATTAAAATGACTTATGGGACGCAAATTCTTATACAGGGTGATTCTAAATTCATGGTACAAACATTAATTGTTGGTACAGGACACTGTAACAATAATTTTCTCTATAGGAATGTATTGGCGCAAGTGACGCTTTGGGATACAAACACCAGAGTGCCAATGTGGTTCTTTTTAGGGTTCCGTACTTAAAAAGTAAGAATGTAACCATTATAAGATCACTCCTGTATCTGTCTGTCTGTCACAGCCATTTTATTAGCAAACTATGAAACGTAGAAAGTTCAAATTGGGGAAAGTAATAAAGACTATTGACCCACATATTTACAGATTATTAAACATTTACAAATATTTTTAGGGAAAATGTAGAGGGGCTAATTATGTTACTTGAATCGCTACGCAACAATTTCAATTTGCAGGCATTCAGCAAAGGTGTTGAAGAGCGCTGGAGGTACCTATCGTAGCAGAAGTGTAAGAGCATTGTTGATAATGATTTTTGAAAACAAAAATCGTCGGTTATTAGCTGAGATATTAACCCTTAAAGACACGCATGATTTAGACATACATAATGACAGGGGCGGCGTACTTTATGGACAACCGCCTTTTAAAACTTAGATAGCAACTTTTAATGATATATTTGTGTAATATAATGTGCAGTAGCAGTATAAAAGCAATAAACGTCAAATTGTTGAAAATAGACTAATTTAATTAGAATTACTCACATAAATAATATGGAATCGGAACTAGTTTGCATTGAATAGATCTTTCAATACGTCTCCTGTGTCTTTAAAAGTTAATTAAAAACCTATCTGGAACAACGTGGCATGGACCAAGGCGTTGCACCTTTGCGACCTCCTTTCGAAGCGTGCTTAGCGAAATGCCAAGTTTAAACTTTGAACAAGGCTTTTGTTTTAGCTACACTATAAAAAGAAAAGATTATTACGATGCTGAATTTAGTTTTATGAAATGTCAAATGCAGTTTAAATATGCAGTACTTTTATTGTCAGTGCCAAATTAAGTTCATCCTAAAGAGATTAGGATAAGATTTAAATAAGAGTTATACACAATAGTTATGTTTGAGATTATTTAGGCTTCATATCTCTTTGAACTTTTACGGTATACCCATTCATATTTTTCTAGTATATATGCAGCTATACCATAACCTACGTTGTAAAGTTTTTTTTACAAAGTTTTATTTTTCTCTTAATAACGATTTTTTAAATAATACAGTTAATAATTCATATATTTATTGTACGGAACCCTCTGAGCGCGAGTAATAGTCGCACTTGACCGTTTATTTTCAAAATTTTTCATTCATGCCAGAAAATTCTTATACTATTCTTTTCTTTATTTAAGGCAGACATTTCATGATTACATAAAGGGAAAAAAAATCTTCTTTGAAAATTTCCGGTATGAAATCGAAATTTTTGAATAAAAAAAAATTCCATTTCTATTTCTTTTCTTGTATCTTCCGTGTTTGATAGATTTGCCAGTTTTGCGTGTTCTTTTAATTCAAAAATTTCGATTTCACACCGAAAATTTTCAAAGGAGATTTTTTTTTCTTTATGTAATCATGAAATGACTGTCTTAAAAAAAAAAAAAAAGAATAGTTTAGGAATTTTATGGTCTGAATGAGAAATTTTAAAATAAAAAGGGGTCAAATTCGCCCCCCCCCTTCTTGTATTTGCACCTTAATGTGTCATTTGTGCCCATACATTCCTATACAATAAATGATTACTACAATATCCTGTGCCAACCCTTAAAGTGTGTACCATGAATATAGAATCACCCTGTGTTTATAGTATACTTGCTAATAACTATTAATAAAAATTTACAAAATTATTACAGATTTAAGAAAAGTCATTCAGACATAACCTTTGAATATTAGTTAAAACAACGTTTAATGAACTTTTTATATAACATTTATAAAAGTACACAGAATAAATATCGTTTTATGTATATGATTGATTTTCCATTGTATTAAAATTTTTATCGACATTAAAACTCTAATAACCCATTGTTCTTATAAAATCGCTGTCTTTTTAAAAACCTTTGAACGCCTTATTTTATGATCAAGATAGTTCGGCGGTAAAACTGTCACATTTCGCAATATACCAACATTCTATTTTTTGATATTATAAAAGTGGTATTTTTTCACTCTAAGTTCTATTGCCCGATATATTTAGACTACTCTGGTTCAAATATTCTTTGAGATCGTCATAGACTTTAAACAAGGGATACATTTATAATTACGCACATGAGTCATAAAATTTAAAATTCTCCCCTTTTCATTATTCTCTAAGCAAACATCTCTAAGGACTGTTTAGTCTTTAACAGATAAAGTAAAATAACCATGGACAAATTTACACTACACGAACTCTCCTTAGACATAAAAATATTTTTTGCTATGTTAGATACAATAATAGTGAAAGAACTTAAATTAATAATATATATGGGTCATTCTCACAATCTTTTGACTTTTGGAAAAAAATCTGACAAAATTAAACTTGCTAAAATAACATTCTAATCTGATAGACGAATGCCTTAATGATTCAAAATAAAGAAAAAATGTTCAGCAGCGAAAATGTTTTCATTTAAACTAAGGTTTGAGTTAAACTTGCGAGTTTAATTTTCCTTACCATTTTACCCCTATAACTTTTTTATTTTCTTCTAAATTTTTACTTATAAGGAATTTGCATAGTACCCACAGGACATTCAAATAAGAAATAATAACAATGTAGTACTTTTAATACAGAATTTTTGTATAACATTGTCTTAAAGGGGTGTTAAAGAAGGAACGGTAAGGTAAAAAAAGGGGATGGTATTGGAAAAAAGGGACGAAATGGTAAAAAAAAGGGGACGGTAAGGATGGAACGGTAAGGAAAATTATTACCTCTTTTTAGGAAAATCATGTTAAGACTAAGTGATAGCCACATTGTTCATTGAATTTTAGAAACAGTTGTTAACATTGGATTTAATTATTATTATTATTTTTAATTTACCTCGAAAAGTGCAGGAATAAACCTTAGGGACGGTGAGACTACCAATAAAGCCACGATGCTGGAAATTGATATTTAAATGCTGAATTAAATTCTCCAGTAAATTTCCTGCCAAAGAATTTTAGACATTATTTCTCTAGCATACTTCTGCATGAGAAAAAACTTGAAAAAAAATTCTGTGGCTGCATCTAAAATGATTTTCTGTATAATTTTAGAAGAGGGATGGTAAGGAATCTAAAACACAGGGACAGAGTTTAAAAAATAATAACAACCCTAAAAATGTGTGCAGGTTAACTTTTAGCTAAATATTTATATAAAACAATAGTTTCAGTTTGAGAAAAAAATCACATCGAATTATTTTTATTGAAACAATTTTATCCAGACAGCTCCAAACTTAAAAATCAGCATCAGGGACACGGGACGGTATAGGAGTTTTCCAGGTGTTTGGACGCCCAACATCGTCCAAAACCTGTTTAGCTCGTTAATATTGTTGCGTAATCACGCAATGGGTTGTTCCCCAGTATATGGAATTAAAAAAAAAACACACACAAAATATTGTATTAAAATAAAAATTGTTATTCAGGGACATGAAAGTCAAAAGATTTTGAGAATGCCCCATATATGAATAAAAGTATACAATATAAATATATTTTTAACTAAATATAGCTGTACGGCTCTATATATTCTTAGTTTCACCGGTAGAGTCAGACGTATTGCGATCTTTCGTTCTTCCTTATATCGCATCCCTACTGCAATCCTAGTATTCCACTGTGCGATATTACTCAAACTTTTCTATTTTATGGCTCTAAATGTAAACTTTTTTTCATTTTTGAAAGAATTTCTAAAATTTGTTTATGAATGTATCTTCCCTTTGAATAGAAACATATTCCAAGACGAGAATTTTGCAGTTGTTGGCTCTGCTGAGATTTCTTACCAACAAGAACATCCAGAAGACTGTCTGCCCATCACTCAGAAGTTGTCCAGCTAAAACAAGTCAAATTAGACAGAAACAAACTGGACCTAACCTGTATCTAGTGATATTCAATCGCTTGTAAACAAGAGTCACGAGAACAATCGAAAGCAGCCCAGCTGTGTATCCTCCTCGCTATCACCAAATGGTAGAAATGTTTTCCGATGGATTTAAGCCCTTTGCCGCATCTGAACGACAAAAAATATTTATGTAAACAAAAGAAGACGTCCAAGTTGCTGAGCAACGGTTCTGACAAGTAGTCCATATAAAGTAAAACTTGATGAAGAACTTGATAAAAAGAAAAAGACTAAGGTTGCAAAAAATATTTTTCCACCAAAAATGTAAAAAAACTAAACAAAATCGTACCTAAGAATGTAGCTATTGGGAAGAAGAAAGGAAAGATGAAACGTCAGCCATTATTGGAGTTACCCTCAGAATCAGACGAAGATCCTGTTCAGCCTTTCACAGTGTCTACTGACAACGAAGACACCGCAAATGATTGTGAATGTCTTTTCTGTAACGAGCTTTACTCAACTGACAGACGTGGAAAAAATGGATCATTTGTATTAAATGTCACATTTGGTGTCAACAACAATGCCTCTAGCTACCGATTACAAAACCTACATTTGAGATTTATGTTTAAAGAGCTAATTTCTATTTATATATACAAATGACAATTTATAACCTGCACTGTTAAAATTCTGTAGCTTTTGCTGCATAGTCACTCAATCGCTTTTAAAGAAAACGATTACTTGACTATACTATGGAACATTCTCATTGGTCAGATTAGAGATATTCTATAAAAGCGGTGGAGTGACTATGCAGCTAAAGCTGCAGATTTTTAACAGAGTGGCTTCTTTGTAAAATATCATAATTCGACAAAAATGGATTATTTATTAAATGTATTAACAATATAAAATGTCCTCTACATTTATTTGCCTTCAGTGTTGAATTTTCATGACTACTACAAAAAGTATTCCTAATGTTGCCCGGTGCGATATTAGGAATACATATGGTTCAATATTAGAAATACACACGGTGCAATATTAGGAATACTTTTTTCCGAACGTCCAAATTTGCCTTTTGGGTTATATATATATATACTTTTTTATTATTATTTGAGCTATTGAACTGGTTATTTGTGGAATGAAGAATCAATAACGCACCTACGAAAATCAAGAGAAATTTGTTAATTAAATTGAAAGATATTAAATATATATCACATTTTTAAAAGGCATGCGATATTACAGACGTTACCCCTACATTATTTTTTTAAACTGCTGTCTATTTAAAACTTTTGAACTTCTTGTTTTATGTTAATGATATTTGGGGTATGCTAGTAATAACAGCCTATTTCACTATACCAGCAATCTAATATTTGGATTTTATAAAAATGTTACTTTCTTCCTACGAATCTATTGCTTGAAGTCATTAGACTACTATAAATTGGTTTAAATGATCCTTGCGATCGTCAAAGAGTTAAAGCTTGAAAGAGATTTATAAACGCTTATCACGAGTCATCAGCTTTAACGTCCTCCTCTTTCTCTTCGTTCTCTTCGCGTACAAATATGTGAGGACTGTTTAGTTTTTAATGGAGAGGAAATTTAAAATATTTGTCATAGGACAAATTTACACAGCTGCAACTCTCAAGAGACACAAACATATTTTCCCCTTTCGTTCAAATTATTTTAAAAGAACTTTTTATGTATCATCTGTTTTTAAAGATACAAATAATAAATATCGTTGTATATATATGATTCTTTTTAACCTTGCACTAAAAATGTTGTCGTCATTAAATCTTTTAATATATTGTTTGATTTTAAAATGCTGTCTTAAAAAAAAACTTTGAACGGGTTATTTTATAATCACGATAGTTCGATGATGAAGGTGACACGTTTTTCAATAACCAAGGATTCTATTTTTTGGTTTTACAAATGGTTTTTGATTTTACAAATTTCTCTCTCTGAGTTCTAATAAAAGAAATCATTAAATTAATCTTCGGTTCAAATAATTTTCGCGAACCTTAAAAAGTTAAAACTATCAAGGGACTTAAAACCACCCATCGTGAGCTTTAAAATTCTCCTTTTTTATTTGTTCTCTTCGGAAACAAATCTCTTAGGACTGTTTATACTTTAACAGATAAAAACTTAAAATATAATAACCAAGGACAAATTTACAGTTCACGAACTCTTCCAACACACAAGCATATTTTCATGTATTATTAACTTATTATTATGTTACTACGTTAGTGAAAGTTAAATTTAAATATTTGTTTATGTAATATTTATTAATAAAATGACGCATAATAAATTTCATTGCGTATATATAATTAAGCTTTCATTGTACTAAAATTATTATCGGCATTAAAACTTTAATAATACGCTATTCATCTAAAATAGTTGTATTTTTAAAAACTATTGAATATCTTTGGCAAAAAAAGCTGCGATGTTTCTCAATATACTAGCATTCAATTTTATAAATTTGTTATATTTCCCCCTGTGTTCCTTTTCACGATCTCATTAGACTACAGTTCGATTGAAATGATCTTCGCAATCTTCAAAGATTTAAAACAAGGAAGACATTTTTAACGACACGTCATCAGTCATAAGATTTAAAATTCTCCTCTTTTCATTCGTTCTCTACGCAAACATCTCCAAGGACTGTTTAGGTTTCACAGATAAAATATATTAACCGTGGACAAATTTACATTACACAAAATCTCCCGACACATAAACATATTTTTGCTATGTTAGATACAATACTGTTTAAAGTACTTCAATGATAATATATGTGAATAAAAGAACACATAATAAATATGCTTTATGCATATGATTTTTGTTCCTTGCATAAAAATTATTATCATTAAAAAATTCTAACAATACATTATTCTTTTAAAACCTTTTTAAACTGTCTTTATGCAACTTTTGGACCTCTTGCTTCATAATAACGATAGTTGGCATTAAAAACTAACTCGTTTCTACCTATCGCAGCATTCTATTATTTAATTTAATAAATTGGTTATTTTCTCCCAATAGCCAATTTTCTATTACCCAAAGTCATTAGATTACTAAAAATTGTTTAAACGATCTTACGATCACCATACTGTTGAAACTAGGAACAGATTTATAAACGCTTATCATGAGTCATGAACATTAAAATTCTCGTCTTTTTGTATGTTCTATTCACAAACAAACGCCTAAAGGATTGTTTAGGTTATAATGGAAAATAAGTCAAAATATTCATTTCAGAACAAATTTACACATCTGGAACTCCCAAGAGACACAAACATATTTTTCCATTTTGTTAAAATTATGTTAAAAGAACTTTTTATGTAATTTATATTATTAAAAATACAAATAATAAATATCGTTGTATGTATATGATTATTTTTCCCTTGCTCTAAAAATATTACAGTGATTAAAACTCTTACTAGATTATTTTCTGTTACAATTGCTGCATTTTTAAAACCTTTGCACGGCTTATTTTATTATCATGATAGTTCAGCGATAAAACTGCCATATTTGTCAATATCCCAGCGTTCTATTTTTTGTTTGTTTTTACTAATATGTTTTTTTCTTCACCTGGGTTCTAATGCGATAAGTCATTAGGCTATTCTTCAGTCTACTATTCGGTTTACTATTCTTCGGTTTTTGTTCGGTTAAACTTCCTGATCGTTAAAGAGTTAAAACTAACAGGTGACATAGAGAGGGCCATCCTGAGTCACCAGCTTTAAAATACTCTTCTTTTTACACGTTCTCTTTGCAAATAAATCTCTTAGGACGGTTTATAATTTAATAGGAAATAACTTAAAATACATTACCCGAGGATAAATTTATAGTGCATTGTATAGGTTCAGTGAAAGTAATATTTTAAACAGAATATTGGAAAATTAAAAGTTTTGGTTAGATGTGTAAATATATTTAACCAAACCGTAAATAATTAAAATTGAATTTTAAAACAAATTGTTTAAGGCTACATATCTTTTAAAACTCATAGTTTGAATTTATGAAAGATGTGAATTATAAAGCATCAATGAATAAATTTTTATACATCTTTTTAAGATTAACATAATTCTTACATATGCAATTATAAATAAAACAAAAATAAAATGATGAAATAAATAATATAGCGTCACTTAAAATTTGATATCATTATTTTTAAGTTCCATATTTTGGAATTTAAAAATTCTGATAGCAATAAGATAAAGTGCTGCGTCACAAACTTTTAACCCGATGATATATATATATATATACATATATCATCATCAACCGTTTTTAATCCACTGCTGGATGTAGGTCTCCCCCAGATTTTTTCATATGTTTTCTGTATAGTGCTTCAGTCATCCAATTTACCCCGGCTACTTTTCTGATTTCATCACTCCATCTTACTTGAGGTCGTCTTCATGGCCATTTTACATCTCTGGGATACCACTGTAGGGTGTTTGTGCTCCATATATTGTCTTGTCTTCTTACAATGTACCCAGCCCATTTCCATTTTAGCCGTTTAATTCTTTCAATGATGTCAAAAACTTTCGTCTGACTTCTTATCCAGGTTATTCTTTTTCTGTCTCTTTTAGTTATTCCTAGCATGCATCTTTCCATACTTCTCTGTGTTATTTGTAATCTTTGTACCATCCGTTTTATTAGCGTCCATTTTTCTGCTCCATAAGTTAGCACAGGCAAAGCACATTGGTTAAATACCTTTCTTTTCAAACAAAGGAACATGCTACTCTTCAGAATAATATTGTTCTGCCCAAAAGCACTCCATCCATTTCTCATTATTCTATTGATTTAATTCATGATACTATTATCAGATGATATTTCCTGCCCAAGGTACACATAACTTTGCACTTCTCTAATTTCAGTGTTGTTGTAGACAATTTTCTTTTTTGATGCAAATGAATTGAACATCACCTAAGTCTTTTCCAAATTTATTTTTAATCCCACATTAATGCTAGCTTCTGCTAAATCTTTTAGCATATTTTTCAATTCTTCAGGACTGTTACTGAAAATTAAAATGTCGTCAGCGAATCGGAGATGACTTAAATATTCCCCATTTATTCTAATCCCTTTGTTTTCCCAATCCAACTTCTTGAAAATATTTCTAAGACAGCCGTACAAATCTTAGGCGAAATGGTGTCTCCTTGTCTTACCGCTCTTCCAAGCTTGATCTTTGCTTTTCGTTTGTCGAAGCGGATGGTTGCTGTTGCTTTCTTGTAAATCTTCTTTATAATATTGATGTAAGGTTTGTCTATACCAATCTCCATCAGAGATTCTACTACTGCTGATGTGTAGACCGAAGGAAATGCTTTTTCATAATCAATAAAGGCAAGACAAAGGTAAATTATATTCCTTATGTTTTTCAATGAGTTCCCTTACCGTTTAGATATGATCCATTGTGCTGAATCCATTTCGGAATCCTGCTTGTTCTCTAGGTTGAGCTGAGTCCAGAGCTGATTCAAGTCTTGTCGTTAAAACTTTGATGAAAATTTTACAAATCACTGATAGTAATCTGATCGGAAGGTAGTTTTTAATGTTTTCCTTCTCTCCTTTCTTGTAAAGTAGCACCATCACAGCATTATTGCAATCTTCTGGTACATCTGACTTCTTGAGACATTTGGAAAACAGTAAGGATAGCATTTTTGCAAATTCTTCTCCTGCTTCCTTGATAAGGTCGATTGTAATTCCATCTACTCCGGGGCATTTATCTTTTTTCATAAATTTAATGGCTTGTAAAACTTCGTCTGTCAACACTGGGATTATGGCTTCGTTTCTGTTAAGTTTTCTCGTGGATCGTATAGGTTGATTTCCCTTTGATCTTCACATTTATATAAATCGTTATAGAACTTTTCGACAATGTGTACTACTTCTTTGTTGATTTTGATGATTGTTCCATCTGCCCTCTTTAGTGCAAAAATACCTTTTCTTCCAACACCAAGTTTGAGCATAGCTGATTTTAATCTTTTGTTATCATCAAGAATTTTCTTGTCAAAATTAGAGTTAAGTTTTCTGATATCTTCTGTAACACATTTTTGCACCGTTTTACATAATTCAGCATATTCAACTCTTGATTTAGGATCGTTTTTCTTCATTTTAAATTCTCTGCGTTTCTTCATCATTCTTCTTGTTTCATCTGTTATTTTCTTTGTCTGCTTTACTTGCGCATCGCCGGCTATCTTCTTTGCAATATCTTGTAGAGTATTGGTTAGTTTCTTGTTTACACTGCTCATCATAAATGATCAATTTTAAAAGTATGCTCTTTCCCTTTGATATCTACGAAATAAAATCTCGTTGAACTGCTTGCGTTTTAAAAGGTAAGAAAATAATATTTATTAACGGAGGACAATTTGCAGTAAAACGCTCCCGAGGCACAAAGATATATTTCCGACGTTAGTCATCCTTTTTTAAAAGAACTATTTACATAATATTTAATAATAAACGTATACTTAATAAATATGTATATTAGTATATGATTGAGCTTTTCTTGACCTAAAATTATTATATGTTAATAAAATTTCATTATAAAAGATAACAGTTTACTTTTCGATTTAACAGAAATTTAGAATTAGTATATCTATAAAGAAACAAAAAATAGGAAAATGTCTTTCTTATAAATGATTATCCGAATTTAAAATTTTAAATATCCCAGACTTTAGTAATTAGATTCATCTAGTTAAATACAATCGAAACATATTTTGTAACCTCAAATATTTTATTAAGAATATCAAATTAGAAAGATATAAAGCAGACAGTGTCTAGTCAGACAATATTTTGCTATAGTGCAGATCAAAATAAGTAATTCAAATGATACAATTTTCGTATGCAAAATTATGTATGTATTATTCATATATTCCAAAAAGGGTTACAATATGTATAGAGAGCATTGATATTTAATGATAATACTCATATGAGCGCATTTATAAAGACTTGATAAACAATAGAATTACTTTATGCAGAACTTTTAACAAATTTGAAAGCGATTTTCTTTACAATTTTATTTTGGAAGCGTATCATAGTATAAATATGAGGTAATTTATATAATTAACGATACTTCTCTTTAGAAGAATGAATAATATTTCTCATAGAGGCATTGCAGAAAGCAACGAAGCTTATATTCGTATCACATTACATATTGTGAAGCTAAAAAATTATATTGTGTAAAAAAATACCAACAAATATTTTTATTTTTGTGTTACTTGTCTTATGCTAAAAATCTAAATTTCACTTTAAACATAACAATTAATTGCTATAATTAATTGCTATTGGCTTTAATTGCTATTTTAATAACAATTATTTTCAAACTCAAAATTATATCTTTTTTAATTGTAAGTTCATTTAAATAATTAAATCTGAGTAAGGAAGAACACATTTAAATACGGTTTAATTATTTTTCAAAAACACCTCCAAAAGTACATTTTCGCTTTATATAAAATTATCAAACGCGTTTAGGACTTTTTCATGACCAAACCTCGATTTTAGGTTAGTTCAAAATAGAATTGATATTTAGTGAAACTATAAGAACTACAGAAAACAAAGACTAATGAAATTGCAGAAAATAAAGATTTACAACTGGTTTGCATAGTGTAAAAACAACATCTATGTACAGGTAAGACTGACACAATCCCGAATAGCGGGAATTTTTGCAATCCGCAAAAGATCTACTCTTCGAACGATTTTACCCCTGAAAAGCGAAGACCATCGAATATATGTCAAATTCCTCCTTCCGAAGCTGTCCCCTATTCGCAAGTTTTACTCTAAAATACAAGGTGTGGCTTATTGATTTCCATGACTCGTGAAATAACTTCTGAAATATGAATGTATGTATAGTACACAACTTTTTAATATGTTTCGGAATAAGTTGGGTCTTACGTAATACACTTTTGCGCGCGGTTGTGCATTTTTTAAAAACAACTTGCAGAATGAACTTTGGGAATCCTCTTAAATTCAAACGTCACAATTCCTTGATGTTATCATTGTTCAGAAATCTTGTTCGCTTAGTTATATGAAAGAAGGATCAGTGTTGAACTATTGATGATTTGGCCGCAAGCTTACATTCTCATTTATTCTTGTTTCCCTGATAACAGTAAGGAACGAATCACGCTCAAACCTTGCGTTTCCCAGGGTCAAGTATAAACATTTCCCTAACTACCACTTTATCAGTATCCAGTACATGAGCGTTGAATAAGGAATGGGCATGTTTACAAACAAACTCTTCCGTCAACCGATCTACCTACTATATTTTTGTTTTGTCTTTCATTGCAGGAATCATCATGGCGACATTGACCAATTGCATCAGAGAGCTGTTAATCTTAGACAAATCAGATCACCTGAATTTTTGCGTACAGTAGGAGTTGTAAAGGCAGGTAGGAAATTATTGTGGATCCACAGTAATTTTACCCACTGTGACATGAGCTACCCTTTCCTTAAAGCCAGTTGGTGATCAGAAGCCACGAGGTCGGGGACTGTCTCAAACGTATCAGGCGTACGTACGCATATAGTCGTCCAGAGTGTGGATCATATTCGATGCTTTCCCGGCCATCACGAAAATGTCGAAACCATTTAAAAATTCGAGAACGTAGTAATGTGTTTTCACACTTGCTAAACTTTACACTTGCTGAAACATTTTATGTGTTTTGCAAGGAATTATTCCAATTTGAAACAAAATGTAATCTTATTCTCTGCTCTCTTATTTTCATTTCAACAGCTATGATTTGACAGCGAACGTGTGTTTGCGTGTTAAAACAACAGAAAGTAAACCGAGTATGAAGTTCAGCGCAGATACATAACCATTCGAATACTATCGTTAAAGAATCAACGTACTTTTAAGTCCAATAACTGATGATACAGTCCTGATCATTAAAAGCCACACGATGTATCAAATATTTATAACAATCAGTAAACCAAAAATATACATGCATAATAATATAAAGGAGATAAATAAAATAAATTATAATGATTACTTAATTAAGTGATATGCTGGCATAGCTTATGACTTATTTCTAAAATCATTTGTTTTTGTTTCAAATAAAGGCATTCATTTATTTTATTTTACTAAATTTTAAATCGGAGTAAAAGTTGTTATTCCTATTTATTTGTATTTATTGTAACTATAAATTTATGTTATACGAAAGTTTAAACTATCAAAACTAAACTAGTTACTGTAGAAACACTATGCATAATCATTTACGTAGAAAATGTAGAAAAAATATTCATGAGTGGTTGTGGTAAATAGATAGTATTACTATGTGAACTTGTGTTTCTAGCGCTTTTACATTTTTGCGATACATTTTTATGAGAAATAATTTATTAAATATGTTTCTTTTATTAGGTAATGTGTAAAACTATCACATAAAATGTCAGATTAGGTTGATTACATTATATTTACTCAATAATGTTTTATTTAATAGTAATGAATAGTTACTGAAGACTGAAGATATTTCTAAGCGCAGTTATTTGTCTTCTTCTTTTACATATTTTTTTTAAATATTTTTATGAGAAATAAATTGACTAAACTTGACATTACATATTTAGGTATATTGATGACATTACTATGTTTAATTCAGATAAATTTAAGCAGATATAGAACGCTATTTATCAGCAGGATTTAAGTTTTAATAGAATTAATTAATTGTGTAAGCAATGCACAGTAGATTCGGATTAAATGGAATACATTGCATCCCCAAGATTTGCCCAAATGAAGCGGCTTACTAATTATCAGAAATAAATCAAAAGTTTTTTTTTTTTCATTTTTTCTCAATAAAGCAGTGCTTCCAAATAACCGGAATCTACTGTACATTTTAATTTTTAAAAATCATGTAATACATTTTGGTTTATTGGTTTGTAAGATAAAAGATAGCATTTTGTTTTAAACCTAAAGGTTTACATAAGTATTTATTATTATTATTTTGTATAAAAATATAAAAAATGTTTTACATTTCATATTAGTAGAATAAACAGTATTTATAATAATTTTAGTTACCTAAATGTGTCGTTTCATGATTTTATGCCCTTAGTAAACATTTAGAAGCGGAGACTGCATTTTGAAATATTTGGTACCTACTGAAACATTTCACTTTTCTGCTTCCTTTGGCGGTTCCATTGTTGAAGATCTGAATCTTCTGACAGCTGTATATCCATATATGCGTAGACAGAGAGACTCATAGATATATCCATAGAAAAGTTGTTGTTGTTTTATGACGGTCAATTATCTACACGAGGGATATGGGCCCGAATGGGGCGAGGTGCCCTCCGTGAGGTCTTTCTAGGGGAACCTAACCTGTATTTATGTAATGAAATCCAAGGTTCGAAGAAATCCACGAAAAACTCTCAACAATTAGGCCGACGGGCGCGATTTGATTCGAACCAAGCACCTCCCCTCTACCAGCTTTGGGAGCAGAACCTCTCGGCCACTGGTGGGGCTTCATACATAGGAAATACACTTAAATAAATAGCGAAACAGACAAAGCAGTAAAATGTATCGACATATACAAATACATACATGACCAAAAAAATGTATATATAGCATAAATAAATATAATAAATAAATATATAGTTCAGATAAATATACGTTGACCATAATACATATATTTTAGAACTAGAATAGATTGAAAATTTTGATGGTACGGTAAACTATAAATCAGGTACTGTGTTTATGAATTAAGTATTCCTTTATTGTGAATATATGTTTTACATATGTTCCGAATGTGTTACAGCATTGCTACTAAACTGGAATAACATATAAATAAATTTTGCCAACGTAAGTAATTTTGTAGTGTTAGTATTTTTTATCTAAAAACGTATGTAATCTTCTTTTACTAAACTGATTATAGACCAAGACTATTATTTTTTTGTAACAGTACCAAGGCAATTACATTTCCTGACATTAATGTAAATTATTTGTAATTAGAACCGTTTAAATATTTCCGTTACGCGTAAATATTGAATTACACATCGAATAAGAAAAGTACTTCCTTTAAATTATAAAATGAAAATACTGACAATTTCACAAGTATTTCTAACAATGCATTTTTCTATTGGCGACTCTTATATGAAGTCGTAAAATCCGATGCATTTAAAAGTTATTGAAGCATTAAAGATTATTTTTATGGTTTGTATCAAGAAACATCGTCAATCAGCTCAGATTATTTCTTCACAAAACAACACCAACTGGACTTAATCCCTGGCTGAAAAAAGAAAGGCAATCTAACCATTGGTAAAGAAAAAAAATATCATAATAAATATTGTTGCGTTTTTTGAGCAACATGTCCTGATCTAGATTATTTAAGTTAATAATGCTTTAGATGTAAATAAACATTATAATGTTACTTCATGAAACAGGTATTATTGAAATCAGCTATTCTTTTAAAATTCATTTCAAATATTGAGATTAATTTTTAACATCTGATTCAATAATAACGAAGCATATGATATAAATTATCACTAAATAAGAGTTGGTATGCATTTTTAATTATTTTACATACCATATATTCAGGAGCTTAACGTGCATCTACGATGTGAAATTTTTATGTATATTCGCCGTATTACACGCGCTATCTTTTTTGCAAAGAATTCTCTCGGAATATGTAGTATGAAAATACAAGAAAACATTGAAAGTATAATGACTAGTATAAACGGAAAGAGAACAAGAAAATGCGACTTGAACTGCTAAACCTGACTGTTTTAATCTCACAAAGCATTTGGGATCTTACTCTCGTCTCAGTGAAATAATCAAGTCCTCTTCTCTTCACTGTCAGAAAAACTCATCAATATACACAAAAGTATTCCTCATTTTTTTTAGAAATACCTTCTGTACTCCTAGAAAACACATTTTATCCGTGAATGCTTCCAAAAAGACTGAAAAAGAGGAAGAAATTCCGTTCATTCCTAGCACGTATGCGCTCTATTAATACTGAAATCAGAATTTATTTTAAAAGGAAAAACCAAAAATTGCATAAAATAAGATTTATAGTTTAATTTAAGGAAAAAAAAATTATCTCTATTCTAAAATAAGTGGATAAGTGTGATCATAGATCGCACAGAAGGTTTCGTTTAATATTCCTTTCAAAACGTCCAATGCATTTATCGGCATGGAATACCTTCTAAATTTTGGCAAACCCATCCTAAACTATCTTATAGTTTCAAACATATTCGCCTTGTTATATTTCCTAATTTTGTTCGTGCCCCCCACCCCTCCGAAATGCTACGATATATCACATGACGGGTATCTTCCAAATTTAGAAAAGTGGCCCCCTTTGTGGGAGAAGTGGGCAGATAGATCGTCACCATGATTTTTGACGTGGCCTGTTTTTAAAAATGTATGTTATGTTTTATAAGCTACAATAAAGTTTCAAACAGATTGTCCAGTTATATTTCCTAATTTTGTTTGCGCACCTCCCCCAATCCATCCCCCTCGAAATGCTACGCTCAATTCTTCTTTATAATTTTTTATCATGCGTTATAAAGTATCTTAAAGTTTAAAACAGATCGCATTGTTAGATATCCTACTTTAAGAGAAATCGCTGCCTGTTAGTTCCAGATTCTACTACCAGGGAGCGCACTCTATTCTTAACAAAAGCGTATGTGAACGAAACTCCTTTGCACAACCTAACAGTAGATATGTTACTCGAGGGGGTGGCGGTCTTCAGCAAGAATTAAAGATATTTCTTGAAATTACTATTCGGAAATAGTGGTAACTTAACTTTTGACATATTTATATTTAATAATTAGCATGTATCTGAGGACTCCGTCAAAAAACTGCACCTGAAATGGTATGAAACGTAAAGGTAAAAAAGAAAGAAATATTTCGCAGCTCTTCTCCCCCCACAGAAATTTCACGCGCCATTTTTATAAACTTTTTCTTATGTGTTATAAACTATCTTAAAGTTTCAAACATATCACCCAGTTATATTTCCTACTTTAAATGAAATCGCGGACTGTTAGTTTAAGGGGTCTCAGGACTCTTAAAATTGGAAAAATCGAAAAAAAAAAGACCATTTTCAACATATAATATCTTAAAATGTAATTGATTTTAAGACAAAATTTTATATTGGGATGAAAGATATAAGTATGTTCTTTCATTTCATGTATTTGAAAAATTACAAGATGCAGAATTAGAATTTACAGTGGGCTCCAAACTGTCAGACATTTGACGAGCGGAAAATCGGCATAACAGATTATGCGCGCGATTACAAAATAAATTTTGCAAGTAGAAGGAAAATTTTGGGTCCTACTTGTGCTTCACATTATAATAATTACTCTGAACCTAAATTAATTTGTATTTAAAGCATTTTTTCTATTTTTAACACAAAGTTGTATTTAGTTAATGCAAAATTTAGAAATTTTCAACAGTATAATCACCTATAAAGAATATATTTCTGAACAATAAGAAGGAAATTTTAGGTTCAGTTTATACAGACCAACATGAAACATATGTTTTGAAAATTTCATGAAAAAAAATTCAGAAGTTTTTGAGATATCGTGCGCGTTATGCCCAAAAACGTCATTTGGAGAAAATTGACTTCAAAGTTTCTGAAACGCCGCTTCAGCTATTGAGCGTGTATAATTCTAAAAGCCCTAACTTCTGTTCTCATAGGAATTTCAAGAAAACATTTATATCAAAATGTTCAGAAAAGATAGTAGTTTAATATCTAAAAAAATAAAAATTTCGAAAATTTTAAAGCTTTAAGAGTCCTGAGACCCCTTAACATTCCACCACAAGGGATCCCACTCTATTCTTAACAAAACTGTATCTGAACGTAACTTCGTTAAACAAGCTATCAGGAGATATGCTTGTCGGGGGGGAGGGGCAGTCTGAACCAAGAATATACAGTGGCGGTCAAAAGTTTCCGGCCAGTTAGTTTCTTTGATTTGTTTGATAGAACGTTTCAGCAAAGAAGAAGCACAATTGCTCCAAAAGTTAGGAATAAGCAAATTACGTCTGACCACGTGATTATTTTGATTGGATACTTAAGATACTTGATGCAAAGGGGAGGAATTCGAAATTCGCGCGTGCAAAAGTTTCCGGCCATTCTTCATCCATTAGATTTTTACTATCGCTAAAGTGTTTTTTTGGCCATGTTTGTTAATTAATCAACGTGAATAACGTATATGAAATTCAAAAATGAAAAGTTTAACAATTTATTGTTCCTAAACGAGTGATTTGTTTGTCGCTAAAGGGACAATCCTCGGCATGCATTCCTCCATCAAATGCGGCAAAGTTTTCGATCGGAAAATTTGCTGTAAAAGATTTTTTTTTTAAAATATTAAGATAATCATTCGGGACTTACCACGGACCCCGAAAAATTACTATTCTTGTGGACAGAATTATCAGAAGAAAAGCAGTTGATGACAGGCGTAAAAATGCCGCTGCAATTCCACGCGATTTATGGTGTTAAAATATTGCTGAAAAAAGTCTGTCTACAGTGTTAAGACGCTTATGTGACGTAGAACTTTATTGAACAGTCGGTGTTAAAAAAACCTTTCACAAGTAAAAAAATTCAGAGGGCCCGACTGGCGTTAGACAAGGAATACAAAGACTGGTCAAGTGAAAACTGAAAAAAAGTACTGTTTTGCGATGAATCGACGTTCAGTCTTTTTGGAAGTGATAAAAGACATTACAACCAACGACCTAAAAACAAAAGATAAGATGCGAGATATATTATTCCTACAATGAAGCATGGCGGAGAAAACGTTTTGATGTGGGGAGCATTTTCTGGAAAATGTGCCTGTCCGTTATTTGAAATCCGCGGTACGATGAATAGTACAATGATTAAGGATATCTTGCAAGGTCATTTGCTGCCTTATTGGAGGAAAATTTGTGGTCGCAACTATTTGTTTCATCATGATAACGACCAAAAGCGTACATGCAAGCTCGTCAAGCAGTGGCTTTCGCACAAAAAAATTCTGCTTTTGAAATGGACAGCCTAATCATCCGATCTGAATCCAATAGAATATCTTTGAAACTAACTTGAAAACGTATGTGGAATTATAAATATTCCAATTCAGCAACATTTTCACAAAAATTGCAAGAACCGTGAGCAAAACTTAACATTGATGATTTACAACTTTTCATTGAATCGATGCCATGTTGCTGCGCCGCAGTACTTATTGCTAAATGTATGAATACAAAATACTAATTGTAAATGTTGTTGATCACTGTTATTTTCTGTTATAACACCATTTTTTTTTCAAACTTGCCAAGGTGGCCGGAAACTTTTGAGAACATGCGTTTTCTTTTGTAATTAATTTTGTCAATTAAATTTATCAATATTTAATTTTTATTCCATAAATAAGTTCTTAACTGTTATGTCAATAGAGTGTATAAGTATCACTGTGAGATTCCTCTTCATATGGATATAGTTACAAATCAACCGAAAATTTTATGGTGGCCGGAAACTTTTGACCGCCGCTGTAAGTGTATCTGAACGAAACTCCTTTACACAACCTATCGGTAGATTCATGGTCGGGGAGGGGCAGTCTTAACCAAGAATTTAATACTTTTGCTGAAAATACTCTTCGAAAATAGTGGTATCATTACTTCTGAAATTTTTATCTGGCATAAGTAACATTTATGCTGTATTTTTAAAAATCGGACACCGTTCAGAAGAATACTGCAATAAAACATCACGTGACTGCCTTTTAAAATAAGTACATCATAGAAATAAACCAGTTAGTGAAATTAGCGCCCCTCCCCCCTTTACCAGAAATTTCACGCGCCAATCTTTATTTAAACTTTTGTTATGCGTTATCATAAATTAACATGCAATATAGGACATTTCCATAGAGTGTAATGTTAATGCGATCGCGATCGCAGCGCTTTTACTGAAAATGGGGAAGAAACTTCCCATCCTGTGATATTTTTGTTATTGCGCATCTACCTTATTGCGATCTTTCTTTTTTTAATGTTGCATGTTTACGTTTTCAACAGAATGTTACACTGATAAATGAACATGGAATAGATATTCTATTCTATATATCTAATATATATTCCATGTTCATGCACTGATATATATAGTTTTTTCGTACATGACGTGTGAACGATTTAAGTGCAACAACAAAATAATAAACAAAAACAATTTAACAAATTACAACGACCATTTGGAAAATGATTTTTTCAAAGACTAAAATTTAAGACATAAAAAATCGCACGAAGTTGATCATACATTACGTACGCCATGAATTAAACATTAATAGTGTTATTACACGTAAAAATTGCAAGCGACAAAAATCGCCTGCGACTCGTCAGATTTCCTGAAACTTACGTATTATCCACCTGAAACTTACGTATTATCCAAGCATTTCATTGGCTGTTCGGGAAAAGGCTTTTCCATCGACCAATTTTAAATGAAATTTCATTCTTAAACTTCTAAATATCCCACAATATTACTGTTTACACTGTCGTATAGAGAAAAAAAAAATGTACTTTTAAATGCAATTTGTTTGAAAGCTGTATCTCAATTTGTTTCAGAGTTATTAAAATTTTTAATAGTTTTTATTACTTTTTTGTCATAGTGGCAACAGAAGTATCCATCTCTCTTGAAGGTAAAGGGAAATACAGATTACTGTATAGACCAATCAGAAAACGAGTAAAATACGGATTCAACCAATAAAACGCCTCGGATATGTTTTTGATTTTCTACCCTGACAGAAAACAATAACCATTTTTCAAATGGTTAACAAGCTAAAAATTTTATCTTGAATATTATACGTCAAGTAAATATGATATAATTGTATTTAAAGCTACATAAAGCGATGCTCTAATGCAAAAATATACGAAATATTGCACTCTACAAGTCCCAGAAATTTTCATAAATATTCCCATTATATATGGAAAACTTTTTACAGACGATGTTTTATTATTATGAAGTTTAATGTATTAAGCAATCGTTGTAATAATTTTATTAAATTTACGCCTTTTCACTTTCTCACAGATAAAATAAAATGATTGTTTTTTATGTAAATAACATACAATCAGTTCAATAATATTTATCTAATCAAAAACAACTCGTTGTAAATGATCCCGCCAAGCCAGAAACCTAAAACGTCAGTCATAAAAAGAAGTGATATCACATAAAAAGAAGCGATATAGAAGTGCATACTACGAGTGCCGTGCAAAAATCTATCACTACTCATAATGTTTCCAAAGGACTCGGAGTGAGGTACAGTATGTGAAAACTGCTTGGCGACATGCATGATTTATAATGTATGTTTGTCCTTCCTGCACCTACATACGACTATTTGCTTAACAATTTTCTTCTTTAATTACTGATCCCATTAAGCTGTGAAAAGTTGAAGCTTTTGGTGTTTACATGCCCATTCTTATTTAACATCATGGGATCGATTTGTTGATTTTATTTACCATCCTTTGAACAAGAAAGACCACTTTTACGCGGAGGATTTTCTAAGTAAAAATTTAATAAACATTTTGAGTTTGTGAAATAATAATAAAAATAATGATCATATGAATATTACTAACAATGCACGTAATAATAGACGTTAACTAAACTAAGATATATTGAAGTAAAGCCTGCGTAAACGGAATTGCACATGACAGGGGAAAAATCTGTTCTAGTAAGGCTTTGTTACAATAGTATTATATATATTCCTTATGTCGGAAACATGACATTTTACGTTTAAGAAATAATTCTGCCATAAACAGGGTTCATTTTACCAGTTTTTCGTTTAATTTTGAAACAGTGTATTATTAAACGTATTTATGAAATTAAACATTATGTTTAAAATATGGAAAAGTATAATTGTAAAAATCGATGATTACCACAATTACATACTATTTTCTGCTTGCCTTACAAATTTTTCTGATTTATTACAGATCTTCCTCCTACAAATATTTATAAGACTTAGATAATGAGAATTTAAAATTAATTTTTTCGACTTTCACAATTTTTCGAAATTGATGTAGGTACTGCATATATCAAATATACGCCTGCAGGTCGCTAAGCAGTTTTCACATACTGTACCTCACTCCGTGTCCTTTGGAAACATTATGAGTACACTGTTAAAAATATGCAGCATTCTGGCAGGTCATTTGACC
Organism: Maratus speciosus; assembly: GCA_963932465.1. Classification (NCBI taxonomy): domain Eukaryota; kingdom Metazoa; phylum Arthropoda; class Arachnida; order Araneae; family Salticidae; genus Maratus; species Maratus speciosus. Next base: position 70,735,245 of record OZ010790.1, read on the forward strand.
GTTTTTTTCCAAAAACGGTTACGCAACCGTGAATTTAACACTATTCTGACCATATTATTGGCCATTTTATGGTCAGAATATAGTTAAATTATGGTTATGAAAACGTTTTTTCAAAGAACGGTCGAATGACCTGCCAGAATGCTGCAGAAATTTTTAACAGTGTAGTGATAGATTTTTACACGGCACTCGGAGTATGGACTTCTATATCGCTTCTTTTTATGTGATATCACTTCTTTTTATGACTGACGTTTTAGGTTTGTGGCTTGGCGGGATCATTTACAACGAGTTGTTTTTGATTAGATATCACTTCTTTTTGTAAGGTATTTCATTTGCATTATACATATTCCATTTAATTCAGAAAAGAAAAGATAAACGAAAGATGATAGAAGTAAAAAAATAATTTAATAGTGATGCTATAAACTTTTCAAAAGTGTAATATATCTAGTAAGACATAATGTTGGACTTTTTTTTAAATAATTCAGAACCATTTTATCGATCCTTAATCTCAGATCTCCTTACTCTCCTTACTCTTCTTACTCTCCTTACTCTCAGATCATTAAATCTCAGAAGAAATAATTTATTTTTTAGAAATGATAAAATCTGTCGAACTAATCGGGAATTCTTTTTTGCTGTTGTTCAATAAGCTATATGGTGGTTCATTAATTAACTCAGCAAGGATTTTATCCTAATAACTTTTCAAAAACTGCCTTTACATTCTCAAAATTCACATCATTTTGCACAAAATATGTAAAGATTTAAAAACAGACTGAATAATGATCAATTGTTTTATCACCGGGCATGCTTGAAGTAATTTTTAAATAACATTAGTTTTTTTTTATTTCAGGAAATCCAACGTCCCTCCGAAATGCGCGACAGAAATTCAAATTATCTGATTAAGCTTTTATTTTTTTATTTTTAAATATTTTCATAAGCCCTAACACTTGTTGGATTTTCTGAATTTTCAATGCATGTACTTTCTAAATTCCTAATTGTTTTTTACGTTACTAACAAGACATACTATGTCGTATGCTTTCCATGTATTTTCTCATGTATTTCGGATATTTCATCCGATAAATTACATTCATTTCAATAAAATATATAATCCATAACTTTAAGTTATTTACCTTATTATCAGGTTTTACTTTATTTTCCATGTGCAGCAATACTTTATTTTGTATACATCCTTCATATATTTAAAAGCATTTTCATTTTGTTAATATTTTCTTCATTTATATTAAAAAAGGCCACATCATTTTAAATTGTTTTTAAAAAACTATATATTATTTTACAGTTCTATAAAAAAAAAAAAAAAAAAAAAAAAAAAAAACATTACATTTAACTTCACTTAGTATTCCCTTTTACTATCCATTTATATACTTTGTATTTCGTCCGTTCACAAATATTTCATAAAGTTATAGTTCAATCCATTCCAAAATTGTGGATATAGTTTTTAAGTCTATAAAATCTCTTCAATTTTCCATAATAAATTATCACTTCTTCTAAGTATCTTTTTATAAAAGTTCGTTCCTTTATAAGTTATTTTTAACACGTTATCCTATTTTCCATTCTTGTCTATTTAAAAGTTTCAATTTCATTTAATCCTTAAAAACATAAAAAGGTCTAAAATTCATATATAACTTACTATATTACTTTCCAACATTCTTAGTTCTTTCGTCTTATCCTAACGTTTTTCTAGTTAACTAAATTCATCATAAGTTCAGATGTATACTATTATGCTTGCTGCATTATATAAAGAGAAATAACGTTTTCACTCTTCACTAGAGCGTCCTCAGTTTCAACTAAAGATTCGAAGTTTTTCTGGCTTGAGATCATTTCCATTTTCCCTTTCTTTCCCCCCTTATTTTCAAAATTTCCCTTTCATGTAAATTTTTTTTCCATCTGTTATCTAGCGTAGCATGTGTCATATCGTTACATAAGTTCTCATCCACTAAGTCAATTTCTATTGCCTCTCGTAGTAATGCGCTCTGGAAGTTGTTATAATTAGCTAACTTTTCCACTGTTATTGTGTTTAAGTCCAAGGGGGATCTTATATTTAGTCTTAAAATAGCGGTTTTCTGGCTTTTGGTTTTTAAATCATATATATGCTCTTTTAATCTTTCACTTATCTTTCTTTTTGTCATGCCAATATATTTTATTTCTTCATTTTCAGTATTTTTTCCTTTAATTTTGTAAATTCCCGCTGTTTGTAGTTCTGGGTATTTTTCAACATCATTTCTTAATGGATTAAATAAAGATGGGTTGGGGGTTATTGGGACTTGTTCACCTAGTTTTTTCATTTCACGTTTTAACTTTAAAGATAGTCCATTCATAAATGGGAGGGGGGGGGGTGTATATTTCCCATTTATGAATGGACTATCTTTAAAGTTAAAACGTGAAATGAAAAAACTAGGGAAACAAGTCCCAATAACCCCCAACCCTCATCATTTCTTAATAGATTAAATAAAGATGGGTTGGGGGTTATTGGGGCTTGTTTCCCTAGTTTTTTCATTTCGTTTTAACTTTAAAGATAGTCCATTCATAAATGGGGGGGGGGGGTGTATATTTCCCATTTATGAATGGACTATCTTTAAAGTTAAAACGTGAAATGAAAAAACTAGGGAAAGAAGTCCCAATAACCCCCAACCCATCTTTATTTAATCTATTAAGAAATGATGTTGAAAAATACCCAGAACTACAAACAGCGGGAATTTACAAAATTAAAGGAAAAAATACTGAAAATGAAGAAATAAAATATATTGGCATGACAAAAAGAAAGATAAGTGAAAGATTAAAAGAGCATATATATGATTTAAAAACCAAAAGCCAGAAAACCGCTATTTGATGACTAAATATAAGAACCCCCTTGGACTTAAACACAATAACAGTGGAAAAGTTAGCTAATTATAACAACTTCCAGAGCGCATTACTACGAGAGGCAATAGAAATTGACTTAGTGGATGAGAACTTATGTAACGATATGACACATGCTACGCTAGATAACAGATGGAAAAAAAAATTTACATGAAAGGGAAATTTTGAAAATAAGGGGGGAAAGAAAGGGAAAATGGAAATGATCTCAAGCCAGAAAAACTTAGAATCTTTAGTTGAAACTGAGGACGCTCTAGTGAAGAGTGAAAACGTTATTTCTCTTTATATAATGCAGCAAGCATAATAGTATACATCTGAACTTATGATGAATTTAGTTAACTAGAAAAACGTTAGGATAAGACGAAAGAACTAAGAATGTTGGAAAGTAATATAGTAAGTTATATATGAATTTTAGACCTTTTTATGTTTTTAAGGATTAAATGAAATTGAAACTTTTAAATAGACAAGAATGGAAAATAGGATAACGTGTTAAAAATAACTTATAAAGGAACGAACTTTTATAAAAAGATACTTAGAAGAAGTGATAATTTATTATGGAAAATTGAAGAGATTTTATAGACTTAAAAACTATATCCACAATTTTGGAATGGATTAAACTATAACTTTATGAAATATTTGTGAACGGACGAAATACAAAGTATATAAACGGATAGTAAAAGGGAATACTAAGTGAAGTTAAATGTAATGTTTTTTTTTTTTTTTTTTTTTTTTTTTTTTTTTATATAGAACTGTAAAATAATATATAGTTTTTTAAAAACAATTTAAAATGATGTGGCCTTTTTTAATATAAATGAAGAAAATATTAACAAAATGAAAATGCTTTTAAATATATGAAGGATGTATACGAAATAAAGTATTGCTGCACATGGAAAATAAAGTAAAACCTGATAATATGGTAAATAACTTAAAGTTATGGATTATATGTAAAATACAGGTTTTAAATAAACAGAGATATCTGTGAATAACTTATTAATGTATTTCAATAAAATTTCAGAATTCGATATTTCATCATTATGAAATGACTTTCCCTAATTTCTGCCATATTTGTAAATTTTTAAGTAGCTCTATAATCTGATTAAAAATTAACTGAAAGCTATTGGCATATTGATAGCATTCTTTAATTACCAAGTCCAATATAAGAGTCGATTAGTTTAATACATCCCCTCATTAATCTTTTTACATGAAAAGTAAAATGAAAAGATTAAATAAAACTGCCAAAAATTTATTTGATATAGAAGGATTGTAAAAATAAAATGAAAAAAAAATTGTGTAATAAAAAACCCGACTGACTGTATTACCTTTGTAAAATGGTTTAAATTGCAAAGTTTGGAATGTTGAAAAAAATATTTGAGTATATGTGCGTTTTAATATAAAAGCAATACAGAAGAGAACATTTACCCGCTTATTTCGTGTGTTTTAATATAAAAGCAATACAGAAGAGAACATTTACCCGCTTATTTCAATATGATAGACACTAGACAGTATTCCTAAAGTTCTAACGAATTGTTTTCATGACTATAAGTACCCTGTGATTCACTAAAGTGTTTATATTATCTTTCTGAGCACGTTCTGTGGTTCCTCCGTAGTCGGTGTTTACCTAGAATCTTTCCATAATCGAGGTCCACTGGCACGTTTCTATAATCTAGTTTCTCCTCAGATATCAGCAGGACATTCCGCGATGATTATTGTGCTCAGTACCTTCGTCAAAAATCATTCCGATTTCGTGCAAAATAAAATATCATTTAATTGTTATCTAAATTTTGTGTGCAAAAATACCCATAGTATTGGAATTTTAAAAGGGTGTGTGCTAAAATAGCATCTTTAATAAAGTGGATAATAGAAACATCTTTAATAAAGTAGAAACCTGGATTGTTGAGCTTTTAGATGAACAAATTGAATTCATATTCAACTTTCAAGTAACATGATAAAATTTTCTAGAGATTGAAATAGTACACATTCATTAAAATACATACCACTCAGTAAATATCCATTGGTTTTAATGTAATAAAGATAGTAGAAATTCATTAAAATATACGCAACACAGTAAATACCCATCGTTGTAATGTAATCAAGATAGTAGAAAGTCATTAAAACACATGCCACTCAGTAAATATCCACCAGTTGTAATGTAATCAAGATCTTTTAAATGACCATGTAAACGAACCGTAAATGCTTCAAAGCCGCCTTACAATAGAGAGCTTAGCCGGGCCGAATGCAATAACATCTAACCTATTAAAATACGTGCGCGTATTTGTCAATGTAACCTCAAAAACTGGGAAACCACAGGGCGCAGGGCTACGAAATTTGGCCCATTGGTTGCTTGTGAGCTCATGAACGATTGGGGTCAAAAATTAAAAAAAAAATTAAATCTGTTTTTTTATGTTTTTGACGAATTTTTGCCTTTTTTATGTTCAACACGTAATCGCGCGAGTTCTAAATGTTTTAAATGTTCTAAATGTTCTAAATGTTCTAAATGTTTTAAATGTTTACTGCAATGCTAGATATAAGGTCAGTGCGTCTAAATATGATAACCCCTAAATGCGATAAATAATGTTCTTTAACTTAAAATCTTAATGCAAGAATTATAAATAAATACTGTATAATGAGGCATCCGATCTTAATGAACAGAACCCAAAACATTTTTCTGCATTTAAAACTTTTTTTTAAAGAAATCTTCAATCAAATAGACATCGTTCATTTTATTGCGCACCGGGGTTTCGCAAATGCGACAAAAATTCCCGAAATTGGCTCACGGATTTTCTTTTTTAACTTTAAAGCTCAAATAACCTTATGAACTTCAAGAACCACGTTCCCGGTTTCGGTTACATGGCTAGTTAAACTTAAGAAAAGACGACCAGTTTTCGGATTACAATTTAAAATAGTCTATGCATTTTGGAGACTTTGTTTTCTGCATGTACTTAATAGCGACATACAGATTGCTGTAAATACGTAGACACGTTTAGGAGATTAACGAGGTAAGTTTATATGGTATTTTTTATATATTGTATTAAAATGATGTTTAAAGCAAATATTATGTATAACCCGTCCAGGACCGGCATCTTTTACACGAATTTTATTAGTTTGGTACCATTTTTTTAATTATTTGACTTAACTTTATAAATCACGAAAATTTCGTAATTAAATAAAATCAGTTTTACTTTTATTTTTTACTGGTATCAAACTCAAGCGTTTTAAGCACTTTTCGAGGGTGCATATATGCGCCTATGGTCCCGAACGGATTAATTAAGCAGTGTTGAGTCAGCATAATCCTCCCTTAATGTTTTTTTTTTTTTTTTTTTTTTTTTTTTTTTTTCTTTTACCAGGCACTTAAATATATATTTTAAGATGATCGAAATAGAAAAATACGTTTATTTTAAAGTTTTAATTTTAAAAAAAAGGTATAAGAAACGCGGTGTATGTTCCATTAACATAATATAGACACATGATTTTGGAATTTGCAATAATTTTATATGATGGAAATTCTGGAAAAATCTTGTGTAAATTGAAAACTCTTAAATAATGTTTATTTTAATGCGGTTAAGTAAGTTAATTTTACCAACATTATACGATTCGGTAGCTTAAATGCTGTATCTGATTAAAACATGATGCAATTGAGTTATGCCCTGGTTTAGGAGTCTACAATTTTTGTCAGCACTTTTTTTGAAGTCTGAAATCTTAATTCTGTTTTCACTTTTTACTCATTACAATCGACATTTTCTACTTTTAAATTAGAAAACAATAAAAAAATAAATAAAATTAATTATCGAAATGAGTATTTGTTTCCATATACGTATTTTTAGGTACAGAAAATGTTCAATTTTTTTAAAGTGCAAGAAAAATGAAGAGGAATATGTGTGTGTGGGGGGGGGGGGGAGGGGGGTGCGACAGAATGCCAGGCACATTGCTTCTCTTTGGCTTAATCAGACTTATTAGAAATATTGTACGATTTTACCTATTTATAAGGCTGATATATTTATCATGTGACGTTTTAGAATAAATAAAGTTATATGTAATAAATATTCTGGTTAACAATATTATACATATCTTGGAAATATCCTTTTAACACGTAAACGCCCCACTAATGCGAATTCGCACCGACCGAAATGTCGGTGCTATTTAAAACGAGCTTTAATTAATTCGTATTTTTCATTAACAAAATAAGACTTTTGATAAAATCCAATATCTCATTATGTTTCTTATTAAATTTCGTATATGAATCATGTTGTTATATTTCATTATCACTAGATTGTGAGCAAAATTATGCGGAGTTGAAGTTACGGAAACCCAAATTGTACTAGTGTAGAAATTATGGGTTAATATTCACGTGCGAATTCCGCGAATTTTAAACGAAGTTTTTCGCGACAATCATTTAATTGTAGTTATAGCCATAGCTCTGTGGGAAAAGGGATGTGAATTATTTATATTAGGAACAAAGCATTATATGCAACATTCAAATAACAACACGGAGCTTTTGCATATTAGCAGTGTAAAATTGGCAAACAGAACGGTGCTGCGCCGCTCACGATAAACAATTCAAATTTGATGGACCTTTTGCAAAGTATAAATATTGAAATGTGCTATGTTTAATTATAATTTATTTAAGATTATGCATCTGAGTTAATGTTTTTTGATTTAAATTAGTATTAAATAAAATTTATTTAGTAGTTCAATAATAAGTTATTTATCTTTCAATTTTATGTATTTCAACTCTTTATTAACTCCTAACTGCTGTTAGCGATCTCGCAGACCACTACATTTTTCAATTTTCACAGTGAAACTTGTAATTTCCAGTTAAGCTATGAATACTGGTGAAATTTTCTTTCATTCTGAACTCTAGAAATTTTGCTAGACATTCTGAATATTTGAAGTTTAATTATAATAGTCCTGTACTAGTTTAGTATAGATACTGTACTTGTGAGTTAATAGAGCCTTTCATTTATCTTTTAATTAAGCGGTCTCGGAGAACACACGCAGTAGTTATGCGACAATTCCTGTCACAGCAGTTAATTGTTAAGTAATTCCAAAAAATAATTGCAATTAACCCTCAACTGCTGTTAGTGCTGCTTTTTTTTTTTTTTTCACTGTTTAACTTGTAATTTCCAGTTTAACTATCAATACAGTAAAATTTTGCTTCATTTGGAGTCCAAGTAGAATTGTTTGAAATGTTTGAAAAAGCAACATTTTATTAAAAATATTACTCTACAAACAGTTTAGCGCAAAAACAGTATTTTATGATTAATTGCGACTTTTATTCATTTTTCAATCGAATGGTTTCGCAAACCTTTCTGAATTGTTATGTGGCAATTTTCGGCAACAGCAGTTAAGGGTTAAATGAACTTTTTCAGATGAATTCTCATGTATAAAATGCATTATTATATTTAGGACTATGGACATCTCATTCAGGTTTTAACTGCCGTAAAAGCAACAAAAATTACCTAAATGCGACCGACAATCGTATATTGTGGTGACTACAGATAATTATTAAATTTATACAAAACAAGTTAGTTTTGAACTATAGCTACAGTATTCAGTAATTTGCTGCTTAATAAAATGTATATTTATATAATAAAATGCCAAATACAGTAAAACCTCCCTAAAGAGACCACGTTCTCTTCATGGAGGTCATGTTTAAATCTAGATTTTAATTGTTGAAAAAAGGTAACAACTAATGTTATTAAAATTTATTTTTCACAGTAGCAGGACTCCCAAATGGTCCGCCAACGGAATACCAATAAATTTTAACAGAATATTTTAGGGTAGGTTTGAGCTAGAATTAACTTTCAAATGTGATTTCGGGGCGGTTTGTAAGAAAAATCTAAAAAGAAAAATTTATTAAAAAAATATTGGTATTCAATTGGCGGACCATTTGGGAGCCCAGCATTAGGGAAAAATATGCAAATTTAAGTATAAGAACAAATGTTAATTAGATAAATTAACTACTGCAGAGTTTAAAAGATGAATACATTTGCTTTGATTTTACCGTTTTATATTTTATAACTTTTATTACCAAGTCCTTTCAAAGTTCAGTAAATAAATGCAATTTTTTTGGACGGGAACAAATAATGACGATTTCATTAATTTATCTATTTCTTTGGGAGTTTCCTGACAGAATAGAGCACGGGAGTTCGTCATTCTTAATTTGTCATCAGAGTTAAATTCATTGCCTAAAAAAGCACAAAAGTGTTTAAACACTTAAATGTTATTGGAATAAAAAAAAAAAATTCTAAACTTAGTTTAGAAGTTTGATGAATAATGCGCTCTCCGGAATTATTTTTCTAATAAAACCTTCTTCAAGCGACCAGGAAAGAAACGGAATTTGTTTTATTTTCTTCAAAAAAAATGGGTCGCACATGGAGGGAGTTCTACTGGGATGGTCTCTAAATGGAGGTAAAGTTAGTATTGAGCCTATTGGAATAAATTTCGTTCCATGAAAAAATGGTCGTTCAGGGAGGAGGTCGCTTAATGGAGGTGGTCGCACAGAGAGGTTTCACTGTATACCCTAAATGCGACAAAACTATGGGGGATCGCGTCTCATTTAGGCACAATGACCTTACATATTATGTACGCCACGCTGAGCTCACATGGAAATATAAGTAGTGATATTATTACGTACGCCACGCTGAAATATAGGAGTAAATTACTTTAAACCGGTATAAATCAAAAATTAATTAATATTTTTACATGAAACTTTCAAAGGTTTGAACTACTCATAAAAACAGTTCAAATGCCGTAAAGCGCTTAAAAATCCGATAATTACACATTGCTGTAGCCCTGTCAACAGATCTGGTCGGGACATGAATTTAAAAAGTGCAAAAAACAGCACTTTTAAAATCGCATTTACTAAAAACCTATTCGCCGGATTCCACTTTACTTTCGTTTTCTGAGTCACGTGGCACACCCCATTCCATAGGAACAAGAATTTCGTTTCTATCATAAATAGTTCTCGAGCTATAGATGTGTCAAAATCTCGTTTTGGTCAGTCCGGAAAATATAAACTAGGCAGAGTACTAAAAAAATTTTACAAAATCGTTTAGTATTAATTGGCGGAAATTCCTTTCATTTACGGTTCATTGCACTGTTGTTTCTTTTGCTTGGCGAGGAACTCTGCCGAGTTTCTATGGTGATATTAACATATAGGAAATAATAATAAAATTCTAGATAGCGAAAAAATACTTTTTACAAAATTTTGGAATTATATAAATCTAAATAAAATAAAGCGTTAAAATAAAGCAAAACATAGAGATACTGATAAAATTGTATTCGATGTGAGCAAATAAACACAATACCCGAATTTAATTTCTTACAATTTTATTTCATTTTCATTTTTCACACGAATATCTTGCAAAAAAAAAGTTATGGCTTTAATATTCACCTTTTTTTAAATTCGGCAAACTATTTATTTCATTTTCATTTTTCACGTGGAAATCTTGCAGTAGAAAATTAATTGTTGTAGTAAGAATTTTATTGTGTATTTTAATTGTTGGCAACTGCTATAACAAAAAATGTTTAAATTTGATAAGAAATTGCTTTTAAAATGGCGGCTTTTTATTAATTAAAAATTAATTAAAAATTATTTCGATTCCGGACTACTTTAGTTGCCTCGGCCGTGTTTACACATGTACGTATCTTTTCACGATTCTGGCTTCCAAACTGTGGATTTGTATAGAATTTCAAACGGACAGACAGACAAATTTTCATTTTTATATATTAGATTATATACAAAATAAATAACTTAATTCGTGTTAGCAGATGCAGTTTTAAATATATATATATATATATATATATAAACCAGTATAATACTTATTCTGTTTTATTTTCATAGTCATTTATATGATTTGACAAAAAAATCTCACTTTCTTAACACCGAATGTCGTTCTTTTTTACAAGAATGCCTAAGTCCATATAACAGCAAAGTACCATGAAAAGAATTAAATGCATGGTAATAAGGTATTTAGAATGCGACATTTACGATCAACCATTATTGGCATTCAATCTTATAGTTTTGAGATTGATTTTTGGTCGACGGGATAACTATGTAGTGCCAAATAATGTACTGCAATTTAACTTAATCTTCTCTATTCTACTATTTTAAGATTTTTAAATCTAAACATCGCACATTTTCAATTTTTATACCGTCGTATTGGGGAGAAAAGGTACATTTAAACGCAATTTGATTGAAAACTGCATCTCAATTTATTTTTGAAACATTAATTTTTTGTAGTTTTTAGCGCCATTTGTTTAATTTTAGCAACTCAAGTACTCCATTTCTGTAGAAAGTAGGGGGAAAATAGTAGTTGGAAAATAGTAATTATACCTTTTTGTTGCCCTTTTACCTTAACAACTTTAAAAATATATAATTAAAATACGTGCTATTTTGAAAAAATATAAATAAACGATTTCTGATAAAATGTGGAGCTATTATAGACACACCTGTTTTTTGGATTTGTGTATTATTCAGCGATATCCTCAGCGATAGTCCTATGTGTACTTTACTGTAGAAGTTCTTTAAGATTGGACCGTAAATGAAGAATTCTTCAGCGGATACGGATGGCGTCATTCTGTACAAAATATAAGCGTGTGTTTTAAGTCTTAAAACTGAAATATGTTTTGTACTACCTATATTTATACACTATGACGCAAAAGTTTAGACAATGACGTCATTCAGCTTTAAAATGTAGAATTATGACGTCAGAATTACAAAAACCTGTAAATATATTCAAAAACTGATTTAAAATGCTATGTACAAAAGACAGTCGTTTTATTTGCTATAATACTAATTTTTTTCAGAAAAATTCAAATGTGCTTGTCGCAAAAGTTTAGACACTATTCTAAATTTCTTTGAATATTCGCTGGCATATGCAAATTTAGAATCGATGATGTCACAAATTTGGAGTACTTAAGTTCTGCAAACGATTGCGCTTCATAGTCGACATGCCGAGAGCTAAAGAAATTCAAGTGAATGAGGTTTCAAGGATTTGGCAGTTGAAAGGTGAAGGGAAGAGCGTTTCTGAAATTTCTGCTATTATTAATAGGTCAAAAAAATCTATTTATCGAGTTTTATCGAGTGGTTTCGAGTATAAAGCAAAATGTCGGTCTGGGAAGCCACGTGTAACAAATGTACGAGAGGATCGCCTGATACAAAGTCTAGCGAGTACTCAACAAATGAGCGTACGTGGAGTTCAAAGCTCATCGGGACTCTCTGTATCAAAGGATACGATTCGTAGACGAATTTTGGAAAAAGGAACAATCGTTTATAGCAAAATGCAGAAGAAACCAGCTCTGAAACCATATCATAAGTTACAAAGACTTATGTGGGCTCGAAAGCATATGTCATACGGAGAGAAATGGCAGTCAGTCATATTTAGCGATGAAAAAAAGTGGAATCTGGATGGTCCAGATGGTTGTTTATCGTATTGGCATGACTTGCGGAAGGAACCTCGACGTTTTTTTAGTCGCAGACAAGGAGGGGGCTCGGTGATGGTTTGGGCAGCCTTTTGCTATAATGGACAAGTATCTCTGACCTTCACCAGTGGTTGTCAAACTTCACAGCATTATACACAGACATTAGAAGAAAACCTACTGCCATTTGCTGAGCTTCTAGGGGGTCCTCAGTGGGAATTTCAGCAAGACAATGCTTCAATTCACACTGCAAAACATTCAAAATCTTGGTTTAATTCCCATAATATAAGAGTTCTCGACTGGCCAGCATGTATCCCAGATCTTAACCCTATAGAAAACCTTTGGAGCATCATGTGTCGCAAAGTTTATAGCAACGCTAGACAATACTCTTCTGAAAAGGAACTTAAGACATCTATTGAGAATGCATGGTACGATATCGATCCACAAACTATGCAAGATTTAGTTTCTTCCATGCAATCTCGTGTATATGACGTAATACATAAGCATGGATGCGCAACCAGGATTTAAAAATTGTTTATTTCGATTTTATTTAATTTGTGTCTAAACTTTTGAGACAGCAGTTTATTTTTGTTACCATTTAATTTATTGCAATATGCACAATTCCACTTTTCTTTGCTATAAATATTGTTTATATGTACAGCACATTAATTTCAAGCAGTGATTTGAAAATTGAATAAATATTTTTCAAAGTATGTAAGAATTTCTTCATTGTCTAAACTTTTGCGTCATAGTGTATATTTTGTTTGTCATCGGAGGTGACACTAAATTCTGAAAAAACAGACTTCTCGTTTTCTAGTTTTTTTTCAAATTTTGTGCAATTTCGGCCTCAAAAAGTGAGATTTGTTGCAAAAAGATATAAATAGCTATGAAAACAAACTTGATGAACGTTTATGCTTATTTTTACAAGCAAATATGGCACAGATGTCATAAACGCACAGAGGTACCCAATTGGCGTCAAAGTGGCGTTACTTTGCCTGACATGGTAACCAGTGGCGGATCGTAACTGTCATATTTTGGGGCATTAAATGCATGGCTGGCAGTATTATTCTTTTCTTACCATTATTTTTTTAAAGAAATCATTACCTTGTTTAATGGTCGAATATTCCGCCGACAAATATGGCAAAGATTTCTTTTAAAGCAATAGTGGTAAGAGAAGAATAAATTTGGCAGCTATGGATTTAGTGCCCCACAAAATGCCAGTCACGAGCCACCACTGATGTTACCATATGTAACGTTATTATATCTTTTTCTATAATTATATCATTTATTGATTGATATTTCCTTTTAAAAATAATAGAAAATGTCTTGTTTATCACTTTATTTTGATTTCATATTGAAATAAAAAATAACGTACAATTATAACACGTTATATGTAACTGGTATACGAAAACGACGTTTTCGCCAAACTGGCATAAAAAAATCACGCCAATCCCGGTGCGAATATGGCATCTGTGACATAAATATAAACATTTTATTTATATATATAACTAGGGGGCTCTGCCCCCTACGAGCTACGCTCGCCAACCTCCGTTCAGGCACACTAAAATTCAAAAAGCACGCTAATTTGATCGGCTTTAAAAAATATTGAATTAAAATAATAATTAAAAAAAAGTAGCGATCTCTCTGTAAACGGTTTTCCATTCGTTTCCCTTGGATTGGGGATTTTTAAGGCCAAATCTGCTGCTGTTAAGAGATACAATTTCTTTTTTCGTATTTAATTAAAAAAATTAGTTAAACTCGTACTTCTTAGTTATTCCGTCGACCAATTTCGCAAATTTATATAAATTGCCAAACCACTCGCCAAATTGTACACATTGACATAATTTTTATTTTAAATAACGAAAGAACAAATAAATTAGTAAAACATTAATAAAAATACAAATAAAACGTCGAATTAATGGTTTTATTGGCCATTATTAGCATTTAATCTTGCAATTAATTAATTAATGGCAACAATTATAGGCATTTAATCTTACAATTTGGCGACAGTAATTTGGTCGATGGGATAACTAAGAAGTACCGTTAAACATCTGAAAATAAGCTAATGTAAAATGAATTAAGTAAACAGTGTCACTGTCTCCCGGTATTTTTTAACAGCGCTACAAGATAATTCTTTTAAATAAAAATCATTAAATAAAAATCTGTTAAATCATTTTAAATGTATCGTTTCAAATCTGACGTAATTTACACCATAGTTTTATTTCTCTTATTAATATTCACGTGAAAATACTTTTGTTGTTAGAAGGAAATATTATTTGCGCTGTCTTCGAATTCACGATAATAGTTGAAAAGATTATCTCAAAATATCTCGCGCAAATATATTTTTCAATTTAAATTGTTCTGCTATATTTTTTGCCATTTTAAATATGACGTAATTTCCTCAATTTACAAGTTTTAACGCATAATAATGATTTTTTTTTAATATTAAGATTTCGTTGCTTTTTTAAAATTCTAGTGTAAATATGGTTCGGCACAGATGTCATTGGCGCAATTTTTTTCTGACGCCAATTTCATATACGCAGCGGTTACTTAACTGGTGCTAAAGTGTCGTTATTTTGCTTGATATGGTAACCCGGATGTTGTTGTTTATGCTATTGATGTTTTCGCCAAATTGGCGTCGGAAAAAAATTTGCGCCAATATGGGGCGCGTATATGACATCTGTGCCTAAGTTTCTTATGACGTAATTTTCCTGCTTTTAACATGTAATCATTTAATTCTAATTTTAAAGTTTTTTTTTCTGTTTGTAATAGTCACGTGTAAATAAATTTTTAATTTGAAGTAAACATTATTGTTTGCGCTGTTTATGCAACTAGCAACAGTTTAAATTAATAACATTTTCTAAAATTTGTAAAAAATATCTCTCGAAATGCTGAAAATTTGAATTTAAACTTGAAATAAAACCTCAAAAAAATGAGTCAAATAAGAAAAATAAATGAAATCTCCACACCGGGAACTTGTAACGTATAAAATGATCTAAAAATGATTAAAGTCTCATGTATAGTTTTTGCTCCAATAAAACTATTTTAATGGAACGATTTTGTCCAACTTTAGCATTAAATATATTTTAAAATAATTCTTCGATTTGAAAACTGTCTGCATCAGCGTGTTTATCAAACATTTCTTTATAATACCGCCGATTTTCATATTTTTGTATGCAACAGTTTTTTTAATATTAACGATGAAAGGCCATGCTTAAGCATTCAAATTAGATGCCGATCTACCCGGAATATCTACCCAGATTCTCATTGGTCCATTTCAAAATCAAAACATTTTTTTTTTATATATAGAAGGATATCATTGCTTTTTATATACAATTTACTTTTGTTTGTATATAAAAATAGTTAAGTTGTTTTTTTACACAAAATAAATTTTATAAATCTTTAAAAAATTGCTTGAGTATATGAAACAATGAATAACAATGAACGAAAATACGCATAAAAAGCTTATTTGACTCGCCAAACCCATTTTCTCTACCTCACAAAGGCCCTTATACAGGAAAAGTACCAAGTTCATTTTTAAAGACTAAAAAGAAATTAATATAAATGGAATGTTTTTTTAATCATACTTTCATTAAAATTCACAAAAATTTAGAAAATATATATGTTTTTAAATGCACTAAATAGTAGAAAAGTCTTGAAAAAAAAAAAAAAAAACTTTAAATGCACGGAGTTTAAATTTAATTCGGCAAGTTCAATTATGGAAGATAAAAGAATTTAAATGGAAATTTTGCCAAATTAGTCAGTTATCTCCAAGTTGGATTCATCTATAAAAACTTTCTTGTAGCAAAATTTCGCGATATTTCGCCACGTTGGCCAAAGTTTTGCGAAATCGTGGTAACCCTGTCATTAGTACTTTTCAACAAATACTCATTGTTGAAGCTAATTCTGATTTCTCTATAGAAAATCAAACGTAACCATTAATTCATACACCCCCCTAACGTTGTCCCCTTAGGGATCAAATTTTAAGAAACCAATGTCCAATTCATGTATTGCATTCAGGAATGCATAGATATTCCGAATTTCAAAACTCTATGTCAACAGGAAGTGGGTGAAAAATGAATCATAAAATTTGAGTGCCACAGACAAATATAATTGTGAATTAAAAGAAAGCATGTAAAAAACAAGTGACTAAATGTGATCACAGATCGCACAGAGGGTTTCGTTTAATATTCCTTTCAAAACACTTTATCCTTTTAAAAGATCTGTTAGTTCCACATTTCGCAAAAAGGGGCACAATCTATTCTAAATAAACCTCTATCCGAACGAAACTCCGTTTTATATACTATCTGTAGGTATATTAGTCGAGGGGATTGGGCCGATAGCACCCGAGATATGTAGGCGCCCCTGACGGTAAAAAGTGAAACTAAAATATGTAAGGCTATGATTTATAATATGAAAGAATGGTCAAATGGGAGTCGGCAAAAGTTGGAAAAGTGCTCCCCTGGTGAAAAAGGCGGAGGATAGAAAAATTGCTTAAAATACACAAGTTAGAGCCCGGAGGAGTAAATAATATAAGACTTTTTGAAAATTTTATGATTTGCCGTGTGGTTTGAGGTATTCAGCTATACGTATGCAAAAATTCATGTCTCCAACTTAATTAGGGGCTCTCTTAGAAAGAATTGCTTAAAATACATATGTGGAAACTCAAAGGGTTAAACGTAAGACTTTTTTAAGATTTTATGATTTCTCGCCTGGCCTCAGGTGTTCTCTGATAAGTATGCAAAATTTCAAATCTCCAATTTAATAAGGGGTTCAGTTAGAAAGAATTGCTTAAAATACGCATGTGGGAGACCAAAAGGTTAAATGAACGATTTTTATAAAAATTTTATGATTTGTCGCATGATGTGTGGTGTTCAGCTATAAGTATGCAAAATTTCACGCCTCCAACCTAATTAGGGGTTCATTTAGAAATAATTGTTTAAAACACACATGTGGGAGCCCAAAGGGTTAAATGTACGACTTTTTCAAAATTTTATGGTTTGTTATTTGATATGAAGTGTTTAACTATAAGTATGCAAAATTTCACGCCTCTAACCTAATTAGGGCTCACTTTGAAAGAATTGTTTAAAATACACATGTGGGAGGCCAAAGGGTTAAATGAACGACTTTTTAAGAATTTTATAGTTTGTCATTTGATGTGAGGTGTTCAGCTATAAGTATGCAAAATTTCCCGCCTCCAACCAAATTGGGGCTCACTTCGAAAGAATTGTTTAAAATACACATGTAGGAACCCAGAGGGTTAAATGAAGGACTTTATCAAAATTTTATAGTTTGTCATTTGATGTGAGGTGTTCAGCTATAAGTATGCAAAATTTCACGCCTCCAACCTAATTAGGACTCAACTGGAAAGAATTGCTTAAAATACACATTTGGAGCCCAAAGTGTTAAATGTACGACTTTTTCAAAATTTTATAGTTTGTCATTTGATGTGAGGTGTTCAGCAATAAGTATGCAAAATTTCACGCCTCCAACCTAATTAGGGCGCAATTAGAAAGAATTGTTTAAAATACACATGTAGGAGTCCAAAGGATTAAATGAACAACTTTATCAAAATTTTATAGTTTGTAATTTGATGTGAGATGTTCAGCTATAAGTATGCAAAATTTCACGCCTCCAACCTAATTAGGTCTCACTCAGAAAGAATTGTTTAAAGTACCCATGTGGGAGCCCAAAGGGTTAAATGTACAACTTTTTTCTAAATTTTATGGTTTGTCATTTGATTTGAGGTGTTCAGCTATAAGTATGCAAAATTTCACGCCTCCAACCTAATTAGGGCTCACTTAGAAAGAATTGTTTAAAATACACATGTGGTAGCCCAAAGGGTTAAATGAACGACTTTATTAAAATTTTATAGTTTGTCATTTAATGTAAGGTGTTCAGCTGTAAGTATGCAAAATTTCATGCCTCCAACCTAATTAAGACTGAATTGGAAAGACTTGTTTAAAATACACATGTGGAGCCCAAAGGGTTAAATGTACGACTTTTTCAAAATTTTAGGATTTGCCGTATGATATGTGGTATTCAGCTATAAGTATACAAAATTTCAAGTCTCCAACATGTATAGTTTCTGAGAACGGGCTCTGTGACAGACGAACAGACGGACAGACAGAGGAGCGAGACGAATAGGGTTTTGTCAGATGACCGAAACCCTAAAAAATAAAGAAAATAAGAAAAAATGATGCTATAAAGCAAAATATTTTATTAAACATCATATAATTGTTTCTAATTTTCACACGCGAAATATAAAATATGCTTTTGGCGATTAAAAAATACTATTGATTAAATATCGCAAAATCTCAAATCAAAGTTTTTATGCCTTTTTTTTCTTTTAAATGCAAAAACAAACAGATTTCTTTTCCTGTTTGATTAAATTTAAATATTTTTTTTGGCACTTCATTATTACTGCGTGTTTTTTTTTTTTAAATTATTTGCTCCATGTGTTTAAACCAGTTGTTTACGGAAACATCTATCGGTGAAAGTGACGCACACCAAATATCTGTGACGTATGCAGATAAAATGTGCTTTTTTATCAGTTTTTTTAATATAATTTTTAAACGATTTGGAACTAATTTTTCATAGTAGGTGACTCTCATAGGTACCTTTTGGTGCAATCAGAAACGCAGATTTCTTTTCCTGTTTGATTAAATTTAAATATTTTTTTTGGCACTTCATTATTACTGCGTGTTTTTTTTTTATTATTATTTGCTACATGTGTTCAAACAGTTGTTTACGGAAACATCTATCGGTGAAAGTGATGCACACCAAATATCTGTGACGTATGCAGATAAAATGTGCTTTTTTATCAGTTTTTTTAATGTAATTTTTAAACGATTTGGAACTAATTTTTCATAGTAGGTGACTCTCATAGGTACCTTTTGGTGCAATCAGAAACGAAATCCGACAAATATTTTTTGAGTTATGCTTGACGAAAGGTTTTTATTAGGCTTTTTTTTTAGTAGGACATCTGGCGTTAATATCCATCGTAGCTGTTATGTGACCAGACAGTAATATTGCGCTGAGTATTAGCCTTCGCTTCGCTTAGACAATTAGAGGTAGTAGACGTTAACTTAAACCTTGCAGGAAAATTGTGATGGATGTAACGGATGGAATTGTAACGGATGTTTGTGATTAAAAGATAATTGTGAATTTTGTAAGCGTCCTCCCACCCGTAACATACCCTTATCATCAATAAATGGGTGGAGGGATTGTAACGCACTTTTCTTTGGAAAAGCTTTCTGTTCTTGAATACATTTAAATTCTTCCTGAAAGTAAGAATTCTGAATCCAACGAACAATATTCTCTTCGGCATCTTTTGTTTCTTTGTAAGTAAGATGTGGTGAAGAAATTTCTGTTTTGTTAGACTTCTTGCATTTTTTGATAAATCTTTGGCAATATGCCAAAATGCGAATAATTTTTGCAAGCGAAGAGTGTTTTTGACACAAATTATCAAATAGATCATTTGATGTGCGGGCGTGAAAGGAAAAAATTGGATCAGACCTTTGTTCGGCTTTGATTAGATCATCAAATTCCTCCGCATTTGAGTCGTCTATGGGCCAATTGGATGGGTCCAAAACCACCCAACTTGGCCCCTTCCACCACAAATCGCAACCTGGAAGACATTTTGGATCAATACCGCGTGAAGCGATATCTGCGGGGTTCTCTTTGGATGAGACAATTCTCCAGTGCTTTGTAGGTAGAATTTCGGTCATTTGAGATGTTCTATTCGCGACAAATGTCTTCCATTTACGCGGATGTGCAAATAGCCAAGAAAGGACGACTTTTGAGTCCGTCCAGGCGAAAATATCGAACTTGTAACTCTTTAATGTTTCCATCACGGAACGGAACAACTTAGATAGTAGGTGCGCACCGCAAAGCTCTAATTTTGGCACTGAAATCTGCTTGATTGGAGCAACTTCAGTTTTAGAAACTAAGAGAAAATAGTTCGTTTTCCCCTTATAACTTTGTCGGCAATAAATTGCGGCAGCATGTGCCAATGTTGAGGCATCAGAAAAACCGTGTAATTCAAACGGGTTACCGGATGAAATCGCGACACATCTAGGAACAGACAATTGATTTAGTCCGTTAAAGGAAATTTGAAATTGTAGCATTTCGTCTGTAAGATGTTGTGGTATAATAGAGTACCAGTCCCCTTTTGTAAGCCAAAGTTTCTGATAAAATACCTTTTAAGTTACTGTACAGGGCGAAATTAGACCTACTGGGTCGAAAATTCGTGCAGACTCAGCTAAAATATGTCTCTTTGTAAGAGGTGGAGTGAGTGTTAATGCAGTTATGAAAATAAAACTATCTGATGAAGAGTTCCAGCTTAAGCCTAGAACCTTGTAGCTTCCGTTGTCACTAGGAATTATTTCAAAATTTGATTCAGTGCTAGAAGAATCTATAAATTCATTAAGAAATGCCTGCGAATTCGAATTCCACTTCTTCAAGTGGAAACCATGCGCGTCTAAACAATCTGTAATCTCCTTGCAAGTGTGTATTGCTTCCCTAACAGTATTCGTACCGGATAATAAATCATCCATGTACATATCCTCTTCTAACATGCGGGAAATGCAAGGATTTTTTGTATAATCCTGAGCGATTTGTTTTATACATCTAGTTGCCAGAAAAGATGCTGGCGCTAAACCATATGTGACAGTTTTCAATTTGTAATTTTTTATTTCCTCATTAGGATTAGACCTCCAAACTATTTGCTGATAAATTTGATCCTCTTCGGCTACCAAAATCTGGCGGTACATTTTTTTCTATGTCCGCAGAAAAGACTATTTTCGGAAATTGAAAATTAAGTAAGATTTCGAAAATGTCCCGTTGTAACTTAGGCCCTACACCCAAAATGGAATTCAAGGAAACACCACTTGAAGTTTTGCATGAAATATCAAAAACTACGCTTAATTTAGTAGTGATACTAGAAGATTTAATAACCGCATGATGAGGAAGAAAGTACCCAGCTAACAATGAACTGCAGAAATTCTATAAAAAAACCGCAGTTGGAAAACTGCGGTGATTTGGCCGATTCCACTACAGATTTTTAGCGGTCAATACAACTACAAAATTACCGCAGTTTACTAACTGCAGTAATTTTGCAGTTGTATTGACCACAAAAATTCTACAGAAAATTTATAGTTATATCAATATTAAAAATTCTGCAGTAATTTCGCAGTTTTATTGACCGCAAAAATTCTGTAGTGGAATCGGCCAAATCACCGCAGTTCTCCAACTGCAGTTTTTTTTTGTAGTTATATCGACCTCAAAAATGTAGGTTTTTTTTACTATCCACTTTGCCTCCCTGAAGAAAGTGCCCTCAGGGGGGCAAAGTAGTGCACGGAGCAGCGGAAGTATATAAAATGATTAAGCGGTCACAGGCTTGGGTGTCAGCAAAATGTAGGAAAGGACCCTCCAAAGGGGGGGGGGGAGTAGTGGATGGAGCACCAGAAATGCATAAAATGATTAAGCGGTCACAGGCCTTACCAACAATATGTCACATGACGGGTATCTGAAAAATTTAGTAAAGTACCCCCCTGAGGGGCAAAGTGGTGAGCCGAGTACCGGAAGTGCATAAAATGATTAAGCAGACACAGGCCTTTCCAACGATATGTCACATGATGAGTGTCAGAAAATTTTAGGAAAGTGCCCCCCAGGGAGGCAAAGCAGTGGGCAGAATACCGAAAGTACATAAAATGATTAAGCAGCCAAAGGCCTTCCCAACGATATGTTACATGACAGGTGTCGGGAAAAGTTAGTAAAGTGCCCCCCTGGGGGGCAAAGTGGTGGGTGTGGTACTGGAAGTGCATAAAATGATTAAGCGGTCACAGGCCTTTCCAACAATATGTCACATGACGGGTGTCGGAAAAAATTAGGAAAGTGCCCCCCAGGGGGGGGAAAGTAGTGGGCGGAATACCGGAAGTGCATAAAATGATTAAACAGCCAAAGGCCTTTCCAACGATATGTTACATGACAGGTGTCGGGAAAATTTAGTAAAGTGCCCCCCTGAGGGGCAAAGTGGTGGGCGGAGTACCAGAAGTGCATAAAATGATTAAGCGGTCACAGGCCTTTCCAACGATATGTCACACGATGAGTGTTAGAAAATTTTTGGAAAGTGCCCCCCACGGGGGGCAAAGTAGTGGGCGGAATACAGGAAGTGCATAAAATGATTAAGCAGCCAAAGGCCTTTCCAACGATATGTTACATGACAGGTGTCGGGAAAATTTAGTAAAGTGCCCCCTGAGGGGCAAAGTGGTGGGCGGAGTACCAGAAGTGCATAAAATGATTAAGCGGTCACAGGCATTTCCAACGATATGTCACATGATGAGTGTCAGAAAATTTTAGGAAAGTGCCCCCCCCCCCCCAGGGGGGCAAAGCAGTGGGCAGAGTACCGAAAGTACATAAAATGATTAAGCAGCCAAAGGCCTTTCCAACGATATGATACATGACAGGTGTCGGGAAAATTTAGTAAAGTGCCCCCCTGGGGGGCGTGGTACCGAAGTGCATAAAATGATTAAGTGGTCACAGGTCTTTCCAACGATATGTTACATGACGGGTATCGGGAAAATTTAGTAAAGTGCCCCCCCGGGGGGCAAAGTGGTAGGCGGGGTACTGGAAGTGCATAAAATGATTAAGCAGTCACAGGCCTTTCCAACAATGTCACATGACGGGTGTCGGAAAAATTTACTAAAGTACACCCCTGGGGGGGGCAAAGTGGGGTGAGGAGTACCGGAAGTGCATAAAAGGATTAAGCGGTTACAGGCCTGTCCAACGATATGTCACATGACAGGTGTTAGCAAAATTTAGGAAAGTACCCCCCAGGGGGGGCAAAGTGGTGGGCAGAGCACCAGAAGTGCATAAAATGATTAAGCAGTCACATGCCTTTTCAATGATATGTCACATAAGGGGCTATGGCAAAATTTAGAAAAATGCCCTCCCACGGGGAGGGGCAGGCGGGGAGAGGGACACGAAGGTGCTAATACAAATAAGCAGCCACACACCTTTCCAAAGATATGTCACATGATGCATGTCGGCAAAATTTAGAAAAGTACCCCCCCCCCCCCCTTGGTGTGAATGTAAATTGAGGGTCATCGTAGGTGCATAACATGAATAAGTGGTAAGAAATTTGCATATTACACAATCTTTCGAGGAAATTCACATATTTCGCACAACCTTTCGAAGAAATTCACTTATTTTACACGATCCTTTGGCAAAAATCGCATTTTTTCCATGACCTTTCAAAGAAATTTGCATATTACACGATCTTTTGACAAAATTTGCATATTTTGCACGATCTTTCGAAGAAATTTGCGTATTTTGCACGATCTTTCAAAGAAACTTGCATATTTCGCACAATCTTTCGAAGAAATTCACATATTTTACACGATCATTTGACAAAAATCACATTTTTTCGCGATTCTTTGACAAAATTCGTGTTTTTTCCGTGACCTCCCAGCTAAAAATGAACTGCAGAAATTCTACAAAAAAACCGCAGTTGGAAAACTGCGGTGATTTGGCCGATTCCACTACAGATTTTTTGCGGTCAATAGAACTACAAAATTACCGCAGTTTACTAACTGCAGTAATTTAGCAGTTGTATTGACCACAAAAATTCTACAGAAAATTTATAGTTATATCAATATTAAAAATTCTGCAGAAATTTCGCAGTTTTATTGACCGCAAAAATTCTGTAGTGGAATCGGCCAAATCACCGCAGTTCTCCAACTGCAGTTTTTTTGTAGTTATATCGACCTCAAAAATGTAGTTTTTTTTAACTGAGTATCCACTTTGCCTCCCTGAGGAAAGTGCCCTCAGGGGGGCAAAGTAGTGCACGGAGCAGCGGAAGTATATAAAATGATTAAGCGGTCACAGGTTTGGGTGTCGGCAAAATGTAGGAAAGTGCCCTCCAAAGGGGGGGGAGTAGTGGATGGAGCACCAGAAAGGCATAAAATGATTAAGCGGTCACAGGCCTTACCAACGATATGTCACATGACAGGTATCAGAAAAATTTAGTAAAGTACCCCCCAAGGGGGGCAAAGCAGTGGGCAGAGTACCAAAAGTACATAAAATGATTAAGCAGCCAAAGGCCTTTCCAACGATATGTTACATGACAGGTGTCGGGAAAATTTAGTAAAGTGACCCCCTGGGGGGCAAAGTGGCGGGTGTGGTACCGAAGTGCATAAAATGATTAAGCAGTCACAGGTCTTTCCAACAATATGTTACATGACGGGTATCTGCAAAAATTAGTAAAGTGCCCCCCCGGGGGGCAAAGTGGTGGACGGGGTACTGGAAGTGCATAAAATGATTAAGCGGTCACAGGCCTTTCCAACGATATGTCACATGATGGGTGTCACAAAAATTTAGGAAAGTGCCCCCCAGGGGGGCAAAGTAGTGGGCGGAGTACCGGAAGAGCATAAAATGATTAAGCAGCCAAGGGCCTTTCGAACGATATGTCACATGACGTTTGTCAGGAAAATTTAGTAAAGTACACCCCTGGGGGGGGCAAAGTGGGGGGTGGGGGAGGAGTACCGGAAGTACATAAAATGATTAAGCAGTTACAGGCCATTCCAACGATATGTCACATGATTAGTGTCAGAAAATTTTAGGAAAGTGCCCCCCTAAGGGGGCAAAGCAGCGGGCAGAGTACCGAAAGTACATAAAATGATTAAGCAGCCAAAGGCCTTTCCAACGATATGTTACATGACAGGTGTCGGGAAAATTTAGTAAAGTGCCCCCTGGGGGCAAAGTGGTGGGTGTGGTACCGAAGTGCATAAAATGATTAAGCAGTCACAGGTCTTTCCAACGATATATTACATAACGGGCATCTGCAAAATTTAGTAAAGTGCCCCCCCCCCCCCGGGAGGCAAAGTGGTGGGCGGGGTACTGGAAGTGCATAAAATGATTAAGCGGTCACAGGCCTTTCCAACGATATGTCACATGACGGGTGTCGGAAAAATTTAGGAAAGTGCCCCCCAGGGGGGCAAAGTAGTGGGCGGAGTACCGGAAGTGCATAAAATGATTAAGCAGCCAAGGGCCTTTCGAACGATATGTCACATGACGGGTGTCAGGAAAATTTAGTAAAGTACACCCCTGGGGGGGGCAAAGTGGGGGGTGGGGGAGGAGTACCGGAAGTGCATAAAATGATTCAGCAGTTACAGGCCATTCCAACGATATGTCACATGACAGGTGTTAGCAAAATTTAGGAAAGTACCCCCCAGGGGGGGCAAAGTGGTGGGCAGAGCACCAGAAGTGCATAAAATGATTAAGCAGTCACAGGCCTTTTCAATGATATGTCACATGAGGGGCTATGGCAAAATTTAGAAAAATGCCCTCCCACGGGGGAGGGGCAGGTGGGGAGAGGGACACGAAGGTGCTAATACAAATAAGCAGCCACACACCTTTCCAAAGATGTCACATGATGCATGTCGGCAAAATTTAGAAAAGTACCCCCCCCCTGGTGTGAATGTAAAGGGAGGGTCATCGTAGGTACATAACATGAATAAGTGGTAAGAAATTTGCATATTACACAATCTTTCGAGGAAATACACATATTTCACACGACCTTTTGAAGAAATTCACTTATTTTACACGATCCTTTGGCAAAAATCGCAGTTTTCTACGACCTTTCAAAGAAATTTGCATATTACACGATCTTTCGAAGAAATTTGCATATTTTGCACGATCTTTCGAAGAAATTTGCATATTTCACACGATCATTTGACGAAATACACATTGTTTTCGCGATCATTTGACAAAAATCACATTTTTTCGCGATTCTTTGACAAAATTAGTGTTTTTTCCGTGACCTTTCAAAGAAATTTGCATATTACATGGTCTTTCGACAAAATTCGCATATTTTACACAATCCTTTGGCAAAAATCACATTTTTTTGCAAGATCCTTCGAAGAAATTTGCATGTTTTCCACGATCTTTTAACGACATTTGCATTTTTTCTGCGATCATTTGACAAAAATCATATTTTTTTGTGATTCTTTGGCGAAATTCACGTTTTTTTCCACGACCTCTCAAAGAAATTTGCATATTACCTGATCTTTCGACAAAATTTGCATATTTCGCACGATCTTTCGAAGAAATTCACATATTTTACACGATTATTTGATGAAATACGCATTTTTTCGCGATTCTTTGACAAAATTCTTGTTTTTTCTGTGACCTTTCAAAGAAATTCGCATATTACATGGTCTTTCAACAAAATTCGCATATTTTACACGATCCTTTGGCGAAAATCACATTTTTTTGCAAGATCCTTCGAAGAAATTTGCATGTTTTCCACGATCTTTTAACGACATTTGCATTTTTTCTACGATCATTTGACAAAAATCATATTTTTTTGTGATTCTTTGGCGAAATTCACGTTTTTTCCACGACCTCTCAAAGAAATTTGCATATTACCCGATCTTTCGACAAAATTTGCATATTTCGCACGATCTTTCGAAGAAATTCACATATTTTACACGATTATTTGACGAAATACGCATTTTTTTGCGATCATTTGACAAAAATCACATTTTTTCGCGATTCTTTGACAAAATTAGTGTTTTTTCCATGACCTTTCAAAGAAATTCGCATATTACATGGTCTTTCGATGAAATTCGCATATTTTACACAATTCTTTGGCAAAAATCACATTTTTTCGCAAGATCTTTCAAAGAAATTCGCATATTTTCCACGATCTTTGAACGACATTTGCATTTTTTCTGCGATCATTTGACAAAAGTTTTTTGTGATTCTTTGGCGAAATTCACGTTTTTCCCACGACCCTTCGAAGAAATTCGTATATTACACGATCTTTCGAAGAAATTCAAGCATTTTGCACGACCTTTTGAATAAACTTGCATATTTTACACGATCTATTGGCAAAAATCATGTTTTTTTGCAATTCTTTGATGGAAATCGTGTCTTTTTCGTGATCCTTTAATGAAAATCTCATTTTTCCGGCAATCCTTTGATGAAAATTGCGTTTCCCAGCGATCCTTTGACGAAAATTGCGTTTCGCAGCGATCCTTTGACGAAAATTGCGTTTCCCAGCGATCCTTTGACGGGAGTCGCATTTTTTCCTGTAATCCTTTGACGAAAATCGCATTTTTCCCATGATTCTTTGACATTAATTGCATTTTTTCCATGATCCTTTGACAATTGTGCTCAATTTGGTGCGGTTCGTAGTCACGTTTTTGTTATATTTCATACACTCCCACTACAACCCTTCCCTCATTAAAAATGTTAACAAATTTTAATGCATATTTGCATTGATCCCAGGAATAATAAAATTCAATGCTGAAAAAGCGGAATTCCGCGTTTCTGCAGTAAAGTAGAACGTCTGAAAACATCTTTCAATTACATAGTTTCTGAACACAAACACCTGCTAGTTTCATGCATTTCCAAACAAAAATAATTTAAAACGTATGTCATAAAGTTGCCTCTTTGGATTTGAGAACACCCATAATGAAAAGCATTCACCATAACAAATGCACAGGGATAAATTCAGTCAGGAGATGCAGCGTTCCCACATCATATATATATACATACATAGATATAATGCTAATAATGTATTATACTTAAATTGAAGGATGACATTTATAAAAATATTTTACTCAAATTTTTCCGATAGATTTCAGTACAATTTAAAAAAAAAAAAAAAAAAAACAGAGCAAACATAAATACGTCAATTTTTTTAAATTGAACAGAACTGAAATTATCAATGCAAGTTTGAAAATATGAATTTCATAAAGTACGATAAATGCCACATATAATTTCTCTTTAAAAAAAATCCCAAAACTTCCTTAAATAAAATTGCACATAACAAAACTTTTTCAAAGAAAATTACGTCATAAGAACAGTTATTACTTTGTTCATTCTGACACTATTTTCTAGGTGTGCCCACTTGAGGAGAAAAGTAATGTGAAGCTCCCTAATTTTTAGATAATTTCATATATAAACATCAAGCAAACACAATTAATTCTATATTATTAATTGAAAAAATTCTAAAATGCCTATAAATTAGTGATTTGGGGACAAATCTACAACTAATGTCACAAATAATGGCTGTTTGTTTACATCAGATGAATCAGAGATTAAGGGTAATGTTTACATTAATGTCAAGATTATAAGTAATTTAAGGGGGAACAAATGTCATATCTTTCCGTCGAAAGAAAATTTGCAAAATTTGTCAGTCAGTTGTATGAAAATATCTCAAAATTCATCAATCAGTCGCAGATTAAAAGTTAATTATTTTTTTCAGTCAGACATGGAAAAAAATGCAAGTTTTGTGACTCTGTCACAGAATGAAAATACTAAATTCACAAATCAGTCATAAAAAATATTGCAAAATTTTAACAATTGAAGCATTAATTAATCAAACAATCACTTACCTTTAGTGTTTTTAGGTATTTTATGAATTGTTATTAATAATAATCTCAACTTTTTGTATTAAATAATAAAGAGCTAAAAATAACATGAAGCAAAGTAATGGCTTGATGAAAAAGAATATGCAAAACAGAAAAGAAAATCTGTGACGACCGCTGCCAGTCTTGAACTTTCTGCAAACTGGCGTCGGAAAAAAACCCCGCCCGTATATGACATCTGGGCAAGTACATGCACTTTCTAATCTTAATCTTTTGGAGATTTTTTTTTTAATATCTCGTTTGCATTCCCATGCTTTTGTTTGCATTGGGTAACTAAAGACGATCTCTAAAATACACCTTTTTTTTTTATGAGGACGTTAATCTTTTTCAGACAAAAATAGCCTCAGAAAAAAAACCTGCAAACAAAATCAAAAAAGTAAAAAACGGCTGTTGTAAAGAACGACCTCAGCTGGCATACAGAATAATTTCAAAATATGGAAATGCAAATGAGATACTTAAAAAAAAATTTCTTATAAGATTAATATTACAGGGCAGGCGTTTTCATGTGAGTGAAGTAACCTCTTAAGTAAGTAGTGGAGATTCTTTGCAAAAATCGACTTCATACTGTATAGTACTGTGTTTACTATCATAATAGTCGCACTTTTTTTTGCCAAATTTTTATTGTGAAAGTCTAGGTGCAACTATTATGCGGAGAAATCTACTGCATAATATTGTACACTGAAATGCTGAAACATTACTGGTATAAAAAAACACATAATAAAATTAGTAACTTACCAAATGTTTCCAGATTATGTGATGTTTATTAAATACCATTTTCTTTTTATGGTAATATTTTTATAGATGTAAAATTTACAAATAATCTTTGTGAAAATTTCAACAAAAAATTATCATAATAAATTTCTTTTACTAAAGGTTTCAGTATCACTATTGTAATGAGAGTCGGTGTCTGAAGAATCTCCGTCATTCCATAAAATGTCATCTTCGCTTCCGTCCAAAGCGTCAAAGATACCCATCTTCTTAAAATTTTTTGGAAATTATATCGCTTGTCATTAAAGTCGAGCTTTGTAATGTCCAACTACACATTAGTTCCAGGGATGGGCGCCTTACTTTTCCACTGGGAATTTTCTCGTTGTTCCCATTGATTATCCAATATCCATATACTCGTCTTATATTGTCTTGCAGAATCTCTTTGACTCCTCCGGGAATTATCACAAGATCTGTTTTGCCTTCTGAAAGTTTTTTCTTTACATCATCAACAAAATGTCTTCAGAAACTATCAAGTACCAGCATGGCTGTTTTTTTTAGCAATGCTCAAGACCTTTTCTTCCAAACGTTGCGAACCCAATCTTTCATAATTTTTTCATCCATTCAATTCATGAAAAGAAAATAGTTTGACGATTTTTTCTGCTTCAAATCAGGGGTGAGACTATTACACAAGTAAACACGGCAGTCTATTGAGTGCTGCTTTGCAGAATTGCTGAGCATCGAATACCAAGTACTAGTGTATACTAAGGCAGAAACATTCATGCACACACTCTAATCAATACTGACCACTCGACTGGAGGCAGAATTTTTAGGTAGCTTTCTTTACAAAAAGCTACCTGTTGCAGCCGTTCGGAGGAAAGCGATTTCAAAAAATTTTGGTATATTTTCATCGATCATGACCCCCAGACACCGAAACCACCCTCCGTTCAAAATTGATATATATATATATATATATATATATATATATATCAATATATATATATATATATATATATCTGACCTATGTCACACTGTAACACTCGTATTTATGAACCGATTTGGATGTAATTCGTTGTGTCCATAGTACATACCAATGTCTCGACCGAGTTCGTTGGCCAGCTTCATCCGCCATTTTGTTTCAAAATGGCGGCCATTTAAACATTTTTAAAAAATTTAAAATTTGAAATGTGGTACCAAAAATTTGAAAATGGAAAAATATTTTTTTCTTATGTATTTGACCTTTATACAAAGACTCCGTAGCAGTTTTTGTTTCGCCTATATCTTAAAAAATGGCTGAGTTATAGCATTTTGAATTTCTAGCGAAGCTGACATTTTGAAACGTCCTGAATTTTGTCACGCGATAAAAAGCGTATTTATGAACCGATTTGGATGTAACTTCGTTTATACATAGTACAGACCAATGTCTCGACCGAGTTCGTTGGCCAGCTTCATCCGCCATTTTGTTAAAAAATGGCGACCATTTAAAATTTTAAGAAAAATTTAAATATGAAATGTTGTACCAAAAAATTGAAAATTGGAAAAATATTTTTTTCTTATGTGTTTGACCTTGATAAAAAGATTCGGGAGCAGTTTTTGTTTCGTCTATATCTTTAAAAATGGTTGAGTTATAGCATTTTGAATTTCTAGCGTGGCTGACATTTTGAAACGCCCTGATATTTGCCACGTGATAACAGACGTATTTATGAACCGATTTGGATGTACATTGGTGTGTACATAGTACATACAAATAACTCAACCGAGTTCGTTGGTCAGCTTCATCCGCCATCTTGTTTCAAAATGGCGGCCATTTAAAAAAATTAAAAAAAAATTAAATTTAAAATGAGATACCAAAAAATTAGAAAATGAAAAAGATTTCTTTTGTATGTGTTTGGCCTTAATACAAAGATTCCGGAGCAGGTTTTGTTTCATCTATATCTAAAAAAATGGCTGTGTTATAACATTTTGAATTTCTATTGTGGCTGACATTTTAAAACGACCTGATTTTTGTCACGCGATGACAGGCGTATTTATGAACCGATTTGAATGTAACTTGGTCTGTACATAGTGCATACCAATGTCTCGACCGAGTTCGTTGGCCAGCTTCATTCGCCATCTTGTTTCAAAAGGGTTGCCATTTTTTTTTTTAAATGTAATTTAAAATTTAAAATGAGGTATTAAAAAATTGGAAAATGAAAAAGATTTTTTTGTGTGTTTGGCTTTGATACAAAGATTTTGGAGCAGTTTTTGTTTCTGAAAATTTGTTCTTTTGTTTATATCTTAAAAAGCGGTTGAATTATAGCACTTTGAATTTCTATCATGGCTAACACATTGAAACGATCTTGTATTTGTCACGCGATACCACACGTATTCGCCTATTTCCATGGAAGAAGGCATGTGGATAGTATACATCAATATCTCGACCAAGTTCGCTGGCCAGCTTCATCAGCCATCTTGTTTCAAAATGGCGACCATTAAATTAAAAAAAATTATATTTAAAGTAAGGTGCAAAAAAATTAGAAATTGAAAAAGGTTTCTTCCTTAAGTATTTGACCTTGAGATAAGGGTTCAGGAGCATTTTTTGTTTGTCTTTACCTTAAAAAATGGTCCATATATAGCAGTTTCAATTTTTAACGTGGGGGACATTTTGAAAAATCTGATTTTTTGCCTGCAGCACTCGTATATATCCACCGATTCCGATGCGAGTGAGCATGTGCACAGCAATTACTAAGGTCTCGACCAAGTTCACTGGTTAGCCTCATCCACCATGTTGTCTTAAAATGGCAGGCACTTTAAGAAATCGCCGAATTTAGCAGCCAAATATAAGTTACTTTAAATAAAAGCAGCTTGGATAAAGCTGACTAATTTCGCGAAATTCTCATTCATAATGATTTATTATTGATAAAAATTAAAATTGAATCTCCTACATTCGGTTTCCACTTAATTGAGCTTCGTGTGTTTGAATAATATAATTTGGCTTTTTTAAAATAAGGAATATGAAAGCTACCTCTTCCTCCCGGCACTGGCCGGAAGGACTTTTTTTAAAAGAAGTTGCCAGACAAATTTAAAAGAAAAATTGCTTAAATAAAAAACATTGAAAAGTGGGAAGGGTTAGTTCCAGGCCATTGGACAACCGCTGTGGCTTCAAGTTTAATCTTCAGCAGCAGTTGAGGGTAGGCAGATTTAAAAAAAAAAAAAAAAAAAAAAAAAAAAAAAAAAAAAAAATAGATGTAAGATTTTTGCATTGTCTGAAAACATAATTTTTCTGTTTACTTTTAAAATTTAATTTTATTCCAAAATTTAATAAGTCATGCACTTTGTTTTAAAATGTTTAAAACCAGCAGCACTACTTGAAAAGTTACATTAAATAACCCGAACAATACACACACACAAAAAAAACTATTCAATAAAAAACTTAGATTATTGAACTCTTTTCCTCTGTAGTAAAAATAAATTACTTAAATTTACACTAACTAGCTTTTAATCAGCTACACCTCTATTATTCTTTAAAGAAAAACCAAAAAATATACATATAAATAGTATTTTGCACCTACAAATCCTCCTCCGAGATATTTTATTGGTGCGACTATTATTTTCTACTGTTGAATAGTATATCCGAATTTTTTAAAAAGGGCCCACTTTTTTGGAAGTATAATAGTCCTTTCAAAAAGAGAGATCAAGCTCGGTACATAATTTAGAAATCTTAAATACACATTCTAAAAGAATAATCAAAGTATTATACGGACAAGTCAGATTTAAAAAATAGTATACGAACACGAACGCAAAAACCGAACGGGCATGGTGTCAGTTCTTTAAAAAATTAGCTCGGTACATAATATTCGCAATGTTATGGTTATTGACATTCATTTAAAAAAAAAAAAAATAATAATTAACGCGAAAGCATAATACGAACAAAACGGGATATGAAAAATAGACGAAGGTCGAATCGCGAGTCACATGTATTGTAAATAAAACATTCCGCCGCCTAGATCGAAAGTTGAGTTGTACGAGCACTACTGCTTCATCCGCCGGAATCCAGATAGATTTTTCGCTGTTAGCGAAACGAGATCGACCAATCAGAAAGCTTGCTTCCTTAAAACAGGGAAAAGTTCGCGAAATGTGAGCTTCTGATTGGTCAATCTCGTTTCGCTAACAGCGCAAAATGTATCTGCATCCCGGACAGAATTTAGAATAAAAAATATTATTTAAATAATATTAATTTATTATATATTATTAATAATTATTAATTATAAATATTAATTATTTAAATTATATTATTCATATTATGTAATATATAATTAATATTATATTAAATATCAATAATTATTAATTATAAATATTAATTATTTAAATTATATTATTCATATTATGTAATATATAATTAATATTATATTAAATATCAATAATTATTAATTATAAATATTATTAATAATTATTAAATCAATTATAATTAAAAATTAATTTAAATAATAAATATTTATTTACAGTCAGAAATGCAGCCTCAGCTTCGTGAACAATAATCAAATATTCCAATGTAAATTTAAAATAAAATATTTAATAAGAATTTTTTTTTTTTCATTCGTTTTTATAAAGTAGAAGTAATTTTCATACGAACTGGGAGTCATGTATTTTCGGGGAGAAGGGCAAATTGTGCATTTAATAAATTCGGGTCCGGGTGTGCTATGAAAAAGAAAAAAAGGGGGGGGGGATGCCTCCTCATTGGATTTTGAAATTAAAGTAAAAAAAAAAAAAATCTGCTTTTGAAAAACACAGTAGAATTTATTTCTTTCGAGTATGTTTAAAAAAAGGGAAGCTGGAATTTTCCGTTTAGGGGAGGAGGGGGGCATAGGAGAGCAACTACCCCTCCCTAGATTTTGAAGTAAGTAACTAATTTTATTTTCTTATTTTGAAAAACATAATAAAATTTATTCTTTGCGAGTGACTAAAAAAAAGAAACCAAGAATTTTCCGTCAGGAGGCGGGGGGGGGGGGGGGGTTATAGAACAGTCATTTGTTCCTCCCAGATTTTAAAATATAAGTAACTAATTTTTTTTCTACCGGTTTTGAAATAGTGAAATTTATTTATTTCGACTAACTTAAATTAAAAGAGGAACTAAAAAGTTTCAGTTGAGGGAACGGTATAGGAGGCCCATTGCCCTTCCCTGTATTTTGAAATTGTATAAACTAAGTTTTCTTTTTTTCCTATTTTGAAAACATAGAAGAATTTATTTTTTTTCGAGTAACTTAAAAAAAAAGGAAACAAGAATTTCCGTTTAGGGGAAGGTGGCATAGGAGACCAATTACCTCTCCCTAGATATTTCAATTTAAGTAACCCAATTTTTTCTCTCCTGTTTTGAAAAACATAGTAAAATTTATTCTTTGCGAGTAACTTAAAAATTAAGGTAACCAAAATTTTCCGTTAAAAGAGGGGAGCCTAGGGGAGTCATTGTTGCTCCCTGGATTTTGAAACATATATGTAACTGAATTTTCTTTTTCTCCGATTTTGTACATAGTAAAATTTATTTATATTCAGAAACTTAAAATAAAAGAGAAGCAGTATATCAGAAATATCAGTTGAGCGGTGGATGGGGGGGAAGGGGGGATAGGAGAAAAAAGCCATTTCCCTTCCCTGGATTTTGAAATTTAAGTAATTAAATTTTCTTTTTTTATGAAATGTATAGTAAAATTCATTCTTTTTCAGTATTTTAAAATAAAATGCCTGGGGGTGGGGAGGGGGATAAGAGAAAAGCCATTTCCCTTCCCTGGATTTTGAAATTTAAGTAATTAAATTTTCTTTTTTTCTTTCTTTTTTTTTATGAAATGCATAGTAAAATTCATTCTTTTTCAACATTTTAAAATAAAAGAAATAAAAAAATTCCGTTAAGGAGGGTGGGGGGGATGGAAGGACCATGCCAATCCCTGAAGTCTGAAATTCAATTAATGGAATTATATTATTTTCTCCGATTTTGAAAAATATAGTAAAATTTATTTATTCCGTATAGCTTAAAATTAAACAGAAACTAAGAATTTTTCTGTTGGGGGAGAGATTCACCCCCCCCCCCCCTATATCTCACTCTTAGTAGTTAATTTCGGTCGAGTGTTTTTTATGTTTATGTATTTAAACTTTATCATAAAGTCAGGTTAAAAACAGTGTAATTTTTTGTGGGGGGGGGGGGGGTGAGGGAGATGTAGCCCGAGGTTATCGGCATTCCCTCGTGGATTTTGACATTTGGTTTTAACTAAATAATTTCTTTTTCTCTGATTAACACATAATAAAATTTATACTTTTCGGCCAAGTAAAATAATTAAACACTAAGAGAAAGACGGGAAACTGGTAAAATTAAAGAGATGAAATTACTTCAATACTGCTGTATTACTACAGACGCAAAATCTCATTATTTTAAAAGTTTATGATGACTTCACTTAAACTATAGTATTTTTGAGGTTAATAGCACAGAGAATTTTTGAAATAAAGGACCACAAAATTACGCCACATTAGCCGCAGAATTTCTAAAGTATTTTTATAGTCGAGATTGCACTACAGAAAATCTATAGTTGACTATAGAAAAACATCAAAAATACTCCACTTCTGTAGAAAAACTGCAGTTCATTTTTAGCTGGGGCTTTCAAAGAAATTCGCATATTACATGGTCTTTCGACAAAATTCGCGTATTTTACACGATCCTTTGGCGAAAATCACATTTTTTTGCAAGATCCTTCGAAGAAATTCGCATGTTTTCCACGATCTTTTAACGACATTTGCATTTTTTCTGCGATCATTTGACAAAAATCATATTTTTTGTGATTCTTTGGCGAAATTCGCATTTTTTCCACGACCTTTCAAAGAAATTTGCATATTACACGATCTTTCGACAAAATTTGCATATTTCGCACGATCTTTTGAAGAAATTTGCATATTTCACACGATCTTTCAAAGAAATTCACATTTTATACGATCATTTGACGAAATATGCATTTGTTTTCGTGATCATTTGACAAAAATCGCATTTTTTTGCGATTCTTTGACAAAATTCGTGTTTTTTCCGTGACCTTTCAAAGAAATTCGCATATTACATGGTCTTTCGACGAAATTTGCATATTTTCCACGATCTTCCAACAACATTTGCATTTTTTCTGCGATTATTTGACAAAAATCATATTTTTTTGTGATTCTTTGGCAAAATTCGCGTTTTTCCCACGACCCTTCGAAGAAATTCGCATATTACACGATCTTTCGATGAAATTCGAGCATTTCGCACGACCTTTTGAATAAACTTGCATATTTTACACGATCTATTGGCGAAAATCACGTTTTTTTGCAATTCTTTTATGGAAATCCTGTCTTTTTCGTGATCCTTTAATGAAAATCTCATTTTTCCGGCAATCCTTTGACGAAAATCGCGTTTTCCAGCGATCCTTTCACGAAAATTGAGTTTCCCAGCGATCCTTTCACGAAAATTGAGTTTCCCAGCGATCCTTTGACGAAAATTGCGTTTCCCAGCGATCCTTTGACAGGAGTCGCATTTTTTCCTGTAATCCTTTGACGAAAATCGCATTTTTCCCATGATCCTTTGACAATTGTGCTCAATTTGGTGCGGTTCGTAGTCGCGTTTTTGTTATATTTCCTACACTCCCACTACAACCGTTCCCTCATTAAAAATGTTAAAAAATTTTAATGCATATTTGCATCGATCTCAGGAATAATAAAATTCAAGGCTGAAAAATCAGAATTCCGCGTTTCTGCAGTAAAGTAAAACGTCTGAAAACATCTTTCGATTACATAGTTTCTGAACACAAACACCTGCTAGTTTCATGCATTTCCAAACAAAAATAATTTAAAACGTATGTCATAAAGTTGCCTCTTTGGATTTGAGAACACCCATAATGAAAAGCATTCACCTTAACAAATGCACGGGGATAAATTCAGTCAGGCGATGCTGCGTTCCCACATCATATATATATATATATATATATATATATATATATATATACACACATAGATATAATGCCAATAAAGTATTATACTTAAATTGAAGGATGACATTTATAAAAATATTTTACTCAAATTTTTCCGATAGATATCAGTACAATTTAAAAAAAAAACTAGTTGGATGTGCCAATCCCAAAACTTTCTTCTATCTTATACATCTTAATATTTCAAAACCTAGTTACACATGTTAATACTTCAATATTATTAGTTCAATACTAAGCCAACTTTGATTTTCATCTTAAATTTCTGCTCAAGTCAATTAAACGGCTAAAAACGAGTTAATCTATATCATGATATTTGTAAAAAATATTATTTTTTCCTTATTTTGTTGTTATTAGCTGTTTGCGAATAGCCGGCTTAGCAGGAAGCGAGTTCCCGCCGCTGCATGAGCCGCCGATGCACAAGAGAACTACGAAAAATCAAGAAAAGTATACAAAAATCGCTAGCACAGAGCCCCTTTACCGCGCAATATTTCCAAATTCTAGGAGGACCTGTTGGCCACAGCCAAAAACAAGCACAAAAATTTTGGTTCAATTGTATGCATAATTTTATATGTTGTTCGACGGTACAATAATGAAAATGGCACAGAGATCGGAATTATAGCGCCCCCTTCTGGCGTAATTTTTTCAAGTTCAGGGAGGACTTGTTTGCCATAGCCAGAAACATGCACACAAAATTTGGTTCAATTATATGGATAACTTCATACACTTTTCGATGATACAATAATGAAAATGGTACAGACATCTCAATTATAGTGCCCCCTACCGGCAGAATTTTTCCAAATTCAGGGAGGACCTTCGTGACATGACCAAAAACAAACACATAGAATTTGGTTCAATTCTATGCATAACTTCATACACTTTTCGACGGTACAATATTCAAAATGGCACAAAAATTGCACAAAAATCGCTATTACAGCGCCCTCTACGGGCGATTTTTTTATAAATTAAGGAAGGACCTCCTTTCCATAGCCAAGAACTTAAAAAATTTTTTTGGTTCAATTCTATGCATAACTTCATACACTTTTCGATGGTACAATGTTCAAAATCGCACAAAAATCGCTATTACAGCACCCCCTAACGGCAATTTTTTTTGCAAATTCAGGGAGGACCTGCTTGCCATATCCAAAAACTTAAAATAAAAATTTGGTTTAATTCTATGCATAACTTCATACACTTTTCGATGGTACAATGTTCAAAATCGCACAAAAATCGCTATTACAGCACCCCCTAACGGCAATTTTTTTTGCAAATTCAGGGAGGACCTGCTTGCCATATCCAAAAACTTAAAATAAAAATTTGGTTTAATTCTATGCATAACTTCATACACTTTTGGACGGTACAACATTCAAAATCGCACAAAAATCGCTATTACAGCGCCCCCTACCGGTGAATTTTTTCCAAATTCCGGGAGACGAGCTTGCCATAGTAAAAACTTAAAATAAAAATTTGGTTCAATTCTATGCATAACTTCATACACATTTGGATGGTACAATATTCAAAATCGCACAAAAATCGCATTTACAGCGCCCCCTACCGGCGAAGTTTTTCCAAATTCAGGGAGGACCTGCTTGCCATATCCAGAAACTTCAAATAAAAATTTGGTTCAATTTCATGCATAACTCCATACACTTTTGGATGGTACAATATTCAAAATCGCACAAAAATTGCTATATCAGCGCCCCCTACCGGCGATTTTTTTCCAAATTCAGGGAGGACCTGCTTGCCATATCCAAAAACTTAATATAAAAATTTGGTTCAATTCCATGCATAACTCCATACACTTTTGGATGGTACAATATTCAAAATCGCACAAAATTGCTATATCAGCGCCCCCTACCGGCGCATTTTAACCAAATTCCAGGAGGACCTGCTTGCCATAGCCAAAAACTTAACATAAAAATTTGGTTTAATTCTATGCATAACTTCATACACTTTTTGATGGTACAATGGCGACAGACAGACGGACAGACAGACAGACGGACAGACGGACACACAGACAGACAGACATTTTCTATAAA
This sequence comes from Maratus speciosus, assembly GCA_963932465.1. Lineage (NCBI taxonomy): Eukaryota > Metazoa > Arthropoda > Arachnida > Araneae > Salticidae > Maratus > Maratus speciosus. The sequence goes on from OZ010790.1 coordinate 70,774,683, forward strand.
CATGTTTTTTGGAATCTCTGACCCCTAAAACTTGTAAATCCGTCGAAAACCGGAAGTCGAAAAAAATTTCGATTACAATACTTTCTTCTATTGAAGATAGAAGAAAGTAAAAATCAGAGTAAACATAAATACGTCAATTTTTTTAAATTGAACAGAACTGAAATTATCAATGCAAGTTTTAAAATATGAATTTCATAAAGTACGAAAAATGTCACACATAATTTTTCTTGTGCCCACTTGAGGAGAAAAGTAATGTGAAGCTCCCTAATTTTTTGATAATTTCATATATAAACATCAAGCAAACACAATTCTATATTATTAATTGAAAAAATTCTAAAATGCCTATAAATTAGTGATTTGGGGACAAATCTACAACTAATGTCACAAATAATGGCTGTTTGTTTACATCAGATGAATCAGAGATTAAGGGTAATGTTTACATTAATGTCAAGATTATAAGTAATTTAAGGGGGAACAAATATCATATCTTTCTGTCGAAAGAAAATTTGTCAGTCAGTTGTATGAGAATATCTCAAAATTCATCAATCAGTCACAGATCAAAAGTTAATTATTTTTTTCAGTCAGACATGGGAAAAAATGCAAGTTTTGTGACTCTGTCACAGAATGAAAATACTCAATTCACAAATCAGTCATAAAAAATATTGCAAAATTTTAACAATTGAAGCGTTAATTAATCAAACAATCACTTACCTGTAGTGTTTTTAGGTATTTTATGAACTGTTATTAATAATAATCTCAACTTTTTGTATTAAATAATAAAGAGCTAAAAATAATATGAAGCAAAGTAATGGCTTGATGAAAAAGAATATGCAAAAGAGAAAAGAAAATCTGTGACGACCGCTGCCAGTCTTGAACTTTCTGCAAACTGGCGTCGGAAAACCCCCCCGCCCGTATATGACATCTGTGCTCATGCAAGTACATGCACTTTCTAATCTTAATCTTTTGGAGATTTTTTTTTAAATATCTCGTTTGCATTCCCATGTTTTTACATGATTTTGTTTGCATTGGGTAACTAAAGACGATCTCTAAAATGCACTTTTTTTTTTATGAGGACGTTAATCTTGTTCAGACAAAAATAGCCTCAGAAAAAAAACCTGCAAACAAAATCAAAAAATTAAAAAACGGCTGTTGTAAAGATCGACCTCAGCTGGCAAACAGAATAATTTCAAAATATGGAAATGCAAATGAGATACTTTAAAAAAATTTCTTATAAGATTAATATTACAGGGCAGGCGTTTTCATGTGAGTGAAGTAACCTCTTAAGTAAGTAGTGGAGATTCTTTGCAAAAATCGACTTCATACTGTATAGTACTGTGTTTACTCTCATAATAGTCGCACTTTTTTTGCCAAATCTTTATTGTGAAAGTCTAAATGCAACTATTATGCGGAGAAATCTACTGCATAATATTGTACACTGAAATGCTGAAACATTACTGGTATAAAAAAACACATAATAAAATTAGTAACTTACCAAATGTTTCCAGATTATGTGATGTTTATTAAATACCATTTTCTTTTTATGGTAATATTTTTATAGATGTAAAATTTACAAATAATCTTTGTGAAAATTTGAACAAAAAATTATCATAATAAATTTCTTTTATTAAAGGTATCAGTATCACTATTGTAATGCGAGTCTGTGTCTGAAGAATCTCCGTCATTCCATAAAATCTCATCTTCGCTTCCATCCAAAGCGTCGAAGATACCCATCTTCTTAAAATTTTTTTGAAATTATATCGCTTGTCATTAAAGTCAAGCTTTGAAATGTCCAACTACACATTAGTTCCAGGGATGGGCGCCTTACTTTTCCACTGGGAATTTTCTCGTTTTTCCCATTGATTATCCAATATCCATATACTCGTCTTATATTGTCTTGCAGAATCTCTGTGACTTCTCCGGGAATTATCACAAGATCTGTTTTGCCTTCTGAAAGTTTTTTCTTTACATCATCAACAAAATGTCTTCGGAAACTATCAAGTACCAGCATGGCTGGTTTTTTGAGCAATGCTCAAGACCTTTTCTTCCAAACGTTGCGAACCCAATCTTTCATAATTTTTTCATCCATTCAATTTATGAAAAGAAAATAGTTTGACGATTTTTTCTGCTTCAAATCAGGGGTGAGACTATTACACAAGTAAACACGGCAGTCTATTGAGTGCTGCTTTGCAGAATTGCTGAGCATCGAATACCAAGTACTAGTGTATACTAAGGAAGAAACGTTCATGCACACACTCTAATCAATACTGACCACTCGACTGAAGGCAGAATTTTTTTAAAAAGAAGTTACCAAACAAATTTAAAAGAAAAATTGCTTAAATTAAAAACATTGAAAAGTGGGAAGGGTTAATTCCAGGCCATTGGACGACCGCTGTGACTTCAAGTTTAATCTTCAGCAGCAGTTGGGGGTAGGCAGATTAAAAAAAAAAAAAAAAATAGATGTAAGATTTTTGCACTGTCTGAAAACATACATTTTCTGTTTACTTTTAAAATTTAATTTTATTCCAAAATTTAATAAGTCATGCACATTGTTTTAAAATGTTTAAAACTAGCAGCACTACTTGAAAAGTTACATTAAATAACCCGAACAATACACACACAAAAAAAACTATTCAATAAAAAACTTAAATTGATTATTGAATTCTTTTCCTCTGTAGTAACAATAAATTACTTAAATTTACACTAACTAGCTTTTAATTAGCTACACCTCTATTATTCTTTAAAGAAAAACCAAAAAATATACATGTAAATAGTATCTTGCACCTACAAATCCTCCTCCGAAATATTTTATCGGTGCGACTTTTATTTTCTATTGTTGAATAGTATATCCGAATTTTTTAAAAAGGGCCCACTTTTTTGGATAATAGTCCTTTCAAAAAGAGAGATCTAGCTCGCTACATAATTTAGCAATCTTACATATCCATTCTAAAAGAATAATCAAAGTATTATACGGACAAAACAGATTTAAAAGATACTATACGAACGCAAAAACCGAACGGGCATGGTGTCAGTTCTTTAAAAAATTAGCTCGGTACATAATATTCGCAATGTTATGGTTATTGACATTCATTAAGAAAAAATAATAATTAACGCGAAAGCATAATACGAACAAAAGGGGCTATGAAAAAAAAGACGAAAGCCGAATCGCGAGTCACATGTATTGTAAATAAAACATTCCGCCTAGATCGAAAGTTGAGTTTTACTAGCACTACTGCTTCACCCGCCGGAATCCAGATAGATTTTTCGCTGTTAGCGAAACGAGATCAACCAATCAGAAAGCTTGCTTCCATAAAACAGGGAAAAGTTCGCAAAATGTGAGCTTCTGATTGGTCAATCTCGTTTCGCTAACAGCGCAAAATGTATCTGCATCCCGGACAGAATTTAGAATAAAAAATATTATTTAAATAATATTAATTTATTATATATTATTAATAATTATTAATTATAAATATTAATTATTTAAATTATATTATTCATATTATGTAATATATAATTAATATTATATTAAATATCAATAATTATTAATTATAAATATTATTAATAATTATTAAATCAATTACAATTAAAAATTAATTTAAATAATAAATATTTATTTACAGTCAGAAATGCAGCCTCAGCTGTGTGAACAATAATCAAATATTCCAATGTAAATTTAAAATAAAATATTTAATAAGATTTTTTTTTTCATTCGTTTATATAAAGTAGAAGTAATTTTCATACGAACTGGGAGTCATGTATTTTCGGGGAGAAGGGCAAATTGTGCATTTAGTAAATCCGGGTCCGGGTGTGCTATGAAAAAGAAAAAAGTGTGTGTGTGTGGGGGGGGGGGAGGGCGATGCCTCCTCATTGGATTTTGAAATTAAAGTAAAAAAAAAAATCTGCTTTTGAAAAACATAGTAGAATTTATTCCTTTCGAGTATGTTTAAAAAAAAGGGAAGCTGGAATTTTCCGTTTAGGGGAGGAGGGGGGCATAGGAGAGCAACTACCCCTCCCTAGATTTTGAAGTAAGTAACTAATTTTATTTTCTTATTTTGAAAAAGCATAATAAAATTAATTCTTTGCGAGTGACTAAAAAAAAGAAACCAAGAATTTTCCGTTAGTAGAAGGCGGGGGGGGGGGGGGGATGTTATAGAACGGTCATTTGTTCCTCCCAGGATTTTAAAATATAAGTAACTATTTTTTTTTCTACCGGTTTTGAAATAGTGAAATTTATTTAATTCGACTAACTTAAATTAAAAGAGGAACTAAAAATTTTCCGTTGAGGGAACGGTATAGGAGGCCCATTGCCCTTCCTTGGATTTTGAAATTGTATAAACTAAATTTTCTTTTTTTCCTATTTTGAAAACATAGAAGAATTTATTTTTTTTCGAGTAACTTAAAAAAAGGAAACAAGAATTTCCATTTAGGGGAAGGTGGCATAGGAGACCAATTACCCCTCCCTAGATATTTCAATTTAAGTAACCCAATTTTTTCTCTCCTGTTTTGAAAAACATAGTAAAATTTATTCTTTGCGAGTAACTTAAAAATTAAGGTAACCAAAATTTTCCGTTAAAAGAGGGGAGCCTAGGGGAGTCATTGTTGCTCCCTGGATTTTGAAACATATGTGTAACTGAATTTTTTTTTCTCCGATTTTGTACATAGTAAAATTTATTTATATGCAGAAACTTAAAATAAAAGAGAAGCAGTATATCAGAAATATCAGTTGCGCGGGGGAAGGGGGGAAAGGAGGATAGGAGAAAAAAGCCATTTCCCTTCCCTGGATTTTGAAATTTAAGTAATTAAATTTTCTTTTTTTATGAAATGCATAGTAAAATTCATTCTTTTGGAGTATTTTAAAATAAAAGAAATAAAATATTCCGTTAAGGAGGGGGGGGGGGTGGAAGACCCATTGCCATCCCTGAAGTCTGAAATTTAATTAACGGAAATATCTTATTTTCTCCGATTTTGAAAAATATAGTAAAATTTATTTATTCCGAATAACTTAAAATTAAACAGAAACTAAGAAGTTTCTGTTGGGGGAGAGATTCACCCCCCTATATCTCACTCTTGGTAGTTAATTTTCGGTCGATTTTTTTTATGTTTATGTATTTAAGCTTTATCTTAAAGTCAGGTTAAAAAGAGTTCTTTTTTTTTGGGGGGGGGGGGGCGGAGCTGTAACCCGAAGACGGCATTCCCTTTCGGACTTTGAAATTTTATTTTAACTAAATTTTCTTTTTCTCTGATTAACACATAATAAAATTTATTCCTTTCAGACAAGTAAAATAATTAAACACTAAGAGAAAAAGACGAACTGGTAAAATTATGAGATAAAATTACTTCAATACTGCAGCATTACTACAGACGCAAAATCTCATTATTTTAAAAGTTTATGATGACTTCAGATAAACTATAGTATTTTTGAAGTTGATAGCACAGAGTATTTTTAAAACAAAGTACTACAAAATTACGCCACATTAGCCGCAGAATTTCTAAAGTATTTTCACAGTCGAGATTGCACTACAGAAAATCTATAGTTGACTATAGAAAAATCTAAAAAATACTCCACTTCTGTAGAAAAACTGCAGTTCATTTTTAGCTGGGTAGTGTTCGTTTTCATAATTATTAATGATATTTTGTGTAACTAATTCCATATGATCAAATTCTTCATATTCGTACATAAACTCTTTGTACTGATTTTCAAATTCTGGTTTTTCTCTAAATTTCTTTTCCATAGCAAGCAAGCGAGAAATTGCGGCAGGTATAGAATTACCTAATTCTGATTTAGATTGAATAAAAGGTAACTTAACCACAAAACGACCCTCGGAATTAATTGAATAATTTTCCTGAAAATGTGATTCAACAAATTGCTCTTCAGGTGACAACATTTGAGTATTCTTATTAAATACTTCTTCTACTTCCCAAAAACGCTTTAACTCTTTATCAATATTAACTTCATAAATGTGTAAATTAAGTATCGAATTTGGAGATGTACTAGAATGTGGCATTTTCCCTGATACCAGAAAGCCAAAAATTGAATTTTGAGCAATTAAATTGCTCTGCGTATCTGTTACTTGACCAGGAAGCAAAATAGAAAAGAAATAACCAGTTCCTAAATTGATGTCTATTTTACTTGGTGTCTCGAAATGTGGATCCGCTAAGTTTATATTCTTTAAATGCGAAAAATGCTTCTCGTGAATTTTTTTCCGCAGGTAACGGAGCAGTTAAATCATCTAAAATAAATGCGTTCACAGACAACTTGGTGTCAGCATTATAAATTGATGTAAGATCAAACATTACGTAACCCTTAGTTACTGCGATCTTTGAATTAGACAGACCTTTTACGGGGAACCTAGCATTTTTCCTTTTAATTCCTAACATTTTCATGCAGGATTCAGAAACAAACGTAGACTCTGATCCACTATCACACATGATTCTTAAAGTGTGCTTTTGACCCATGCAATCATTAATATATACACTAGCAGTGGGCAAAAGTGCAAAAGATGTTTGAACAGCATTTATGGAAGGAGACATTTCCTTTTTATTCTCATCCGGAATCAAACCGTCTTCTGAATCAGGTATGTTTTTGAAGCTCTGTTTTTCATTTTAACGAGAAGTTGATATCGCGTAATTTTGCAGTTTGTTTTCGCCTAAACTAGTATGATGTTTCAGCTTTCAATTGTGACAAGAGTAAGAGGAATTGCATTGCCAGGTAGTGTGCTTGTTAGACAAGCAATTACTGCATAACTTGTTTTTCTTAACAATCTGTCTCCTATCCCTGGTGCTCAATTCCTTAAATTTAACACACTTGTAAAGCGAGTGATTAAATTTACAAAGTAAACATTTGCTAATGACACTGGAATAAGATCTAATGACGTTATATTGTTTCTCTTGTTATGCGAACCTTCACTTTCACTTTTATACAACTCTAAAGATGAACATCTATCATTTATAAACTGAATAAATTGATAAAAAGACGGAAAGTCTTCGCTTGAGGTCAATTTTGCCCATTCCTCCCTTGTTTTAGAATCAACATTTTGTAATAAAATATGAATTAGCAATAAGTCACGGCCAGATGCCTTTTCATCGATTGATTTAAGGCCTTTAATTACTTCATCTGATACATCTATTAAACAGCGTAAGCTAAATGCATTCACTTGAGTAATGGGGGGAATGTCCAAGAATGTTTCAACTAAAGTGGAAACAATTTGTTTTTTCTTATCATATCTCGACAGCAATTTTTCCCACGCTTCTGAATAACTGTTTTCAGAAATAGGTATATGTTTTATTATAGACGCTGGCTCTTCCCCTAGTAACCCTCTTAAATACTGAAACTTCTGTATATTAGTTATGCTGTCGTTATTATGAACTAATGATAAATATAAATCTTTAAGTGACAGCCAGTTTTTAAAATGACCATTAAATTTCTCTATATTGAGCCTAGGCAATTTAAAATTGTTAGAAATAGTAGAACTAACAACTGGAATCTGATCATTTATCAATTGAGATTGTACATGCACATTTACGGTAACTTTTTCAAGTTCCGTTTGCAGTTTGGCTTTGGTTTCATAATATTTCTTTTCAAATTCCTCAATTTCAGATGCTTCAGCTGGTAATTGTGCATCATATTTATCAAAGTCTGAGTAAACTGTCTCTAATTTTTCTAATTTATTGTACAAACCATTCTTTTGAAACGTTTGTTCAGAGTTAATGAAGTTGTTTATCCTTGTTAGAGCAGATTTAGCTCTGCCACGTAAATTTATAGCTGCTTTTTCCAATTCTTCAGCAGCCTTTTTTGCGGCTTCCAAGTTGGTACTCATTATTCAAGTAATGAGGTGAATAGCGTAAAAAACAAAAGCCAAACCGATAATAATAATAAGATAAACTGTGCTTATCTGTAATAAATGTGATGCGAGGTGCTCCGTCGTCTGTTGCAATTCCACATAAGACTAGTGAAATTTTTATTTAACAAACTGCAGTAAGATATGATGAACGTACACTTAATCCAAGCTTGAAAAAAGTATCCAAGATAACGCCACGTGCCTCCAGCTTTTAATGTTCGATGAATTGTATATGTTGTGTCAACAGTTAATAAATATGCTAGAGATTAAAATAAAATTATATTGAAACAAACATAGATTTACATCTTCCTGCAGGTACAATAATGCGGTATGTTAATGTTGACAAGAGCCAGGCTTTTTGGGATGCCCGGTTGCGTAATTAAAAAATATCGCAGCTAAAGAGTTAAATGCTGCGTGCGTTTAATCTGAAGGTTGCACTTCAACTGCCTCTTCAAATGTAGAGATGCACTGAAAACCAGGAAGTGTCCTTGAAAGTGTTATTGATATTAATAAACAAAGTTATTTCAATAAGAAAATGATAAATAATGTCTTTAAGTAAATATTTAAACATGATATATGACTTTCCTGATCATCAGCAATTATTTAGAAGAAATGTATTACACAAATAGTTCATAGCAATAAAGATGATTTCGTAGTAGAAAAGTATCTTGATAGATATTAAATAAGTTATTACAAACAACTGAGAAAATGTCCAAGTAGAAAAGATGACATATGAATTATAGCTTCAAAATTACTAATTGCTAAAGGAACATATTTCACAATAATGATGAAGCTGTTGGATTGTTTATATTAAGTAGATATTTGTGTCTGCACAGAAAATGGTCTATTATTTATTATTGATAAATGCTTTTAGATTAGCATCAATAAGGTTTCTCTTAAATAATAATTGCAAAAAATGTATGTTCAGTGGACATACTAGAACCAGAATATTTGTAATAAATATTGACTAAATTACAAAATTAATTTAATCCATTAAAATTAAAAATTTTCAATAAAAACAAAAGTAATACAGAAATGAATATGTGGGGAATTTTTTTTTATTGTCATGCATAGTTTTTTAGTAACAATGCGCGCAGTATCAAAATTCATCGTTCCATCGTTTTGAATAAAAGCGACACAAAGTTTAATTATCAAATGTAATCTTAATATTTAGCCCGAATAAAACTGCAATAATTAGTAAATTAATTGGAATTGTTTAATGCGTTTTTTTTTGCATATTGTTCAGAAATGATTACGGAATCAAAATATGTATGAAAAATTTAGTAAATTTTAAAGCTGTAAAAGGATTCTAACCTCTTAAAATCTAGTTATTATAACCTTATTTACTAAATAAGTCGATTCAGGTATTATCAAAAATTCATTGAAAGAAGAAACGATTTTTTATAGTTCTTCAGAAAGCGCCACATAATAAAAGTAAAAATATTGAAGTATTTCTTTGAAGAATAACTCTAACGAAATAATTTTAAAAAATTGTTTGAGATATTACAGTTACTTAAATATATTTGTACTTATTTACCGCAAAAGTTATAATTTTATGTGCATAATTGCGCGATGTTTCTTATTTAAAGTTTTGTTTACAAACTAACAATAAAAAAAGTCTTTAGACTTTTTTGAGGAAATTTTTGACACGCAAAAAAAAAAAAAAAATATATATATTTAATAAATTATCACAATCCTCAAAATACTATTATTATTAAAACCCTATTATTATATAATTCTTTTCTTGCCATTGACACTTTGAAACGGTGGAATGCACTATTTTATGAGCATGATAGTTCAGCAATAAAACTGTCACGTTTCTCAATATCCAAGCATTCTTTTTTCGATTATTTGTTGTTTTCCTACTCCGAGTTTTATGCCCTGAAGTCATTAGACTACATTTAAGTTGAAATGATCTTCGATATCATGAAAGATTTAAAGGGTCTAAAAGATTTATAACTTTTCACCATGAGTCATCAACTCTAAAGTTCTGTTTTTATCTTTCGTTTCCTATGCAAACAAATCTTCTTGGTCTCTTTAATGCAGAAGATTAGAAATTAAAATATATTACTCAAAGGCAAATTCAGATTGCCCTTACAGTTTGGTGACAGTTATTTCTACGAAATTAAGACATGAAAGATAGTTAAAATTCGTTATAAAGATATAAACGTCGGAAACCCTAAATAAGTGTTTATAACATTCCAAATATAAAGACATATAAAAATATGTATGCTAATCACTTATAATGAAACAAAGCTAAAAAATGCTGTAAAAGTTATAAAATACCTTTATTTAGAATAACGCTTGTTTCATCCCACAAACGGCGACATTTTCAAAATCATTCATGACAGAAATATTTTCGCCAACAAATTCTAAAAACTATTACTTGGTTAATAACCAAGTTATTGTTTGTAAAATTTGTACATAATATTAATATTTGTACATAATATTAGTCCATAATACTATTTAAGAAAAGTCTTAATATCGTTCCTAAAAAATCCGAATTTATTAAACATTGTTTCAAAGCAATATGCGAGATTCTGCTAAACTACTTTAAATAAATACTGTGCTACACCTTGAAAAAATCTTACAATACTAAACCATTATCTATTGTTCTAGCAGAAAAAAATGTAGCAAAAAACCATGAACAATTGGCTCTACCAAAGTAGCAATGTCTATTTCTACCTAATATGCTGCTTTTTGTCTATGTGCGTGCAAAAACATAAAAATTATATTCAAGGTTGGAGTAGCAAAGGTTGAAGTTTATTCCAACGGAGCGAAAAATGTCCAGGCCAGGTCAGGAATTGAACCTGGATACTTGGCGTGCTGTACCAATGCTTTACCTGTTAAGCTATCCAGACGATACCTGGCTGATATAATTCACTCTGATTTGTTGGACATGGCTTCAAACTGCAGCGCTAGTTTCATTTATTCGATCTATAACTATAGCATTTACAGGATGAAAGAGTGTTTTAACACGGAAACTCCTGTATACCATGTAATTAGGTCATAATGAAGATGTGAAACTCGATTCCTGCTTGACGTTAGAAGTATATTTCAAAGTCATAGAGAACTAATTCTTTTTGACACAAAACTAAGTTTATTTATACCATATGCAGAAGCACGGTACAGATATTCGACGAGGACAAGACGATAATACCCACACAAAGTAATAGGAATTATATCCAGTGGAACACTCTACAATACTCCACGATTATACATGTTGTAATATTACACCATTTCACTTCAACTACAATACAAACTTTTTACATACTAGTGCCCGTAGCACCCGTGTAATTTTATAACTAACTTTCGGTTCTGCAAGAACCCCGCCAAGCACACAGGCAGGCATAAAGCAATACCTCTACCCTTCCTTCAAAAAACAGTGTCTCACCTTCCTCCCCGCGCCCACGTATCACGTGACAATGGTGCCAGAACAAGCTGAAGAAAAGTTCTCCAAACATCACAGAAGAGAACGAATATTTTTTTCCAACTGGATTCAAGGGTATCCAACATATTCAAGGGTGGAGTAGCACAGTTGAAGTTTATTCCAACAGATCGAAAAATGTCCAGACCAGGAACCGAACTTTCATACTTAGTGGGCCGTGCCAATGCTTTACCTGCTAAGGTATCCAACAAATAAGAGTGAATTATGTCAGTGAGTTAAAGTCTGGATAGCTTAACAGATAAAGCATTGCCACAGCACGCCAAGTATCCAGGCTCGATTCCTGGTCTGGGCATTTTTCGCTTTGTTGGAATAAACTTCAATTTTGCTACTCCAGCCTTGAATATGACTTAATCCCGTTGGGAAAAAATATTCTTTCTCTTCATTATGATAAAAATTGTATTTGGCAATAGTCAAACGCAACGTTGCTGGGAATGTAAAGCGCACAGTGTTATTACTCATGTTTTCAAAAAGTTGAATTATATGCTGTATCAAGGCCGATCGAATGAAGCAGAAGCTCAGAGCATAAAAAAATTAAAAATAGTAATATAGATAAACAATAATACTTAAGGAAAATCTAGCAAAGATACTTCGTCTCTCGTAATCATCTGCACTTTATAAGAAAATAGCAAGAGACGAGTAAATTCTGCAAAGTGAAAAACTGATATCATAACAAATGATTTCCACATAGATACCCAATTACTTGCCAAAACATATATAAAAAACCAAAAACAAGAATATTTTATATATAAAAACCGATTTAAAATATCAGTGTTAATAAATAAATTTAGTGTCTCAGGGCTACGGCCTAAGGTCACGACCCAGATGCTTCATGCTTTAAACAGACCCTGTCCAATATTACACAATGATTAGGCGGAAGCGGAGACATTTTAATGATTAAGTAATACTCTATATTACTTTTCCCTATTCCTCATCGAATAAGGACATTTTAAATATGTCTCTTATCCACATAGAATTTTTAATTTGTTGCAAATCATATTTAGTTTTTTCACTTTCTTAAAGTTTTGAAATTTTTAGATTACTCTTCGCCCATTATGGATAAATCACTGACCGATGTTTGTGCGAAATATTTCTCCGTATCTATAATTTGCATTTTAATGTTTAAAGGTATCTTTTTTCAATTGCAGCGATGGGAAATCCATAAATGACAGCAGGTGTGAATAAGTGGCTGTGTACATTATATAAACGTAATTATTATCTACTAAAAAACAACTTTTCAAAAGTAAAAAAAAAGCCAAGCAAAAAAAAAAAAGCAAAGAAAAAAGGGGAAAGTTGTGGCTAAAAAATAGTGTGATATCAAATTTCCAAGCTAATATTATGGTACTTATTTAACATTTTTTATTAAAAATTTACCATATGTAAGTCGAGTACCTAAGTATGCGTTGATAGAAAGCCTTTTCTCCTTTACTAAATACATCATAACGTGTTTCTGAAAATTAATTTTTTTAAATTATGCATGATGGGCTTGGCGGCCATCTTTCCATATTTTACACAATTTTCTAAGCACACAAGTACATTGTTAAGATCGGAAATTCGAAATTGTTGCTAAAGCAAACATTTTATGCTTTTAATTTATGGAAATGAGTGCCTAGAAATTTGTGTCTTAAAATAAAGTTGAAGTAACTTCAGGTTTTATCTTATGATTCTCTTTTTTCGGAGGGATTAATTAATTAGTTAAAGCAGTAAAAATCAATTTGTTTTTTTTTTCTTCAAAATAAAAGACTTTCTTAATTTATCTGTCTGTAGCCAAAACTAGAAGTTCAAAATTCTTAATAATGCAAACATATTACGAGCTTGTCTGCTTAGAAATTTGTGTAAAATATGGAAAGATGGCCGCCAAGCCCATCATGCATAATTAAAAAAAATTAATTTTCAGAAACACGTTATGATGTATTTAGTAAAGGAGAAAAGGCTTTCTATCAACGCATACTTAGGTACTCGACTTACATATGGTAAATTTTTAATAAAAAATGTTAAATAAGTACCATAATATTAGCTTGGAAATTTGATATCACACTATTTTTTAGCCACAACTTTCCCCTTTTTTCTTTGCTTTTTTTTTTTGCTTGGCTTTTTTTTTACTTTTGAAAAGTTGTTTTTTAGTAGATATCAGTTCTTTTTTTTAAACAGATTATATATAATTGAAATAATTCTACTCGCTAAAATTAGTCCTTGTATAGCCTTTATAAGCAGGGAACAAACACAATAGAATACACTTTGTTTACCTATCATTCATTTTTTAGAGTAATTAATAATTTAAAAGTAAGGAAAGTCAATTTCTTCTTTCAAAGTATCAGTCTTTCTCAATTTATATCGCCTTAAAATTTTCTATGAAGGATGAAAATTTAGTAAAAATCAAATAGAGTCAAAATAAAATATATATTTACAGTTAGTCTGTCAGTTAATTGTTTGTTCTAACATTTTTTTGCTGACGGTTTTGCAAAATAAATTTATCTTTACAAATACCTACGGAAAATCCGAGAATGAAGCCCCGCAGGCATCTAAAGAATCGAAGATCTGTCTAAAGAAGTAAATCTAGCAATTCTAGACATGATGATGAAACATTTTTGATAAAAAAAAATCTAAAAATTTAAAGATATAAACTGTACATATAACTTCATCTTCATTTAGATCGTGTTATAGAGAAGAAAGAATAAATATGTATTTTACTCAAGTCTGTTTATCCATACCTATTTGCATAAATGTGAGAATATAATTTCGTATAAAAATTCCCGTAAATTGATTATATTTAATAGTCTATTATTAAAGCCGCATAAACATTAGAATAAATTTTTTTGCAGTTAAAAATTGCCTGAAATCTATAGTCTTATCGTTCGTCAAATTTGTTATATGTTTTTTTTAATACCCAGACACCTTTTCTAAACTCTGACAAAAGATCACAGAAATACTGAAATTATCCAAATACTTATACCTTTCTATCGTATTTCTTTTTTTGAGTGGGGTGAGGGGTGAGGAAGGGCGCTTAAGAACTTCGTTTTGTTCTTAGAATTCTGAATTAATCATTGAAAAGATCTACCTACATAAGTCTTGTTGCAGAATTTTCATTAGGTAAGAGTTGCATCAACTTATACATCATGTGAATATATTAAATTACTTTTGTAAAATACTAGATGGGAGCCATTGATATTTTCAGAGCATTTGCCTACATTTTAAACTTAAATTATTTACAACTATTCATTAATTTTCTATACGAATTAAAGAAGTCGTTGTTTCCATGGCAACTGTACCTTTCACTATTGCTTGTTTGTTTGTTTGTTTTATTGAACACATATATATCAGATCACGTGAGGATCACGGCGGGATTTGAACCCGCCCCCACCTACGTTCTCAAGCGATTAGCGGCGTGGTGTCTTATCCACTCAGCCACGGTTGCCCACTATTACTTTATCTAATACCCAGATACTCAAATTTAACCAGCTGCGCTTAGAATCATGCTCATAACAGAGTACATTTATATGTAAGAGTGGTGACACATATGCACAAGTCGTGTACTCATATTCAAGTTTTTGTCCAAAGTACAGTAACTCAGTTTTCATTAATAGACGTGGAAGATTTCGATTAAACTAACCAAAAAAGTTTAAAAACATTGGCTTTCTGATTTGATTTTATTCAAAATCGTCTTAACCAACCAAAGTTAATGTCCAGGATCCAGAGTGTTTACTGCAAACATCAAAAAAAGTTTTCAAAAATGCAGGCTTCTGATTGATCAATCTCATCGCGCTAATAGCGTAAAATCTATCTTGATCCCGGTCTATTCAACGTCCTTTAAATATTCGAGAAAGCCTTGACAAGTCAGGAAAATATCACACAAAGCAGGCAAAACAAAGAAGAAAATCATTCATTGGCTCGTTCATATCCACGAGCCAATGAATGATTTTGTTCCTTTGCTTTGCCTGCTTTGTGTGATGTTTTTGTGACGCGTGTCAAGACTTTCTCAAATATTTAAGGGGCGTTTGTTTATTTCACCACCATGAAGCTATGAAAGGAGAGGAGCAGACATGTCAATCTTCCCGTGTGAAAAACTACATAAAGAAAACGAGTTCTTTCCCCCTCTTCTGCCCTTTTCTCTCTTGATTTTGACCGATAGCAGCCCATTTAGCAGTCTCCATAGCAAGATGCAGCTATATATGGCGGACGCAAGGGGGAGGGTGTTAGCATGACCAATGACATACTAGGCCAATTTATGACGTTTAAAAGTCACACGGAGTTGGATCATCTTTACACGATGATTAGTACAAAGCGGTGCGCCGATTTTTTTTTGTGTCCATTGCCATGTACAGATAATCAACTCCGTGTGACGTGATGAGCTGGCCACACTTAGGAACAGCTTCAAATGACGTCATCTACTTCGAGGCAAATGAAAAAGGACAGGCTACCGCGGCGCTACAGCGTCTAGAATTTATAGTGTGGAAATCCAATCAGTCGATCACAGCGATATCTGCAGGATATTTCCCAAAACTCCAAGACAATTTGGTCTAGACGCTGTAACATTTTTTTTAAACGTTTTATTAACTTACATTTGACCTGTGTGCTTGGCGTCAAACCTGCTGTAATAATACGATGTTTACTTTGAAATTTGAAAATATATAGCAGATGTCGCTGCGATAATCTCCCTGGATTTCAGCGTCTGTGCACATTTAAGGGATACACTTTTTAGCGGTTCTTGGATAGCAAATTTCCACATTATGTATTCTAGACGCTGTAGCGGTGCATTACACATGTCTCTTTCTTCTTTAAAAAATATCCCGCAGATGTCGATGCAAATGACTGTTTGGAATTCGACATCGTTGTACATTTAAGGGATTCAATACTTTCGCGCTTTTTTAAGTATTGCTGGGATAGTCGATTTCTACAACATATAATCTAGACGCTATAACGGAGCTATAGTTTCTAGAAGATATAGTTTAAAAATCGGCTTATTAAAAAAGTGCTAAAAACTGTATCCCATAAATGTTGAACGAGGCTGAACGACGAATGTCGATTATAGCGACATATGGTAATTCCAACATAACTATTTCAAAAGAAAACGTTTCGCTCAGAGAAGATCTAGAAAATGTTGCTCCTATCGACATTTGTCATTCAGTATTTTTCAATATTTATGGGATTCAATTTTTAGCACTTTTTAAAGAATTACTGGAATAGCCGGTTTCCACACTGTGACCGTGATCTAGGTAGATTTTTCTGTGTTATCGTAACGAGATTGACCAATCAGAAGCCAGAATTTTTGCTAACTTTTCACTGTTTGCAAAATTGTACCTGGATACCGGCCTATATTTCTAGACGCTATAACTGAGCTCAGGAATAGTACAGAAAGCAAACTCTGTATTTTGATACATTAAGGCCGGGATCTAATTAGGAACAAGTGTGTCTCTATAACGAAGTAGCGACATACGGCCAATAAATGTTTATTGGTAAAAATGATAAAAACAAATCGTTAAAGTTCTTTGCGAGCATGCCATTATCGCCAGGTTAATGCATGCTGAATTATTTCCCTAGTCTAATAGAGATCGTCCATGCGCGTATCTTCTAATGGAGGATATTCCAAATATGGGTTCGAGGCTGAAATAGTCACGTGGTACCGGTAATTTACCCAAAGAATTTCTTACTGATAGAAGGGAAACAGGAAACTACACTGTTAAAAATATCGTGAAAAATTACCTCGTTTCTTACAGGTTCTCTATTTTCTGACCAATGAGAACGCTACATAAACGCCTGTGAAGCGTTCTAATTGGGCAGAATACAGATAGCCTTTAAAAACAGAGGTAATTTTTCACGATATTTTTAACAGTGTACTACTGCTTTCTCCCATGAACTGTTTCATTGGCTAGCGGGGATTTACATTACGTAGATGGAGCCTTCCCTTCTTTACGCTAGACGTTCATGCCTTGACCATGTGATCATAACGTAGATTGAATATCCTCTATTAAAGAAAGCGAATTGCCGTACTTTCGACAAAATCTTGAAATGAGCATGTCTCCTGTGCATATATCACCACTCTTATGTATAAAGGCTCTCTGTTATGGTGGTGTTTCTGATACAGCGCCTAGAATAGCTAGTGTGGAAATATGCTATCCAAACAGTTCTAAAAATTTGTATCCCTTAAATGTGCGACGATACTGCTAAAATTTCAAGTGTCGTTCGCAGCGACATCTGTGGGATATTCGTATTACTATTATTACATTGTATAGACTAGCAATTTCTTGCAGTTGTAGAAAATATCCTGCAGATGCCGCTGCGATCTGCATATTACAGCAGTATCATTGCACATTTAAGTGATACAATATTTTAGCGCTTTTTTAAGTATTACAGGGTTAGCCGATTTCAACACTATATATTCTAGGCGCTATAGTTTCTGAGCGCTCTTGGTTAAATTTCGATATTCGAGTTTTAGAGTGAGCAATAGAGAAAAGTACTAAAACTATTGAAACAACAACTTCTTTAATATTGAAATGTATAGCAAAGGAGTTCAGAATCAATGCCTTAAATAGTTTCGAATACGCACTGTTGTTATGACATCAATACCCTTCCTGGATGTGGAAATGCAAATTGTGTTCAACATAATTGGCCGCAATCTAGATAGATTTTTCGCTGTTAGCGAAACGAGATT
Source organism: Maratus speciosus (assembly GCA_963932465.1). Lineage (NCBI taxonomy): Eukaryota > Metazoa > Arthropoda > Arachnida > Araneae > Salticidae > Maratus > Maratus speciosus. The sequence goes on from OZ010790.1 coordinate 70,792,612, forward strand.
CATTAATCAGAAGCTTGCACTTTTGCGAACTTTTCGCTGTTTGCAGCAATGCAGGCTATTGATTGGTGAATCTCGTTTCGCTAACAGCGAAAAATCCATCTGGATCCCAGCCTAAATTTCTGTAAACATTGCACTTCATCCATGGCACTAAGAAAATGACTCAAAACTTTTATGACATAGGCCGGGATCCAGAAGCAGCAAAAATTCTCAAACATTCTGGCTTCTGATTGGTCAAACTCATTTCGCTAACAGCGAAAAATCTATCTGGATCTCGGCCATAGTTTTCTTCGATGAAATCAATGCAAAAGGATAATATAAAAAATTTTAAAAGACTTCTAAAATGATTTGGCGGGTTTATCGCTATTTGGCATAATTTATAAACTTTAAAATTAATTAACAGTTTTTCGCTAATTAAGAAAAGAAAATTTGTGTTTTAAAAGCTGAATTTTACAAAAGCACGTAGATTGAGTAAATATCTGTCCAAAAATGCAATCCTTACTTTTTTATGTCCATTATTTAAGTCTCTACCTTGATTGAACCATAAATTGTGACGAAGAAAATAAATCGATCATTTTCAGTATCTCGACGTTATTTTAAAAAATCTATATCTCTGTTTATAATTAATTTATGAGGATGCATTTGGTCTCAAATTGAAGATATTTTCCATTAGGTCCTTCTGGTTTTGGTTTTATTTTTCTGCGATGATTGGTTCTTTTGATATGGGAAATTTTACGCTGGCATGTTTGGTTGATTTTACATGGAGAAGTTGTCATCAGTATAATAAGCAGTTACGGTGTCTTGCGTTTTATTCTTAGCGTTTGTTTGTTTGGCGAGGTTAGCATTTTTTTTTTCAGCTTGGCTTGGCAGAACGACCGTCCTGCTTGATTATTGACTTTGTGCGCTGTAGGATTTGTAAATATGTTAGGTTAGGGATGCACAACCCGTGGCCAGCGGGTCACCAGTTGTACCACTATTTTTATGCAGAATAATTTACCTAATGAATTGACAGAAACTTTGCTATTACATAATTCAAATGTTACTTTTAAATTTTTTGTGGTGGCAGACAATTTTGTGGCAAAAAGGTTGTGTAGCACTATGTTAGATAATAAGTTAAAAGACTAACGCTCAATACTTTTTTATCTCACCCTTTCGTGCTACGGCGCATACGTTTCGGTCATCCATTCCAAACCAAGTAAATTTCAACAAAGCTACTTTTCTGCAAGTTATATCTCCGCGAATTTGCATTAAATATTAAAAATGTATTAATGATTAAATGTATTATGCTTTACAATCGTACTTTAAGATAGTTTTATAAATTTGACCCAAAAATTAATTTTAATGAAAAAATTCCATTTGTACAATAAAAAAAAAGGTCAATTTTACTTGAAAGTTGCTAAAAAGTATATTTTTTTTATATATAAATTAAAATATCAAAGGGGATTTTTAAGAAAACACTGTTATTAAAAATTGAGAATCTTGCAATTTAGCATTGGTGTAAAAATTAAATACAGTTGAACATGGTAAATACGAGATAGAAGGGATAGCCTTCCCTCATAGCAGCAGTTACTCGTAATGTGAGTGAAGATAATGAAGATTAAAAAATACACGCAAAAAATATGCTAATTATAACCATATTTTCTCTAGTTTTCTTGATGCATATTATAAACATAATATTATGATTTTGTCTAAATATGCTTGGCTAACATATTAATAGTTAATGCAATTTTCGAGCTATTATATTTCACATATAATTTTCCTTTTAACAGTGAAATAATAGACAAGAATAGGCTAGTTAACATGGCCTTGAGTGTAGATTTAAAGAAAAGGCAAATTAATGTTATCTTTTATATCAATGGCTCAAATTATATCTTACAAAATGTTGGTATTTGACATATTATTTTATGCCTTTCTTTCTTTCATTCTTTCAAGATTTTAGAACATTCCCTTGAATTTTTTGTTGTGACATGGGGATAGGGTTGTTCTTGGAAGTTGAAATTCTTTTTTTTTACTATATTTATTTTTATTTAATTCCGACAAAAATCAAAAACAAAACCAGTGTTATCAAAAATATTAAAATGAACATGGTAATGATAAAAAAGTGCAAAAACTCAAAATGCATAATTTGAAAAAGGAACAACTTAAAAATAAATTTTAGTATGATTATCATGTGTATTTTTACCTACTTGCGGCAAAAAATTCTAAAACAACTTTTTAAAAAGCATAAAAATGCTTATAAAAATGATATTTAGGTACAAAAGTTCAACCTTCCAAGACACGTTTACTTCGGACCACTTGTTACAATTCTTTGCGGAAATCTCAAGGAGGAAATTTTAATACACCATACGAAATACATAATGGGAATATTTCATAATTAAACAACTTTACAATAACTTTTATTAAGCAATGTTATCAAAATTATGGAAATGAGTATGCAAATGACGTTATAGTGCAAAAATTCAATTTACATAAAGTAAATACTTAATAAGAAACAACTTTGAAATAAATTTATTACGTTTATAATATTATTTTTTCTTACTTGTGGAAAATCCCAAAGGCAATGTTATCAAAAGTATGAAAATGATATCAAAATTCAAAAACTCAGTCTTTCAAAAACATGTTTACTTCGGACTGCTCGTTCCAATTCTTTGCGGATGCCTCAAGATCTAAGTTCAAAAACACCATACTGAATGCACACTCTGAATACTTCATTAGAAACAACTTTAAATAACGTTTATTACTTTTACTTCGGACCACTTGTTGCAATTCTTTGAGGATATCTCAAGGCAGAAATTTTAATAAACCATACGAAATGCATAATGGGAATATTTCATAATAAACAATTTTACAATAACTTTTCTTATGTTTATCATATTTATTTTTACTTACTTGAGACACAAAATGAAAACAACAGCAATGCTATCAAACTGACAAAATGAGTATGAAAGTTATATTAAAGTGCAAAAGCCCAACCTATCAAAAACAGTCTACTACGATCACTTGTTCCAATTGTATGCGGGTATATCAAGATCAGGAATTATAATATGCCATTCTAAATGCATAATGTTAAGAATTCAAACGAAAGAACATTAACCCTTATCGGACTCTAGCTTTTTATACATTATTTGCCACTAGTTTGCAATTGTATTGAGGGAATATTTGCAGGACAGCCAGAAGCGACTACTTTTTATATTCTATTTCGCATCACTATAATTTAAAAATAAATTTTATATGTATTTATGTTACATATTTTTTGAAGTACATGTGAAAGTGGTGTTCAAAGAAGTGGTAGAAACCGAATAAAATTCGTGTAAGAGATAATAGAGTCGAACAGTTAATCTTCTCACCTCACACGTGGCATACGACAGATACGACAAAGTACAGATGTCACGTGTAAGGTGACATAGAACAAACAAAGATTAAAATAACGAATAAATTATTATGTTTATTATATTTATTTTTACTTTTTGATGTAAAAATGAGAAAAGGAATGTTATATAAAATATTTTTTCAATCACTGATATTTGTCACACATGGGTCAATCTGGCCGATGACGAACTTCGCGCAGCTGCTCCATGTATACTCATTCGCCAGACCATTAGTCCTGCTTATATAATGGGAACAGAAATTATTTTATATACGTTCGTCAGCTAATCATACATTTTTTTTCCTATGAAATTGAAAATGAATGGAAGACTGAGTGTCAAACTAGCCCCGTATTTTCTTGAAAGTTCAATCACCACAGATATTTTACACTAGTAAGATCGATTAACTTTTAACTTCTAGCTTACTTTTTCTTTATTGTTATTGTTCTTGATGGCCTGAGTGGAGCAAGATCGGCTGATCAGAGATCCAGCTTAGACTTATTTACACTCCACCCGGGGGTCTCCACGACACACAGAGGCTCGCAGGCAGAAACCCAGCCCAGCCAGAACGGAAAGTCACATATATTTTACAAAACATAAAATAAACCTTATTCAAGTTAAAAATAATTTACAAACTGTTATCGAAGTCAGAAGGAAAGGCAAAAAAACTGTCAAACCCACGTTTACTAAATTTTATCATCTAAATCACTAAAGTGATCCTTTTTATGGAGCTCCATAGTTTGTAAAAGAAGTTTAAAGTGGTAAAGCACAATTGAATAAATAACACAAAATTTCTTTTTCGTTATTCATTCAATATAAATTTCATTTAATTTGTAATACTTTAGACATAAATGCATTTAGAAATTTGCATTATATAAACATTTTAATAAGAAATCACATTAGCAATATTATTATATAGTTTAAGGAATAATAATTTGTAAAGTCATTTTACTGAAACCTTTATTTTGCAGGTTGTGCACACGATTTCAACAAAACATCGGACAAGTTTGACTTCTATAATAAATGAATGTACGTAGAATAACCTAAATGTCTTTATCTTTCTGTCAATATTTTTAAAAAGAATATCTTGTTTATAATTTTATATAATTTTAGGAATTATCGATTTAAAATATTTAAATTTTCTTAATGAAAGAATGTTATTTTTGTTTGGCTATGTTAATTTTAATTACATACATTTTAATTTAAAGAAAAAAGAGTCCATACTGAGTTATGTGAGTGCTATGTTGCGTATAGTACATCAAATATGTACGTGCATTCAACTGAATTTAAATAAAATACGTATATATATATATATATATATATATATATATCATTTATTAAAAGGATGAAGTAAAAATCAGAATTTTATAAATGTTGTTTTGCGAAAAGTTTTGCAGAAATGGATATATAAATATTTTTAAGTAACAACTCCAAAAATTTTCCAAAATGTTCACCTTTTAGCGATACTTTGCCTTTGACTTGAATATTTATAAAGATAGAAATGATCTTGAAAACTGTCTTGAATGAATTCAACATATAATCCATAAAATAGGAGTTTAATATACGAAAGTTTACAAATTTGACTCAATAGAATCAGGTGATTCAATGCATTTAAATTGTATTTTGTAATCTAAAATATTTTGTAATGAATATACATGCATAATTAGCACCCTTTAATTCAGATAGTTTCTGACCAAGCCGACATTTTATTTGCATTAAGATAAACCAAATGGTTCATTTTTGCACAGGAAATTAGATGTATTTCACAACGATTTGCGTACAAGTGTTTTTTAACCAATGAAGTAAAATAAATATGTTTAAGAAGCAAGTACCATTGTTAAACAATTTTACTGCATAATTTTTATAACATTTCGTAGGTTTTTTTACTCATAAATAACCAGAATTTCGACAACTATAATTTATTTATATGTCTGATTTTTTTATTATTATTATTATTTTTTTTTTTACTTAAAATATTTCAGGTAATAAAATTCTAATAATACAGTAAAGCCCCGATTATCCGCGGTGTGGTTTATCAATGTGGCAATTTATTATTATTATTATTATTATTAGCAAGGAAAATACAATAAGCCCTACTAGTAAATATAAACAGAAAAATTCATGTATTCGAAAGCAATAGAATAATATTTCTAGATTTGGTTGCCATGTTTAAAATATCAGACATAAGGTCTTAATGTCTTTTCTTGATTTTATTAACAAAACGTAAACACAGCATTAAAAATATTTAACAATTAAACAAGACTATTATGATAAATTCCGGGGGAACATATCAAGAATAGCTTCATTTTTGAGATAGAAAAGGTATTTCCAAAGCAGGAAGCAAACACAAGTGACTGATTTTTTTTAAAGGTGTGACTCGACACTTTTTGTACAGTATGTATGGCATTGTGTCTTGTTTACTGCTTTTTATTTTAGTGATTTAGACGTAAAGCAAAGGTTTCTGCTGTGCTGTGTATGTATTTTAAGCGTTTTATTATACACTGAAACATGGTTTTTACGTTGAATTTTATTTTTTTCGTTCTTGCATCCCATTTTCAGTCTTTTCCGGGTTATCCACGATTTTTGTTATCCACGGTACCCTTGCCACCCAATTCCGCGGATAATCGGGGCTGTACTGCATATTCTTCTTTTAAGAACAGCGTCTCTTTAAAATCATAGAAGGTTGTTTTCTTTTAAGATCCTGAACAAAAGTGACTTCTTTATCAATATTCATGTGACCTATTTTATGGTTTTATACATTTTTTTCGCTCTCTCTGTTAGTTCTCTACTCGAAGTCATCAAAGTAGTCTTATATTAAAATTATCACAGAGATCGGCGAAGAGTGAAAGCTTCGAAGAGATATATACCTTTTCATCATGAGGCGATAACTTTAAAATTCTGTTTTTATTATTCTATCTCTAAGGAAACAAATCTCTTTGGACTCTTAAGGTTGTAGAAGGTAAGAAATTAAAATATATTACCAAAGTAGAAATTCCCTGAATCATTTCGAGATAAAATGTTATGTTCTAAAAAATTAATAAATGAAATTCAGACTAGATTCCTTAAAATATAATGAAATAGTTTGAATGAAGAAAAATAGTTTTACAGCATATTGTGCAACATACATTTTCTCTGAAATTTAATGTAAAATCTGGAATAATGAATTTAATTTTTTATTTTTTTTTTATGTCGTAATGTTACATTTGGATTCGTTAGATTTTATGGATAATACATTTGTGTTCTTTAATTTTACAAAAATTTCATTTTATTAATAAATTTCATAGGTGTTTGAAACTGATTGTGTAGCTATACTGAATGCAAATAGAGAACCCGTAAAATGAAAACTTCTAAACACGTTTACTTGCGAAATGTGATGATGCATGTGTGAGTATATAATCATCCAGAAATTTTATATAAAGATTTAATGGTTGGATTCTGCAATTAATTAATGTACTTAAAATGAGAAATATAGTCATTCGATTATGATAATTATTGAAAACGATATTAACAATTTACAAATAAAGTAGATCCTCTCTTATCCGAAACTCTTTTAACCGAAACTCGGTTAACCGAAATCAATTTTTAAAGCTTTTTTTTTTATTTATTTTGAATTCTTTTTCTTTTTTTAAACTATCATATTCCTTGTGTGCAAGCAGTCCTTTCCGAACTACGGGTACGCATTAATATTTTCAATCCCCTTTCTTACAGTTTCTTTGAATTTAACTTCAGCTTCCGTAAGTAGCGCGGTGGAACGAAGAAAACGGACAAATTAGCAATTCTGAAACTTTTGAATGTTTTACAAAAGGTTTGGAATGGGTGGAGCAACAGAAAGACTGTGATACTCGGGAACTAATAATATTAAAAAATTCCGTGATAGAGCTTCAAAGGAAAATCAATCGAAACTGCGACAAACAATACATTTTTTTTTTCAAACCCTTGTGATATATGTAAAAGGTACTTAATTTCAAAATTAAAAGTCAGGTAATTTATTATTGTTTCTATTTTGCTATTGCTTTATTTTTATTAAGCACTTGTCACCATAATAAGAAATATTTCATATATTTCTCCTTAATCTTAAAATGGAAGCATTCTCGATTATCGAAAAAATTCGATTTTCCGAAATAAGGTCGATCCCAATTACTTCGGATAATCGAGGTTCTGCTGCATGTTCATTAAAAGCATGAATAATAAAATATGATGGTTATTTTTTTTCTTAAAATATTATCGGCAATAAAATTCTAAAAAAACATTATTCTTTAAAGAAAAATGTCTCTTTAAAACCATAGAACGTCTTCCTCTAACCACTTAATTCTCACTTCCGTGATATTCACGGGCTGTGTTTTTTATACAGATTTTTTGATTCCACCATCTTTATAAAGTAGTTTAATTGGCTTTATTATGGTATCGTTTTACCTGTCGTTAAATAAGGTGAATATTTATCTTTCAAAAAAGTTGTGCCAATAAGCTATTCGAATTTTTAAGCCGGAATTTAATGCGAAAGTTAACGGGTTAAGATTAGAAATAAAAGTGTCAAGTTTATTAAAATCCCAGTGTTCTATTTTAAGGTTTTGTCATTTTTTTAGTTAGCCTCTGTTAGTTCTCTACCGCGAGTCATTTGACTGCTCCTACATTGAAATTATCTTGGAGATCGGCGAAGACTGAAAGCCTCGAAGAGATTTATAACATTTCATTATGAGTCAATAACTTTAAAATTTTGTTTTTATTAGTCGCTCTCTAAGGAAACAAAACTCTTTAGACCATTAAGACTGTAGAAGGTAAGAAATTAAAATATATTACCAAACGAGAAATTTCCCAAATGCTCTCGAGACAAAATGTTTCTTTCTACAAAATTAATGAAAGAAATTCAGACTAGATTCCTTAAAATATAGTTAAAAAGTTAGAATCAAGAAAAATAGTTATACAAAGCATGTTGTGCAACATACATTTTTTTCTTAAATTAGAAAGTAAAATAATGAATAACTAAATATTATTAAATTTCTATATCGTAATATTTATTACATTTGCACTCGTTTGATTTTAAGGATGAAATATTTGTATCATTTAGTTAACATATGCTGGACAATTGCACCATAAAATATATTAAGTAAGAATGTTTTCGTTAAAATAGGTCTGCCTCAGGCGACTAATTTTTAATTCTATTTCCCACCACTTTTTCAAAACAAAAATCTTTTACATACAGTTTGGCAACATTTGCAAGGAAAATATACTTCAAAAAGTATCTATTTATATAAAACCCAAGTCTCTGTGTGTCCCTCACTATTCCGGTAGGACCGCCTCATTGAAATGAGTAATTGTTGAAAAATATTAATGCAGGGTTACCACAGTAGCGCAAAATGTTAGCCAACTTGGCGATAGCTGGCTAATTTGGCGAAATTCCCATTTAAAACCATTAATATTTCATAATGGAGGTCACCGAAATTTAATTTAAACTCCACTCTTTTAAGATATTTTTTCGAAATCTATGGGTGAGAATTTAAAGTACATCTTTACATCTTCCTCCCGATGCTACAAATAAAATAGCCGCCAACAGACAACGATGTACTGTGTTAACTCCTAACTGCACGATTTTAATGTGCTTTTGGAACTTTTCCAGTATAGGTGCCTTGGCGAAAAAGGAAATTTGGTAACATATTTTCCGGGAACCTATTCACTGTTTCATTTTATATATACACGCATTTTTTTCGATATTTATACGATTTTTTTAATATAAAAAAGCCGTTTTTCTAATTTTATACAGAAACAGATGTAATTTGTACATAAAAACATCAATAATATACATATAAAGCAAACAAAAACGCTCATCAAATTTGTTTTCATAGCTGTTTATATGATTTGACAACAAATCTCGATATTTTTCCGTTATACGGACATCATGCTAAAATGTATGCTAATGCGCCAATTATTTCAAAATGCTAAAAGATATTTGTAATTTTATGCCAGCAGTTTAATATGAGTTTTATTTTATTGCTTTATTTTATAGCAGTTATTTGTTCACTTATTTTAAGTATATATTTGTGATTTGATGAAATAGTTCGTAAAAGTCTGGAATTTTCAAATGTTATATTTTTTAAATGCTCACTTTAGTATCGACAATGGTTTTTCTTTTATTTTTCAAATGCTTCAATTCACGATTTTGCGCCAACTATTACGCTTGGCGACAATCGTGTCCGCATAACGGAAAAGTACCAAAATCTCACTTTCTGATGCCTAAATTACACCAAGCTTTTTTTTAAAAAATGCCAAAGTCCCTACAGTGGGAAAGTTCCAAACTGTCTATTATTTTGCGCTATCCGTGTTATAGTTTGTACTATATGCAAGGGGAGTGGAGCGAAGAGTTTAAACATTAAATATTAAAGTTTCGGCACAGATGTCATATACCCCATGATGTGATACACTGATGTCATATACCCCATGTTGGCGCGATTTTTTTCTGACGCCAATGTCATATACACAACGGATACTTAACTGGCGCCAAAGTGTCGTAATTTTGCTTGATATGGTAATCCGGATGTTGTTGTTTATGCTGTTGATGTTTTCGCCAAATTGGCGTCGGAAAAAATCGCGCCCATATATGATAACGTATATGACAACTGTGCCAAATTTCTATAAAGTAGTATAAGACTAAAAAATTAAGAATAAAAGAAATGCTAAATAAGACTAAATAAGAAAAAAAAATCACGCGTTAAGCATAGAATATGAAACACTTTCAACACATCCTGAATGCATTAACAAAACTTAGTTATTTAGGGAAATAAGGTAAATAAGATAACGTTACTTCTTAGATATCCCGTTGACCAATTTCGCCAAATTATATAAATCGCCAAATCAATAGTAAAACATTAACAAAATTACAAATAAAACGTCGAATTAATGGTTTTATTGGCCATTATTGGCATTTAATCTTACAATTAATTAATTGATGGCAACCATTATTGGCAATTAATCTTACAATTTAGCGACAGTAATTTGGTCGACGGGATAACTAAGAAGTACCAAGATAACTAAGCAAACATTTTAGAAAACGCATAAAAATTTTAAAAATTGATTTCAGCAGTTACCGTTCATAGCCAATAGTACCGTTATTACATGCCACTATTTAGCTAAAGTTAAATTTAAACTACTCTTAAAACTACTGAAATCACATTTCCAGACATTATCATCCATAGACGGTTATGTATCCAATTCTTTGCGTGACCATGTATATCGTTTTATCTATATTCTACAAACTTTTCTTAGGAAACTAAATGCAGTTCAGCGTAAAAATGCATAACTCCTTTAAAAACCACCTTTAAGCAATTTACTCTCATACTCAGTAACACTTACGAATTCTTTTGTGTAGCCCTGCATATGAACTGTAGCATTTATACACACAGCATAGTATGCATAAATGTAGTGAAACATCAAAGGGCATATCATAATTAAAAATGCATTTCTAGCAATCATTGCTTATGTAGAATACTTCGGAGAAAAGTTTCTTGGCGAGAAAGAAGTTTGCCAACGTATTTTCTGGCAACCTATTTACTGCTTCATACTCACAAGCAATTTTTTATGTATACAATTTGGCACAGATGTCATATGCGCGATTTTTTTCGGACGCCAATTTGGCGAAAACATCAAAGCATAAACAACATTCGGGTTACCATTACAAGCAAAATAACGACACTTTGGCGCCAGTTAAGTACCCGGTGCGTATATGACACCGGCGTCAAAAAAAATCGCGCCAATATGGGCGTATATGACATCTGTGCCGACAATTTAATATAAAAAAAAGCAATTTACCTATTTTTATAAAGAAACAGAAGTAATTTTTGCACAGATGTCATATACGCATGGGGGTTGGCGTGATTTTTCTATGACGCCAATTTGGCAGAAATCTCGCTTTCGAATACCAGTTACTTATATATTTTTCAATTATTTGCTGTCATTTTGAAAAGGAAATAACTATAAATAAATAAAAGTTTGAATAATAACTATAGAACAAAGCAGTTTATATAATTAAAAAACAGAAAATAAAAGTAAATAAACAATTTATTAATAAATAAAAAACAATAGCCGGGTTACCATAGCAGGCAAAATAGCACCATTTTGGCGCCAGTTAGGTACCCCGGTTCATATCTGAAATCTGTGCCGTAATTTGTATATAAAAAAAAAATTATATATATTTAGAAACGATTTTTTTATGTATATAAGTGCATATATAAACAAAGATAAAAGTTCATTAGATTTGTTTTCATAGCTGTTTATATATTTTCGCAACATATCTCACTTTCTGATGCTCGAATCGCGCCAAGCTTTTTTTTTAATTGCGCTATAATGGAAAAGTACTTAAATAAATAATTAACAGAAATAAGAAATTATACAAACGAAAACTTTTTATTTCGAGATCAAAGCATTGTTTTTAATTTCGATTAAAAATACATATATCCTTGGATAACTTCAATTGAAATTAGGTTCACAGCTTAATATCTCATTCCATAAACCTAAACAAACACAAGTGATTTATTCATTGTGAAACGTCAAAAATATTAAATCATTGAGGTAATCATTCACAAAGTAAGTTCTCCAACAATCAATGGGCAATATTCTAATGACGTCATAGTAGGTAAAATGGTGGCGGTATCGTTTGTTTATGGTTTGTAATCACAAAGATTTAATTTTGCAATATCTCTTAGTTACATTATTTTATTGTCATATTTATGAGCTCAGAACAAAAGCCTATTTTTTCATTATTTAGTTATTAAAGACGGAAAAAAATCATAAATACATGATTTGAAATTTTTAAATAATTTTCTTTCTTAATACTAAAAAATAACATCGGGAAGTAACAGCGGGTTTAAGTTAAAGAAGTCTAACTGTTTAATTCTGTTGTAATATTCAAAATAACTGTATTTATTAGATTTCAGTAAACTACATCAGGGCCCGATTAAACTTTGAAGTTAAGAGGAATTACAATGTCATTTCAGGACCTTTCTTTTGGAGAAGCTTTTCTAAATTCCATATATACATGGAAAATCTTCAGTGTTACAAATATTATTCCTAGGACTGACATAACACGAGAACGGCCTGCAATTTTACACAAGTTTTTGAAAGCTACTTTATATCAGAAATTTTACTAAAAACTGGTTACTTTTTTGTTATAGCGGCCCACACTATTAGGATTATGACAAGTTGCAGCCAATTTCGCCAACGTCGTAACCAAGATCATGAAGCACACACATATAATACCATTTCATGAAATGGTATACGGTAATTTAATAGTTTTTAACCTTACTTCAAGTGTGTTATTTATTTATTTTTAAGGCTCAACAATCTAAATTGTCCAATATATGAATTTAAAATATGTAAACAAAGATTGAATAGACATGACCGCAAAAATCCTCAAATCTGCATAACGCTTGGAACCAAACTGTGCAGATTAGTTGTCTTCTACTGTACACAGTTTTTCATAAATGTTTTTCGTTCTTAAAATGTGTTATTTTCATCTATCACTGCGGAACAAGCGAGAAAACTCATATTCTTGCACATGAGTTGTATATATCTTTATATCTAAATTTCCGTCATTTTTGATGGGCTACCTTTCTAGTCTATATTATAAAGGACAAACATATCTGTGCGTAACGCATACGTCATTCTGCGAATGGCAACACTTTGAAATTTGAAATGAAATTTTGGTTTTGCAATCTTCGCAATAGCAAATTTTTAAACTTCTAAACATCCAACATTTTAAATTTTTAAACCGTCCTATACAGAAAAAAATGTACTTTTAAATGCAATTTGTTTGAAAGCTGTATCTCAATTTCTTTTTGAGATATTAATTTTTTTATAGTTTTTAATACCAATTTTCTAATCGTGGCAACTGAAGTACTTCATTTCTGTTAAAAGTGGTTAAGTTATCTTTATTGATTATATTCTTACTGATGCCATTTTCTCATTACATTAAAAATATCTTTTTAAAAAATATGAACAGAAAATGGCGTTACGCTTTAAAAAAGACACAATTTCCCTGATGACGCTGTTATATTTCACTATTTTTTCATTCCGCTGATATTGAGTTTGAGACAATAGCCAAAATATTTCAGCGACTGAAATTGACGCCATATTTAAAAGAAAACGTTAATTTTATTTGATAAAACGAGATATTTTTCTTTGAATACGTCTAAAAGTTAAAAAATTCTGGAATTTTTACGCGCAGATACAGAGATTATATATACTAAGACCTCTAATCTCGAGTGGGAATTTTAACATGGAAAGTTGTAATAGTTGACAAACGTGACATCAATTTTGAAAATATATTTATTAATAACCTATTGTGCATTAAAATGTTTTTAAATGGTTAATATGGATGTGAAACGTGGACAATGACTTGATTCGGTTTATATTTAAAGGGGGGGGGGATTCTATGATTAAGTCAAGATGAAATTATTTTTGCTGATTTTTTATTCCATTAAACCAAGCATTAATTGATAACTTTATCAAAATTGCTTATCTCGATTATATGTTACTGATTACGTATATGAATAAAGTATGAATACGTATATGAATGGTTACGTATATGGTTACGTATATGAATAATTTTAACAGTTTAAGTTTCAGAAAAAAGTATTTTGTTAATCTTAGGTTAAAATATGTCTTTGGAGAGTTAAACGAACAAGTGTAAGATGGATTTTTTATTGTAATTATTGTTGTCAATGTATTACAAATTTGATGCAACAGTTTGTTAACATACATTTTCTTTCGTCGAAATTCGACGGGGTCTACCTCGTTTCTTTAAAAACATAATATAAAACTAGTCATCTACGGCAGCTTTGTTAAAAACACATAAACAAGAACATGCATATATATTTGTAGAATTAAAACGATTTTCTGACGTACTCACATGATTGCGATACTGCTTTATTTTCAATCCTGCAATTCATCAAGACTCAACAAATTATATCTCACACAGAAAGCTTTCCTCTCTAGACATTTAATCATTTCAGCATCATATTTTATCGTGATGACGACAGCAGAAGCAGTTCGAAACGTAGATTTTATCATTAATTTTAATTGTACAAGTTCATATAAAAGGTTTTTGCTTACATGTACTATTGAGGAATTTTTTGTGTTTTTAACAAATTTATTCTTATTCATTGTGTTATTTACGTTTACGAAAATTTAATTTTATTTAATGCATTTCATACATGTTTGAAACTGACTGTGTATACTAAATGCAACTTGTAGAATGTAAACTTCTAAAAGCGTTTAGTTGCAAAATGTAATAATGTATGTGTGCGTATAATCACTTAGAAAATGTATATAAAGGTTAAATGCTTGAAGTCTGTAATTAATTTATCAGTTTAAAATGTGAACTATAATCATTCGATTATGTTTGAGAATTATTAAAAGCGATATTAACATTTTAAAAGAATGTTTCTTAAAAGCATGAATAATAAAAGAAGATGATTATATGTTTGATTATTTTCTTACAATTTTATCGGCAATAAAATTCTAATATTACATTGTTTTTTTTGAAGACAGGCGACTCTTCAAAACCATAGAACGTCTTATTTGAAGATCAGTAATAAAAGTGTCACGTTTATTAATATTCCAGTGTTGTATTTAATAGTTTTATTTTTTTTTCTTGTTGTTTTATATCTGTTAGTTCTCTTCTAGAAGTTATTAGAGTACTATATAGTGAAATTACCATGGAGATCGCCGGAGAGTAAAAGCTTCGAAGAGATTTATAACTTTTCATCGCGAGTCAATAACGTTAAAATTCTGTTTTTATTATTCATTCTCTAAGGAAACGAATCTCTTTTTGACTCTTAAGGATATAGAAAGTAAGAAATTAAAATATTATGCCAAAAGAAGAAACTTGAAATATAAAATATTTTGTAATGAATACATAAATAGCATCGTTTAAATCAGATAGTTTCTGACTACGCCGAAAGTTGTTAGAAAAAAGATCTGCAATATAGGTTAATTTTGTACTGGAAGTTAGTTATATGTAAACGATAATATTTTAAACGATTTGTGTACAAGTTTTTTAAGGAATGAATTAAAATAAATACCTTTAAGAAACAAGATACACCATTAAACAATTTTACTAGATAAATTAAAAATTTCGTATGTCTTTTAACTCGTAAATAACAGGAGTGTTGGCAGCTACACTGTAAACATAAACGGACTAAAATACGGAAATACTACTGGCAATCTAGACACCAGTACTATTTCCGTTTTTTTTTACGGGAATTTTTACCTATAAATTGAAGAAAATTTTCCGTTTTTAATCAGAAAAACGGAAAATTTGTGTAATTTATGGGTAAAAATTCCCGTAAAAAATGGAAATAGTACTGGCGTCTAGATGGCCAGTAGTATTTCCGTTTTTTAGTCCGTTTTTTTTTTTTTTTTACAGTGTATGAATAAGTGTTTTTTTTTTCCTCCATAAAATATTATGGGCAATAAAATTCTAATAATACATTATTCATTTAAGGATAGTGCATCTTAACCATATAACGTCTTACTTTAAGATAAGCAAACAAATTATCACGGTTATCCATATCCCAGTGTTATATTTTATGGTTTTATACTTTTTTGTTTTCTCTACTGGATTCTCTACTGGAAGTCAGTAAAGTACTCCTATATTGAAATTATCATGGAGATCGGAGAAGAGTGTAAGCTTCGAAGAGATATATAACTTTTCATCATGAGTCAATAACTTTTAAATTCTGTTTTTTTTTCACTTTTTTTAAAAATTCACTTAATTGAAAAGAATAATAAAATACAAAGATATATATATATATATATATATATATATATATATATATATATATATATATATATATACGAGGTAGGATTCAAAAGTTCCCGGACTGACTCTATAACTGTAAAAAATATTACCAGTTACATTGCTGAAACACATGCGCCTTCGAAATCAGATCCATGCGCACCAACAGACTTTAGCCATCGCCTGTAAAGGTCATCCAAGCACTTCTGGAATCCATTTTTTAGCCATGTCCTTTAATTCAGCCTGCGATGCACTTTTAACTTCACCTGAAGATAGAAATCGACTATCTTGCAAGGGACGTCCCAATTCAGGAAGCAGACTTAAATCGCAGGTTGAGACATCAGGGGAGAAAGGAGGATGTGACAAAACAGTTGTTTTCGCTTTTGCAAGAAAGTCAGCGACGACTAGCGATCGGTGTGTAGGAGCGTTGTCATGCAAAAGCACTCATGACTGCTCAGCACACAATTTTCGCCTCTTCTTCCGGACCGACTAACGCAAATGAGGCAGTATGTCTACATAGAGATCTTTGTTTACAATGCGTCTTTCAGGGATAAATTCCAGATGCACAATGACATGGATATCGAAGAATACCTCTAGCATGATCTACCCTTTATCTTGGCGGAATTTCTGCTTCCGTGGTGATTTTGGTGATTTCCACTCCTGCACACCGATCCCTAGTCGTCACTGACATTCTTGCGAAAACGAAAACAACTGTTTTGCCACATCCTCCTTACTCCCCTGATCTCTCAACCTGCGATTTCAGTCTGCTTCCTGAACTGGCACGTCGCCCTCAGGGTCGTCGATTTCCGTCTTCAGATGAAGTTAAAAGTGCATTGCAGGCTGAATTAAAGAACACGGGTAAAGATGGATTCCATAAGTGCTTCGATGACCTTTGCAGACGATGGAAAAAGTGTGTTGTTGCGCAAGTGTCTTATTTCGAAGGCGAATGTGTTTCAGCAATGTAATTGGTTATATTTTTACAGTTATAGAATCAGTCCGGGAACTTTTTACTCCTACCTCGTATATATATATATATAACCATAATATAATTACAAATCATCATCTATTTTCAATTACTATAATTAATTTAATAAATTAATAAATTTAGCATCTAATTATAACTGTGACATTATACAAAATACAGATGGAACCCTATACAAGCAATACAAATTGAACAAAATCCACTAATTGACAGGCACATTACACACGATTAGTCCATATTAGCATATGAAAAACCACCAAATTTTGAAAAAAAAAATATTAAAGACATATGAAACAAAACAACAGCAAAATAATGTTGAACCATTAAAAGACGTATTGTAAACAAATAATAGATGAAATGGAAGGATGTAGCCGGAAATTTATATAACATTTCACTTTATCAAGGGTACATGAAATACCAATATAAGCAAAAGCATAGTCGATTTCTGTAAAAGAATCCAGCATTAATCTAAAAATTAGATTCCTTATGTACCCGATCGACCACACACCAAAAAAGCATTTACCCTGATAGATAAATTGAATTAAATATATATATATATAAATATATTAATCAATACAAGATCCGTAAAAATGAACAATATTAATATATAGAAACAATTAAATTTAAAGATTTATCCAGCAAGAGAATTGCAATGACCTTATTACAACTTGAACAAGTATCAATATTAGCACAGCAAAAGACCCGCCAATTTTATGGAACAGTTAAAATCGAATTTTTACGGTTGCAAAACAACATATTGTGCAGAAAATACACAGCTTCTAATAAATATAATATTTATAGTTAACATATATAATCTTTATAGTAAAAATTATTAGATGCATTTTAAGGATCCTAGAATAAATTATTACTAAAAATATAAAAATTTAAATTATTTAAATTAAGGGGACAGTTCCCTTTCAACCGGTCAAAAATGCTAGAAAACTGATTAAATTTCCACACTTTTTCACAAATTAACTAATAAAGCAAATGAAATTTTTGGAATTGTTAAGTATAGCTTTACTTGTTACAATAAACAAAGCAGATTGGTGAAAATATTTAAATTAATTAGGAAAACTTAATTAAATAACCTACTGTTTTTTTTTGTTGTTGTTGTTGTTTTCGTAATTGCCATATATCACTGCGCGCATGATTTCACAAAAACTAGCAAAGATAATGGGTTGAAATTTTCGGAGTGCATTAATATTACACATCTGCATAAAATGAACTAAAATCTTAGAAATATCTTAAATAATAAAAATTTTATTACAAAAAAATATGCGAGAAATTTTACAGTTTTATTTTTTTAATTTTTATTATTAATTATAAATATTATAAATAAAGGTAACTAAAAGATTTCAGTTCATTATGTTAAGCGGAGTATTAGCTTTAAATTAACACCCCTTTAAAGTTAATAAATTAAAATGAAATCGAGATATCATGCGCGCAGTTATATATAGTAATTATAAAAACAAAAAAACAGTAGGTTACCTAATTAAGTTTTCTCAATTAATTTAAATATTTTTCATCAATCTGTTTTGTTTATTGTAACAAGTTAAGCTATACTTAACAATCCGAAAATTTTCATTGAATGTGCATTATTAGTTAGCTTGTGAAAAGGTATGGAAATTGAATCAGTTTTCTAGCATTTTTGACCTATTGAAGGGGGACTGTCCCTTTAAACGGGTAATAACACAGAGAAATAATAAAATAAAAATTAAAATGGCAACAATATTATTTAGAACTAAATAAATAATTGTTTATTTAATGCTGCCATTTTGCGGAACTTCATAAAATTAAAAGAACACAATCATATATATATATATAATTATATCTGAATTTTGCATGCTGTAACTCTCGAGTTTTTGAACCGATTTGGATGAAATGTTTCATATGCATAGTACATACTAATGCCTCGACCGAGTTCGTTGGCCAGCTTCATCCTCCATCTTGTTTCAAAATGGCGGCCATTTGAATTTTGTGAACACTTTTGGAATTTTTTAGGTTTCCTAACTTTTTCTTTAAAATAATCTATGTTGTTTACTTACACTTTCTGATTCATTAAAATATCTTTTAATGAATGAATAATGAAAATATCTTTTTTTCTTTTTCTAACATTCTGTTTAAAATGATACATAAGAGTTTGCATTTCGTGAAACGTAACATTTTCTATAAGTATACATATGTAAACATCTTTAAGCGTGTACCTGCGTAATATAATGATGCTGAACAATTGAGCAGCATTCAAAGGTTACCTAGCTGTGATCGGTTTAACACCCTGTCTACTGTTGAAATGTCTTGTAAATTTGTGAGTCATTGGGAGAAGAAGAAATGTAGTTTTAAAACAATTTAAAAGTAAAATGAAAAAATTTAATGTAAAATCAAGTATACAAAAAAATTAAAGATGTAAAAGATTAATAATTATATATTAAACCTTTAAGCTTGAGTCAAGGAGTAATGATGCATGTGCGAGTATTATATCACCCAGAAATTTTATATAAAGATTCAATGCTTGGAGTCTGTAATTAATTCATCTACTTAAAATGAGAACTATAGTCATTCAGTTATGTTTGAGAGTTATTAAAGGCGACATTAATATTTTTACAAGTAGGTTCAATAAAAGCATTAACAAAAAAAAAAAAATTGTCATATGATTGATTTTTTTTCCCTTAAAATATTATCGGCAATTTTATTCTAATAATACATTATACGTTTAAGAACGGAGTCTCTATAAAACCATAGAACATTATATTTTAAGATTAGCAATAAAATTTTCACGTATATCAATATTGTAGTGTTCTCTCTATATATACATATATTCATTTTGCTTTCTCTCTGTTAGTTTTCTACTGGAAGTCATTACAGAAATACTGTACTATAGCCAGCTTACTTTCCATAAGTAGACGCTACAATCTTTTTTCAGTCCACTCTTCACTTCAGAAAAGAAACGCCACTCTATGCTTTAGTACAAAGTAAGGTTTAATGAATCTCTGTACTACAAGACACATCATTATTTACAGAAATACTCTACATATTTTCATCGCCAAAACTCAGAAAAAATCCGCTGATTGCAAAACATTTTATCGTTTCCCGCCTCTCATAAAAAGCTCCGGGGAAAAAAATCAAGCAAGCAGCTTGTATTTCGAACACCTCTACATTCTGCGTCTCAAAAACAATCTCTCCGGGAAAGCTAATCCACATGGAATCATGGGAAAAACTATTTGGCAGCCCGCTAAATTAGGGACTGTCGTGTGCTGCCATCTAGTGTATCAATATTTAAATATTTGTTACATCCTCCCCCTCTGGTTTCTTAGACGTTTAGGCAACGGACCAGGAACATGTTTCTTTGGCCTATCATGTTTCCTGAGTGGAATAACTGGTTGGTCGGTAACATTGTTACAACGTTTTAGGGAGATGCATGGTAAGTTCATAAGGGAACTTCAGGAGCTTGTAAACTGGCGACTTCATAGGAAGTGGGTGAGAGCTGTGCGAGCACTACATAGGGTCCGTCACGTCGAGGACTGAATTTGGCGGTTCTTTTCTGACCAACCTTGCTAACGGGATGAAGTTCTACCCATACATGGTCACCAGAAGAATACTAAGGTCCTTCTATCCGTCTTCTGTCCACATACTGTTTTCTTTTGCGTTGTTCGACTAAATCTTTCACTTACTTAGTGAATTTAGCAAATTTGTTTGGTTTCGGATATATATCAATGGAGACTGTACCAATTTCACAAGAGGACGGGGTGGCTCCTCCACCTGGCTTAAAGATGGTTTCATACCTTTTCAGCAAGTAATTTAATTCTGACTTCTGGACAGAACTTTCAAGAGGCTTTGGAACAAGATCTGCAAATCCATATTTTATATGAGGCATATCGCCGAAATTCCAACGTTTGTTCTTAACGTCTGGTACCAACCCTGACTTATCAAGAAAGTCTCTTCCTAAAAGGGTTCTGTTCCCTTTAGCTTTAGGTAACACAATGAAATCCGTACGAAATTTTCTTCCTTCAATTTCTACACTTACAGTCGTTGTCAAACTGTCTTCTTTTGACCGCTGGCCGTTTGCTAAGGACCTGTTCAGAGAGGTCTTCTGAAACGTGGCACCTTGTTCTTTTAACACATAATACAATGCTTCACTAGCCAGGCTGTGACTAGATCCGGTATCTACGCAGGCTTTGCAATAGACCCCATTAATGTACAGGTTTACTGTGGTTAAAGGTGTGGTTGTGGTTGAGCATGTGTATATTTGAATTTGCTCGAAATGAGAAGATTGAGTTTTTATCACAGGATTGCAAGTAGGGTACTTAGCACGAATAAATCCGGGAGCACCACAACCATAACATTTCAAGGCTGGGCGATCTTCAATCGGTGGTTTGTCTGACGCAATTATTTTCTTTGAATAGAAGGATTTATTCGGAACTGTTTTATTAGAAGAGCTCGGTGGTACACTCTCTTTCGGTTTTGACCAGTTTTTAATTTTCGGTTGGATTTCCGCTACTTTGGATTTTACGGGATTTATCCTTAGAACATCGTAAGCATCTATCTTTTCTACGAATTCATCTGGATCATTTAAATTAGTCTAAATGTCTAAGAAATGTTCTCTATGCTGTGGGGAGCACCTTCTCTTTAATTTGTCCGATAAAATAAGACTTTTCAAATCTTCGAATGAAGTTATGTTGATCTCAGATAGCCAACCTTCAAAGTAGGTTCTAAGCTCGAAAAAATAGTCTTTCCAGGTACTTTCTGGAATTTTCTTGTGCTGAACGAACATGATTGTAAATTTTTCAGCGGTAATTTGAATCGTTTCAACAACATCGCCTTGATGTGTTGGTAGTCCTGGGCCGTTTCTTCCGGTTCCCTAGAAATGAGTCTAGCAATATCACTAGGTAAAGCGCTTATGAGATACGTAACCCAATTTTCTTCCGGAACCCCTAGAACCTTTAACTGTCGCTCATACAGAACTAAGAAGATGTTCATATCATCTTCGTTTGGGCGAAAACGGGGAATCAATTTTTGTAGGTCGATTCGCGGTTTTTCGTAAGTGTACCTATTATTTTATAACTCCGAGTTAGATGCCGAAGTCGGATAGGTAAGGCGTAATTTTTCGAGTTCGAAAGTCCGTTCGCGCTCTAAATTTTCTTGTTCGATTTTACGTTGTTCTTGTTCGAAAACACGTTGATTTTCTAAATCTAAGCGTTCTTGTTTAGTTTTTCTATTCTCGACTATAGTTGTAAGTAAGTTTTTAGTATAATCCTCCTCGTAATCAGCGTGCGTTTTAATTAAATTACGTAAATCGACCATTTTCATTTATTCGGTGGCAGTTAAGCCTAACTCATCGCAAAGGACACGTAGATCCCCTTTTTTGCCTTTCCCCAAAAATGCCATTTTGTTTAAATTTAACAAAACTAACAACCAAAATAAAATTTTGATTTAAAAAATTCACTTCAAGATCTAGAATTTGAATTTAAAATTTCAAGCAAAATTTTATAGAAAAACTTTTGTGAAAGTCTCAAAATCAAAGTTTGAAAATTCTGAAAATTATCGTCGATAGAAAAAGCTCGAAATCCGTTGTCCCCAAAAGGAAGCAAAAAGGTGGGGGGTGGTATCCAAATATAGTAGTACATGCAATATTGTTCACGCTATCTCGGCACTAATCAACAGATATTTGATACAACCCCTCATCATTTTGCATCTTTCGGGGAACAACGGATTTTGAGCTTATTCTATCGACGATAATTTTCAGAATTTTCAAGCTATGATTTTGAAACTTTCACAAAAGTTGCTCTATATAATTAGCTAATACATTATGCATCTTATATTTTGATTGCATTCGCGCTTGCGCGGTGAAATATTTTTTAGTAACCCTGCTCATTTTTCATTCAATTTTTATTATTTTTTAATTCTGATTGCAAAGTATTGTGTACAATATTGGTTGTCATATTTTCTGAAAAGAATTTTTTTTATATATTAAGAACTTTGCAAGTTATAAGCAAAAAACTTGGCAAAGTTTGGGACTGTTTTTATAAAAAAACCTTAATTTCTCGACGAATATACATGCTATCCTCATAAAAATAAACACAGTATATTACAATAAGCCACTTTTTAATAATCTTGAGTCTGATCGATTTTCTTACATTAGTTTTTACAGGGTTATCCAAAATATAGTCGTTTTTTCAATTTGTCGATGGCCCCCTATGGGGTTTCGGGAAAAAAATCTTCGTGGAAATAAATGACCTATACTATACTGTTTACACACGTGCAGTTTCATGTTAATTCCTCATGTATTTTTCGAGATATTTAAAAAAACGTATAAAATTGCAAGTGACTGGTCTCCTTTGTCCATATAGTGTATTACCAAAGGAGAAATAAAATCCTCGCGAAAAAAATTTCTTTTAAACAAATTTAATGAAATAAATGAATAAATGATTTTCTACTAATGAATGAAATTCAGACTAGAATCCTTAAAATATAATTAATAATTTAGAAAAAAAAATAATTTTACATCATATTGTGCAAGAGGCATTTTCTCTTAAATTAGAAAGTAAAATATGGAATATTTAATTTTACATTTAATTTTTTTTATATCGTAATATTGCATTTGGACTTGTTTGATTTTATGGATAATATATTTATACAAAACAAATAGGCGTTGCTATCCAACGTACAATTTATTCACAAGTTTAACATAAAACTCTACGTTTCGGTTTAATCTTTAAAACCTTCATCAGGAGAAAAAATTTTCTAAAATATAAATCGACAACAAACTCTTTACATGCTACATTTTGAAATCAATTCAAAATACAAAACATTCTAACGGAAACCTCTTACTCCCAAATAAACAGTTCAGTGGCGCCATCTTTTAACCAAAGATGCAAACGAAGAAAGAAATGCTGAAAAAAGTGGAATTTTCATTGACTTTTCAAAATTGAAAGCCATATTTCTGGGATGTGAAAGGAAAAATTATCATTACACACTTCATGGTTTCTTAGACGAATAAGTCGTTTCTTAGACGTCTAAGAAACCATGAAGTGTGTAATGATAATGTTTCCTTTCACATCCTAGAAATATGGCTTTTAATTTTGAAAAGTCAATGAAAATTCCACTTTTTTCAGCATTTCTTTCTTCGTTTGCATCTTTGGTTAAAAGATGGCGCCACTGAACTATTTATTTGGGAGTAAGAGGTTTCCGTTAGAATGTTTTGTATTTTGAATTGATTTCAAAATGTAGCATGTAAAGAGTTTGTTGTCGATTTATATTTTAGAAAATTTTTCTCCTGATGAAGGTTTTAAAGATTAAACCAAAACGTAGAGTTTTATGTTAAACTTGTGAATAAATTGTACGTTGGATAGCAACACCTATTTGTTTTGTATCGATATTACAACGTAAAGTCCTTTATTATTATTAATATATTTATGTTATTCAGTTAACACATGCCGGATTGTTGCGCCACAAAAAGTATTATATAAGGACTAGGGGGCTCTGACCCCTGCAAGCTACGCTCGCCACCCCCATTCAGATACCGCAGAATCTAAAAACACGCTAATCTGATGGGTTTTTAAAATATTAGAGAAGATTGAATTATACTGAAAAAAGCTGTGCAGAGCTGTGCCTGTGAACGGGTTTACATTCAATTCCCATTGATTGCAAAAATTTAAGGACGAATCAGTTGCTGTTAAGACATCCAATGGTTGTTTTCGTTTTTGATTAAAGAGGATCAGTCAAACATTTAAAAAGAAGCTAAAATAAAATAAATTAAGTAGAAGAGTCTTTGTCTCCCGGTATTTTAAAAGTCCTTCCGGCCAGTGCCGGGAGGAAGAGGTAGCTTTCATAATCCTTATTTAAAAAAAGCCAAATTATATCATTCAAACACACGAAGCTCAATTTAGTGGAAACCGAATATAGGAGATCCAATACAAATTTTTATCAATATAATGAATGAGAATTTCGCGAAATTAGTCAGCTTTATCCAAGCTGCTTTTCTTTGAAGTAACATATATTTGGCTGCCAAATTCGGCAATTTCTTAAAGTGCCTGTCATTTCAAGACAACATGGTGGATGAGGCTAAGCAGTGAACTCGGTCGAGACCTTAGTAATTGCTGTGCACATGCTCACTCACATCGGAATCGGTTAATATATAGGAGTGCTGTCGCATGCAAAAAATCAGATTTTTCAAAATGTCACCCACAATAGAAATTGAAACTGCTATATCTGAGCCATTTTTTAAGGTAAAGACAAACAAAAAATGCTCCTGAATCCTTATATCAAGGTCAAATACTTAAGAAAGAAACCTTTTTCAATTTCTCATTTTTTTGCACCTCACTTTAAATATATATATATATTTTTTAATTTAATGGTCGCCATTTTGAAACAAGATGGCTGATGAATCTGGCCAGCGAACTTGGTCGAGGTGTTGATGTATACTATCCACATGCCTTCTTACATCGAAATAGGCGAATACGTGTGTTATCGCGTGACAAATACAAGATCGTTTCAAAATGTTAGCCATACTAGAAATTCAAAGTGCTATAAATCAACCATTTTTTAAGATATAAACAAAAGAACAAATTTTCAGAAACAAAAACTGCTCCGGAATCTTTGTATCAAGGTCAAACACATAAAAAAAATCTTTTTCATTTTCCAATTGTTTAATACCTCATTTTGAATTTTAAATTTAATTTTAATTTTTTTTTAATGGCAAACCTTTTGAAACAAGATGGCGAATGAAGCTGGCCAACGAACTCGGTCGAGACATTGGTATGTACTATGTACAGACCAAGTTACATCCAAATAGGTTCATAATTACGCCTGTTGTCGCGTGACAAAAATCAGGTCGTTTTAAAATGTCAGCCACAAGAGAAACTCAAAATGCTATTACTCAGCCATTTTTTTTAGATATAGACGAAAGAAAAACTGTTCCGGAATCTTTGTATTAAGGTCAAACACACACAAAAAAAATCTTTTTCACTTTCCAATTTTTTTGGTATCTCATTTAAATTTTTTTATTTTTTAATTTTTTTTATGGCCGCCATTTTGAAACAAGATGGCGGATGAAGCCGGCCGACGAACTCGGTCGAGATATTTGTATGTACTATGTACACACCAAGGTACATCCAAGTCGGTTCATAAATACGCCTGTTATTACGTGAGAAAAATCAGGATGTTTCAAAATGTCAGCCACGCTAGAAATTCAAAATGCTATAACTCAGCCATTTCTTAAGATATAGACGAAACAAAAACTGCTCCCGAATCTTTTTATCAAGGTCAAACACATAAGAAGAAAATATTTTTTCAATTTTTAATTTTTTGATACCACATTTCAAATTTAATTTTTTCTTAAAAATTTAAATGGCCACCATTTTTAAACAAGATGGCGGATGAAGCTGACCAACGAACCCGGTCGAGACATTGGTATGTACTATGTACACACTGAATTACATTCAAATCGGTTCATAAATACGCCTTTTATCGCGTGACAAAATTCAGGACGTTTCAAAATGTCAGCCACGCTAGAAATTCAAAATGCTATAACTCAGCCATTTTTTAAGATATAGACGAAACAAAAACTGCTCCGAAATCTTTGTATAAAGGTCAAATACATAAGAAAAAATATTTTTCCATTTTCAATTTTTTGGTACCACATTTCAATTTTTAAATTTTTAAAAACATTTTAAATGGCCGCCATTTTGAAACAAAATGGCGGATGAAGCTGGCCAACGAACTCGGTCGAGAGATTGGTATATACTATGTACACACTGAATTACATCCAAATCGGTTCATAAATACGCCTTTTATCGCGTGACAAAATTCAGGACGTTTCAAAATGTCAGCCATGCTAGAAATTCAAAATGCTATAACTCAGCCATTTTTTAAGATATAGACGAAACAAAAACTGCCCCGGAATCTTTGTATAAAGGTCAAATACATAAGAAAAAAATATTTTTCCATTTTTAATTTTTTGGTACCAAATTTCAAGTTTTAAAATTTTTAAAAAATTTTAAATGGCCGCCATTTTGAAACAAAATGGCGGATGAAGCTGGCCAACGAACTCTCTCGAGACATTGGTATGTACTATGTACACACCAAATTTCATCGAAATCGGTTCATAATTACGGGAGTTACAGTGTGACATAGGTCATATATATATATATATATATATATATATATATATCAATTTTGAACGGAGGGTGGTTTCGGGGTCTGGGGGTCATGATCGATGAAAATATACCAAAATTTTTTGAAATCGCTTTCCTCCGAACGGCTGCAATAGGTAGCTTTTTTGTAAAGAAAGCTACCTAAAACAACCTCTATAACAATAGCCTAAGTCATGTGACTATCATCAACAGTTCCAGGTGGATCACTTCGCTTTTTATACTCTAGGTGCCATTTTGGTACATTAATGTTAGCCAGGCACAGGTGATAAGTCGTCAACTATTATTCTATCGCCATCATTTCATCTATATTATAATAGTTCAAGTCGTCAACAGCCATAAGCAAATGCGGCCTGATCCCTTCGCCGTTCATATGAAAGTTTGGCAAAGATGTCATATACGTCCCATATTGGCGTGATTTTTTAACGACGCCAACTTGGGGAATGCATCAACAGCATAAACAGCAACATCCGGCTTACAATATCAAGCAAAATAACGATACTTTGGCGCCAGTTATGTGCCCGTTCCGTATATGACATTGGCGTTAGAAAAAAAAAAAGCTAATATGGGACCGTAAGTTTTCCATTTTGATTAAAAAATCAAAAAATTTTTTCGAATAAAACTACACAAAAGTTGCCATGGTCGCAAAGAATTCTAGGTACTGTTACGCTAGCAGGATGCAAATCTCGCCAATAGCTTTTTTTCAACTCGCCAGTTAGCATTTTTTTTTCGAGTGGTAATATTTGGCCAGATAAGCACCGCAGGTTTGGCGTGATTTTTATTTTTTTACGAAAATTTGGCGAAAACCTCATTTTCAAATACCATTTACATATGCATTTTTGGTATTCCTTAGATATCCCGACGACCAAAAAACTATCGCCAAACTATAAGATTAAATGCCAATAATGTTTGTTCGTAAATGTCACATTCACTTGACTTTAAGCAAGTTACACGTGTTTACGTCATCAAGTGATTTTTATTTTGACGTTTTATTCGTATATTTATTAATGTTATACTAATTTCTTTGTTCTTTCGTAATTAAAATAAAAATTATGTCAATTTGTATAATTTGGCGAGTGTTTTGGCGATTTATATAATTTGGCGAAATTGGTCGACGGAATAACTAGTAGTACTGTATTTCTTAATTATTTTCTATTATTTTCTAAAGGAAATAAAAAAAAATTAATAATCATAGAACAAAATAATTTATATAATTTTTAAAAAGAAATTAAAGTAAATAAACATTTATTATCAAATAAACAACAATAGCCGGGTTACCATGTCAACCTTTTCTGAAATATAAAAAAAATATCTGTTTGATTAAAATTTGTGTTGCCATCATTAGAAAAATGTATATAAAATTAGAAAAAAATTAATATTTCGAAAACTAATTCGAATTTAAAAATTCTAATACCAGTTTTGGAATCTGCGGATCTATGTTGATGTTTGGTGTTAATTTCATCGCAAAGTATTCCATATTTTAGGAGAAATCGCTGTGAAACATAAGCAGTTGTTTAATTAGTCGATTCATACTTCCGTTTCATAAATTCGTTTCATTAGGATTTTATATATCTAGGATATATATATATATATTCGTTAACAATATAGTAGAGCGAGAAGAGTCTGCGCACATCTCAAAAGAATAATAATAAAAAAATCTAAATATTAATATTTTGCTAAACTATGCATGAATAATTTTGACTTCATTTGTTTTTTATGAATTTCCATTGTTATTTTGTTGTTATGCTGTAATTTAATAGAACAGCAGTAATAAAACCAATAAAACTATTTTGCGCAATCTCTCCTTACAGGGTAGGAGAGAACGCGCACATGGGTAGGAGAGATTGCGCACATAGGTAGAAGAGATTGTTATTAATAATAACTACAATTAAATTGTTAACAATAATAATTACACTTAATCGACATTGTTGAAAGGTTTTTGTGAGTAAATATTATTGTATTAGGGGTGAATATTTCAACCAAATATTTAAATAATAAATAAAAGAAAGAATTTTAACAACAGTTAAAATTTTTAATTTAAGAAGATTAAAATATCAGAAAAAGAAAGCCCTACTAAGGTTACAAAATAACATTAATTTAGTTGATAACATATTTAACTTGAAAATTACTTCATTTCCATTTCCACAGTTTCATTGTATTTTGTTTGCTAACCGAAGTTGTCGTCGTCCACAATCGATGCACTTATTGTTGTAAATCGTGCATCTCTCGTGCAATCACCTGCAACAAGCAATACATTGAATCTAGGCAGTTGTCGAAGTTGTCTCCTGGTACAGTTCTAGACATCCAGTGCACTCATCCTCATTGACCTTCGTTTTTTTCCCTTGACATTTTTTATCCCACTTTTTGTGGAAGCACCTCTTCAGCTATTTTTTTTTTTTTTTATTGTTGCGACATCCTTCTTATGTCTTTTTTCATGTATATTTTGTGGATTAGTAATATTAGTTGCACTCTGTCTCCTTTTGATTTCGATGGCATTATACTACTTGGAATGGGTGAAAGCTTTTCCAAAACATTGTATTAGAAAATTTATTTTAGTTAACGAAATTAATTTATTAGCAAATTAATTGCTCATAAATTAAAAAAAAATATATAAATATTTAATTAAATTATTAACAAATATATTATTAATTTATTAACAAAAATAATTACATAAAATCTATTTAATAACAACTGTATTATTAATTTAATAATAAAATTTTTATCTGCAAACGTATTTTTTGCAAATAAATTTGTTGCCAAATTTTGTTTTGATAATTATGTGTTTTCCCGAAATTATTTCAAAATTGATTCATTCATATGTTTTACACGTAATTTGCAATTCATACAAATTTATCAATAAGCTGTGTAATCTCTCCTAGCACTTAAACTTATGGAGAAATGCGCCATCTCTCCTAAGTAGCAGATGCGCAAACTCTCCCATTTTGGTAGGAGAGATTGCGCGGCCTTTTATTTAAATATGGCCGCTTCTAAAATGAATTTTTGGTGTTCATATACTTAGCCCTGGTTAGTAGTTTATAAGAAATCGTTTAAGTTCAAAATATTTTGTATTACTGACGTTCTATAAAAATGCTGACGAACAGTTATGAAAATTCAAGTACTTACTTTGGAAAAACAAAACAAAATAGCACTACTTTATCCAAAAGGCTTGGAACAATCAATATGCACATTCATGAAGACGATGCATAATTCTGCTGTACAACTACCTGGAGTCGCTGGGCGCGCACTCTATTCCTTCCCGTCGAACCTCTTTGTGCGCGGTCTCTCCTACCACGCGAACTCTCCTCGCTTTAATATACATAAACTTGCTCAATGGTAAACATAAACAAGAACCTTTGTATGAACTGGTACAATTAAATTGATTTTCTGATGTGCTGACTGGATGGCCACTGCATTGTTTTCAATCATGTAATTGGTCAAGACTAAACAAATTGTACGAATTGAATATTTCCAACTGGGCGAAAAAATGCCCAGGCTGGGAATCGAACCCAGATCCTTGGCTTACAAGGCCAATGCTTTTCCATTTACGCTAACTGGGCCGACAACCAGCCAGCATATTTCGCTCAGATAACCTTAACGGTAGGAACATCTGGTCTGTCATGTAGACAGCTCAACAGAATAAACCGCAGGTAAAGGACCTCCATATAAACGATGGATACGTAGATGAACTATTATTTTAACACAGTCAAACTGACTGGTAAAGTTATCATACGAATTGAATATTTCCAACTGGGCGAAAAAATGCCCAGGCTGGGAATCGAACCCAGATCCTTGGCTTATAAGGCCAATGCTTTTCCATTTAAGCTAACTGGGCCGACAACCAGCCAGCATATTTCGCTCAGATAACCTTAACGGTAGGAACATCTGGTCTGTCATGTAGACAGCTCAACAGAATAAACCGCAGGTAAAGGACCTCCATATAAACGATGGATACGTAGATGAACTATTATTTTAACACAGTCAAACTGACTGGTAAAGTTATCATACGAATTGAATATACCTGCGGTTTATTCTGTTGAGCTGTCTACATGACAGACCAGATGTTCCTACCAATAAGGTTATCTGAGCGAAATATGCTGGCTGGTTGTCGGCCCAGTTAGCTTAAATGGAAAAGCATTGGCCTTGTAAGCCAAGGATCTGGGTTCGATTCCCAGCCTGGGCATTTTTTCGCCCAGTTGGAAATATTCAATTCGTATGATAACTTTACGAGTCAGTTTGACTGTGTTAAAATAATATTAAACAAATTGTCTTTCACACATGAAGCTTTCGTCTCTAGCATTTTAACATTATATTTTATGCGGAAGACGACTGTAGAAACAATTGTACATATTCATATAAAGGTTCTTATTTAATGTGTACCATTGAGAAAGTTTATGTATTTTGAAGGAACATATTCTTATTTATTGTGTTATTTAGGTTCACGAAAATTTCATTTTTTTTAATGCATTTGAAACACGTTTGAAAGTGATTGTGTATACCAAATACAACTTGTAGAATGTAAACTACTAAAAGCGTTTTGTTGCGATATGTAATAAAGTATTCTTGTGTATAATCATTCAAAAATTTTATATAAAGGTTAAATGGATGGAAAAAAATAGTTCTAAAATAGTAATTATATATTTTTGTTACCATTTTCTCATATCAACCGAAAGAAAATGTAATTAAAATACGTGCTATTTTGAAAAAAAATATAAACGGATGATTTCTATTAAAACATGGAGTTATTAGAAACTATATTTAATTTTAAGCATCTATATTAATGTTACAAATGAAAGCCTCTGAATCATTAGATAACCGTTTTTTATCGTGTTTCTTGAATGACGGCATCTTTTTCTGTAGTCGTGTATTATTTTGCGATAATGACGTCCTATGCATGTTTACTGTAGATGTTTGAGAGTGGATCGTAAATGTGGGGTTCTTAAGTGGATGCGAATGATGTTATTTTACATAAAATAAAAGTGTGCGCTTTAAGTCTTAAAATTGAAATATATTTTGTACAATATCTATATACATGATTTGTTTTCACCGGGGGCGACACTTTTTTTTTTTTTTTTTTTTTTTTTTTTACATTTGGAAAAATGGTTAAATGGTTAATGTCCTCGGTCAAAGTAGGAAATCAAAAACATATCTGAAGCGTTTTATCTGTTGAATCAGCATTTTATTCGTTTTCTGATTGGTCTATGCAGTAATCTGTATTTTCCCTTTACTTTCAACAGAGATGGATACTTCTGTTGCCACTATGACAAAAAAGTAATAAAAACTGCAAAAAAATTAATAACTCAGAAACAAATTAAGATACAGCTTTCAAACAAACTGCATTTAAAAGCAGATTTTTTTCTCTGTACGACGGTGTAAAAAGTAATATTGTGGGATGTTTAGAAGTTTATGAATGAAATTTCATTTAAAATTGGTCGTCACATTTCTTGAACGATGGAAAAGCCTTTTCCCGAACAGCCAATGAAATGCTTGGACAATACGAAAATTTCAGGTGGATAATACGTAAGTTTCTCGTAGATAATACGTAAGTTTTAAGAAATCTGACGGGTCGCAGGCGATTTTTGTCGCTTGCAATTTTTACGTGTAATAACAATATTAATGTCGTACGTATTCATGGCGTACGTAATGTATGAATAACTCCGTGCGATTTTTTATGTCTTAAATTTTAGTCATTGAAAAAATCATTTTCCAAATGGTCGTTGTAATTTGTTAAATTGTTTTTTTTTAACCATTTTGAAAAAAAATGGTTATTGTCCTCTGTTAGGGTAGTAAATCAAAAACATATCTGAAGCGTTTTATTGGTTGAATTCGCATTTTATTCGTTTTTTGATTGGTCTATACAGTAATCCGTAATTTCCCTTTACTTTCAACAGAGATGGATACTTCTGTTGCCACTAAGACAAAAAAGTAATAAAAACTACAAAAAGAAAATTAATAATTCAGAAACAAATTGAGATACAGCTTTCAAACACATTGCATATAAAAGTATATTTTTTCTCTATACGACGGTGTAAAAAGTAATATTGTGGGATGTTTAGAAGTTTAAGAATGAAATTTCATTTAAAATTGGTCGTCACATTTCTTGAACGATGGAAAAGCCTTTTCCCGAACAGCCAATGAAATGCTTGGACAATACGAAAATTTCAGGTGGATAATACGTAAGTTTCTCGTAGATAATACGTAAGTTTTAAGAAATCTGACGGGTCGCAGGCGATTTTTGTCGCTTGCAATTTTTACGTGTAATAACAATATTAATGTCGTACGTATTCATGGCGTACGTAATGTATGACTAACTCCGTGCGATTTTTTATGTCTTAAATTTTAGTCATTGAAAAAATCATTTTCCAAATGGTCGTTGTAATTTGTTAAATTGTTTTTTTTTAACCATTTTGAAAAAAAATGGTTATTGTCCTCTGTTAGGGTAGTAAATCAAAAACATATCTGAAGCGTTTTATTGGTTGAATTCGCATTTTATTCGTTTTTTGATTGGTCTATACAGTAATCCGTAATTTCCCTTTACTTTCAACAGAGATGGATACTTCTGTTGCCACTAAGACAAAAAAGTAATAAAAACTACAAAAAGAAAATTAATAATTCAGAAACAAATTGAGATACAGCTTTCAAACACATTGCATATAAAAGTATATTTTTTCTCTATACGACGGTGTAAAAAGTAATATTGTGGGATGTTTAGAAGTTTAAGAATGAAATTTCATTTAAAATTGCTCCAGGAATATTAAGTTTTATCCATGGCGTACATATTGTATGATCAACTCCGTGCGACTTTTTATGTCTTAAATTTTAGTCTTTGAAAAAATCATTTTCCAAATGGTCGTTGTAATTTGGTAATTTGCATTTTTTTTTAATGTAGCGACTAGATTTTTAAGGTTTAGGAGCCAATGGCTCGTAAAACATTTTGGCAATCCGCCTCTATACTGCAGAATCGACATAAAGATTATTTGATCTTTAGAATTTTGTGTGAAATTAAAAAAAAAATTTAAATAAGACAGCAAATAAACTGACAAATATTATAATGAAATATCTTTAAGACTTTCCTACAATGTTGATAAGTGTTTGCGAACTCTTTTTGACTGGTCGTCTATATTTGTCTTGTATAGCTGAGATCTAACCGTCGTAAATGCACTCGAATTGCCATACAGTGTTTTTATGTTATTTCGGTTCACTATATGTCGGTCTTGAAAATAAAGTGTGTAACATTTATGGTCCGTTTTCAAGGACACAAAATAATTCCATTATATTATGGTCTACAGCATTTTAACCAGGTTACTATAATTCAAACATAATGACATTCAAATGATAATTCAGAGTGGCTACAGCAAGCTTTCTGTAAAGTACGAGAAAATTGCACTTATTTTTAGTTTACAAATACGCACATGAAAATTCTCTTAAGATTTGATATTTGGGAAAATACACTTGGTGTTCATTTCTATTAGCTTACAGGCTATCAAAGTTTTTTAAGCTAATGTGCCTACAGAATCTGTATGTACAATCGTGGAATAAAAGAAAGTCAACATCCCCTACTATCTCCTCAACAAATTATCATAGATGAAAGTTACTGGTACCGAACGAATAGAAATAAAGTCTACTTTTAAATGATGTATATAAAATTTGCTTAGAGGGCAATATACATATTAAAGCGAATCCAAACTTCATTTTTTTCAATGGCAATACCCAATTTTAACCAGATATTTCTAAACTTCGTTTAAAACTATGTCTAGACACCAAATTTCAAGTCATTTGAATGATACGTTTTTGAATTATATACATTCAAATTTAGTGTTTCTAATGTTAAATTACAATTTCATATTTTTATTTATATCTCTGGAAATTATGCTCCTAGTATGTTAATTTTTTGTGTAGCAATAATACTAATATACTCAAACATAAATACGATGAATTTGCAATTTTTATAATTTTATGATATGAATTATGAAATTAGTATTCGAAAAAATTATGAATTGCAACCTACATTTTTTTTATGAATTATGTTTTATTAAGTCCTGCTTTACGGAAATCCAAAATTTCACAATTTTCTTCCAAGTAGTTTTCAAATTATGCTTAAAAGGGGGCAAAAGGATGTTTTAAGGGGCCGTCTGTGACAGAAGGGGCTAGATGTTTTGAAATTTCCTCTGCTATCGTGTAATCTTGCAGGCTTCATTGACTGCTTGTGTGGTGCTTAAGGTGCCTTGATCAAGAAGGGGCTCACCCGGTTAACAATCGAGTACGGAACTTCAATTTGGATTAAAATACGCTCGTTTTAAAATAATTAATTTCTCGGAAAGTTATGGTACGAATTGAATAAAAATTTGTTTTTAGGCTAATTGAAGGGTGTAGAGTTCATTTATGCTGTCAGAATTGCGTACTGCTATAGAAAAAAACAAAGTTATGGTTCGTTTTAATAAGTAGATGGCCCCTAAACCAATTTTATTTACATCACTTAAAAGTTGACTTTATTTCCAATCGTTCGGTACCTGTAACTTTCTTCTACGATAGTTTGTTGAGGAGTTAGTAGTGGGTGTTTACTTTTTTTTCACTACTGTACGTACGTATGTATGTGCGTTTATATGTAAATATCCGATTTGTTTTAAATTTCGTAGATAGGATCATTCTGATAAGGGGTTACCCTGTTTAGTTTTCGGGATTCATCGATTAAGTATAAATGGGGGAACAGGGGCCTAATCCTCCTTTATTTAGACTAGCTGGCATGACCGAGCTAAGCTTGATCAAAATTAGCCTTGTGTTCAATTCAATATTTCATTTTCGCTGTGTAATTCTTGCTGTTTAGTTAAAATTTGAATGCTTCTAAGCCATAGGGACCCACTAACCGAAATTTTTCGAACACACGACCTAACCAATGCTCTTCTCGAATTCGAAAACGATAGAATACAAAATTTAGTCAAAATCACTAAAGTCATTTTATAGATAAAATTAGCTTGACCCACGGTAATCCA
Source organism: Maratus speciosus (assembly GCA_963932465.1). Classification (NCBI taxonomy): domain Eukaryota; kingdom Metazoa; phylum Arthropoda; class Arachnida; order Araneae; family Salticidae; genus Maratus; species Maratus speciosus. The sequence goes on from OZ010790.1 coordinate 70,828,875, forward strand.
AAAAGGATCTACTAATCTAAATTTATCGAACATTTGACCTATACCAATAGGCTTCTCGTGCTGGGAAACGGCGTAATAAGAAATTTTGTCAAAATCATTTGAGCCACTTTTTAGATAAAATTAGGTAGACCTTGATCCATAGTGATCCAAAATGACTGGTTAATCGAATTTATTTGAGCATGCGACCTAGACCAATGGTCTTCTCGAACCCAAAAACGATAGAAAACAAAATTTAATCAAAATAGTTAAAGCTGTTTTCTAGATAAAATTAACTTGACCCACAGTGACCCCAAAATGACCCATTAATCCAATTTTCTCGAACATGTGACCTAACCGATTGATCTCCTCGTGTCCTGACATAGTACAATACAAAATTTTGTCAAAATCGATTGATCCTTTTTTTAACCCTCCGACTCTCTTGAAAAAGGGCAAAATTGTAATGTTGTTTTTTTCTGCAATTTGTATTAAATGCTAAAAATAATGATTCTTTGAACATTTTATAAAAAAACTTAATAACGAATATGAATGCAATCCTTGGAAGAATTAATCATTGTTCAATGTATTAAAAATACATTAAATCAATAGAATTATACTACTTTAAATATTGCTTGTATTGCAGTGAAACCTGGAGCTTAGTGAACGTATTAACACGGGCTTGTCAATGAGGGGGTTAAAGATACAATTAGCTTGACCCACAGTGACCAAAAAATGACCCACTAATCGATTTTTCTCGAACATGTGATTTAGCCCAATGGTCATCTCATACCTAGAAACTGTATAATACAAAATTTTGACAAAATCATTTGAGTCGGTTTTTTTAGATACAAATGGCGTAGCCCACAGTGACCCAAAAATGACCCACTAATCGATTTTTCTCGAACATGTGCCCTAGGCCAATGGTCATCGCATGCCCGGAAACAGTATATTACATAATTTTGTCAAAATGTTTTGGGCCTTTTTTTAGATTCAATTAGCTTGACCCTGACCAATTGTGACCCAAAATGACCCACTAATAAAATTTTTTTGAACATGCGACCAAGCTCAATGGTATTCTCGTGCCTGAAAACGATAAAATACAAAATTTGGTCAAAATCGTTCGAGCCGTTTTCTAGATAAACTTTGCTTGACCCACAGTGACCCAAAAATTACCCACTAATCGAATTTTCTACAATATGTGACTTAGCCCATTGATCTTCTCGTAATCCAAAACGACAGAATACAAAATTTACTCAAAATCGATACAGCATTTTTATAGATTAAATTGGCTTGACAAATAGGGACCCAAAAATGACTCACTAGTCGAAATTTCTCGAACATGTGACCTAGCTCAATAGTTTTCTCCTGCCTAAAGACGGTTGGATATAAAATTTAGTCGAAATCGATTGAGCCGTTTCTTAGATATAATTTGCTTGACATTGACCCATTTGACCCAAAATGACCAACTAATCGATTTTTCTTGTACATGTGACTTAGTCCAATGGTCATCTCATGCCCGGAAAGAGTATATTACAAAATTTTGTCTCAATGTTTTGGGCCTTTTTTGGATTCAATTAGCTTGACCCTGACCCATTGTGACTCAAAATGACCCTCTAATCGAATTTTCTTGAACATGCGATCAAGCCCAATGGTATTATGGTGCCCGAAAACGATAGAATACAAAATTTCGTCAAAATCGTTAGAGCCGTTTTCCAGATAAACTTTGCTTGACCCACAGTGACCCAAAAATGACCCACTAATCCAAATTTCTCGAACATGTGACCTAGCTCAATAGTTTTCTCGTGATGAAAAACGGTTGGATATAAAATTTAGTCAAAATCGATTGAGCCGTTTTTTAGATATAATTAGCTTGACTTTGACCCATTATGACCCGAAAAGACCCACTAATCAAATTTTCAAGAACACGTGACCTAGCTCAATGATATTCTAGTGCCCGAAAATGGTAAAATATAAAATTTCGTCAAAATCGTTAGAGCCGTTTTCTAGATAAACTTTGCTTGACCCACAGTGACCCAAAAATGACCCACTAATCGAATTTTCTCTAATATGTGACTTATCCCATTGGTGTTCTCGTAATCCAAAACGACAGAATACAAAATTTAGTGAAAATCGTTAGAGCCGTTTTTTAGATAAAATTGGCTTGACCCATAGTGACCCAAAAATGACCCACTAATCGAAATTTCTCGAACATGTGACCTAGCCCAATAGTTTTCTCGTGCCGGAAAACGGTTGGATGTAAAATTTAGTCAAAATCGATTGAGCCGTTTTTTAGATGTAATTAGCTTGACCTTGACCCATTATGACCCAAAATGACCCACTAATCAAATTTTCTCGAACACGTGACCTAGCCCAATGGTCTTATCGTGACCGAAAATGGTAAAATACAAAATTTCGTCAAAATCGTTCGAGACGTTTTAAGATAAAATGTGCATACACACATACACACACACACACAATTTTTTCTCGCAATATAGTATAAGATAAATGTGTTTTATATGCAGAATTACCCGATTTCCTTCAAATTTTGTATACCGGTATATACTGATAAGGCGTTTTCCTGATTAGATTTGAAGGTTCATTTTTTAAGTATAAAGGGGTGGAACTGTTTTTATCCGATTTGCTTCACATTTGGCATACCATTTTATTTTGATATGGCGCTTCCTTGATTAGATTCGAACGTTCATTGATTAAGTGTAAACCTGGGGTCTAATCCCCCCTAAATTTATCTAAATGGGTTTTTCATGGAGAATCGTCCGATTTTCTTCAAATTTGTTATACAGGTTAATTCTGATAAGGCGCTTGCCTGAAAAGATTTGGATGTTCATTGGTTAAGTATAAAGGGGGAAATGAAGACCAACCCCTCCCTTTAATTTATTTGCGGGTGCATTATTATTTGAAATTAGATTATAATAGATCACTGAGCTGTAGAACAAGACTTTTTCAATGTCAATTTCAAACCTTTTTAAATTATGGAGAACATTACATTTATCGTTAATTTATAGAGACACTCAAAAGACTTCAATTACAGAAGGGACTATGATTGACAATTGTTTAAAGTGTCTTTTCAACCATTGTTTGTATTTTTAATGTAATTCTTTTTTAGCATATTACATTGTGTGTATGAATTCTGTAGATCATTTACAGGTATGCATGAATCAGTTCGAAGTGAATAAGGGCAGCAATTGGAGAAAAGGAATTTTTAGTGCACTATATTTTTCTTAAATTATTTATTTGGATATTTCATATCATTGTGCTAAAAAATATAATATCTTAAAAAATTACGACTATTGCTTGCAAGAGTTTCATAATTTATGCCAAATACATGATTTTTCGTTCACGTTTCAAACTACTTTCCCAAAACTTTCTCATTAAAACGTAAGGTACTTAATTGAACTTAAAAAAAAGTAAAATAAATAAATAAATAAATAAAAATAAACGAAAAAAATACGGTGAAAACTGCGTATATAAAGTTTAATATTGAATTAATATAGGAAATTTTAAAAACAAACCTTTTTTATTAATATATAAAACGCGTACATTTTAAAACATTTAAGTTTTCTAAAATATTTATGATAATGGGTTTTGTATTTCTTTCTGCGAAGATTTTTTTTCCGGACAAATTTATTAAGTTTCAAAGGATTAATAACGCTTTAACACCAACACATTTCTGTATATTTAATACCGCAGTGCGCATTGTTTTATGATCATGATAGTTCTGCGTTAAAGATGAAAGGTTTCGCAATAAAGCAGTATTCGTTTTGGTGTTTATAGCAATAATTATTTTTCTGCTACGCCTAATAGCTAAAAGCAACTCCTTATTCTTCTGTTGAAATGATCGTCAAGATATTCAAAAAGTTGCAGATTAGTAATAATTTATAGCATCTCAACCTGAATCTTTAAATTTAAGCTTCTGTTTTTATCATTTATTTATTCCAGACAAACCCCTTTGGTCCCTTTAGTGTGTTGAAGTTAAGTAATTAAAGTATATTACCCGAGGAAAGATGTAGATTACATGTCAACTCTCATGGGTCAAATTCATATTTTTTCTGCAAAATTAATAAATAAAAGTTTAGTTGAGATTCTTTATCACGCATGATTTAAATTAAAGAGGCTCTTTTTACTTTACAAAAGGCATAAGATACTTAATTCACAAAAATGTAAATAATGATTTCTGAGAATTAATCTTACATTGTACTAATTTTTCACATATTATTTTTGTTCCTGTTAAACATTGTTAATACCGTAATTTCTCGAGTATAATACGCACATTTTACAGAAAATGTAGGGCTTGAAATAGATATTCGCATTAACCACGAAACATTTCCGAAAACGTAATGTAACCTTACACGTTTTCACTAATTCATTGAATGCAACACGAAGATATTGCTATACACTTAAATGAAAATAAAAAAGCAAACATAACTATTTGTATTTGTGAATTATTTGTGAATATTAGTTTGGTGTGGGGAAATATACATTTATTTTGCATTTCTGCGTTTACTGCCCAAACGAAGGTAGAAAACTACAATTTTATATTATTTTAATTTAGCATAGGTAAAAATAAATTTAAAACTAAGTAACTAAAAAAACATCATACACTGTGGAATAAAATTTTGTAAATTTCCTTACTCTTTATGATGTAATTTTTCAAACACCGATACTGTGAAAGCGAATTTAAGCAACAAGTGAAATAAAAATGGAATTTTTTCATCACGCAACCGATAGCAACGCGACGTTACCCTGACTTGAAAAATCTTACAGCACTCTTAAAGACAGCAGCTTGTAAATTTTACAGCAACTGTGTTGGCAACCGGAGTGCCAATAGCATTTGTTGTAAAATACAATGTTAGGTAGATTTCGTAAGAAATACTACCTATTGCAGTCGTTACCATGGTGCGACTTTTGAAAAATTCCTTCATAACTTTTCATTTTACGACCCCAGGAAAACAAAACCACTCCCATCTAAAAAGTTTATATATATATATATATATACGATAAAAGTCGCAATTATGCACGGATCGTCTTCAAACTCGCCAACAACTTTAAGATGGCTAATATCTCGGCGGGTATTGAAAATGTGCAAAATCGGCCCAAGGGAAGGAAAATGACGAGGTAAAATATTTGAATACCGTCTTAACATGATTATAATAAAACCAGCTCTTACACAACAATGACAGGAAATATATATATATATTTTGTTATAACAGTTGCCAACAATAAAAAAAAGCAATACAATTCTCACCACAATAATTGTTTTTCTATTGTAAGATTTTCACGTGAAAGATTAAATTAAATAGCAAGAATAAACACGAATTGAAAACAAATTGAATATTACATAATAAGTTTTCTAGAGCAAGATTTCCGCATGAAAACTCAAAATGAATTAAATAGTTTGACGAATTTAAAAAAAAACAAACAAAATATTGAGTCATATTGGAAATATAATGGATCTCAGCAGGTGAATATGTAACTTCATGTGAGTTTGAAGAAACGTATTAAAACATGATAAAAAACCGACTATGGAAATATTAACATACTTTAACACTTTGAGGTTCTCTGAATTTGCTTTAGCCATTTTTAAACATATTCCATATGCAAGCGTGTGTGTATTCGTGTACATTTGAATTTTCACAAAATGTTTAGCTGTGCTTAGAGCTCATTCTTAGTGAAGAAACTGTGTTTATCTCTAATCTTGATTTAAGTTTTGTTGGCGAATTTAGTACTTAACTTCGAAATATACCTCCGCCTGTAGGCCGAGCCGGCAGGGATTTTTTTTTTATTGCACTTTATGTTTTAATTTTTCAAGCAACGATGCTGTGAAATCGAATTCAAGTTCTGACGCTGTGAAATTGAATTCAAGTACTGATGCTGTGGAAGCGAATTCAAGCAACAAATGAAATGAAAACCAAATTATTTATGTCACGTGCACAACGCAGCCAATAGGAACGCAATTTTTCCTAGATAATTAAATTTTTCAGAGCTCATAGGCAGTAGCTTGTAAAATTTACAACAACTGCGGTGGCAGCCGGGGTACCAGCAACTTTTGTTGTAAAATAGACAATTTTCGTACAATGTATATCTTTAATACATTTGCGTTGTACAAATAAAAGACTGTAAAAGCAAAAATACGCGACCACAAAATTCTCTTCTGATACAGTTCACAATAAAGCAAAGATGTCGTAAGCAAATTGGTCATTATCATTATTGCTATTGTATTTGCTATGTTATTACTATTAAAAATCCGTAGCCAAATGTCCACTTACTCAACCCTTGTTGTACATAACGGTTAATTGATCCTATTAGAAATCATTCTGGTTGTTCATAATAGAGGTAATTTTCGGTTATGTAATTTTCATCAATAAAGCGGTTGATTGACTGGGCAGTAAGGTGAAGATTTTTAACACAGAATTAAAAATGTGCTACAAACTGTCCACCAATTCGACCAGTTTTAAATATAATGGTTACTTGGCCGTATTATTAAGTGCAGCGAACCCAATTGTTGATAATATTATAATCAGAATAAAGTTAAATTCCACTTATTTAAGCGTTTTTTATAGAAACGGTCGAATTGCTGGACAATTTTTCGTCAGATTTTTTAATAGTGCAATGTATCTGGAATCGTCAAGTTCACAGTTGTATCTTCTTACATCATATCACTTTTACTTACATCAATCATGCTTTATATTACATCTAACATATTTAATATTATATGAATAAATTTGATATTACATCTATCATATTTGATATTACATCCATCATATTTGATATTACATCTATCATATTTGATTATATATGAGTAAGTTTCGATATTACATCCATCATATTTCATAGTACAACTGTCATATATTGAATTTTCCATGAGAATCTATACTTTTCATTAGTCAGTATGTCTATAGATCTTTTTAAAACAACTTCCCAGGTTTGTTTGACATTAAAGTACAATAGTGCGCATTACACACGAATGCATTTTATACAAGAGTAAATACGGTAAAACCTATATTTTTTATATTAAAATACTATGACTTTTGTACATTCGTAGGTAAACAAAATCTGAATTTTAGAATGAAGTTTAAGATTTTACATTTATAATGAAAAAAGTCTGAATCTAAAACTTTCATACATGTTCTTAAATTTAACTACGACAACGAATTTAAAAAAAAAACGATTATTTAATTTTTAGCATATTGTATCAAAACAACAAAGAAAAACATTAGTAAAGTAAATACATATTTTTCAAAAGTTAATTATACAATATACGTATGAAGAATAACGATCTTATCGAATTTGTACTGTCGTCTACGAAAAAGCAAATAGGATAACATAAATAGAGTTAAATAAAGTCAAAATAAGTTACTGAGTTAGTATGTCAAATAAAGTTACATTTATACATTTTATTTACAATAATATATTTTTTAGAAAACCCCTTTCTTTTCAACTAATGCTCTGGAAACAACACTTTTAATTACACTTGTCAAAACATTTGAACTTTTGCTCTTTCACAAAACCGAAATTACTTGTCTCTTATTCTGTGTTTTGTGCTGATTTCGAATTTAGTTTTAGATTTACTCCAGATGTTCTTATTTTTAAGATAGTTGCATATTTAGAATTATGCAAATTTAGTACTTTTTATACAAATGTATTAATATTTAAGTCATAAAGCATTATCAGACTGGCTTTTTTGTTTTATGTTATGATTATTGTGTAGTTTACTTTTCAAATCTGGTATCTGTTTTCTTCTATGACGTCGACTTATTGAAAAATTTAAATGATATGTTTAAGTCAAAAAAGACAGAAATCCCTTTTAATGCTACTCTGTGATGTGCTTCATTTAGTTAGATATATTCTACTAATTTTTTTCAGTTTTTTTTTTCGATTATGTAAATTTTTATTTATGCCCCTGATAGGAATATGACACTGATTCACCCTTCTGAAAATGAGGTACACACCACTAAAAATAATGATATCAAACTTGTGTCAATACCGTACAAAAGTGAAATTCATTTTACTCAAAAACAAGACGTGATATAAGGGAACAAATTGCAGATTTGAAATCAACATAAAAATCTAGTCTAATAAACACTACGTCATTCCTGTGGTAACAACTTGAAAGGTGATAGTAATGTAAACATTACACCATTGTAAAATATGAAAATTATGTTCAATAACTGACAGATAATTGTTTAGGATATGCATATTGTGACAATTATCTAAAACAAATAGTCCAGTAGTAATTATATAGAAAAGGTTATCCAATCTGACTTTTAATATATCCAAATGTCATTGAAATAGCACAAAAAAACAAATTTGTCAACAACTGGACAAAAAACGAAGGGCATATTCGGAATTAGCGCAAAAAACTGATTTTGAACTAACTAATTTCAGTTCTGTAATAAAATCATTGTTCTCCAGTGTTATTTTCTTTAATATGATGAAATATTTTTGGTAACATGTAAGGTTTAATTTGTTTCTCGAGAAATATATTACTCTTTAATGAACTAATAGTTGATTTATTTTCGACAGTTTCTGTATATTTAAATGGGATCTATTTCTTGAAAGTTGAGTTAAAGCTGTTGCTTTTCACATATCGTAGCATTTATTTCCGCTGTTTATAGCTGTTCGAAAATCCAAAAGGGCAACATTTTTCGCTTATTGGGCTGAGCAGTTGAGTACAGCCTTAAATCACTTATTGTTTTTTTTTTCTTGAGATCTACAGCTTCAAACGTATTTTACCTGCATATTGTGATCTACTTATATGTTTTCCTTTTAAAAATCGTCAAAATCCGAAAAGTTAATAATCAATTTATGAATTTATTTTTTTATATCTTGAATCAAAAATTTTAAATTTTTATTTTAATAATTTTATTTTCTAAGCAAATCCCTTTGGTCCCTTTATTACGTTGAAGTTTAGTAATTAAACTTTATTACCGTAAGAAAAATTACATTTAATGACAACTCTCATGGGACTAATCCATGATTTTTCTGCAACATTCTTTATAGAAAATAAGTCGTGTTTTGTTATCAGATATGTATTGAATAAAAGATGCAATTTAAAATAAAATTTGTGACATACTTTTTCAACTGAAAATGCAACTGCAGATTTAAAATATGAAATTTATATTATAGCTAAGAAAATTAATTTTCTTTGTTTTCTTAGTACAGTGAAGTAGTTAAGGAAGTTCCATCTTAATTTATTATTGGAATCTTTTCATTTCAAGGAATTATACTACAAAATGCAGCATGGATTGACTTATTTAATAATACTTTTTTATGAAGAAACTTAAAGTTGAAACATAAATGTATTGCAGGAAAACAAAACTAACATAAAAATATTGAAAATATGTACAGTCGTGGAAAAAAAAAAGTAAACACCCCCTACTAACTCATCAACACATTATCGTAGACGAAAGTTACTGAGACGGAACGATTGGAAATAAAGTCTACTTTTAAATGATGCATATAAAATTTGCTTAGGAGGCCATATACATATTAAAACGAATCCAAACTTTATGTTTTCCAATGGCAATACCAAATTTTAACGAGATATTTCAAATCTTCGGTTCAAACTATACTTAGATACCAAATTTCAAGTCATCTGAATAATAACTTTTTGAATTATAAACATTCAAAATTTAGTGCTTCTAATGTTAAATTACATTTTCATATTTTTATTTATATCTCCTGAAATTATGCTCCTAATGCACTAATTTTTTGTGTAGCAATAACACTAATATACCCAAACATAAATACGTTGAATTTGCAATTTTTATAATTTTATGATATGAATTATGAATTATGAAATTAATATTCGAAAAAATTATGAATTGTAACCTACAATTTTTTTGATGGATTTAGATTTATTAAGTCCTGCTTTATGGAAATCAAAAATTTCCCATTTTTCTTTCAAGTAGTTTTCAACTTATGCTTAAAAATTGGCAAAATGGTGGTTTAAGGGGCCTTCTATGATAGAAGTGACTAGATATTTTGAAATTTCTTACGCTGTCCTGTAACCTAGCAGTCTTCATTGACTGCTTGAGTAACGTTTAAGGTCCCTTGATCAAGAAGGGGGCTCTCTCGGTCAACAGTCGAGTACCGAACTTCAATTTGGATTGAGTCTTTAAAATACGCTCGTTTTAAAATATTAATTTATCGGAAACTTATGGTACGAATTGCATAAAAATTTGTTTTTAGGCTAATTAAAGGGTGTAGAATTCACTTATGCTGTCAGAATTGTGTGCTGCTATTGAAAAAAAAAAAAACAAAGTTATGGTTCGTTTTAATATGTAGATTGCCCCCCCCACCTCCCTAAGTAAATTTTATGTACATCATTTAAAAGTAGATTTTATTTCCAATCGTTCGGTATCAGTAACTTTCTTCTACGGTAATTTGTTGATAAGTTAGTAGGGGGTGTTTACTTTTTTTTTTTTTTTTTTTTTTTTTTTTTTTTTTTTTTTTTTTTTTTACCACGACTGTACGCAATCACACCATAGTTGGCCAGTGACTGTGATAACAGTACATGAACGAAAGACTGAAATAATCATGAAAACATATATAAATTGTTTCTCAGTATATGGCGTTATTATTTATTGTAAAAATATTAAAAACAGTGTGGAAATATAATACCAGTATTAAACTTAATAATACATGTAACATTATTCCATGTCTATTCTAACAGCATCAACCCTTTACAATAAAGTTGAAACGTGTTTCTGACTTCGGTTTGTTGGTTCGACTGTCCGCACTCTAACTCTCGTAAATATACTCGGATTTCCCTGAAATTTTTGGATCTTATTGATGTTTATCCTAGCAGGATCCCTGTTTCAAATGAAGTTTGTAGCATGTTTAGTTTATTTGCAGGGGCAGTCAAAAGTATTCCGTTACATTACGGCCAATAGGAGAAAACGTTTCAAAAGAATTTTAAAGATGTTACAGCCTTTCAAACATAATAAAATTGATATACATTTACGAAGTGCACTAAAATATGCATTTTGTAGAATATTTGGTGCAAAGAATAGCTATTATTCCTTTACAGGGCCACACAAAATAGCACATTTGCATAATGGTATAGGGGTAGGGGAACTGTTTGCAGTGGATTTTAATTATATTAAAATATTGCATATATAATTAAATTGATATACGTCGCTGAGGCTTACTTTAAGTTATTTTATGTACAATACGAATTGCATAGCATATACAGGTACACACAAATGATTTCAGATAGTATATTTTATTCGAAGTACTGTATATCAGCGATGATGAAAGGAAATGCATTTTTAATGAGAGAATATAGATAAAGTGATATACAGGGCCACGCAAAGTATTCGATAAATGACCGTCTATGGACGATAATTTCCGGAAATGTGGTTTCAGAAATTTTAAGAGTATTAATTGAATTTAGTTAAATAGTGGCGTGTAATAAAATTACTAGATAAACTACAGGGCCAAAAGTATTCAAGTATATTTCCATTTATAAGTATAAATTGCCGAAAGAGAAATTTCAGCCTGTTATGCGTTTTCTTAATAAACTAAATTTTCACTTTATGTAGTCTATAAAAGGAGCCTACAGATCAAATACAGGACTGTTCAAAAGAATTAAAATACATGTATGGCTATGTACGGTAAATGTTGAAATCAGTTTTTAAATGTTTTACCTGTTTTCTAAAATGTTTACTTAGTTATCTTATTTACCTTATTTCCCTAAATAACGAAGTTTTGTTAAAGATTTCAGGAAGTGTTCAAAAGTGTTTCATAATGTATGCTTAACGTATGATTTTTCTTTCTTGTTTCTATCATTATTTAAAGCAAAATTTTGTAGGGAATAATTACTTTTTCTTTTACGGATCAATAAATTTACTAAAAAAGTTATGTAAGAAAAAATGGAGATACGTTTGGCATAATCACGAGGACACAGATCCAAATCTTTCATAAAGGTTGTATTTATGACGGCCAATTATCTGCACGAGGGATATAGGCCCAGGGAGAGTGCCCTTCGTGGGGGTCTTTCTAAGGGAACCTAACCCGTATTAACGCTTGGAAATCCAAGGTTCGAAGAAAACCACGAAAACTCCGAACGATTAGGCCGACGGGCGCGATTGGGATCGAACCCAGCACCTCCCGTCTACCAGATTCGAGAGCAGAACCTCTCAGCCACTGGTGGGGCATCTTTCATAAAGACTGTGATATTTATTATTACGAAAAGTAAAAGTTATCGAAAAAAAATGATCAGAAAAAAAAAAATGTTCATTCTGGGAAAACAGTATTTAGAATTTCCAATTAAAGGAAATGTAGACAGTTAAGGTCTACTAAAGGCATTGAAAACTACCGAGAAGTACAGAGTTAAAGTTCAATTTACACTTAAATACTTAAGATTGTTCTCAAATATAAAAGTGGCCACATTTGATATATTTGCGCAGTAATTTTCATTCTGGACTAGAAATATAGAGGTTCATATTTATTATCAAAACAAATTGCGTTTAGTACTTTTTATAAAGTAAAATGATATTTTAGAATTGATATTTCGCTGTTTTGAGTCAATTTTCGAAGCACGATACCTGGGGAAAGTTGTCGCGATTAACCAATCGAACATAACGCAAGATGTAATGAATTTATCAAAAAATATAAAATGTCATTTCAGTAGCCTATAATTTATGTCGTGCTTTTACTTATAAAGTTGTGTTTCCTATTAAACTTTTATACGAGTGTGCATATATTAAGCATTATACAGGGTACAGATTTTGTATAAGTATGATACGGCCAAGGGTTTAAAACGGTTTTCGTGTATAGTTTGGCAAAAATATGTTTTTCCTGTGCTGGTCTGCCGATCAGAGTTTTTGAGAAACACCTGCTAGAATACTGCATGTATAATGGTACATAATATAACAACAATAGTGGCAATTTAAGAAATATAAAACAATTTAAACTCTTCCAGGAGATTCATACAACATTTTATCTCTTAATTCAATTAAAATTAGGTTGGTTGTATTTATGTCAGCCAATTATCAGCACGAGGGATATAGGCCCTAAAGGGAGGGAGTGCCTTCCGTGGAGGTCTTTTTAAGGGAACCTAACCCGTATTAACGCTTGGAGAACCAAGGTTCGAAGAAAACCACGAAAACTCCGAACGATTAGGCCGAAGGGCGCGATTGGGATCGAACCCAGCATTTCCCGTCTACCAGCTTCGGGAGCAGAACCTCTCGGCCACTGGTGGGGCCAATTCAAATTAGGAGTGACATAAATTAATTAAAGTATTTATAGGGAAAAATAACGATATCCTCTGTGGGAAACTTTATGCAGCTTTCTATGACACCGCCACCGAATTACAGCTTGCTCTTCGTTCCGTTACTTAAGACTGGTGAGTTCTATTGGTATTTAAAGTATAAGCGGGTCAATATCTGGAAATTGGGCAATTTGTGTCCACTGCCAATAATATTTCATTAATTATACTAAAAGCAAAAACTGAAAAATGTAATATATTTTAACATTTGTTACAACAATTACCAATGATAAATGGGCATATAATGATGTATAAATAATTAATTTTAAGTTTTAAACAAAATAAATCATCATTTTAGTTACTGAACCCAGGTACAAATATCCAATATTGTATGCCGTAAAAAGTTCTATAAGTATTATTAACTTTTCCTATTGTATATTTCTACCTCTATATACACAGTATGGAAAACTATGATTATCCTTTATTAGAGTAGATTGTATTATAAAATATAGTCGTAAATATATTTGTTCCTGAGGCTGACCATCATCTCTGTCCGTCTAAGCTCACAATTAGGTTAACAGATGCTAGATAACGCTGGCAGAATTATATCCATTGCAACAGCAACTAAAGTTCAAATAGCCACCATGGAAGAAGGTAAGTTGTTCATCTCTTTGTTTTATATTTAGAAATATTTAGTTTTTGTTCTGAATAGGGATGAGTATTTTTTGTAGCATCATTCATGTCGCCATATTTAACTTTTTATTTATAAAAAAAAGTTTATTGCAACTTTATTTATGTAACATACACATGTCACATGGCATATTTAATAGTTTACATGCGTGCAAAAAGATTCAACAAAATGGCTGTGCAGCTGTTGAGACAAAAACATCACTTCAGCCCCAGTCATCTCAGTCCTATTTATTAGACACTGATTATGATATTAACAGACACTTTCTTCCATAAAAGTTTATACTACGCATAAAAAATACATTCTTGATATCAAAATACTACAGGTTTTAAATGAAAAGAAACATGTATCATAGTATATAATTGTATGTGGTAATTGGTACATCAATTTAAAAAAAATAAAAATTTCGGAAGGAAATTGACCGGTTTTCAGATATTCACCCATACGTATACTTGAAATATAAATTAACTTGAATTATACGTTAAACCAATATATGCTTATACGTATCCGGATAGTAAATGTGTCTTTTAAGCTATACGTATTGCATACCGACGTATTATACGCATATTGGTCAAACGTATTACTGAAATACTTATCGCGTCGGGAACACTAGTATAAACATGACTCCCTTATAATTAAATTTCATCTTGTTCAGATAAGCAAAATGTATTTTTTTAAAGATAAACTGCCTTAAATAACTATGAATACCAATTGCAAACTTCTAAAGATTAAATATTAAACTATATAAAAAATAATAATGTTAAAGGTACAGTAGAACCTCTTTTATCCGAAACTCTTTTAACCGGAACTCTCGGTTAACCGAAATACATTTTAAAAGCATTTTTTATTTTATATTATGATAGTCCTTATGTGTGCAAAATCCATTTTTAAAGCTTTTTTTTTTAACTATCATATTCCTTGCGTGCAAACGGTCCTTTCGGAACTACGAGTACGTATCTCTTTAAGGGATCTGATGACACTTAAAAACATTTTAAAAAAAGATAAAAAAGACTATTTTCAACATTTAATTTCTTAAAATGTATATGATTTTAAAACAAATTTTTTATTGGAATAAAAGGTTTAAGTATGTTCTTTCATTTCATGTATTTAAAAAATTGCGAGATGCAAAATTAGCATTTTCAGGGGGATCCAAACTCTCAGCCATTTGACGAGCAAAAAAATTGCTTTAACAGCTAACGCGCAGGATTACGAAATAAATTTTGCAACAAGAATAAAAAATTTGGTACCTACTTATACTTCAGATTATAATAATGACTCTGAACATAAATAAATTTGTATTTAAAGCATTTTTATATTTTTAATACAAAGTTGTATATAGCTAATGCGAAATTTTGAAAATTTCAACAATATTCACCTAAAAAAAGATATTTTTTGATAATAAAAAGAAAATTTTAGGTTCACTTTATACAGACTAACATGAAAAATATTTTTTTAAAATTTCATGAACAACTAGTCAGAAGTTTTTGAGATATCGTGCGAGTTATGCCCAAAAACGTCATTTGGAGAAAAATGACTTCAAATTTTGGAAACGTGGCTTCAGCTATTGAGCAGATATAATCCTAAACGCCAAAATTTGTGGTCTAATGGGAATTTCAAGGAAACAATTATAGCAAAATGTTGAGAAAAGATAGTATTTTAACATAAAAATACAAATAAAATTTCGAAATTTTTGTAGGTGTAAGAGTCCTAAGACCATTTAACACATGAAGATTTTCAGTAGAAATTAACAATATTGCTTTTTAACCCTCATTAATAGAGTCATATTTGACTGAAAAAAATATTTAAAAAAAATTCTGGTGTCAGGTTATGTCAAGGGAGAATCCACACAATTGTGCAGTGCAGGCTCGCCTTTAAACCACAGAGTAAAGAGAAAAATGTAGTACTTTTTTCCATTAGGATCACCTATACAATTGTGTAGGTCAGATCTTAAAGGGATATAAATACTTTTGATCCCCTTCCTTAGAGTTTCTTTGAATTTCTCTTGAACTCCCGTAAGCTGGGGAGTGGAACGAAGAAAACGAACAAATTAGCAATTCTCAAGTTTTGAATGTTTTGCAAAAGGTTTGGAATGGCTGGAGCAACAGAAAGATTGTGATGCTGGTGAACTAAGGCTAATGTCAGACGGACGTCTTTATGCACGTTTTTTTCCTTGCGTATTATCCCTACACAATGCCGCTAGCATTGTGTAGGGATAATACGTAAGGAAAAAAGCGTGCAAAAAGACGTTCGTCTGACATTAGCCTTATAATAATCAAAAACTCCGTGATAGAGCTTCAAAGCAAAGACAATTGAAGCTGCGACAAACAAAACATTTTTTCAAAACCTTGTGATATATGTAAAAAGTATTTAATTTCAAAATTAAAATTCAGGTAATTTATTCTTGTTTTTATTTTGCTATTGCTTTATTTTTATTAAGCCCTTCTTACCATAATAAGAAATATTGCATATATTTCTCCTTAATCTTAAAATTGAAGCATTCTCGATTATCCGAAAATTTCGATATTCCGAAAGAGGGTCGATCCCAGTTACTTCGGATAATTGGGGTTCTACTGTACTTAAATATATTTTTAAAAATACATATGCTAACGGAATAAAGTAGTAGCCGAAACAAAATTCCATTCTGTATCAACTAAATTATCAGATGTATAATAAAAGAACACATTTAAAATCCTTTAAAATACACATCCTTTAAAATTAAGTTTACTTTTATTTTTGGACCACTTATACCACCGGTTGCATCTGTTGGGTATTTTGCTGCTGCTTAATTTACAACGGTGTTAAACTTAAAAGTTTTTCTAGTTGAGCATTACCGAATATTTTTCAGATTTTTTTTTTCTTTTTGGGCATTTTAACAGGCAGTTACTTCTTACAAAGGCTCTAGAAAGTGTTATTTACAATGGCTATTTATAGGTACTGCGTGTGGGATTGTTCATTTAGATAAGCAGCATTCTTTTTATTATATAGTAATAGCACTTTAGATTTCACAGTATTTTTTTTTTTGATTCTATATCATATTTGGCATTTCTTAATCAAAGATTCAACAGTATTTTTTATTCTTTCTCACATTGTTCATGGTAATTCTGACTCTCTTGTAGTCAGAGGATTTTCTTTAAACTTTCTCACAATGTTCACGGTAATTCTGACTCTCTTGTAGTCAGAGGATTTTTTTTAATACTTCCTCACGTAGTTCATCGTAATTCTGACTCTCTTGTAGCCAGAGGATTTTGTTTACACTTTCACACGTTGTTCATGGGAATTCTGACTCTCTTGCTGTCAGAGGATTTTGCACATCTTTTGTACACACATACTGTTCAGTTTTTCATATTCGAATTTATACTGTACAAGTGTTAGTTTTTGCAATTTTTACATGGTGAATATTGTTTATAGCTAAAATTGGTTACTCTATAGGAATTCGTATTTTTTTTTATATAAATTTCTTGGGAGATACGTTACAAGATTCATCTGAGGATTGAGATATTTTAGTTACATCATTTATTTTATGGTTTTAGATACTTCAGTTGCAGTTTACATTTTGTTTTTTTCCGTCGTTTCATGTCATACTTTGTTTACGCATTTTTGCAGGGAATCAATTTTAATTTTATGTCATGTAAATTATTCTACACCCTGCAATACTGCATTGTTGTTTCGAATTATATGGACTGGTGCTTGCACTTCATTGCTTTTTGTTTTTGTTTAAGAGAGTGTTTAAAAAGTTGTAATAATTTAAAGTTTCTCTTTTAACGATATTTTCATTTGATTTTATTAGCTGCTTTTGAATTTTTCACAGGTACACTATTGTTTATTTTTTTACACACAAACATGATTTTTCACTAATGGCAGGGATATGTACAAGAAAACATTAGAAGTTTTTACATGTCGCCATGCATTTTTCGCACCTTTTTAAAGGAACTTGATTTTATTCTTAAGTAATGCCATTTGGATACTTATGGCGTGCAGAGGCTCTCCATTTTTATTTTTTTTATTTCACAATTCCAAGAAACAATGTTCAACGGTCAACGATTTTTTTTCACACGTGCTTATGTTCAGTCATAGTGTCTAATGTACGTACTTCTTCTGTTCAAAAGCATTAATTTTGAAGTTTCTTTTTGCAACAAGTTTCACATACCTTCTATATTTAAAAATTTTTCATGTTCATTGAATTTCACACTTTTGTCACATTTAGTTATTGGTTGCTATAAAAAGAAGAGATAGTATTTATAGGTGTATGTTATTTGTTTTCCCCATCCACTTTCGCTGTTAGACACCAGTTACACTTTTAATTCAGTATCTAGGTATGATTTTTTAAACATTATTGCTTATCGCCTGATATTACACATTATAGTTTTGTACATGCTAGTTTAATTATTATTTAATTCGTTTTTAGGTCAGCCATTACTGTGGTTATGTTGCATAATACATAATTTTTTTAAGGTAATTCAGCACATTTTACATTTTACAGATTTGCAGATATCTTTGTGACATTTATGCAACACAATCACTTGTTGCATGTTTCAAACTGGAAGGCAGTTGGTAGTTCCCAAATATTTTTGCCTTTATTATGATTTAACTTCTGCATTTTTGTATGTTAAAGTTCAAAGTTAAAGAGTTTGTTTAGACACATTAGTAAAGTTACAAATACATGTCCAGATTGCGCTGTGCATTGGTGCAGAATTTTTAATTTTTGAATTTTGAGAACATTATAACATTGCTTTATTTACATTTGCTTATTTGATTTTTATTTTTATTACATTATATAAATAGATTATGCTAGCAATTGAATGCCAGTTTGCATAAAAGATGATTTGCATACTGAGATATGCTGTTTTTAATGTAGGCCTACTTTTAAATTTTATGTGCACTTGAACTTTTACCGTCTCAAGAAGACGAGTTTTTATGGTATCTCGACTAAAGAAAATAAGAGACCAGATGTCATGTATATGACTAATTTTGATGGTACCTAGTTTATGCAAAAAATAATTGCATCTTTTTAATGCACATGTACTCTTTGTTTTTTTTGTTTGTTTTTTTATAGTTGGTAGTCTTCCGATAGCTTCAAATTTAATATATTGTGTTCTTATGTTTATAGTATGTGTGCGCATCTGTGTTGTGCCAAGTTAAGCCTATTTCTTACAGTTTTGTGAAGGGGGAGATATATATGGCGTGGTCATATATTTGTATTAAAATTGTATTCGAAATTAATCTGTTTCAAAATTTATTTCCCTTTCTTCTGTTTAACGCTGGCATTCAAAAATCATTTTTCTTTATGTCCAATTTAGGTGTAATCGTGTTACCCAGATAAATATTCTTGTATTCACATTTTATTAAGTAAACGAGTTTTCTTTCTTCTGTTAAAAGCTATCATTCAGATAAATGATTTATTTGTTATTTCTAATATAAGCACATTTCCTTTCCCCGCATAAATATTCTTTATTGATATTTTATTTATTAAACGCCGCTGCTTGTACAAATCTGTTTACATAATCTAAAGATCATATAGTTAATTTAAGCATGCTGGCGTCTCGTAAATGCATTAAAATGTACATAAATTTCATTTTCACATTGGCCAGTAAATTGATATTTGTCATTAATTATCCTCACCGTTAGACTTTATGTAAGCAATAATAGATTTGCTTTATTATTTCATTTGATAATTCGTTGCCAAATGTGGTTTCTGTCCTTGGCGTTTTTCTCGTTCAAATTTTAATATATCTCCCAGTTTAACGGTTATTTTGTAATTGGCGTATGTGAAAGCCTGATGAAACTACAACGGCAAACGGATTTTGACTGGGGTTTGCTATGTACGAAACAGCGTTTTTGTACTAATAATTTATTCCATATAAACCGGCCTCCAAAATCGTTATATCCGATTATCAACAACTTCAAAATAAGCTTCAGCCAGTTAAAAATATTCAGACTGATATGAGTACGCAGCTTTGAAAATATTTAACATCTTTTTCTTATCCTTCTCTTACATTTCTTTTTTTATGAAACCTTTTCTAGTCCATTTAATATGTAAAATATTAGAATGTATTCTACAAAAAATTATATAAATAAATAAAGTTATTTTAACTCGGATATAATAAATCTTATTAAAGATGTTTCATTTTAAATAAAACATATTTTACATTATTTTATATGAAAAATTAAAGTTTTTTTTAAACTCGGATATAGTAAATCTTATTAAATGTATTTCATTTCAAATAAAACCTAAATAAATATTAAATTTCAAAACATACAAAATTACACACACACACATACATATATATACATATATACATTTAAATTATCAGTTAACTTATGTCTTAATATGTTATATATACTTACATGTTATATATACTTATATTAACAGTGTAGGTTTAATAAAGAAATTAATATACTTTTAATAGAATTACAATGAAGAAAGTGCGTTTCTCAAATAAACATTTAAATAGCTAGACAGGCTATATCAAACTGGATGATAATAATTGAAATTGCATTGATGGAATCAGATACCCATCATTCTGATTACATGTTATACATAAATGCTTATACAAGTACAGTAGCCTCCCTCTTAACCGGAAATCCGATTTAACGGGCGACTTTTTTTCCCAACATCAGGCAAAATTCAGTGATGACGATCTCGAGAATTCAGTTTACGCTTTCGAGTTGAAGTGCAATCCCAAGGGGAAGGAGGCAAAATTCAGAAAGGAGAACGTACTTCTAAATAGATACGTGTTGATCTTAGCCAGTGTAGAATTCAGGGTGTGGTCCATTCCCCCCAGGAACAGTGAGATATCCCCCACGGAAGATTTGAGATTTTGTGCTTTTAATGGTCAAAAGTGTAATCTCTCCCTCCCTCCGGAACTCCATAGTGTCTGATCTAGCTGCAAAATGTTTTGCACAAATATTTAAAAAGCTTGAGGAATGCGAACAGATCACCTTAGAAGATGGGAAAGAGTTGTTTGAGTCTGATAAAGATCTGAAGTATGAAACACTATTTCACGAAGATATAATTAGGACTGTAACTGGTGTTATTCAATACAAAGACGATCCTGGTGATGATCCTGTTGAAGTTGACACTGCTAAAATTCCTCATACGGAAGGGGTGAAAGCATTATGTTAAGAAGAGGCTAACAGCTACCTCGGTTAAATTTATGGTGTTAAAGAGATGGAGAGATTATGCTGAAAAATGTCGAACATCTATCTTGACTTCAGCAGAAGAAGGTCACTGATTTCTTTATGGTTGATTAATTTAAATATACATAATATAGGACAATTTCAACTTCTTATAAAGGTGTGCGACACGATTTTCAACAATTTAATTTGTCTTAAATATTTTTCATTATTTGTTATCAGTAATAATTTTTCTTTCAATTCAGTTAATTATAAATAGTTTTCATTTCACAAAATATAGAAAATATGTACTTTTTGAAAAATACACAAATTGAAAAACTAAATGCATCGTACGGGTTTAATTAATTAAATTACGCATATACTTATTTAATTTTTTTTTTTTTTTTTTTTACTTCTCCGCTTTAACCGGTTTTCCTCTTAACTGGCTAACCCTCGGTTCCGTTTAGGCCGGTTAAGTGGGAGGCTACTGTAATTACTTTTTAAGCAATTGAATATTTAATGGACTAGAAATAAATCTTTTAATAACAGCAGATATATTTTTACTTTCTTCTATCTTTACAAGAAGAAAGTATTGGATTCATGAAAATTTTCGAATTCCGGTTTTCGACGGATTTACACGTTTTAGGGGTCAGAGATTCCAAAAAACATGTTTTTACAAAATGTCTGTCTGTGACTCTGTGAGTCTGTCTGTCTGTCTGTCTGTCTGTCTGTGTGTATGTGACACAAATTTTGTGGGCGCTCTATCTCAAGAACTAATGCACGGAATTTAACAAAAATTCATATTCAGTTAGTCCCTGATACAAATTGATGCTGATTAGTTTTTGGTGCAAATCGCTCAACAGGTGGCGCTGCTATGCTGCCTTTTTTACGATTTCCGCAATGGCTCTATCTCAAGAACTAATGCACGGATTTTCATGAAACTTCAGATTCAGTTAGTCCTTGACATGAATAGACAATTTAGAGATTTTGGTGCAAATCGCTCAACAGGTGGCGCTGCTATGCTGCCTTTTTTACGATTTCCGAAATGGCTCTATCTCAAGAACTAATGCACGGATTTTCATGAAACTTCAGAGTCAGTTAGTCCTTGATATGACTTGATGCTGATTACGTGTTGGTGTAAATCGCTCAACAGGTGGCGCTGCTATGGTGGATTTTTTACGATTTCCGCAATGGCTTTATCTCAAGAACTAATGCACGGATTTTCATGAAACTTCAGATTCAGTTAGTCCTTGACATGAATAGACAATTTAGAGATTTTGGTGCAAATCGCTCAACAGGTGGCGCTGCTATGCTGCCTTTTTTACGATTTCCGAAATGGCTCTATCTCAAGAACTAATGCACGAATTTTCATGAAACTTCAGAGTCAGTTAGTCCTTGATATGACTTGATGCTGATTACGTGTTGGTGTAAATCGTTCAACAGGTGGCGCTGCTATGCTGGATTTTTTACGATTTCCGCAATGGCTCTATCTCAAGAACTAATGCACGGATTTTCATGAAACTTCAGATTCAGTTAGTCCTTGACATGAATAGACATTTTATATATTTTGGTGTAAATCGCTCAACAGGTGGCGCTGCTATTGGGCATTTTTTGCAATTTCCGCAATAGCTCTATCTCAAGAACTAATGCTTGGATTTTCAACAAACTTCAGATTCAGGTATACCATGATATGAATTAGTGCTGTTTATGTTTTGGTGTAAATCGCGCAACAGGTGGCGCTGCTATGCTGCATTTTTCAGAATTTCCGCCACAGCTGTATCTCAATAACTAATGCATGAATTTTCATCAAACTTCAGATTCAGGTACACCTTGATATCAATTAGTGCTGTTTATGTTTTGGTGTAAATCGCTCAACAGGTGGCGCTGCTATACTACATTTTTCAGAATTTCCGCTATAGCTCTATACAAGAACTAATGCACGAATTTTCACCAAACTTCAAATTCAGATATATTGTGATATGAATTGGTACTATTTAAACGATTTAATTGACGTGACTTATATAGAAGAAAGTTTTGTGATGGCCACAACATACTAGTTTTACAGTGTTATTAGTACATGTATTTACATTTAAAAAGCGAAGCGCCTTATTTTACGAGCATGGTATATCGGTGGGAAAAACTATCAACTTTCGCAAAACAAAATGTTCCCCATTTATAAAATTTATTTTTCTTCGTTTTTAGGTGCGTTCGTAATTATATAAATACGTAGCACCTATAGTCGCCGTTCAGTCCGTCCGTCTGTCTGTCCGCATGTAACAGAGCAAAAACTACCCAACCGAATGCTCTGAAATTTCAAATATATGATTGTTGCAAAATTTTGTCGAGCCATTTCAAATTTTATGAAAATC
This sequence comes from Maratus speciosus, assembly GCA_963932465.1. NCBI lineage: Eukaryota > Metazoa > Arthropoda > Arachnida > Araneae > Salticidae > Maratus > Maratus speciosus. The sequence goes on from OZ010790.1 coordinate 70,852,252, forward strand.
GGATATATAGTTTAGTTACAGGGACAGTCAAAAGTTTTTCTTTACATTACGTCCAATGGGAAAAATTATTGCAAGTGGATTTTAATGATATTAGAGCCTTCCAAATGATCTGAAATTTTAAAGCTATAATTGTTGCAAAATTTTGTCGAGCCATTTCAAATTTTAGAAAAATCGGATGTATAGTTTAATTACAGGGACAGTCAAAAGTTTTTCTTTACATTTCGGGGAATGGGAAAAAATTATTGGAAGCGCATTTTAATGATGTATCAGACTATGCACTTTATGAAGTGCAAAAAATTATACATTCTGTACAATATGGGGTGCAAAAAATAATTATAAAACTAGTTATAGTACAAACGCACCTCATTTGCCACGTTTGACGAGCAATTTCCAACTTGTTTTTCTTAAAGTTCCTCAACCCTGGAGTCGTTGTACAACTTTTATCTTGAAATGTTTAAAAGATAAATATTCACATTGATCTAAAATAAAGGTTTTATTGCTTAACAATTAAAAGTTTTGTCATATTTTGTTTACTACACGTAAATTTTTTTTATCCTTATAGTTTAAAGAAGGTATGTGTTAAATGAGGGTCTCATAAACATAGTAGACCTAGTCCCTTTTGAAAAAACAAATGAGATAGTTTATTTAGAAGCTGCATAAAATCAGTTTTATCCAATTTCATAGTAAACTAAGTCTGTAAACAGATGACATACAGTGGTGGCCAAAATTGTGGACACATTTAGGTAGCTTTCATTACAAGAAGTAAAAAGCTACTATAGTAAGTAAAGCTATAATAAGTAAAAGCTATATATATATATATATATATCTGAATTTTGTCATGTTGTAACTCTCGAATTTTTGAACCGATTTGGATGAAATTTTTTATATGCAGAGTACATAATAATGTCTCGACTGAGTTTGTTGCCCAGATTCATCCGCCATCTTGTTTCAAAATGGCGGCCATTTGAATTTTGTGGACACTTTTGGAAAATTTTAGTTTTCCTACATTTCTCTTTAAAATTACCTGTGTTGTTAACTGACACAGTGTGACTCTTTAAAATACCTTTTAATGTTTCTGACATTCTGTTTAAAATGATACATAAGCGTTTGCTTTTTTGTGAAACATTTTCTATAAGTATACAATGTTAGAAAAGATAAAAAAATTTCAAAAATCCAAATGGCCAACATTTTGAAACAAGGTGGCGGATGAAGCTGGCCAACGAACTCAGTCGAGACATTGGTATGTATTATGCACATGAAAATTTTCATCCAAATCGGCTCAAAAATTTGAGAGTTACAACATGACAAAATTCAGAGATATATATATATATATATATATATATATAACTCAACATTTCAGCGGAGGGTGGTTTTCGGATCTGGCGGTCATGATCGGTGAAAATATACAAAATTTTCCGAAGTGTTTTCCTTCGGACGGCTACAATAGGTAGCTTTTTACTTTTTGTAATGAAAGCTACCTTAAAGTGCCCACAATTTTGGCCACCACTGTATATGAGAAAGTACATGAAAACGATTTTGTTCAAAGTGGGGTGGATAAAACAGATTTTATACACCTTTTAAACGGACTAACTGATTTTATTTTCATAATAGACTTGGCCTACTATGGTTGTAAACCCCTCAAATATAAATTGAAGTTTAATATAAAGAGTCTTTGTATGCTTAGATCTGAAAAAACCGGTAAGTGTAAATCAACAAATATTTATTTAATTATCGGGGAATAAATTTCGAAAACAATCACAGAAATTAAATCTAAAAATCTTTTATATAAAAATAAAATAATAAATTTACTTGAGGAAAAATAATAGCATGAAAAAACCAGTACGTTGTGGCCATCACAAAACTTTCTTCTGTATAAATCACGCCAATTAAATCATTTAAATAGCACAAGAAATTATATCAATTTAGCCCAATTCATATCAAAGTATATCTGAATTTTAAGTTTGATGGAAATCCGTGAATTAGTTATTGAGATAGAGCTATAGTGGACATTCTGGAAAATGCAGCATAGCAGCGTCACCTGTTGAGCGATTTGCACCAAAACATAAATAGCACTAACTCATATCAAGGTATACCTGAATCTGAAGTTCGTTGAAAATCCAAGCATTTGTTCTTGAGATAGAGTTATTGAAGAAATCTCAAAAATACCAGCATAGCAGTGCTACCTGGTGAGAGATTTACACCAAAATGTATAAAATGTCAATTCATGTTAAGGACTAATTGATTCTGAAGTTTGATGAAAATTCGCTCATTAGTTCTTGAGATACAGCTATAGCGGAAATTCTGAAAAATGCAGTATAGCAGTGCCACCTATTGAGCGATTTGCACCAAAATATATAAAATGTCAATTCATATCAAGGACTAATTGATTCTGAAGTTTGATGAAAATTCCTGCATTAGTTCTTGAGATACAGCTATAGTAGAAATTCTGAAAAATGCAGCATAGCAGCGCCACCTTTTGAGCGATTTACAACAAAATGTATATAACTTCAACTCATGTCAGGGAATAATTGAATCTGAAGTTTGATAAAAATCCGTGCATTAGTTCTGGAGATTGAGCTATTGCGGAAATCGTGAAAAATGCTGCATAGCAGCGCCACCTGTTGAGCGATTTATACCAAAAACTAATCAGGACCATTTTATATCAAGGTCTAAGTGCAGCTCGAGATTTATGAAATTCCGTGTATTAGTTCTTGAGATAGAGCTCCCACGAAATTTTTGTCACATACAGACTTACAGAGTGACAGACAAGAGTGACAGACAAGAGTGACAGAGTGATAGACAGACTCACAGACATACATTTTCTAAAAACCCTCAAATCGTGTTCAGGATATTCTAAAACGTATAAATCCATCGAAAAATGGAAGTCGAAAATTTTCACGTATCCAATACTTTCTTCTTGTAAAGATAGAAGAAAGTGATAAGGATATTCAGAACTGAAGTTTCAAAATTTAATAAAACTAGGGGATCGAACCCGAGCTCCTCGGGTTACAGAGTATAGGTAAAAACAATTCTTTTTTTTCTTTTTTTTAACACTAATTATTATATTTTTACATGTAATATATATTTTAGATTTGTCCACTAACATAAAAAAGAATTTTTATATGAAAAATATCAATTATGCAATCAAATAAAGTTTTAAAATTTATTAAAAGCGTTACTTTCACATGCCAGGGGTTCTTAGCCCAAGATTTTGCGACTTAAGGCAGTCTTTCCGATCATTTCAGTGCTTTAAGCGCGTGGTTCAATCCCATGCTTGTTAAATTTGTTTCTTATTTACATTATTTTATTTATTTTTCTATAGAGGAAGTTTTAATTTTGTTATGGAACATCAGACGGAAACAAATGCTGACATTTTTTGATTGTTTTAAAGGCAAGCGGATTAATATTTCATAATCGAGCTACACGTGATAGGGATACATTTAAAAATAATTCATGCTTGAAAATCTCTCTCTCTATATATATATTACGCTATCGCACGTGGGACAGAAATCTCAATTATTTGTTAATTGTTTAATGGCAAAACCCCCGAATGAAACGCATCTCATTGGTTATTGTGTAATAGTTTTCAAAAGGGAATAACAATAAATAAAAAAAAAAGTTTAATTAATAACTATAGAAAAAACAATTTATATAATAAAAAAAATAAAAGTAAATAAACAATTTATTAATAAATAAACAACAACATCCGGGTTACCATATCAAGCAAAATAACGACACTTTGGTGCCAGTTAAGTACCCCGGTGCGTATATGACATTGGCGTCAGAAAAAATCGCGCCAACGTGATGCGCATATGACATCTGTGCCGTCTTTTACTTATTTATTTATTTATTTATCGAACAACAAACATACGACTTCATCTCATTTAAAGTACAATAAATAAATAAATAAAGGTACTTTCCAGTATAGGTACTTGGCGAAATAGAGAAAAGGTCCATGGCGAGGAAAGAAATTTGGCAACGTACTTTCTGGCAACCTATTTAATCAAAATATTTTTTTCGAATAAAACTACATAAAAGTTGCCATGATCAGAAAGAGTTTGTACTTTAATGTTAGCTGGGCGCAATTCTCGCCAATGGCATTTTTTAACTTGCCAGCACATTTTTTTATTTTTCGAGGGGTAAATTAAAGCAATGCTTTGATGTTGAAATTAAATAGTTTATGGTATTATTTATTCTTTTTCTTTTTTAAAGATTTTCTTTTTAAGTGAAAGTCATGCATTTTAAACGTTTTAGTTTTAAATTAAAGCTATCCATTTTAAATAAAATGAGTGAAAGGATTATATTTTAATCATGAAATATGAAAAACGGGTACAATGTTTGGCGATTTATCACCTGTGCCCGACTAACATAAAAATACCGAGTTCTTAATTTCTCTATCAGAATCTTCCTCTTTGGCAAAGGATCGAGCAAGTAAATTAAATTATGAATAAAAGTAACATGATACAATGCCTAGGATACATTTAAGGGAGACCAAACTGGTCGCCACGGGCGAATAGTTATTTTAAAAACCATAATAACTCAGCCAATTAAGATACAATTTTCAAACAAATTGCATTTGAAAGTAGGTTTTTTTCTCTATTTGACGGCGTAAAAATTGAAAATGCGCGATATTTAGAAATTTAAAAAATCGCTGACATAGCAAGCCTTTTAATTTAATTTTTTTTTCAGGTTTTATGGGAAAATGACAGCAAAATATACAGTATCTCCTATTTTCGACTATTTTCCGTTTACTTTCAATGACTTTCAATAGAAATGGGGTTCTTTTGTTGCCACGATTAGAAAAATGATATTAAAAACTACAAAAAATTTAATATCTCAAAAATAAATTGAGATACAGCTTTCAAACAAATTGCATTTAAAAGAGCATTTTTTTCCTCATACAACGGTGTAAAAATTTAAAATATGCGACGGTTAGAAGTTTAAAAATTTGCAGTAAAGAAAATTGCAAAACCAAAATTTTATTTTAAATTTCAAAGTGTTGCCATTCGCAAAATGACGTATGCGTTACGCACAGATATGTTTGTCCTTTATAATATAGATATTAACAACAATATTTGTTTTAATTTCACTTAAAATTTGCAAAGTAACAATATTTTAGAAATGATTGTTTAAAATACTTAAGTTACTACTTTTTTTTCTTGTAGATTTATTCCTTCGTAAGTTATGAAGAAAACTATTTTATGAATGTTTCTTTAAATTTATCAGTGATTGTAAACATATACATGCAGTTATTACATATATTTGAAAATATGGTAAATACGTAATTAAAAATTCTTGCTATTGTTATCACCTTCATTAGAAAAAGACTATTAAATAATGCAACTATTAGGATATCTTATTTTTAAGCCATATTTTTTTTTAAATAATACTTTAAAAAAAAAAAAAATACGCATTTAGCACTTTGAAATATATCTGCATATGAGGCAGTTTTGTAATGTTTTAAATTTACAAGGGAAAGCAATGTCTATATGAAATCTTTATAAGCATGTGAAAGTTTTAAATGATGACAGGGCAGCAAATGGGCTGCATGTTTCTGTACCAGCATTTACATGGTATGGGATAGATTTAGTTACCATTTTATTGGTAAAAATATATAAAATATATGTACGTTCATTTTTATTAAACATATTACATTTTTCGAAAGAGTGTTGAAAAATGAAAAAAAATGCTCAGACGAAATTGTTAATGCTTATTTTATCATTAGAAATGAATGTGAAGCTCCGTAAAAACCTCTAAAAATACAGTATAAATAATAGTATTTTAAAATATTTCCCAACTGATTATCCATTAAAAAGACAATTAGATCAATAATAGACAAAGGGGAGTTTTTGAAGAAAAACCCAAGTACATTATTATGTGTTATATAATTACCTCTGAATATTTCATTATTGCATGAAACTTTTTTTTTAAACTTTTAATTTAAAAATGTTTTTTATTTATTCCTTTATTTTGCAAAGGGTTGTAAAATATTTATGGTGTGCGTATTTTTATTTTTTTCTTTATTTAATTTGTTTTGAGTAATTCATTAACTTTTCAAGTTTAAATATTATTTTATCCCGAAGTACTTGTCTTTATTTAAAGCAGGACGTCATTTTTTATGATCTCAAAAGAACTGCGTTGGGATCCTCACGTTTCGCAGTAATGCACTCTTTTAGGTGCTTTATAGCATCTTTACTTTTCCCCCCTTTTTATATATTTCTTCTTCTTTTTTAAGTTCTACATCAAGGAGGCCTTATTATATTCCTTTATTTGAATGATCTAGGATATCCTAAAAATTTCAAGATTATGAAAGATTTATAGCTTCATATCATGGACATCAAGTTTAATTTATCTTTTTTTTTTTTTTTTTTTTTTTTTTTTTTTTTTTTTTTTTTTTTTTACACTAATCCCTTTGGCCCCTTTAGAATGTTGAAGTTAAGTAATTAAAGTATATTACTCCAGGAAAAATGGGGATTTTATGACAGCTCTCGTGAGATAAATTCTTAAATATTTTACGAAATTAATAAAATAAAATCCGTCGGGATACTTTTTTGACATACATAAAAATAGGTCAGATTGAAAGGCGTTATTTTTATAACCAAGCTATTTAATAAACTTAATAAACAAAAATACAAATGTTGATTTGCATTCTTATGTTGTTAAGTATTTAGATATTGAGGTGTTAAGCTAATATATTTAATTTTATTTATACATATAATATATAATTCTACTAATATATTTTTTTGCTGGGAAAAGATTACATGTTTTGTATCTTGTACTTAAATAAAATCTGCAGATTAGAAAGAATGTTAATGCTTAAGTTGATAATAATAAATAAAAAAATGCCGAAGAGAAAACTTCCTAAATTACTCATTCAAAAAATTAAATATAAATATTTAATTCTTAATATATGCCAAATTTTGAAAAAAAAAAAAAAAACAATCAATAATATTACGAATGATTTTCATTTACAAAAATATTTCAGAACAAATTTCTACAGAAAAGTAAATTGATGAATTGAAAAAATATGACTTCGCAATCCAGTTGTATTTTAATATGATAATAATGTTCTCTCTAATCTCGAAATTTCAGCCTTCAACTCGATGAGGTGGCTGCCTGAGCAGCCGCCCACAGTCTATTAAAAAATTAATTTGAAAGTTGTTTTTTATTTTTCTCGAAAGCGATTTTTTTTTTGTAGAATTGGGTTGGAAAATTTGTCAAGATACAATAAATAATTCTTCAATTACCATTAATTTTATAAATTACGTTTTATAGCTACGAATTGCTCTACCAGTTAACTTTAATCATTTTCTGTGTTGGGGATGTGGACATATGTCCCTGGATTCTCGGGAAAATTGTATTCGAAACTCTAAATGTTCTTACACTGTAAAAAAAAATCTGTGAAGTTACTAAAGTTTTTCTAGGAAACTTGGATTCCTAGAACTTTTCATGTAACGGCAACAACAAAATTTCATGTAACAGACACACTTTTGCGCCGAAAATCAAAAAATCTGTAAGGTTACTAAGAATTTTTTTCGAAACTGGGATTCCGAGAACTTTTCATGTAACTCCAGCCAGGGTTACAAATAAAAGTTTAGTAAGATTACTGAAATTTTAGCAGATTCATTTGTAAAGTTACAGATTTTTGTAGCTTTACAAAAACTAGTTTTGTAGATTTGCAGCTTTTTTCGTACAGTTACAGGTGAAAGTTTAGTAAGCATGTAACTTTACATCTGTAGAACTACAGATTTTTTTTTACAGTGTATGCTGATTTATGGAAAAGATTTTTAGTGACACAGTTTATTAATAAGTTAGTATTTTTTTCAGAAATTTTCAGCGTTGTTTGTCGCCGGTAATTTCCAAAACTGCTGCAACTTTTATTTGATTTTTTGAAGGGAGTAACAGAAGAGTTCAGAGAAGTTCTTTTGTTTTGTATAAAAACAACACTTTTAGATATTACTGATCTGATTCAAGATCCTGTAAAGTTCTCTCAAAATAGTTAGTAACATTTGTGATCCAGCATGAGAATTTATTTCATGCTATGCTGTGATAAGCCTTCGCGCAACAGGATGATTTGAGGGCAGAATCATTCGTAAATATTCAGCTTACTTTTTAAACAATTTTGGTCTTCAATCTGAGTAGACCGCGTGCATCTTTGTACATATATAAAGTGTTTATTTTACTTTAATATTCCAAAGTGAAAGATTCTTGCTGAATACGTTTCGCAATTACTTTTTCAATTGAATTTGTTTATTCGTGGGTTTATTCTCCATTCAATGTCAACATTTTGGTTAACTTACAATTATGAATGTATTTGCCAATCCATGTTACCAGACGAACAATTTCATCAAAATTTGAGAAAATCCCTAAATACCACCCAAGTGCCCAATACCATTCGTCTCATGTTTAGGTACATCGCTCAGAAGTACGCTTCGGATATTTTTTCAGGACAAATAACAGTATTATTTCTATAGAAAAATAAATGTGTGTTAAACGCTCGCAATTCCACCTTATTTAAAAACAGATTTTCTATAAGAAAATTCTGGTACCGAAAATTTTCCTGCTCTGGAAATTTCAGGACAAGTACTACCCCTCAGTTATGTCATAAAATTAACGTAACATACATGACCGAATGAGTTCCTGTTTGCTACTAGAAAAGAAAAAAAAAATGTCGTCAAATATTACAAATCTTATACTAAAATTAGGTGTTGGTATTTCAAAGTTAAATGTTTGTTACATTATCTACATGCGGACTATTACTAAAGAAACATTTAAGTAAGTATTAATTACTAACTATAAACATAGTTAGTAATTATAAACATTAGTAATTATAAACATAATTACTGATACAAATTATATTTTAATCCGCTTTCTTGTAACACAAATAGCAAATGATGATAACTTTTGCTTTTTAGCACTGTATATTGAAATATTTAAGGTATATATTTTGCATTGAACATTTTTTTTTCTTTTTTTTTGTGTGTGTTCTAAAAATTTTTTTGATTTAAAAACTGTACTGTTCCCCTGGCATGTATTCCTGTTCTAGAGAGTTATATTTTATAACTAGTCACTTTCATGACGTACTCTATTTACAGTATTAAGTTCCAATGTTCCAAGTATTTATTTTTAAGGTTCCGTATATAAAAAGTAAAAACGGAACCATTATAAGACCACTCATGTGTCTGTCCGTCTGTCACAGTCATTTTACTCGTAAACAATGGAACGTTGAAAGTTAAAATTGGAGCGCGTAATAAAGAATATTGACCCACATATTTACAAATTATTAAACATTCACAAATATGTTTAGAAAAAATGTAGAGGGTCTAATCAAACTACTTGGGGAAAAAATCTTTTATTTGGGTATCGTGTTGTGTATCACGTGTAAGCTTTCGTAGCGCTGAACTCAAAAATACATTTCTTTAAATTTTAAATATTATAATACTTGCAGAGATATCGTCGAAAATGTAGTGTAAAAATATGTTCCCGCCATCTATTTCCGAATCTACTCAAACTAAAATTATGAAAAACTAAAGATAGTAGACGTTAACCTTGCAGGAAAATTGTAGCGATTACCCTAGGTCACATAGTTTTTGAGAAAAGCGCGAATTTCTGTTACACACAAATTTCGATTTGCGGGCATTGAGCAGAGGTGTTGAGTAGCGCTGAAGGTACCTTTCGTAGCAGAAGTATAAAAGCATTGTTCATTACAATTTTCGAAAAAAATCGTCGGTAATTAGCCGGGATATTAACACTTAAAGACACGGATGGTTTGTACATACATATTGACAGGGGCGACATACTCTATCTGCAATCGGCTTTTAAAGCATAGATAGCTACTTTTAATGATAGATTTTTGTTATGCAATGCCTAGTAGCAGTATAAAAACAATAAACGTAAAATTGTTAAAAACAGACTAATTTAATTAGAATTAATCACATACATACTACAAGATTCACGACTAGTTTGACTTGGGTGGGTATCTCTATACGCCTTCCGTGTATTTAAGAATTAATTACAAATATCTGGGAAACCGAGGCACGGACCAAGGCGGCGTTGCATTTTTGCGACCTCCTTTCGAAGCGCGCTTAGCACAATTCCAAGTTTAAACTTTGAACAAGTGTTTTTTAGATATATTGTAAAAAGAAAAGATTATTGCTAACCTGAATTTAGTTTTGTGAAATGCCAAATGAAGTTTATGTATGTACTACTTTTATTGTCAGTACCAAATTAAGTTTATCATAAAGAGATTTGGATAAGATTAAAAAAACAGTTATACAAATAGCAATATTTGATGTTATTTAGGTTTTATATCTGTTTGAACTTTTATGGTATACCCATTCGCGTTATTTTCTAGTACATACAGCTATACCGAACACTACATTGTATATAGTTCTTTACAAAGTTTTATTATTCTTTTAGTAACGATTTTTTTAATAATACAGTTAATAATTCACATATTTATTGTACGAAACCCCCAGAGCGCTTGTAAAACTCGCACTTGATCGTTTAATTTTTCAGTATACTAGAGTCTTTAAATTGTTGAAATTTTCTTTAAAACTTTTCTTGAGTCAAATGCATAAAAATATTTATAATTACTTTGCTGGAGTCTTCAGTTTTAAAGTTTAGATTTTCTATTTATTGCAATAAAATTATCTTTTGCTCTGTTTAACATATATTATATTAAACATTAAAGCATACTTTCCAGTAGAAATTTTAAACACCAGTTTTAATTTGAACAAACACAGATGTTTAAAATGATTAATATTCAACTTATATATTAGACTGTGTCTGCTAGTCAGAGATATTTAAAAGCAAAGTCAAAAAGTCGGAAATTATACGTCAAACAAGTGAAATGAGGTGCGTTCGTAGTATAACTAGTTTTACAAATATTCTTATCTTGGTGTAATAGTTTTTAAATTCTTATGTAAAAATGCATGAACGCTCAATTTATTAAGATTATCTATATATTTAATTAAGTAATACGGAAATAATATGACTCCATCTTATATAGGACGTAACCACCACGGTAAAGCAGGATCATTACCTATCGTGGGATGTCATTGAATTAATTACGTAAGATAGGATTTAATGGGATGATGAAAACTTTGATTAATGTCTTTTTCAGTTTTTGTTTGGATTTTCATAAAAAATTAAATGACGGGAGAAAATTCTGCAGTGATTAGATATGTTAAATTTCAAGCCATTCCGTTGGGTAGTTGTTGCGCTGTTGAATCAAGACAGACAGACGTACGGAAAAGATAATGACTATAAGTGCTACGTATGTACATAATTATGAACGCACGTAAAAATGAACCGTAATTAATAAACAAAAATCGCAAATAAAAATTACTACCAATAAAACATAATTCAGATTTTTGAAGAAAACTACCTTTTTTAGGCTATCGTATTATAGACTTCTAATTTTTAATAATAAATCTTAAATTCCTTATAGTTATATTAAAATAGCAATAAAAATTAAAGTGTCAATTGTTAAAAATCGGAAAATTATAGAACATATTTCATGATATTGAATGAAAATTTTTGCGTAATTCCTTAATTTTAACAATTTACAAATATATATATATTCCAAGAATCTTAAAGGAGCTTACACATGAAGTTTCTAAAAAATGACAAACATTATAAATTTTATGAGAAAAATAGGTGATATTGCGAAACGTGACAGTTTTAACGATATTTTATCGGAACGATAAAGTAAAAAGAATTTCAGTTTTATAAAGAAAGCAAGGAGTCAAAAGGATAAAGCCAATTCACCCGTTTCTGTCCAATAATTTTCTGATTCAGCTAAGACTGGATCGATATAATACCAATATTGGTTTGAGTGCTTAGAGTCGATTTTAAAATGAATAATGTCTAAAACATTAGGTAAATTAATATAGGGGAGGTTAGTACAGATTAAGACAAAAATTATTATTACTTAAAAAATAGCGACGATTTTTATTCTTAAAAAAAAAAAAAAAAAAAAAAAAAAAAAAAAAAAAAAAAGGTCCATCTTTAAGCTACATAAATGCGCTACACATTAATGTATAAATAGTTTTAAAAAAGTTATTAATAAATGCACAGAAGCAGCATAACGGAGTATCGAAAATTGTCTCATTGTGTACCACAAGTAGTACACAGTGAGAAAATGTATATATTTTCATAAATCATACATTTTTACACTCTATCAATAATTTTCTGCAGTTTATGACTTCTAATTAATATTTCTAGATTTTCAAAATATTAAAAATATGAGCCTCGGATGGACAATAGCAGACCTTGGGCTACCTTCATGCAAATTTTCAACTTCTTACGTTCAGTAAATTTCTCTAGTCATCGCACGCCCACACACACAGAGAGAAAAAACCCCTTCTTTTGTTAATAAATAACTTTTTAACATCAGAACCACATAGTAGGTACACAATAAGACACGTCTCACTGTGAATTACAACTGTGTGTCTCACTGTGTACTTTCGTTACGTTGTAACAAAATGGATGCCACATCTGTTTCATCAATTTCATCGCTTTAAAAAGTTTATGTCGTTTTGCCGAAATAGTCTGTTATTAGATATAGCTAGGTTTGATTAAGTAAATATATATCATATTGAAGGAAATAAACTCTAAAATAGATGTTTATGTAACTTTAACCACTATAAAATAAGGAATTATGGCTTGGAGAAGCCAGCTTGGCCAGCTTGGAGAAGAAGTTACAACTATATGTCAAAATGACTGCTGTCTCGCTGTGTACCATGTCTCACTGTGCACTCCACTAGCCTATCTCTTTTTATAATCAGAAACCCAACTATTCATACTCTTACTTCAAAAGTCGGAAAAAACGTTCAGTTAAATATATTTCAGATGATATCAATTGATATTAAGTATTATCGTTTTTCAAAAATTATATATTAAAAAGACTTCAATTTATGCCATTATATAAGTTATTCAATGAAAACATAACATTTATGCTACTGACCCTTTTCGGTTTTATTTTATGTTGATTAGTATGTGCATTCTATGTATATTAGTGCATGAGAAGAATATTCTGTAATTTTTTCGGACTTTTCTGAATATGCACGTATGGAGACCTTCCTTGTAAATCAATATTTTAAAGCGATTTTAAAATGAGACTTACAACATGATTTTTTTTTTTTTTTTGCAGAGAAGGTGTTACATTCAGGAGGTATTAGACTATGTTACAGGTGTGGCTCATACCACAACTTAATACAGATAACGGGAATTAGCAACAATAATAATTATTTACAACATATATCCGAAAATGCACTACTGATTATATCATGCCCCTGTACACAAATAGAGTAACAAAAACAGTTTCAAAATATGTAAATAAATTTTTGAACTTTCTTCTTATGTTCCAATTGTCATTTGTAATCAAAGCAATAATTTTAATTAAGCACGTGCATACAAAAACATAAATACGTAATAATCATATGTATAGGCATACTACGTTTATCATTTATAAAACACTACTCTTCTGCGATTAATTAAGATTATTAAATAGCATACACTGTTAAAAATGTCGTGAAAAATTACCTATGTTTTTAAAGGTTATCTATTTTCCGACAAATGAGAACGCCTTATAGGAGTTTATGTAGCATTTTCATTGGTCAGAAAGTAGAGAGCCTTTAAAAACAAAGGTAATTTTTCACTATATTTTTAACAGTTTACTTTCATTTGGAATACCTTTCTAAAATGCAGATTTTCTTTTGTTAACCATTTATTTGTTTAGCAAGAAAAAACTCACTGTTATGTTATCGTTTTCTTGTTCAACATCTATGTGTTCAATCATCACTTTAATATTATTATTGCAAAAATTTCAAAGAGCTTTATTGTTTGACTGCGGATGTATTATTTAAAAAAAATGGAACTTTTCAAATTTCATTTTTTATATAAAAATGTTGAAAAAAATATGTATAACGTCTAATGTCTATATCAATGTTGCAAAAGTAATGCGAAAATATAAATTAGTTGAATAAAATATTTATGTCTCAAATGTAACATATTTAAATATCATTACTAAATGTAAAAATAATAGAAGAAAATATTATCACGTGTAAACTTTTTCACCGCTTTAGAAAAGTTGCATTTTTATTCTCAATTTCTAAATTATTCTTTATAAAACACGTTTTAAAACTATTCTTAATATCGCAATAAAGGAAAAATAACGCATATTTTGAAATTTTTCAACATTATTCGTTTTCCTTGAATATTATGCATCAATATACCAAACTTTGCGCAAAAAAAGTATTCATGTAGAGATTGGAACGCATTAATCTAAAAATAAAAAAAATCAAGTTAATGACTCGTTATAAAATTTTATAAATCTTTCCAAGTGGATAACATCCTTAAAATATCGAAGATAATTTCAACATCAGAAAAAATGATAGGCAAGAATATAGAACTCTCTCTGAAGCAAAAATATCATAAAACCAAAAGAAATTAATAAATAAAAATCTCGAATAGTGAGAAACGTGATTGTTGTATCACTGACTTATTATGATCATGAAATAAATCTCTCTATCGTTTTAAATGGAGAAATAAGATCAAGATAAAATCGTATTATCTTTTATAGGGGAAGTATTTTTAGTTAGTACTTGTTTAAACACATAAATTTAAATGAAATAGGTGTGAATTATTATAGAAGAGCTGTTAAAATTATATATATATACATACAGACATATACGGGGTGCAATATATTATCTATCGCCGACCTTTAATTTCTCAACCGTCGGTCGTAGATATATAGTTCCAATTACAAAAACGTTTCAAATGAGGTAAATATTCATGTTGGGGCATTATTTAGAGTAAAAAAAATTGATTTTATAAAAATTACGAAATTTAACTTCTTACACGGTCCCCCAGTCCCTATAGTTATAATTAGTAAAATTTTACACATATCATAACAGATAAAGCACAAAAAGTTTGACATCTGTACTACAAAAATTGACACAGTTATTAAATTTCAAAGTTTGAGATTTTTTCACACGATTTTGTCTTTCAAGGAGAGATCAGTTAAAAGATGAATTAAAGTAATTCGAGATCAAAATCAGGGTGTAATGTCCTTTTTTAACCACCTTTAGCCGGTATCGCCAAATTTGGGGTATCACCAAAGAGGAATATTACATTTAAAATTTTGAGCGGACTTTTAGCGATCGTATACAAAGCGAATAATGAAATATTGAAATTAAACAGAAAAATAAATATAAATTTATTATGATATCAGAAGACGGTCTACTATAAAAAATGAATACATCAAATGCCGGAATCTGCTACAGATAATGCTCAAAGTGTTCTCCGTTGGTAGCAATGCACAATTGAATGCGTGATAGTACTGGGTACTGGACATGTTAGAGCATAGCAGGTGTGCAAACTGTGCGACAAACAAGAATGAAGCGCTGCTTCAGATAACCCAGAGAACTGGTCTCCGTCACATAGACCTATGCCTTGATGCAGAGGTGGTAGTAAATGGGAGTTAAGTCCGGCGAACGCGGTGGCCACTCTATCGGACCACCCTATCCAAGGAACTGTTGACCGCATTCGGTGGCCAGATACGCCAGGGCATTTGATGTTTTATGTGGAGAGGGCTCCATCATGTTGAAAGATACACCCGGCATGCATGTCGGATAGGCAGCTCTTCACACCAGTCACGTACCGTGTTTTGTATCAGATGCACTTAACTATCGCCCGTAAAGATCCCATCGTAGGAGATGGATCAAACAATCTGGGTTCCCCGTATACCGCACCACTCGTATCGTACTGTGCATGCGATGTGGAGGTTTTCCAGAGCCAGTAATGCACATTGTGCACGTTCATAATGCCGCCCGTATGAAAAAGGACTGCGGAGTCGGAATCGGAGTCAGACCCATTTTTGAGCGAAAGAGTCGAAGTCGTATCTGTTAAAATACCCGGAATCGAAGTCGTCCATTTTTCCCACCGACTCCACAAATCTGGTATAAACGTTGACTCATCTCTCCATAGAATAGCACAGTAGATCGTTTTCTGATATTATTATAAATTAATATTTATATTTCTGTTTAATTTCAATATTTCATTATTCGCTTTGTATACGACCCCTAAAAGTCAGCTCAAATTTTTAAATGAAATACCCCTCTTTGGTGATACCCCAAATTTGGCGATACCGGCTAAAGGTGGTTTCGCCGTAAAAAGGATATTACACCTTGATTTTGATCTCGAATTACTTTAATTAATTTTTTTTTAATTGATCCGTCATTGAAAGACAAAATCATGTGAAAAAAATCTCAAACTTTGAAATTTAATAACTATGTCAATTTTTGTAGTACAGATCTCAAACTTTTTGTGTCATATCTGTTATGATATGTGTAAACTTTTACTAAATATAACTATAGAGACTGGGGGAACGTATAAAAAGTTAGATTCCGTAATTTTTAAAATAAGGATTTTTTACTTTACATAAATAATGCCCCAACATGAATAATTAGCTCATTTGAAACATTTTTGTACTTGGAACTATATATCTACGACCAACGGTTGAAAAATTAAAGGTCGGCGATAGATAACATATTGCACCGTATATGTGTCACACAATCTCACACATATATGTAAGATAGTTTTAACCTGTATTAAATTCTATTTTAAAATCTTTATACCATTTAATTAAATTTATTGTCTTTTAAACTGTCATATTTACGAGGGTAGACTGATAAGTAATGTACACCTACTTGTAGAGCGCCAATAAAATGACCTTCAGAAGTGCACGCGGTGGCATGTGGAAGAAGCATTACTCATCTACTAGTATTAAAAAATGCTCTGACGAGCACCAAAAAAGGCTAATATGTTTTTAAGTATGAAAAAGGGTTTGACAAGTGCTTCTAATTGAGCATGAAAAAGGACAAGGGGTCCCTTCTTGGCTGCAGCTCACTGTCAATGCCAACTTTGAAAAAATCATATTGGCGCTTATAACATATAAAATAAATTCGCAGTACTTTAGTAAAACTTTCCGCCGCGCTTTACATCTTAACTCCACTGTCCTACTATTGAACTGCGCATACGTCTGCAATGCAACTTTGTACAGTGCACTGTGTACCATTATTTCTCTACAAATTATACTACACTGTACATTCCTATTATGCTTTTGAACCTCAGCGCACACTCACACTGTGCTTTTGTACTTCCGTATTAAAGGTGTATGCGTCTAACGTTCGTTTATAATTTACATATGGACTGTTGTACTGCATAGTACATCTTACAGCCACAGCCACTTGGATATAATTTCAATAATCAATGAATCCATTATACTGTTATGCGTGCACATGTAGAATTGTTCCTGTGCAGAGTGCTGCAACAGTCTGCACTGCACTACAAATCAGTTTTCTGTACAGTTCTACACAGCGGGAGTGCTTGGTGGCACTGCATGAGTGTGATATGCTACAGGAACTAAGATTTTTGGTACTAAGTTGCCTTACGTTCATATTTAATCAGGCTGCTTCTTTACTGGCTGTGTCTTTACACTACACATTTTTATCGTAACTGTGGCTGATTTATTTTATATGGAAAAACCGCAAATATGATTTTTTCAAAGTTGGCATTGACAGTGAGCTGCAGCCAAGAAGGGACCCCTTGTCCTTTTTCATGCTCAATTAGAAGCACTTGTCAAACCCTTTTTCATACTTAAAAACATATTAGCCTTTTTTGGTGCTCGTCAGAGCATTTTTTAATACTAGTCATTTAAATTTTTTGATAATTATATATTGAATATAAATAAACCTGAGTTGCTTTTAAATATTCCCAATACTTTTTCTTATTTCGCACAATAATGCACTATTTAACCAAGTAATGCACACTGTTTTAAGAGGTTCAGAGTTTTTTAATCAAATTCACGTTATTTTTATTCATAATTTAATTTACTTGGGCTCCCTTATATATAATTAATATAATTCCTTAAACTGATATTATTTTTTGTTGCATTAAAATATCTCAATTTGTTGATTCTCTCTAAACAAGTAAACCCTGTTGGTTTACAATGGAAGTCTACAGGTATTTGGCGATATATCGCCAAGTTGGCGACAAATTTGGCTGTGTTTGGCGATAGAAAAGAGTCCAGCCTATGGTAACCCCCCCCCTCCCTTATAGGTATGGAGATGCATTAAATGCTGTTCTATAAATAATGAGATGCGTTTCATTCGAGCGTTGCCATTAAACAATTAACAAATAATCGCGATTTCTGTGACACATACGATAGCGTAATATATATATAGATTATCGTGGAAATCGAAGGCTGAGTCCACATCGTATCGTTTAGCTAGACCGGTTATACTAACTTCGTTCTCATGTTTTGCTACAATTTCTTTTATTGAACAGTAATTCGCTTAAGCTTCTATTACTGCTATCACAAAGCACTTTTCATTCTTAGAAGCCATAATGAGAGCTAATATTAGCGCAAACCTGAGTAAAAGTAAAACAAAAAGTTAATTTTTTCACAGTAATAAAGGTACACAATGCTCTTGATATGCACACCTTACTCCAAACTTGACTAATAACAACAGTTACGTGAGGGTTGCCAACTGAACTATTCGGCAGCCTTGGTCGTGAACCGAGATATTGCACGCCCACCAAGTCAAATTTTGATCATCGAAGTTGGACATAAACCGAACTGGTCATAAACAGAGGTGGTTGTGAACCGAAGTTCCCCTTATATTTTAACCTATAAGTTTGCAAATATGGCATTATTTATATATTCGATGGCGATGATCATTAAGCATCTTGGCGATTTTGGCGATGAAACTCACCGATTTCAAAGTAACGTTCCGAAGTGTACTTGAATCGCCACAGACGTCATATGAACATCACCTTGACGCGATTTTTTTCTGATGCCAATGTCATATACGCACAGTGGTACTTACTATCGCCAAAGTTTTATTATTTTGCTTGATATGGTAACCCGAATGTTGTTGTTTATTTATTAATAAATTGTTTATTTACTTTTATTTCCTTTTTTAAATTTATATAAATTGTTTTGTTCTATTGTTATTAATTAAACTTTTTTAAATTTATTGTTAATTCCTTTTTAAAAATATATATGTAACTGGTATTCGAAAACGAGGTTTTCGACAAATTGGCGTCAGAAAAAATATCGCGCAAACGTGGTGCGTATATGACATCTGTACCATACTTGTTACAATTTGATTATCCTGTCGACCAAAAAATTATCACCAAACTATAAGATTAAATGACAATAATGGATCATAGCAAATGTTACATTCACTTGACATTAAACACGATACACGTGTTTGTTACGTCATCAAGTGATTTTTAATTCAAGTTTTGGCACAGATATCATATACGCCCCATATTGGCTCGATTTTTTTGACGCCGCCAATGTCATATACGCACTAGGTACTTAACTGGCGTCAAAGTGTTGTTATTTTACTTAATATGGTAACCCGGATATAGATGATATATGAACGATGTTTTCGCCAAATTGGCGTCGTAAAAAATCGTGCCAATATAGAGCGTATATGACATCTGTGCCCAAGTTTTTATTAGTATTTTTATTAATGTTTTACTAATTTGTTTATTCTTCCGTTATTTAAAATAAAAATTACGTCAGTTTGTATCATTTGACGAATAGTTTGGCAAAACTGGTCGACGGGATAATCAAGTAGTTCCGTATCTTTTTGCTGTACATTTTCGACAATATCTCAAGCAAAAGTACCTAAAGTTAAACGAAACCCTAATTATTTAAGGCACAGATGTCATATACACAACGGGTTTGGCGCGGGTTTTTTTTTCTGACGCCAATTTAACGAAAACCTCGTTTTCGAATAGCAGTTACAGATATATTTTTAAATTACTTTCTATTCTTTTAAAAAGAAATAACTATAAATAATGAAAAGTTTAATTAATAACTATAGAACCAAACAATTTATATACCTTTAATAAATAAAATAAAAGTAAATAAAAAAATAATTGATAAATAAACAACAATAGCTCAGTTACCGTATCAGGCAAAATAATGCATTATCGGGGCAGTTATGTACTCTGGTGCGTATATGACATATCTTCCTTATTTAAAATAGATGGAATGGTATTTTTTAAGGTATGCTTAGTATGTGAAGTATTTATATTACTGCATACCTATCGCTTGTGTAAGTCAGAATGCTATGATGATAATTAAAAAAAAACTTACATTTAGCTTCTCAACAGAAGCTTGGGATTTACCCTGTTTTTTTTTCCTATCAACTCGTTTGGGTACAGATGTCATATTCGCCCCATATTGGCGCGATTTTTTTCGGTTGCCAATTTGGCGAAAACATCAACAGCATAAACAACATAATCCGGGCTACCACATCAAGCACTTTGGCGCAAGTTAAGTACCTGTTGCCTATATGATATTGGCGACAGAAAAAAATCGCGCCAATATGGGGCGAATATGACATCTGTTCCCTCGTTTGTACTCCATTGTGTCTATTACTCCAGTTCAAAATATTAATCAAGAAAGTTTATATAAATATTTATGAAAATTATGCATTATCTGCTTAGGTTGACGTCGGTTTCAAAAGTACAAAAATCTGTCAGTTGAATTTCAATTTTTATTGACTTATGAAAACAAAAGTACACGTGTTATCCCTTTTTTTTTAATTATTGTACTGCTTTTTAGGGAGTGGCAACACGAAATAAGTTATTGAATTAGAAAATTAGAAAATGAAAAGGAGAGATTTCTATAATTTTATGGAGACATTATAAAAGACAAATTCTATTTTCTCAGCGACCGTCAAACATACAAAGATGAAAAAAAAACCTATTCTAAGTTTTAACAAGAGGATCAAAATAAAACAAAAACGAAGTTAATCCACCCACTGGAACGTTAGCTACACTTTGTTGAATTTTGTGTCTTCATTTTTTCGTTTAAGGTTAAATAAAAAACTACTGAAAGCTACAGTAATTTTTTAAATGCTATCAGTTTATTCGTCTCGTCGAGTTCTATCTTTCAAAAGAAAAATCATTGTCGCACGTCAACTGGTTCACCAGAAATTTAAGAAAGTCGTTTGCATTTTCTATTTCTTAATCATATTATAGCTTAACGCTACCGCGTTTGCTATGATACCCATGAGCCGATTTGAAGTCG
The DNA here is from genome assembly GCA_963932465.1 of Maratus speciosus. Taxonomy (NCBI): domain Eukaryota; kingdom Metazoa; phylum Arthropoda; class Arachnida; order Araneae; family Salticidae; genus Maratus; species Maratus speciosus. The sequence continues at coordinate 70,873,373 of OZ010790.1, forward strand.
CTAAATTCATCCAGTGCGTTTTTAGAAACGGATGTATGGAAACATGTTCTAGTGCTGTGTCAACGCGAGTTAAAAAGCGTGCTGTTATCGAATTTTTACAGCTGAAAAAATGACTCATGCTGAGATCCGTCGTAGTTTAAAGATGACGATGCTGATGATAAGTCTACTGTAAATCGATCGGCAGTAAAATTTTGTGATTGCGAGCCTAAAAAGCGATAATTGTTGATGAAAAACGCACCAGACGTCCGATCACTGCTCAAACAATAAACATTGCAAATTCGTCAATGATTTGATATAAAATGATTGGCGAATCACTCGAAAATGTGTCGTAAACCATATTGGAATATCCAAGGAACGTGTCGTTTCCATTATTGAACAATTGGGATACCGTAAAATCCACAACTGCAGAGGCTCTGCGAAACCTAAATTTTGAACCAATTCCACCCTTCCTTACGTCCCAGATCTTGAGCTGAGCGATGTAATTTTTATTTTTTTTCCTATACTCAAGAGAGACCTCAGGGGTAATAATTACACTTCGGCCGTTTAGGCAGCTGAGAAATCCTGGATTCGAGAAAAGTCCGAAGAAATTTTCAGTAACGGAATAAAAAAAACAAACTTGTTACACATTGGGAGAAATTTGTTAGCCTCAACGGTGACTATATTGAAAAATAAATATATGATTTTGAAGCTTAAGAATTGTACTTTAATGTACTTTTTGTCCGATCTTGTTATTTTTTTATCGTGTTCTACAAGCATGTGCGCATTTTTTTCCGCCTACCCTCAAATATTACTAATTCAGAAATCTATTTATAAAATATATAAATGAATAAGAGATCATATCCCAATAACTCTGTTAAAAAATTAGAAATTTCAACACATAAACCTTTTTAGGTGCGTTCGTAATTATATAAATACGCAGCACCTATAGTCGTCGTCTGGTCAGTCCGTCTGTCTGTCTGCATATAACAACGCAAAAACGAAAAGAAAAAAAAACGAATGGTTTGAAATTAAAAATATATAATCGTTGCACAATTTTGTCAAGTTATTTCAAATTTTATGAAAATCGGATGTATAGTTCAATTACAGGGATAGTCAAAGTTATTCCATTACATTACGGCCAATTGAAAGAAAAATAGTTCCAATTGCATTTTAGTGATGTTACACATTTTCGAACATAATGAAATTGATATGCATTTATGAAGTGCACTAAAATATGCATTTCATATCAGATACGGAGTGCAAAGAATATTTATTACTTATTTACAGGCAAAACAAAAGAATCCCGTTGCATAACGGTATAGAGTGAAACACTGTTTGCGGCGTATTTTAATTATGTTACATTATTTCACATATATTCAAAATTATATACGTTGCTGAGCTTTACTACAAGTTACTTCTTGTATAATAGAAAGTGCATAGTATTTACAGGGACACACAAAAGATTTCGGATGCTATACCGTATCCGAAGTACTGTATTTTAGCAATGATTTCTGGAAATACATTTTAAATTTTGATGTGGGTTTTTAAGTTTTACTATTTTTTTTTCTAATATTACGCTGTATGCACTAATGCTGTAGATAATATAGAGAGCTACAGAAAAGAATTCATAAGGATTACTGAGTATAAACGAAAATAGCTTAAATGTAGTTTTAAAATGAGTTATGCATTTTTACGCTGAACAACATTTAGTATACAAGATATGTTTGTAGAATATTGATAAAATGTTATACAGGTTCACGAAAATAATTGGATAGATGGCCGTCAATGATGATAATATCTGAAAATGTGATTTCAGTAGTTTTAAGTGTATTTTAGTCTTAATTACATTTTAGCTGAATAGTGGCGTGTATATAAAGACAGAATGTAAGATACAGGGCTGTGCAAAAATATTCAATTATGCGTCCGTCTAATGGTATAAATTGCTGAAAGTGAAATATCAACCTATTATGGGTTTTTAACACTTTCCAACAGAGTTGAAAAGTGCTTATGAATTCGGTTTGTCTATCCGAATTCGAAATTGCGTTAATATAGTTGGATTTCTCATTGCATGATATAAATTATTGAGATTTACTATGTCATGTACGGTATTGAAAATACAGTATGTAGCGTTCATAATTTATTTACAGAGGCACTCAAAGGATTCCATTACATTATGTTCTATATGGAAATGTAGTAATGATATAAACACGTAGCACCTATAGTCGTCGTCTGGCCCGTCCGTCTGTCTGGGATCCCATGATAAGTAAGGATTCTAGATTGCCATGGTGATTATTCTACTAAATCCTTTCATACGTAATAAATAGAATGATATCCCATGAATGGTGAGGATTCTAGGTTGCCACAGTGATTACGTCCTATTTAAGATGGAGCCATATTATTTCCGTATTACTGAATTAAATATATCTAATTGCAATAAATTTTGTATTAATGTATTTTTTTCTTCATAATAAGACAACAGATATTGCAGCAAGATTTGAATATTTATAAAACCAGTTGTAATACGAACGCATCTGATTTGCCAAGTTTGACGTAAGATTTCCGACTTGTTAAAATAGTAAATGCTAAGCCAAATTTACAGCTTGTAACAACAAATAATTTGAGAGTAAAACTGAGAAAAGTGTCCTTATTCCAATATGATTTTCAACGATTAAAAATGAGTTTAGAATTAGGAATTCAAAATTTTAAAACTGCATAATTCCTAAACGACTCCACTTAAGGATTTCCCGTTTGATACCGGAAAGGTAACATTAGACACAGGATGGAAATCTTGTGTCAAATTTAGGTGTTGGTATTTAAAAGTTAGATGTTTGTAACATCAAATATATGTAGACTATCGCTTAAAGGAAAATTAAGTAAGCATTATTTCGTAAAGAAAATTACTAATGCATAGTTGTAAATCACATTTTAATAGGATTATATGAGGTAGGAATAGCAGGAAGGGATCAATTTTTGTTTCCAGAAACGTGCATTCAATTATTTAATATACCGTAAATATTCGTCCATAAGTCAACTCGTGTATAAGTCAACTCCCCCCCCCCCCCAACTCCAATTCTTAAGCAAAATTTTGAAAAAATTTGAATTTTCGTGTATAAGTCGAAGCGTATTTCTTGTAGTATGCTGAAAAAGGATTTGTAATCGAAGATTTAAAGAATATGTATCTATATTGATTAAATTAGTAAAAAAAAAAATTCATGTTTCTAATCGGATTTTTTTTTTATAATTCAACATTTTAAAACTCTAAAATTATGTGAAACCGAAGAAGTTTAAACTATTTTTAAACTTATTCACATCAATTTAATGATACTTAAAAAGAAAAAAATTCTTTCAAAAATATATTCAAGCCTTATTTAAAAGGGTAAACAACATCTCAGACTGTTAAAATGTAGTACTTATTTGTATTGTAGGACTTTTAGGAGAGATATCTAGAAGCATTCTCAAGTTAAACTCTTTTTAAAAAGGGTGAAGATGAAAAGAATGCCTTGTATTGAAGGGAATTCTATATCCAAAGAGAAAATAGGTGCAGAACAATTACAGGGATACTATTTTTGAGCTATTTTTGTCAATCACACAGAAATGACCTTTGTCCACTTTTATTAATCCCTCCAGCCTAGACCCATATTTGATTACTTAAAAGACTTGCCCATTCGACGATTATCTGCGAAGAATTCTTTTTTTCTTTTTACTACCTCGTGTACAAGTCAACCCCCCATTTTCAACTCCCAAATTTTGTCTAAAAGTCTTTGTTTTATACACGAGTATATATGGTAAATATTTCATTTCGATTCATTCTTTTTCACTTATAAAATAATTTCCTCTCAAAACATTGCTCCAACGCAGTGTTGTCAGATTGGGGACTTTTTAATTCAGATTATTTGACTGTCACCACTTTTTTAAAATAGTTCGCCTTATTTTTCAGAATTTTTAAGCAATTTCTAAGTAGGTCGAATATTTCTATTAAAAAAAAAAAAAAAGAATTACAATGAACAATCTGGGGACAAAAAAGTCCCCAATCTGGCAACACTGCACTCTAATATTTTATTCCTAGTAGAAGTTATGATTTTTTAAATAATAGACGAGGTGGAACCCGTCGAATTTCGACGAAAGAAATTTCTCAAAAAGTATCTGTTAAATTGAATTTAAATTTAAACCTGAAAAAATATTACAATAAAAAATTAATCTTACATTGATTTGTTTTAATAATCACTTTTAATAATGATAAATAATACTAAATACAATTTTTAACTAAGTAAAAATTAAGTTTAATTAACATTAATTAAACTTATTGTAATTAATTATTTAATTATAATAATCATTAATATAATGTAATTATAATATAATTATATTACATAATATAAAAATAATATAATTAATTATTATAATTAATTAAATTATTTTTAATTAATTAAAAATTATTTTTTTATTTATTAGAATATAAACAATATAAATAAAATTACAATTACTTTTAATAACTCTTTAAAGTTACATGTTTTTGCACTATTACTTTTTTATTTACACTGAAAACAAATATTACTTTTAATAATTAATTGAGACATATTTTAGGATTACGATACATGTGTGATAAATGGTGACGTTTAAATATTGCTGCATTCTTTTTCGGCCATGCAAGTATTTATTTATTTTCATTCGAGAACCATATCTGGAATCTCAGACAATTGAAAATATCATTGCGTTAACTTTGAAAGTATTTTTTAACTACTTTTCAGAGTGACAAGTTTTGAAATTTAATTTCTTTATTTTTGCAAGAAATCGTCTTTTTGAACTGTTTACCACCCATTATTAGACACACTGAAATATAGCTTCAAAGAGAATATTTAGATACAGTTTTCAGTAGAAAATTATCAGATATTTAACCCTTTGTGTCCCAAATGATGAGTTGATGAAAATTTCATCTTCTAAAGGAAAGTTCGTGACTTATTGAAACTACATTAAGAGATTTAGACAATCATTTAATAAATTTTAGGAGGGTTTTACAAACTGAAATTAATTAAATTTGAATTTATAGGGATTTTGTGCAATATTTAAAACTTCACTCAAATCTTTTATTTAAAATCATTTTTTAGTATTTTATAGAATTAAGAAATGTACAAATATATGCTCTTACAATAGAAATATAGAAATATTTCCGAACTTAAACTTTTCCATCCCCAATCTTTCAACGCAAAGAAAGCTGAAAAGATGTAAATGGAAAAGAAATCATCTTTTAAAAAATACAGTAGAGCCTCGATTATCCGAAGTAATTGAATCCGACCCTCTTTCGAAAAATTGAAAATTTCGAATAATCGAGAATGATTAAATTTTAAGATTAAGGAGAAATATATGCGATATTTCTTATTATGGTAAAAAGTTCTTTATAAAAATAAAGCAATAGCAAAATTTTAATTTTGAAATTAAGTACCTTTTACATATATCACAAGGGTTTGAAAAAACGTTTTGTTTGTATCAGTTTCGATTGCCTTTGTTTTGAAGCACTGTCACGGAGTTTTTTAATATTACTTGTTCAACAGTATCAGACTTTCTGCTGCTTCAGCCATGCCAAACCATCTGCAAAACATTCAAAAGTTTCAGAATTGCTAATTGGTTCGTTTTCTTCGTTCCACTGCCATAGCTTACGGGAGTTCAAGTTAAATTCAAAGGAACTCTAAGAAAGAGGATCGAAAATATTTATATGTACTCGTAGTTCGGAAAGGACGGCTTGCACACAAGGCGTATGACAGAAAAAAAAAGCTTTAAAAATGGATTTTGCACACAAGGAATGCGATATAAAATAAAAGCTTTAAAAATGGATTTCGGTTAACTGACAGTTTCGGTTAAAAGTGTTTCGGATAAAAGAGGTTCTATCGTACTTTTGTTTTGTGCAACCAGTAATGTTTTTTGGATTAAGATAACATAAAATATCCTTAACATATTTTAAACTGTATTACTACTAATTGATGTATTAAAGGAATTTTATAACATCTTATTTTAATGCTACTTTAAAGTACCGTAGGGATAAAAAGGGTTAAAAAGGGATTTACCTGCGAGAACTCGCATCGGGTATCACATGCCCGATCCATTTTCATCCAACGTTTTTGTTACTTTGTTCTTATCGGATTAGGCCAGAATTTCGAACAGCTGTATTCAACGTCACATTCTTTCAGTAGGGGGAAAACTAGCTCTACTCTAAAAATAGATTTTGAGAAGAGGTGTCGGAGGTATGTCATACCAGTGCTAGTCGTCGCGTCAGTTAGATCTTTAGGGTTTATTTATTTTTATTTTATTTTTTTTTTTTTCCTGCCAGTTTAGTGTATTATGACGCACTATTTCAATTACGAAGAAGAAAATAAATATTTTAGACACCTTATAGATACTGTTTCTAGTGATGATGGATCTATATTCTGACGAGGAGAGTGGTTCCTCTGGAAATGAAGAATCCTGTAGTAAGCAAGAAAGAATAGTAATGAATAATACTATAGTAGTTTCGACTGAAATTGAGCCAGAAACAGAAGATGAAAGTTCACTGTCAAATCGTTGGCCAACCATTATTTCATTTTCGTTGTTGAAAGTGGCAGCTATTAATGCCAGTATTTTGTTGATGTCCACGAAAAATCATCCCACACAGTTCAGAAACAGACGTTTCTTTTTGGAACACTGAGACCCGTTCTTTCAGAAGAACACAAACACCGTAAGCCTCAAAGAAAATCAACTTATCCAAGTACTTGTAAGGAACTGGAAATGACTAATAGTGAACAGCCTGAAAAAAAAAAAAAAAAAAAAAAAAAAAAAAAGCAAATTATAAACAATTTGCATTTTGTCCATCTAATAAGGACAGAAAAGCAAGGTTTATGTGCTAAAAAAGTGAAATAATTCTCTGTGTTGAACATCAGTATGTAGTTTGTCAAAATTGTCTTTAAACATGTAAGTATGTATTATTAAATTCATATACTTTAATGTATTATTTTGTAATATTTAATTACGTAAGGTATAACAGGTAGGGTAAACAGTATTAATTGATATTTAAATAGCATAAATGAACTAGGGCATGAGATACCGGCACGAGTTCTCGCGTTCGAAAATGGACGCGTGTTCTCGCTGGTTAATATTTATCTCATGTATGACTTTCTGTCTGATAGTCGGAGAAATGTTAATCGCAAAGGTAATGTTGAACAGTTTTAATTAAATACAAAATTCAAACAAAAAATTTCGCCAATACACAAAAATTCATATTTTGTGAACAAAACTATCTTTTTCAGATTATCATTTTTGAACTTTCCTTATTTCTAACTAGCTAACTTGCCCGGCGTTGCCCGGGTATGTAAAAAAACAGCACGAATTGCGAAAAACCTCTGAAAATCACAATAAGATATCGCGAAAAAAATTTTAATCGCTGCGCAAATTTCGAAAAGAGAAAAATATATATATATATATTGTGTTCGAAGATTGAAAGTTTTGATTCAACTTCTATCAACGTCTTTCACTAATGTGGAAAAATGGTAGTAAATCGCTAAACTACACTAAAAATCACATACAAAATACCCGAAAAATTCGAAAATTGTTATATGAAATCCGAATAAACTTTATTGAAACGAAGGTTGAAATTACTTTAGTATTATAAGTCAAAAATGGAATGTCAAAAAGTTGCAGCAGTTCGCGAAGAAACGTAAATATCGAATTAAACATCACCTGATGACGTAACAAACACGTGTAAAGTGTTTAATGTCAAGTAAATTTGACATTTACGTTCACCCATTATTGGCATTTAATCTTATAGTTTGGCGATATTTTTTTTGGTCTGTGGGATAATCAGGTAGAACCACAAATTATTTCTGTTCGTATTTAAATGTAGATAAATAGCTCTTCCTTATATAAATAAATAAAATAAATATTGAAAAAAAATGCTTATATGTATATGAAAAGTAAATAGTTGGCCAGTAAATATACGTAAAATTCACTTCACTCGCCAAGGCCATTTTCTCTAACTCACCAAAGCCCATAAATTAAAAATATACCAAATACTCTTCAATCTGTTGCCTGATACTAAGTAATCACAATAATGTAAATAACTATTAGGCATAGATGCGTACCGGGTTTGGCGCGATTTTTTTTCACGCCAATTTGGTGAAAACATTGTTTTCGAATACCAGTTACATATATATATTTAAATTATTTTCTATTGTTAAAAAAAATAGCAATAAATAATAAAAAGTTTAATTAATATCTATAGAACAAAACAGTTTATATAACTGTAAAAAAGAAAATAAAAGTAAATAAACAATTTATTAATAAATAAACAAAAATAGCCGAGTTGCCATGTCAGGCAAAATAACGCCATTTTGGAGGCCATTATGTACCATGGAGCGTATATGACATCTGTGCCAACAAAACTTTCAATAATATAGTAAATATGTCATTTGATGGTGGCTTGATTATCGAAGATTATAAAATATATGTGTATATGGCACATTTTTACTCTAAAATTTAAATATTTGACTACGTAGTTATAATTTTAAATCCTTTTTATATAATTTACATTTGAATATAAAGATTTACTCCAAAATGTTCTCCTATGCTTAAAAAAAATTATTGCGACCTTCGCCTGGCTTATTTCACGCTTCTGACTTTGTGGCTTAAAATTGCATTGTTTAGCGACCAAGGTAATAATTAAATAGCATATAATTCAGAAATAAAGCCTTTCTCCTGTAAGACATACGATGGGAAAATTACATAAAAATGATAATTAAATTGAATTTAAAAAAAAAGAAGGACTAAAAGACTGTTACTTAAATTTTATTTCTTCAAGTTTTTTCAGACACATTTTCATTAACCTGGCGAAGCGAAAAATCGCCAAATAATGTATCAATTGCTTCCTTCATACTAATTTATTTTTTAAGTTTTATAAACATTCCTTTCATATTTAAATTAAATATTTTCATTTTATAAATTTTATCTCGCATTAAAAAGGTGTTTGATTTTTTTTTAAAAATTAAACAAATAACAGTTATTTTCTTTTAATTTGCGAGTTGTTTACATTATTTTATAACGGATATAGCCATTTCAATTCATTTATCAACTATAATTTTCGGCAAAATGACCACCCTTTCGTTGAAAATATCAATAAAATACAATAATCTAAGCATTGTATCATGTTGCTTTTATTCACAATTTAATTTACTTGGATTCCCTTAAATATAATTAATATAATCCCTTAAGTTAATATTAGTTTTTGTTGCATTAAAATATTTCAATTTGTTGATTTTCTGTAAGCAAGTAATCCATATTGGTTTACAATGGAAGTCTATGGGAATTTGGCGAAATATTAGAGATATCGCCAAGATGGCGTCACTTTTAGAGACTCATTTTGGTCACCAAATTTGGCGATATACCGCCAAGTTGGCGACAAACTTAGCTGCATTTGGCGACAGAACTATGCCCCTCTACGGTAACCTCCTTATAATTTATGGAAATTTATTAAATGCTGTTCAATAATTGCATAAAAATTTCGCTAAAATTTCAAAAATCGCTGCACGATTTCCGAATAAACTTTTTTGAAAAGAGAATAAAATTTACTATATTGGGTTAAAAGAAAGAAACCATATTCTTCTCACTTATATGGAAAAATCGCCTTGAAACATAAAAAAGCGCTAAAAATCGCATAAAAAATCAAATTAAAAAAATCTAATCAAAAAATCGAAAATCGGGCTTCGAGGTGCAAACCTTCATATATAGACGTACCTTTTCCCCAAATTTTGTAGCTCTACGGGCAGTGGTCTCTTCAGAACGCCGTCGACACACTCACTCACTCACACACAAACTTCTTTCTTTATTATTATAGATAGTACGATTAAATTCCTTATATGTATATTAATCAGCTTACATACGTGTTCTTGACCACTGCTGGTCTATATATATGTATATTAAAATAAATATTAATAAAACTGTTAATTGATGTACAAAATCGAAAAAAAAACTAAATGCATGAAATCGAATGAAATATTCACCGTAATACATAATATTTAACAATTAAAAAAGCATATACATTCCAAGAAGCATAAAACACCTATCTATAATGTTTCGAAAAAATGTAACAAATGTTGAAAATTTTGCTAAAAAATATGTGATATTGCGAAACGTGACAGTTTTAATGATATTTTATCAGAATAATAAGGTAAAAAGAATTTCAACTTCATAAAGAAAGGAAGAAATGAAAAATGTTAAAGCAAATTCAACCATTGATGCCTAATATTTTTCTGACTAAGATAATACTGGATCGATATAATAGCAATATTGCTTTGAGTATATGGTGGCCATTTAAAAATGAAAGATTTTCTCTTAATGTCTGAAGTACGAGACAGAATTATTATATCCTTTTTATTAGGCAAAAAGAACCTTTTTATTAGGCAGAACTATCCATACCCTCACGTCAGTGATCTGAAACACCGTTCAGATAAATACATTGAAGATACTCAGAATGAGTTTTATGTATTATTCTTTTACAAAATTCACGTACTAAACACATTTTAATTTATGCGGTTATATAGATAATTCAATGAAAATATAACATTTAACCCTTTAGTGTACAGCTTTGCATATATGCAAGCAACAGTGTTTTGAATTTAATAGATTTCTTTTATTCGTATATAACTAATTCACACCAGAAAATTAAATTAGCGATATATGCTTTAATTAATAACAGGAATTCTGTATTTAAATAAAGTGAAATTAACCATTGAAACTTTCAGGTGTAAAGTCAGATTCTCTGAACTACTTAATTTCTATATAGTATTCTATCATGGGAATTAAAGGGTTAAAGGATAAGTTTTCTAAAATAAATAATTATATAAAACAAGATATTTGGAGACATACTTATTAAAATATTTACTAATTTACAATATTTTAGTGTAAAACAGCCACACATCAGTAGTTTTTACTTATATTGTAGATGTGCGACAGAAGGAAAGACAATATATGAAAAGACATTATATGACAAGACATTATACGAAAAATATATCTACGATTTTTTCAATATTTTTCCTGTGTAATAAATCTTTCGGAGAATCATATATAATTTTTTCGAAACAAAATAAAAAATCACGCATTTAAAGGTTAGGTACTTGATTATTTTCGATATTATTTTTTGTTTCTAGAATTCTATTTTAATATTCATCAAATCAGCTGAATGAAAACCTAAATTACAGCTGATAAAGAAATCGCATATTTTACTTATATGCATGTATGCGTGCATGCATTTGTGATGAAAGCACACTCGTATATATTTTTGCTAGTACAACACCTTTTAAAAATGAATAATTCTTTTTAAACGAAGAATATATAAATATACATATTTTTATGAATGATTTTTTTTTTAAGTGACGAATATTTTCCTATTTATGTAATAAATCAGACGTTATTATATAAATGTAACATTTGTAGTTGTATAGGCTTGTTCTTAAAATTCTGTTTTACAGTAAAACTTCTATAACAGACACCTCTACTTTGGGAACACAATTTTCAATGCATAAAACATATATATTTGTATATGACTTGTACATGAATAGTTTTAATTCTGAAATGATTGTAACTCCAAGAAATTTCACTGTCACGTACAAATTTCGTTGTCACGTGGATGTCTGCTATTGAAAGGTTTTAATGAATATTGTTTCTTTTATTTTGTAAACTAGGGGGCTCTGCCCTCTACGAGCTACGCTCGCCAACCCCAGTTCAGACACCCCAGATTCTAACAGCACGCTAATTTGATCAGCTTCAAAAAGATTGAATTATATATATATATATATATTTTAAAACAGTGGGTGATCTCTCTGTAAAAGGGTTTCCATTCGTTTTCCTTTGATAATTTTAAGACCAAATCAGCTGTTGTTAAGAGATACAATTACTGTTTTCTTCTTTTATTAAAAAAAAAATTAGTTAAAAATTTGAAAATAAGCTATAGTAGAATGAATTATATAAGCAGTGTCTCCCGGTATTTTTTAATAAGAAAGTTCTTTGAAATAAGTCATTTTAAACGTATCGTTTGAAATCTGATGTAATTTTCACAATTTTTTTTTCTTTTATTAATATTCACGTGAAAATACTTTTGTTGTTAGAAAAGAAATATTATTTGCGCTGTCTTAGAATTCGCAATAATAGTTGAATAGAATATCTCAAAATATGAAATATCTATCGCAAATATATTCTTAAATTTAAACTGTTTTGTATCATTATTTGGCTATTTTAAATATGGCGTAATTTCCCCCATTTACGATTTTTAACGCATAATCATGAATTTTTTATTTTAATATTTTCTTTCTCTTTTAAAATTCAAGTGTAAATATAGTTATAATATATATGACGGAAATATATGACGTAAATATATGTAAATATATGACGCAATTTTCAATATTTTCCTGCTTTTACCATGTAATCATTTAGTTCTTATTTGAAAGTTTTTTCCTGTTTTTAATAGCCACGTGTAAATAAATAAAGGAAATATTATTCTTTGCACCGTTTTAAATTTGCTAAAAATTTAAAATAATACCCTTTTCTCAAATATGTAAAAATCATCTCTCAAAATGCTGAAAATTTGAATTTAAAATTGAAACGAATCCTTGACAAAGGAATCAAATTAAAAAATAAATAAATGCAGTCTGAACACCGGGAACTTCTAATGCATAAAATGATCTAAAAATGATTAAATTCCAATTATAGTTTTTTCTCCTATAAAACTTTTTAAATGGAACGATTTTGACCAGTTTTACCAAAAAGTATCTCTTAAAATAATTATTCGATTTGAAAACTGTCTGCATCAGCATGTTTATCAAATATTTCTGTATAATACGACCGCTTTTCATATTTTTGTGTGCAAAGGTTTTTTAATATTAACGAAGAAAGACCATGATTAAGCTTTCAAAGTGGATGCCGATCTACCGAGAACATCTACGCAGATTTTCATTGGTCCATTTCCAAATTGTTATTTTTTACATATAGAAGCATTGTATAAATTTACTAAATCGATTTACATCATTTTCTATGAGTTAACTAGTTTAGTTAATACCAGATCATTATTTTATTATTCGGTTGAGATAATAAAAATGAATTTTAAATGTTTTTTTTTTTTTTTGTGATATATAAAAAGGTTTTCACTATTGTTTCTTTGTTATACAGCACAAAGTGTTTGCTAATTTGTATCATAATCTTAATGTAATTTCGTTAGTTTACTCTAACTTATCCTTACGTGCTACGATCACATAATTGTCTGAGTAATTCACCCATATAATCTAAAGATAATTTTGTATATCTGAAGCGAAAAGCGGATTCAATTTCCTTTTTCTGTGCTACACATCCATAGGGCTAAAAAGAAATATTCAAACACGAAATTAAATACAGCCCAAAAAATGTTTTCGTCAAAATTGAAAATTATTTTGCGAAATTATAAAATTGAGAAACCATTAACTTTATTTTGTATTTTGTTGTAATCAATGAATTTTAATGCAATCTGTAAAGTTTCAATGCAAAACAATTGACTATAGCAATCGAAATATTTTTTAACACCGTGCATTTTTTTTTTTAAATTAGCTTAAAAATCATACTTAGCTTTTAGCATTAAATACTGAAAACCGCATGCTTTTATCTTCATTAGATCCAGCGATATAATACATTTTATCTTGAGAAGCGATGCATTAGGTACCCCTGACAAGAACTTTACCTTTATTTATCTCAGAAAGAATTTTTTCACGATTTGTCACTTTAAGAATATATCTGAAGTACCTTGCAAGATATATGTATGAAATTTTCAACAGATTTTAAGCTATATTTCTAACAAATTCAGGATTTTTAATTTAGAGTGATAATTGTGAAAATATGCTAATTAACGTAAAACTCACTCATAAAAAAAACTTCATTTTTTACTTATTTTTTTTTAATAAAATTCATAATCAATATTTTAAGAAATCCTGAAGACAAATTAAAATGACACATTTTCTGTACACAAAAGTGCAAAAAAATTTTGTACATAGAGAAAGTAATTCCAGAGTTATATCAAAAATTAAATATGTTTAAAATTTTAAAATTTTAGTTAAAAAAATATTTTAAAATTTTCAGATTTTTTTTACATGCAATATTATTATTATATAAAAATATATTTCAGAAAAAAAAATAACGAAATCTCTATAAATGAAAACAAATAGAATTTTGAACCGCGGACCCCCTTGCACTACTTTAACGCATTAAGATATTAATTTTAATATGCGCAGTATTATATTTTATTCTGTTTGCTTTGTACGTACAAAAAACCCTCAATAATATGTATAAAAAATTTATTATAAAATACTTATATGAAATACTTATAGCAGAAAAAAAGTCAGAAAACTTTTCCATTCATTAAGATGTTGTTTTTATATGCCTTTATTATAAATTCATATTGAAATTGCAAAGATTGAAAAAACTAATTGAATTAAACAATTATAACATTTATATGAAATCATATAAAGAAAAATAAATCCAGGTTAAAATTTTTAATTAATAATAAAGACATATGAAATTAAACACAAGTAATTAAAATTTACATAAAATTACCTAAATTAAAAATTACAATTTGATTAATTTTAAGGTGACCAGGCAACCAAAACAAAGAAAAAATATATAGCTTTTAAAGAAATATTTTTAGATATTCCTATGAAAACGTTAAATTTAATCCAAAAAAACTTACAAATAAAAATTATTTTTTCCAAAAAAAGTTTCAGTTTTTTTTTTATTATTATTACAATTCAAAAATGATATTTCTAACAGATTTAAAGACTTGATTTTTTAAAATGTATTAGTTGTTAATAATAATGAAAAAAAAGAATTAAACACGACCGGAAAAAAATCAGAGAAAAAAATTAGTTTTTGTACATACGCTTTTTTTTTTTTAAACAATGTTATCAAAATACTAGTAAATCTGCAGATCAGGAGCCTCAACGTCAGCTCTCCAAGTCATTGTTTTTAAACTTACTATGGTAATATTCAATTTCCTGCAAACCTCAATTTAAAGTTTTCAAATTACTTAATTATTTATATGAATAAAAAAAAAATACGAAGTTTTCAGATATTAGAAGCGTTAAATTAAAAACGGTATGTAAGGATATTTTGAAATTTTCATGAGGTACTAATTCTGGTATATTTTTTAGATAATAAAGTAGATTCTACATAAGTTATACACCAAATTTGAAAACTCTGACAAATGTATACACAAAATTTCAAACTAATATGAATAATGCATGGTTCTAATTAGGAAATTTCATTATCCATAATTTACCATTTAAATCCTTCAATCATATGAACCATTTCCTTTCAACAAATAAAAATGGAAAAATCGTCTGAATTGCTATAGAAAAGCATTATTGCGCAAAATAAAATATTCTATATTTTTCGAACGAATGAACCAAATATAACAAAAAAAAAAAAAAACTATGCAGCTAAATCTGGGTGCTTCACCAACATAACCACTTAATTTCAAGCTAATCGGATGCTTTTTGCGGCATCGCGGAACAGACAGACAGACTAACAGACTAACAGACATACTAACGGAAACCAAAATTTGTCGTGTCACCACAGTAAGCCTTCACTGACGTTTCGGCAATTAAAAAATCTGATCTCTAAATCTCGTTCATACAGTATGATGTTTATGTAGAAGCTCAATTCAAGTACATTTATTAATATCTGGAAAAGACTTAGCATTTTGAAGCCATGAAAAATATTAATAAATACAAATAGAGATAAATTTGTTTAAAGATTTCTTTTAAAATGGTAATAAATTATTATATGTTTGTTAAATGGGCCGTTACGCTGGAAATATAGGCAGTATAAGTCTGAATATCTGCCGGGATTTAGTCTAAAGTATGTGATATGTGAAACAATAAAAATCTGAAAATCGAAATTCTTACGAAATTTCGATATTGGTAGGATGACGACGAATACTCTTATCGGAGTTGGGTAGGAGAACCTGGCCGCCGATATCTCACGAAGAAGGCGGCTGCGCAATCCCTATGCCCTATTCAAAACTATAACGGAACAGTAGCGGTAAACCCGATCACAGAAAATGTCATCGAAAAGAATTAAAAGCTGAAATCGACAAGTTTAATGCATCGATCATAGGCTGCCACCAACCCGTAAGGCATGGTGACGTCACGGCGACGTCGTTGTGAAGTCACACTGTGATTTTGTGACCGTCGATGTGACGTCACGTGACGTGGATGTGACGTCACAGTGACTAGAATGTGAGGTCGTTATGGCCATTTTAGAGGTCGTTTGTGACGTCACATTGTGACCACTCTGTGAAGTCACGGTGTGACTAATTTGTGAAAAGTGTGTCATTTGTGACTATTTTGGCATTAACTTTGTGACGAACCTGTGACGAAAGTGACAATGTTTTGAAGTCACACTGTGACCAATTTGTGAAATATGTGTCATTTGTGACGAACTTGTCATAAACTCTGTGATGATTTCAAATGAAAATCAAATTTCAAATTAATTGCTTAAAAGGCGCAAAGGCGAACTAGTGAAAAAGATTCCATGCTGGAACTCGAACCCGGGCCATCAGTATAGCGCACTTACGTTCTACCGACTAAACCACATGGAACGATACCCAGCCTGGAAAATTTCTCACTATTACATGTTGGCAAGGCTACAAACGCAGCACAAGATGCAATATTTATCGTCAGACACCGACATGGCGCAAGCACGAAACTTAAATCCAGCATCGATTGAAACTATATTAATACTTGGAAATGTTTTCAGAGAGAACCATTCGCCTTGCATACAATATTTCAAATGAAAATCAAATTTCAAATTAATAGCTTAAAAGGCAATTTTAATTTGAAATTTGATTTTCATTTGAAATACTGTATGCAAGGCGAATGTTTCTCTCTGGAAAAATTTCCAAGTGTTAATATAGATTTAATCGATGCTGGTTTAATTAAGTTTCGTGTTTGCCCCATGACGGTGGCTCACGATAAATATTCCATCTTGTGCGGCGTTTGTAGCCTTGCCAACATGTAATAAGGAGAAAATTTCCAGGCTGGGTATCGTTCCATGTGGTTTAGTCGGTAGAATGTCAGTGCGCTATACTGATGACCCGGGATCGAGACCCGGCGTGGATATTTTTCACTATGTTGGCCTTTGCGCCTTTTAAGCAATTTATTTGAAATTTGATTTTCATTTGAAATATTGTATGCAAGGCGAATGTTTCTCTCTGGAAAAATGTCCAAGTATTAATACTGTGATGATTCTTGTCATAAAAACTACGATAATTTTAAAGTAAAGTTTTGTTTGAAATATAAAATTTTATCTTTTTACCGTACTTTTTAGCAAGATATCGCTATTTTCGAGTCCTATTCTTCTAAAATATTTTTAATTTTCCATTTAAAAAACAATGCTTATTAACTGACATCTTTTTTTATTAAGTTAGCTTGATCTTGAATTCAAGCTTAATATTAAGAATGTGTAAGCTTTTTAATGTGTTATGATTTGTCATTGCTTTTTTAAATACGAACATGGAGTCTAACGGACATTAATACAACTGTTACTTATAGAACTACATGATAAGCCCTATTTATTTAAATTTTTTATTCCCGTATATATTGTATTTTGTGAATATGAGCTAATTAGATTTGGTATGTTTTATATGAAAAGACTGATCTGTGAAATAGAAACAACAAGTAAGATATATCATGCGTTAGGCATAGATTATAAAACACTTTCCAACTCTTCCTAAATGTTTTATCAAGACATCGGGGGAAATAACGTAAATAAGATAACTAAGTAAACATGAAAACGCGTAAAACATTTAAAAACTGATTTACGCAGTTACCATCCACTAAGGTGTAAAAAAATCATAATTTAAAAAAAATAATAAAAAAAAATCGTTTTTTTTTATTTAAATCAGATTTGTATGATTTTTTCCCCAGCGTTCAAATACTGAATAGCTATCATGAGTTTTAGGTTTCCAAAACAATTACACCACTAATTGCTAACATAATCTATGTTTTTACACTTTAATTGATAAAATTATAATTGTTAGTTTGTAATTACAGAAATAAAAACTGCAAATTAGTAGTTTCATTAGGTAGTATTATACAATAATGTTATATACATTAATATTGTAATAATTATGTAAAACTTTATAAATACTAGAGATACTTAACACTTATGAAAATTATTAACTGCATTTTATACTAAATAGCTGACATTACTTCAAATTAATTATTAAACAATCAACTCTCTAATTAGGAACATATTATACATTTTTAAGCCTTAATTATTAAAATGATAATAATTCATTTTAGAAAGAAAAAGGGACAGGATGCTAGTTCAAAAAACGGGCACTATTTCATGAGGAAATATATTAGTTGTGTTTAGTAATGATGTAAGAAAAAAAAAAGAATATTTTTTAGCATTATAAGTAAAGTGTCCTTAATTTTTAATAATTTTATGAATAACAAATTGAAAAATACAATTAAATAACATATTTTAATAATATCCTGTTTTTTCTAAAGAAATAAAGTTCTATATTTTTGCAAGATTTTTTCCACATGAATTTAGAATACTGTTGAATGGGGAAGTTTTTTACAAGAAATTTCTGGCTACAACTACAGGTAAATTTCAACTTTTTTTTCTTTTTTTAAGGCAGAGTGCATTTTGCCAATTTCAAAGGGGGCATGGTGTGGCACCATTAAACAAAATGGCCTAGAAGAAGCAGTATAAGTAATTACAGAATTAATAAAAACTGCAAATAAGTAAAATTCATTAGTTAGTAGCACAAATAACAAAACTAACAAATATTATTTGCAGCTCATTTTGCATTTGTATTTAGGAAAATTTCTGTAAACCACCAAAATCTATACTTACACACATGTACGTGTATGCTAACCAAAAAGAAAAAAATGAAAATGAGTTAAACCCATTCATATAGAATAAATATAAGTTAGCCACTAATATCTGAAATCCTCAAAATATTTAAGTAACAGCATTATTACCTCTATTAGCTTTCAATGGTTCAATTTTTTAATATATATAAGTTACAAAAAAAAAAAAAAAAAAAAAAAAAAAATAATAATAATAATAAACATTTATTCAACCTATACCAAAGAAGCTCTTGCTGTGCTTAGCATTTTTATACCAATTATTTCTTTTTCTCTTATGCATTCATTTACAATTTAGCTGCTGAGCAGATGTCATTCTTTCATTCTTCTTTAACTTGAGATTGCTATTAATTACTATTTATTATTTTACTTGTAGAAATGTAATTATACTTGCTATGCGTATTTTATATAAAATAATGCATAAATTGATTACCTAAAGGAAATTATGACATTGCAAATTATGTTAGATTTAAATATCATTTTTAAATGAAACTGTTTTAATTTGGATAAAAACTTAAAAACAATGCTTTTAATTTTTTTACAATACTAATGAATTAAGCTTAGAAACAATTATTTAAAGCTCTTTTTTTGTTTATTAATAAGTCAAAATACCCGTAGAAACTTTCAAATTATGTTCATGTTAGATTTTAATACTTTTTTTGACATTTTAAACATTTTGAAAATTTTTGATTTTAATCAATGATTTTTTTTAAAAAAATCGGTTGATTAAAATCATGATTTAATCGCTGATTTAAATCAACCGATTAAAATCGTTGACACCCTACCATCCACAGCCAAATATGTTTTCTAATTCTTTTAAACAGTCCTGTATTTGATCTGTAGATTGATATATATATACTATATAATGGAAAAATTTAGTTTATCAAGGAAACGCATAACAGGTTGAAATTCTCTTTCAGCAATTTATACTAATATATGGAAACATACTTAAATAATTTTGTACAACCCTGTAGTTTACCTAGAACCTTTATTACACGCCACTATTTAGTTAAAATTTTATTCAAGCTAAAACACTCTTAAAACTGCTGAAATTACATTTCCAGAAATTATAATTCATAGATGGCAACGTATCCAATTCTTTGCGTGACCCTTTATATCATTTTATCTATATACTACAAACATTTCTTAGTAAATTAAATACAGTGCAGCGTTAAAATGCATAACTTATTTAAAAACTTCCTTTAAGCAATACCCAGTAACCCTTTCGAATACTTTTGTATATTCCTGTATATGAATTATAGCATATATATATACACCATATACTATGCATAAATGTAGTGAATCATAAAAGTGTATATCATAATTAAAAATGTATTTCCAGCAATCATCGCTAATGAACAGTACTTCGGATACAATATAGTATCTGAAATATTTTGTGTGTCCCTGTAAATGCTATATACACTTCGTATTATACATGAAATAATTCATAGTATGTAAACCTCACCGACGTATATCAATTTCATTACATATCAAATAGATTAACATAAATAAAGTACGCCGCAAACAATTCCCTCCACCCCTATATCATTATGTATTGGAATTCCTTTTTTAGCCCTGTAAATGAACAATAACTATTCTTTGCATCGCATATTCTATGGAATGCACATTTTAGTGCGCTACATAAATGCATATCAATTTTATTCTGTTTGAAAGCGTGTAAAATCATTAAAAATCATTTGAAACGATTTTTTTCCCACAAGCCGTAATGTAATGGAATACAATTGACTGTCCCTGTAAATAAAATAACATGCTACAAACTTCATTACAAATAGGGGTCTTGCTATGGTAAACGTTAATAACATCCAAAAAATTTAAATAATTTAATTATCTTTAAATGTCTATTAATTATGTTAATGATTGATGATAATACTTGTCCATATACTTTTATATTTATGCCACCATGTGGTTTTAACCCAATATTTAAATAAGAAAATAAACCAGATTAAAATGCAATTTAAATCACTAATTTTAATAATCTGATCAAAGCTGTTGAAAAGGAAGTTAGATATTTTAACAAAATAAAAAATAAATGTAATGAAATATTTGTGTTCTATAACATGTTTATTAGAAGATAACTGAAATCATTGTAATAAAAAAAAAAAAAAAAAAAAAAAAAGCAAACAAGGAAAATAATATTTTAGATATTTCAGCAAAATAAAAAATAAATGAAATATTTATGTTCTACAGCATGTTAATGAGAAACTAACTAAAATTGTTGTAATAAAAAAAAAAAAAAAAAAAAAAAAAAAAAAAAAAAGCAAACAGGGAAAATAATATTTTTACATACCTAATTTCATTGACGTTGTATGTGATACTTTGATTTTGGGGAACCAATTAAATCCGATTATAAGTACGATAGCAATGACTTGAATCATCTTCAACAAGTCAAAGCTACCGTAATTTTCTCGGGTTTATATTTTGTTAGCTGAACTAACTTGGATCCTGAGAACGTTCTTGTTTCAGTTTTTAAATCCGTGTCAACACATCTATGCTGTCCAGTGTCCACAGAACTTCAGTGTCCACAGTGTCCACAGAACTGTCCAGTGTCCCACGTTTATTCTAAAAAGTTTCACTGTTACTTTTATCCGTTATTCTGCGGTCGAGTGGTAACAACTGAAATAGTGCAGATGCAGACGATTTGTAAGTTTCGAAGTGCGAAGCAGATGTTTTTTGGTTTTATTTGTTTTTCTATACCACAGTTTCGGAAGGAAATTAAATGCGTAATAATTTTGTCAAATTGTCTCTAATTCAATTTCCTGTTTGAAAATGTTTTATTGTATTTCATCTTTTATTTTTATCAGTTTTATTGAATTGTAAAGTTTCATTTACGTAAATTATAATAATAATATTATCCATAATTAGAGTTTACTAGATAAAACATTGCTTAAATTTTCAAAATGTATACAAATTAATTTAATGGTAATAATGATGACTCCCTCCTTTTTTTTAAAAGTAAAATTTGTATCACAGGTAATATATACAAAATATCTTCTTAAAAAATACAACAAGATTATCGAGAAGAGATGAGTTTTTCTTTGTCAATCTGTCATTCTCTTAATATTAATTTTCTGTAGAATAAAACTTGTAAAATAATTTTTAAAGATATATTTTGAAAACAAAAAATAAAACATGAATAATTAATTATGTCGTGGGCTTTGCCTAAATTTTGTACATTAATTTTATATTCGGAAAATGTCAATTCTATTTTAAACGTTTGAAAGAAGTAGAATTAAAAAAAAAAAAAAAAAAAAAAAAAAAAAAAAAAAAAAAAAATACTTAAAATAGTGAAACACTAAGAGGAAAAAAAATGACTTGAATGCAAATTATAAAGCAAGAAATGCATATATGACTGAACTTTGAAGACGCTTTCTGCGTGCTCATTAAAAGCTGCAGCCTTAACTGTAATAGAAAGTTTTTAGTTTGAAACGACAGAAATGTTTCGACTACTCTTTGAGAAACTTCTAGTATAACAGATGATCATTTACAAAAATCTTTATAAAAGATAAGTCGAGGTCTGCTTACCTAAAACATTTTTTTAATAATATGAAATTCTCATAATTAGGAAATCGTTTTGTGTTGCTGATGAATTAATTACATTTTGTGTTATATGAAAATAAAAAGTTTTTGTTAGAGGCACAGATGCAACTTGGACCACGGTTTAAAAAATTTGTTAATCCGGCAGAAAAATATATTTTACAGTAAATAACATGTTTTTAATAATTTTTGTAATTTTTTAAAGTTTTCTAAGAAGTTCACATCTCAGTCACAATGTGACATCACTGAGTGGTGGCATTTTGGTCACAGATGTGACGTGACGACAGTGACTTACAGTGACGTCACAATGACGTCACTGTGACCATGCATGCTATGAGTGAAGAACCAAGGCGTTCACTGCTTCGGAAGACTACTGCGGAATTGAGATCATTATACGTCTTATGATTATCTTCTGTTTTTTTTCTTTTTTAGAATAATAATAATGTTGTAAATTTTAATTTTTTTAAAAGATATTTTTATAATTTTATTTATATCCCTATTTGCAATAAAAACAATTCCTCGCTTACACTTTGTTCGAATTGTTTCGTTAGTGTATTTTCCATTAACTACAGCTGTATTAGAAAAAGGAATTAATTGTACTTTCAGAGGTTTGAATATGAACTTGAATGTGCATTTCCGAAATTGTTCTGAGATTTTACGAATGATTAAATAGAAAATAAAAGGATTTTACTTCCACTTTTCAAAAGAAAATAATGTTGGTTACCTGTATAACAATTATTTGCGTTATCCAACTGGTGCTACACTGGATTATTAAATCCATTTCGACGTGCATATATTACTTTGCCACTGTAGGTAAAATTTATTAAAAAGAAATTTAACTTACACATGTAACATGAGTTAGGAAATACTGGAGAAAATATAGGAATGAAGATCTCATATCAAATTTGCAGATAAATCATTAATATTAGATGTAAATTTCCAATTGGGAGAAAAATGTCCGGACCAGGATTCGAACCCGGGACCTCCCTGGCTGAAGCCGCCAGTACTCTGCCATCTGAGCTATCCCGGACGATTCTGGTCGAACTTTTTCACCCAGCTAACCTTGAAGATTACAGTATCTGGTCTGAAACCTGGTTCAGCTCAACAGAATAAATCTCAGGTAATGGAACTCCAGAAATCGCTGGATACGAAATTACACTAGATTAATTTTAACACAATTATTCTAATTGTGCGAATAGAATTTTAATTCGAACCGAATTTGTTTACCAATTAGAATAATTGTGTTAAAATTAATCTAGTGAAATCATTAATAATTAATTAAATATAATATAAAGTGAAAAACAGTAACCTCTGTTCCTATTTTATAGTATTGTTCTGATAAGTTTATGTTAAATACACACTTGCAATATATTTAGATTTGTTTTATAATATGTTTTTACCATCTCATCTGTATTATGTATAATGTAGTGTAAAAACAAAATTTAATAAGCAAAGTGAAACTCATAGTAATTGATACATAAACATGTGAAATATGTAAAACCGCAAACAGAAAATTACATATTTAAGTAGAAAATCGCGTTTGATATAAACATGTGTACGATTTGAAAAAGCTGTATTTTCATGGTAAGGTTGTAAATTATTTTATAATAATAAATGGAATAAGCTGCCTGTGATTTCATTTATGAATGTTGCTGCAAATATTATTAACCGTCTCGTACGAGATTTCATATAAATCCTCATTTGTTTGAATAATATAAATTAATCTACCGTACAGTGGATAATAAAACGACCAAGTAGATTTATGAACGAAGAAATAAGAAATTAAGAAAAAGTATACAAAAGTTAATGGCTCATGTTAAAGAGTCATAAATTTCTAAGAGTGCTTAATTCTTCTACGACCCCCAAAGATTGTTTCAACAGAAAAATAGTCTTATGGTTCCATTCTGTAGTATGTAGTAGACGTAGAGGAAGAAAACAATAAGCATTATTAAATGAAAAAATAAATTTTGAAATTAAGAAACGTGGGCACCATTTATCCATTATCTATCGTATGACCTAACGTCTCATATATGTTATGTCGTATCATGTATATTGCATTGCACTTTCCTCGATCTGTAAAAGAAGAAATTATTGTAATTGCAATTTTTTCATCTTACGGTTTTCGATGTATTTACTTATTTTAGGCATCAGAGATTGCGAAAAAAAACCAGAGTTTTTTATAAAATGTCTGTGTGTCCGTGTGTGAGTGAGTCCTATTTATGCCATCAAAAAGCGTAGAAAATTATGCATAGAATTTAACCAATTTTTATAATATGTTTTGGGTTATGGACAGCAGTTGCTAATTGAAATGGGAGATATTTCGCCGGAAAAGGGCGCTGCGATATTGATTATTATGCCATTTTTTTTTTTTTTTTTATCTTTGGAAAGTGTACAAAGTTATGCATGATTGAACTAAACTTCAAATAAATATATATTTGGCTATGTCCAGCTGATCCGAATTCAATTTTGGAATATGTCGCAGGAAAGGGACGCTGTGGTAGCAATTTTCTTGCGATTTTTCTTTCTTATCTTCAGAAAGTGTATGATGTTATTTATAGAATTGAAAAAAACTTCATATGTACGGTTTTAAACTACGAATGTCAAGTCACAGTTGAAAATGGGACTGTACCACAAAGGCGCATGCTAGCGAATTTTGCGAGATTTTTTGTGGTTTACGTAAAGACTTTATGAATATTTCCCCACGAAATTTAATATATAGATGCTATAAAATAAGCCAAGATTTGTATAATTAAAAAAAAAAATCGGCATGAAGGTAGCGCAATGATACCGAATTTTACTCGATTTCGCGCGATCTCGCGCGATAGTTGCTGCAAAAATCATACTGAATCTCTCAATTGTCCAATCCAGGTTTGCATATTTGTAATGAGCAAATTTCTTTACATTTTTTTAATTTATTAATTGTAAATTAGACTTCATTACGAAAATTTCCCTCTACCTCCTTTATGGTTTTGATACATTTATCAACAAAAAAAATTGAAGTGTAATAATAATAATAATAATAAAAACATGTATGGACAGAAGAAAGTTTTGCGATTAACACATCAAACCGGTTGCTTCTCTGCTACAAATTCTATATACTGAATCCATTAGCTTGGCAAAAATTTGAAGGCCATTGTATAATTATGATTTCTGTTCATGAGCTGTCGACATCAATTTATTTTTAAACGTATACGAATTTCTTAGTTCGCTTTAATGGGTAGAAAAATACATATAAATATATTACAATTGGTAGTACTTTATTTTCGCGAAATCACCCGCGCCATCAGCATAGTGCACTGACGTTCTACCGACTAAACCACATGGAACGATACCCAGCCTGGAACTTCTCACTATTACAAGTTGGCAAGGATCTAAACGCAGCAGAAGATGGAATATGTTTCCGTGAGCTACCGACATGGGTCAAACACGAAACTTAATTAAATCCAGCATCGATTGAAATTACTTTAATACTTGGAAAATTTTCCAGATAGAAAAATTCGCCTTGCATACAATACTTCAAAGGAAAATCAAATTTCAAATTGATTGCTTAAAAGGCGCAAAGGCCAACCTAGTGGAAAAGATTACATACCAGGACTCGAACCCGGGCCATCAGTAAAGCGCACTGACGTGCTACCGACTAAACCACATGGAACGATACCCAGCCTGGAACTTCTCACTATTTCAGATTGGCAAGGCTATAAACGCAGCACAAGATGAAATATTTTTCCGTGCGAAAAGTATTCCATCTTGTGCTGTGTTTGTAGCCTTGCCAACCTGTAAGTGTGAGAAGTTCATGCTGGGAATCTTTCTATGTGGTTTAGTCGGTAGGACGTCAGTACGCTATACTGATGCCCCGGCTTCGAGTCCCGGCATGGAATCTTTTTCACTAGGTTGGCATTTGCGCCTTTTAAGTAATTAATTTGAAATTTGATTTTCATTTGAAATATTGTATGCAAGGCGAATGTTTCTATCTGGAAAAAATTTCCAAGTATTAATATAATATCAATCGATGCTGTATTTAATTAAGTTTCGTGTTTGACCCATGTCGGTGGCTCACGGAAACATATTCCATCTTGTGCTGCGTTTACATCCTTGCCAACCTGTAATAGTGAGAAGTTGCAGGCTGGGTATCGTTCCATGTGGTTTAGTCGGTAGAACACCAGTGCGCCATACTGATGGCCCGGGTTCGAATCCCGGCATGGAATCTTTTTCACTAGGTTGGCTTTTGCGCCTTTTAAGCAATCAATTTGAAATTTGATTTTCCTTGGAAATATTTTATGCAAGGCAAACTTTTCTATCTGGAAAAATTTCCAAGTATTAGTATAATATCAATCGATGCTGGATTTAATTAAGTTTCGGGTTTGCCCAATGTCGGTGGCTCACGGAAACATAGTCCGTCTTGTGCTGCGTTTGTAGTCTTGCCAACCTGTAATAGTGAGGCGTTCCAGGCTGGGTATCGTTTCATGTGGTTTAGTCGGTAGAACGTCAGTGCGCCATACTGATGGCCCGGGTTCGAATCTCGGCATGGAATCTTTTTCACTAGGCTGGCCTTTGCGCCTTTTAAGTAATTAATTGGAAATTTGATTTTCATTTGAAATACAGTTAAAATTCTTTATCTGAAACAATTAAAAATTTAAAACATTAAAAATAGTTTTCTGTTATTGAAAATGTTTGGCATACAAGTTATTTAAAATTTTAAAGTACAATATAAAAACAGACGAACCCGGTTAATACGCTCCCTGCTTAATACGCGAAACTGATTAATACGCGAATTTTCTTCGGTCGCTTGACATACGCCATCATATAAAAAAAACGCTTAATACGCGAACGGTTAATCCCGAACCTGTTTAATACGCGAAATTTTATCAGTCCCTGGCAAGAAAAACCTACCTTTAATACGCGAATGAGCTTGGTTCGAAACAGACGAGGTTTAAGAGGGAATATTTTCTCAAGCATTTTATACGACAATTCTTTAAACTATGAATGCTTTTTTCTGTCAAAATTCAATGCAGCCATGAATAGATTTACTAAAAATATCAATTCCAACCTTTCCCAGTTAAAATAGAATTCTTTCCTGGCCTCGATTATTTCGTAAAGTAAAACAGACCAGGAAGAGAGAAGAGAGAATTTTACTGCTAACAAGCGCATTGTAAAATGGGCAAAAATGCTGTTATTCCCCTCACCAGAAAGAACCTGAAGAGGTCTCCACCGATAAGAAGAGAAAAGCGAACTTTTCTCACCACGAATGAGAAACTATGTGACACACCCTCCTAACTTAGAGGGGTAGGGAACCGACAGACTGCAATTCAATCGCAGTTTAAACACGGTAGTCTTCCCATTTGCTGCCTGGTCGGTACTGTAATATCTTGAAAAGAAGAGGGTCACTTGTTACTATCGATATAATTAGTCTACGATATCCAACTGTGCTTTTAAAACTATAATGTAGTCTATACCATGGCGGAAGAAGCAAAACATATTAAAACAAAGGCTCTATCCATCACTGAGAAGTTACAAATTATAAATCAGTACGATGCCCAGGACGTCTCGAATAAGTTTGCGTTCGCCAAAGAAAAATTCTTATCGGAGTCAACTTTAAGATCTTTGTTAAAAAAGGCAGGTTGAGGCAGGTTAAAAAAGGTTTGTTGAGGGCAAACTGTTATGGCAAACTGTTGTTGAGGGAACAAAGAAAAAGAAAATACAAAGCGCCAAGTTTGAGGACATGAAAAAGACCATCCACGAGTGGTTTGTTTAATCGCGCTCTACGAATATCCCAATAAGCGGTCTGCTAATCCAAGATAAAGTTTCTGAAGTCTCTGCAAAAATGGGATTGCTGGATTTCAATGCCTCAAATGGTTGGATGGATGGATAGATTTAAAGCTCACCAAGGAATAAAAACCAGGCAAGTGTGCGGTGAGTCAGCTGCTGTCAAAGTATCAACAATGAAGACATGGATTGTTGGAAAACAAATGTGCTTCCTTAGCTTGTAAAAATCTAAAGCTGCGATATTTACAACGTGGATGAATTTGGGCTTTTTTTACAAAATGACAATCAAGAAAACAATGGCTCTGAAAGGAGAAAAATGTCATGGGGTAAACTAATGACCGTCTTACTCTTTTGCTCGATGGATCAGACAAGTTAAAGCTACTGGTCATAGGGAAATCATGCAACCTGTGATGCTTTAAAAATGTCAAGAATCTTCCCTTCCCGTACGAAAGTTAGCACAGAGCGTGGATTACGGGCAACCTTTTTCAACAATGGTTCGTAATTTTGTCCGGCGTATAGGAAAAGAATCGCGCCATGTCATATTGCTTCTGGACAACTGTCTTGCACATCTGAAATATAACGAAGACCTGAAGAATGCTCAAGTGGAATTTCTACCTCGAAATTCGACCAGTCACACAGCCAATGGGCCAAGGAATAATTAGCAGCGCCAAATTCAATTACAAGACTCGCGTAGTACGACAATACCTCCGCCAAATGGAGCGCGGCAGGAATCTTTCTTGCTCTGAGTGTCGTGCTATTATAGTCCTCGACGCTATGTACATGCTTACTGCAGAATGGGAGAATGTCACACCAACGATATTGCAATTTGTTTTTGCAAAGCGGGTTTCGGAAGTAGCGATAACATAATTTATAAAGAGCCAATCTTGCACCCTAATGTTGACGAAGACTGGCTAGGCACACAAGAAATTGCACGGGAAGATTTTGTCGATTTAGACACGTTCATTAATATCGACAAAGATCTAGTCACCTCCGAGGGCAAAAGTCTGGATGATATCATCGCCGATATAACTGCGACTGATAAAGCAGATTAGTAGGAAGAAGATGATGAACCTGCGCGTCTGGCCCCCATCCTCATTCTCCAAAGTTACGGATGCGGTCAGTTTTCCCAGGCTGTATACATCGTTATTGGATGAAGGGGCCTCGATGAGCAAGCTTTACCATCACATGAATAGGGTTGAAAACAACGCGACCGCATGTCAAACAGACCAAAATTGATACAGGGTCTGTCCAGGAAGTAATGAGACTGGATTTTTTTGCGCCAAGCACTAGGCCAAAGGGGCGTAGTTTGTGGGCGTTACGTGCGTTGAGGAAGGTAAGCTACAAAGTCTAGCGGAAGTCAGTTGTCCTTGAGCCTTTGCAGCAGACGGAGACACGCGTTTGGATGTGGCGTAGGTTTTCAGAATTCAGCGGTGTGTCGAGAAGCGATACGCCATAAATTTTTGTGTAACGCTAAACAAATCTGCTACTAAGAGCCTTTCCATATTACAAGAAGCCTACGGGAAGGATTCTTTGTCCAAGGCTCATTTGCATAGATCGCACAAAGCCTTGAAAGACTGAAGAGAGCACGTCGATGACGAACAACACTCTAGGCGTCCATCAAGTACTCAAACGTCAGACAACGTTACTAAAATTAAAGCGCTTTTAAGCTCTGATCGGCGGATGAGTGTCCGAATGATTCCGAAGACGTTGGGACTTACAAAATCGATTGTGTAAAACCTAACGCAAGTTCTGAACAGCACCCCAATTGAAAACTTCCAGGCGGACATAAATAGGTGACAGAGTGATTGGCAAAGGTGTATTATTGCAAGAGAAGGCTATTTTGAATAATATTAAGAGTCTGTAAAATTATCTTCAAATAAACGAGTTTTATAGAATCAGTCTGATTACTGCCTGGACAGATCCTGTAGCTATTTTGCCAAAATGTAACTTTTATGTCATAATTGACTTTATTAAATTTTAACTTTTGTTTTTTATATTGATTTTGTATTATTATCAACACTATTCCCTATTTGTTCTGTATAGCTAACAAGGAATTTATTTTTGTTAACAATAGTTTTAGTGCACATGGTTAGCAGAAATTTTTGTTTTGGTTTTGTTCTATTTTATGTGTCATACATAAAAAATCTAAATTTGAAAAAAAACTTCTTGGATTTTTACCTAAGTCAATAACACTTATTTGAATTTCCAGCTTTCAAACGTTCCTGCTTAATAAGCACATAATGATTAAAACAAATAAAACGTCATTTTATGTCTTAAAAACGCTAATTATTGCCAGAAAGGTGTGTTTTATCCGTATAGGTTGTTATTCGATAGGCCGCTGGACGAAAATTTGCGACCTTTGCTCAATACGCGAACCCATTAAATACGCGAATTTTCATCTGTCCTTTAATTCGCGTATTAATGCTGTTCGACTGTACATAATTTCTAAAATTTATTCCATAAAATGCATGCCTGGTGTAA
The DNA here is from genome assembly GCA_963932465.1 of Maratus speciosus. Taxonomy (NCBI): domain Eukaryota; kingdom Metazoa; phylum Arthropoda; class Arachnida; order Araneae; family Salticidae; genus Maratus; species Maratus speciosus. The sequence continues at coordinate 70,904,062 of OZ010790.1, forward strand.
TGTTTCATTTATATGCATTTTTATGTTACGATGTAGGGGAGACAGGGACTAGTAGGCGCAGTTTTTAGTTATTGATTTTTATTAAGTTTTGGTTTTGTTTTTATTAAGTTTGTTTAGCGGAAGCCCAAAGTAAAAGGAAAATTGTACGCCAACATAAACGTCACGGGGCAAGTTGCCTATATCTATGGGGTAAGTTGGCACACGCTTTATAAAAATTTAAATGAAACTAAAACAAGGCACGCAGTTATGAGAAATCAATTTCATTATTACCAGTAAGTTTAAACAAAGTCGTTATCGCCGTACAATGTAAATTCTGAATTATACATACAAAAAAATAATGAATAAAACATTAACATTGAGTAACTTCTATCTTACTCGATATCATCATCAGAGTTACAGTTGTCACAGATAAAAAATCGAGTGTCTCCGTTTGGGCAAGCCTCCTGAGCCCAAAGTCTTGCATTGCAACCACTTTTCTCGGTGTTTGCGGGTTTTCAAGCGACCAGCAGACACCAGACACCGAGCCAACTTGCCCCGTGTTCAATGCGCCTACTAGCCCCATAATAAATTTCTTCACAAAAGGGAGACGTAACCATCTAAGCATAAATAATCCAAGTAAGTCACATATGGGGTAGGAACAGTTAATCATACATTAAGAAAAACTGCACAAGTTAAATTTTAATTATTAAGATAAGTATTAGAAATTAGAAAAAGAATGAAACAGCAAAAAATTACGTGTGGGTGTAAAAAACATAAAAATCATACTAAATGTCCACTGCACCTAGGTAACGCTGCAAAACTACAATGAGGATTGTAAAAAGCAAGAAGAAAGATACTCTGTGACTGGTTGTGTAATCTATCCACAAACAGGCGATTTATGAGGACTGCGCCAACTTACCCCTGTAGCCAAATAGCCCCGGTCTCCCCTATTACTACTTTTCTTTCACAGGTAAAGTCAACCAATTTTATATTTTCTTTAAATACGGCTATTGTAAGTTAATAAACATACTGCAATTTAAAAGAGAAAAACATGGAGGATGCAAATGTAATGTACAAAAATATCACGATACGTTTCCAAATGAGGCATGCAATTAACCAGAAGTATGTGCGAGCTCAAATACATGAGCCAAAAGTTTACAATGTTAAAACATACAAATTAATTAACCGTCAAATTAAACTTTATACGACCCTTACAAGTATACGACGCATCCCTTTCATCAGTGTAAAAAAATAGGCGTAAAAAATATAAACATAAAATAAAACATAAAAATATTGAAAAAAAAATATATTCAAAAACCTATATAATTTTAATTAATTTTCCAATTAATTATAAGCAGTGAAAATACGCTTGAAATTATTGAATATTTAATACGTGATTTATCACATTGCGAACTAAACGTAGAATGAACAGAGTGAAAATGTCCAAGTCGAGAATTGAACCCGGAACCCTTGGAATAGCGCTCCAAGGACTCTATTATTTAACCATCCTAAGCTGGGTATCGTCCTCCTTGCTTAATTAGTAGAGTACGTATAGCGCTTTTCCAAGGATTCCGGCTTCGATTCCCGGCTTGGACATTTTTCACTCTGTTGGTTCTACGCTTAGTTAGCAATGTGATAAATCATATATTAAATGTTCAAAATCCTTCTCGGCTATAGACCCGGGTTAATGGACTTACTAAAGCAGTAAAAATAAGATTTTATATACCAGATAAAATACAAGTGACTTACATGACACACTGAAACATCATATATCACTATTCAGGATCCCTCTACAGATGTTAGAGAAAAAAAGGTGCTAGTTGTGTTATTGACCAAGGAATTTGTATATTTATGGTTATAATAAACTTCGTAAAAATGCATATAAAAAAAGAATTGCGCTTATAGAGGTTAGAGCAACAGCAGGGCACGCTGTGTATCCCACAAGTGAAAAAAATACAACAATCCCACAACGATCCCACAAGTGACAACAAGTCAGTCTACAACAGCAGGGCACGCTGTGGATCCAAGTTCGAATCATGGCCTTGGCTAATTTTTCATTCTATTTGGGTTCATTGTATTAATTGTGTTTAAAGTCTGTCTTAATATATGTGTACCTGTAATAATGGAAATGAGACGTTAATTTTTGTGTTTTTATATATAACAGCAAAATGTTAATGAAAAACAGTCTCAATGCACTATTTTTAAGTTAAGTTGTTTGAATTACTACAGTTTTGGTTTTATACTCGTTTCGCGGATGATTTTTTTGCCTTGCTTGATTCTTGTCAACATAATATTGACGTTTACTTGCTTTTTTTAATTCAATGTATACAGTTTACTTTTGAAATTGAAACTCAACAACGCATAGCTTTTATTGATAGCTTGTTAATTCGACAAGATTCTAAGTTTCTGACGTGAGGCGAGGTTACTGAGCCTACGTCTAGAGTGTTGTTTTGGAATTCCGGTGGGTTTGTGTGTCTTTTTTGTTAACGTTTTTGTTGCTTCTTCAGTTGGGGTAAGTATTTTCATCATTTATTGCGGTATTTTTCAAGTTGTTCTTCGTTTTGTTTTACTATTGTTTTGGATGCTCGGTGCTGAGTCGTTTCCCAACTTGCTATAATGGTTCACACTGTTATAAATGTAGTTCCTGATGGTATATCGGAAATTTCGCCTGTAAATATTAAAATGATGGATGCTCAAGAAAATTGCGTTGATTTTGACACAAATAATTCAAATCTTGCTCCATCATTGTCTCCGGTCGTACTCTTGTTGAAAATGTCTGTAAGTAATGGAGGCAGCAATTTTAATATTTTCTTAACAAGTAAAACGTCTTCAAGTGTCCCTAAACGTGACTCTCGTGCCGTTCAAACAGAGGTTACGGCAAAAATTGAACATTTCAAAAGTATTGATAACATACGATACACCCGTAGGAGTACAATAATAATAAGCACGAAGGACGTGCTATGTGCCACTGATATCTGTAAGGTGTCGTCATTTCTGGTTGCGGAAGTTTCTTCCCATGTTATTTGGGAGAATATCACTAACCGTTTTTTACTATTCAATCTGCCAATCGACATCTCCAACCGGAGATAAGCCAAGAAATTATGGATTCAAATAAAATCTACAATTTCTAGAATTGCGTAGATTTCTCAGGAAGGACACCAAAAAGTTGGTATCCCCTGTTCTGGTTACAATTCTGGGCACCGCCCTCCACCCGGAAGTTAAAATTTGGCTGTCTATTACAAAAGTAAATCATTTCATAGATTGACCAAGACAATGTATGAGGTGCTACAAATTTAATCATTACACATCTAGATGTCAGTCTGAACATTTGTGTATGACGTGTGGATTCCTTGCCAAGAACCAATGAAGTTCAAGAAATGTGGTGGAGCTCATCGTGCAGATTATGATCGATGTTCTCTTTGCTTAAAAGTGATGGAATTTTTTAAATTCAAGTGTAAAAATTTCCTTTCATTTGTAGATGCCAAACGAAAATTTTCGCACAAAAAGGACTTTTCTTCCTACGCTGGAATAACAAGCTCGCAAATAAACGACCTCGAAAAATTACAAAAAAATACTTGAAAATCGAACATATGCAATGTTAAAATCATAGTTGATCAGATCATCCAACAGTCTGAAAAAGTAATTGAATCCAGCACAGCTCTCACTGCCACGATTATGAATAGTTTCGCCAAATTCAGCGATTCCTGGTCTGAGGGACGGAAGAGCCTGAATCGGTGTGTGACCTCCCAGGTGAGCTATCCTCCATGTTTCTGTAATGTTTTTAAATTCTTGTATTACTGGTGACTACAATCTGTATTTCACCTAGGTTGGGCTTTAACTTATTCCATACTTTCTTTTTCTTATTTTTTGTCTTGTCTCTTTCATCATTGTTTTAACATTATTCATTGGAATTGCCGGTCTGTTTGGAACAAAATAGACTGGCTCAATGGTTCCCCTTTTACTACTGCTGATGTGCAAGTCTCACCATCTCTGGCAAAAATGTTTAACGCTCCGACAGGGTCGGCCGCCCAGGTGGTGGCCTCGCTATTGCTGTTAACTCATCGTTGTCCTCCTCCCTCATCAATCTCAATACTCTCAACCTTAGTAACGAGATTATGGATGTAAAAGTGCTTCATGGCAATTCTTCCATCAATTTTATCAACATTCCCTCCAACACTGGTGCGGTGGTCAATGACTTGGCTAAAGTGTGTCGGGTCCTATCGGGATCTTCTTTCATATTGCGTGACTTTAATTTGCATCACCCGCTTTGGGGTGTGACCTCTTCCTCACAGGCCAGCGAGAATTTTGTAAATTGGCTGGCGGATAGTCCTTTTTTGCTTCTTGAATACTGTATCGCCTACTCATGTTTCTCCTGATGGGGTCTGCTCCCCTATTGATTTATCTCTCTACTCAGCTGATCTGTCTGCCCGTTCCTCTTTGCATATTTAAGAAGAAGTATTCGACAGTGATCATCTTCCCATTTCCATTTCTGTAAGCCTCACCCCTCCACCTCATCCTCAATCGTTCCGTTTTAGATGGAATCGCATCTAACAAGAAGCTAACTCATTTCTCTCCTCTAGCTCAATTTCTGACTATGAGTCCTCATCTGCTTTAATTCAGAACTTAATGAATAAACATAAAATCTCACGTACCCCTCAGCCCAATGGTCTCCCGACCTAGTGATTGGTTAGATGCAACAATTTACATAAGCAGAAGAATTTTCTGCTGTGGAAAGCGTGTCAACTAGTGTCCATGGATTACTGGACGAAATATAAGAGGGTGACAGCGAAGCTCCGCCATGTCGCCAAGCCCTACTTTTGGAACTCTCTCTGCAAGAATGCTAACGACCATCACATACTGTACAAAATCTTTCGAAAGATTAAAAATCGATCCTGAGCGTCCCCTGAATCTCATTTCTGCCTTCTTCAGGAGAGATCTCTGATATCTGATGCTGCTTCACAGGCATCCCAAATTTTACACTAACATCTGTAATGTGCAAAATCTGCGAACGGATTATAGAAAACAGCATCTCCACCTTCCTCCTTGAAAACAATATATTGCACCATAGACACATTGGCTTCCAGCCCATCCGCTACAGCCAAAGTGCCATACAGATACACTGCTCGCTTCACCTGGATTGAGTTAGAGCGAAGAAAAACAAGAAGTTTCTTTTCGGCATCTCTCTAGACTTGCAAGCTGCATACGACTCCGTTTATGTGGATGGCACGAATCTCACAAATGTGCACAAATCGGCATCACTGGCCGGATTATCTGCTGGATTCACCGCTTCCTGCAGTCGAGGAGTATCAAGGTGTTTTGGAGAGGCTTGTTCAACTCGCTCCATTGGTAGAGTTGTGCCCCATGGAGCAGTTCTTAGTCCCAATTTGTTTTCGATCTTCCTACATGATTTCTTTGAAGTTTTGGAATGTCTTGGGGCAATGTATCTGCTTTACGCGGATGACATTTTTATTTATTGCGCTGAAGCCACATTGCTTTTGTGTGGAACAAAACTCCAACAAGCCCTCAGGCTGATCTCTCAATCGTGCCGTTATTGGAAGTTGTCTATTCGCTCGGACAAATGCACGACATCAATCTTTTGCTTCTCGGTGTATGATAGAATATGGCGCAGACTCTCTACTCTCTGCAAGCAATACCTCCTCCCGAAACCCGAAGTTCTACAAACTACGGCTATCAGAACAGATCTCTGACTCCCGAAATGGGTACCAAAATTATATTACGTGAGCATGCTGGCACTCCCCTGGTCGCTGATAGAGAACAGCTCGTTGACGTTTTGGCTTTGGGTCAAACACTGCTCACTGGGCTGCAAGTCCCCGTTTTAGGAACTCCAAGATAACGTAAATATTTTCAGACCATTTTAGCGAGGATTTTGTCCATGAGCCTATCTCATTGGATTATGGTGGTGCAGGCAGCACTCAGCTCAATAGGCGCTTTGACAGCACTGAATTAACGGCAGCTGTTCGTCGCACTAAGTCCTCATCTCCGTGTGCGAATAAGATATGTGCAACTATCTTTAAAGGATTGAATGAAAATTCTCGGATACCACTGCTTTGAATATATAACATATTGTGATCTGGGGATATCCTTCTGGATTGAACTTCGGCTATAATTCTTCATATTCCGAAGCCAGGGAAACCGACAAAGAATGTGGCCCCGCGAGGGGTTCCATCGGTTGAGCCGGGTGGTCTGGGAGAAAAGCCCGGAGCTGCGTCGCTTTACGGCCGGAGGGACTTTCCCCGTCCTCCCGGGTTTTCAAGCTAGGGGCCCTTCATTAACTTTCCTATCGGCTGGCCCACATAAATGTTTTTGCCGGAAAATGTTATTTGAACTTGGGGGCTTTCCGTAAAGTAACTCCGGATCGGGAGGCATCGGTTCAGTTCATAGGCCCGGTGTCTTTATAGGCGTCCAGTTCCTGCAGGGCTTGCGGGGTCTACCGGCTCGGGAACCAAGTTTAGGGACCACTTGGTTTTTCTAGCTGGGTGGTGAGGACTGTCGTAGCGGCCGTTCGTCTTGACTTGGGAATAGCCGACGTGGCGTGCGCTGGGCAGCGCGTCGGTCTTGACCGGAGCTTGCGTGGGGCTCCGCTCTGTCGGGACTTGTCTGGCGGTGACCTTCGAGACGCGCCGCGGGGCTTGTCTCGCGGGCGGTTCCCTTCGTTGGCATATGGGCATTCTGAGGGCCTGGGACCGGGATATGGCAACCCGTCTTTACCGTCCAATATCACTAACATATGTAATGTGCAAAATCTGCGAACGGATTATAGCAAACAGCATCTCCACCTTCCTCCTTGAAAACAATATATTGCACCATAGACACCTTGGCTTCCAGCCCATCCGCGACAGCCAAACTGCAATACAGATACACTGCTAGCTTCACCTGGATTCAGTTAGAGCGAAGAAAAACAAGAAGTTTCTCTTAGGCATCTCTCTAGACTTGCAAGCTGCATACGACTCCGTTTATGTGGATGGCACGAATCGCACAAATGTGCACAAATCGGCAACACTAACCGGATTCTCTGCTGGATCCACCGCTTCCTGCATTCGAGGAGTATCAAGGTGTTTTGGAGAGGCTTGTTCTCTTCAACTCGCACCATTGGTAGAGGGGTTCCCCATGGAACCGTTCTTAGTCCCATTTTGTTTTCGATCTTCCTACATGATTTCATTGAAGTTTTGGAATGTCTTGGGGCAATGTATCTGCTTTACGTGGATGATATTTTTATTTATTGCGCTGAAGTCACATTGCTTTTGTGTCGAACAAAACTCCAACAAGCCCTCAGGCTGATCCCTCAATCTTGCCGGTATTGGAAGTTGTCTATTTGCCCGGACAAATGCACGCCATCAATCTTTCACGAGAACGAGATGTTTGCGACTTTGTGTTTACCATTATCGGAGGCCTGATCGAGTGGTCTGAAGAAATTAAGTTTCTGGGTTTTTATATTACGAGGCGAGGGGTTTTCCCAAGCACACCGAGTTCCCCAGGAAGAAAGCTTTTAACAGAATTAATATCTTAAAAGCCCTATCTAATAATAGTTATGGAGACAGATCTTGCTATCTTCTCACACTGGCAAACTCCTCCATCCGGAGTATGATAGAATATGGCAGGCCACTCTACTCTCTGAAAGTAGTACCTCCTCCCGAAACCCGAAGTCTTACAAACTATGGCTATGAGAACAGCTCTCTGACTCCCGAAATGGGTACCCAAAATTATATTCCGTGAGCTTGCTGGCACTCCCCTGGTCGCTGATAGAGACAGCTCGTTGACGTTTTGGTTTTGGATCAAACACTGCTCGCTGGGCTGCAAGTCCCCGTTTTGGGAATTCCAATATGGTAACGTCCTAGATGGCAACGTCTATTGCGGACGTCCTAGAAAAGATTGACGGACACCTCGAGCATTTGATTCCCTTCCAGATGCCCATCTCGTTTAACCAAGAATTAGTACAGCTCCATCTTGATGACCTGCCCTTCCAACACAAGGAACTTGATGGCGGTATTAATGCCCCTCTTTTCAAGAATTTTTTACAAAATTTTACAAATGATTGGCAGATATTTGCTACTAATCCTTCGAAATCCCCATCCACCGCCTCTATTGCTGGGTGCTCTGCGATATCTCAGTTTGGCTATAGAATTCACTCTGTGAACTCAATTTTTACGGCGGAGGCGTTAGCCATTGGGACTACGATAGACGAACTGGTTTCCTTAGGTCGTCCCATTCTGCTGCTTTCTGATAGCCTTTCTGTACTGACAACGCTTCAAGCTGTCTCCATTAAGTCACCTAGAGTCATTCTGTGGCTCTTGAATAAAATTCAACGGATTGCCTCTCATTCCCCAAGTATCTTTTCATCGAGATATCCCTCTTAATGAAAAATGCCAACAGACTCGCCAGAAGTGTATGTGATTCTGACGTCCATTTGAAATGGATTTCTCCTGAAGATCTCATGCAGTAGTAGAAACAGAATACTTTCCTTCTACTCCTTCAACAATATAGATCAAGCAAATATTTAACCACACATGGTGAGATTCCCTGTGTCAAGCAAACTTATTCTTGGTCTTCTAATAGAAGAGATGATGTTCTTATCTCGCGGATTTTATGTAAGAAGCTAATCACACCGGCTCTCCTATCCCGTTTCAGTCTTGTATATGATGACAGATGTTGTATCTGCCACGTTTCTGACTCCTTGGAACATATCTTACTCTCGTGTTCAAAGAATCCCAGCGTAACTTGTGTTGGGATAGTTCTGTGCTGCATAGCACATGCTTTCTTTTCTTCCTTGCGTTCTCGTAGGAATTCTTCAAGTCTCCGTCATTTCGGATATCTACACTCAATCTACTCTTAACTACAACCTTAACTATCTAACTCTACTATCATCTACTCTTAAGTTTTTGCATAGTACAGATCGGTTTAACGTCCTTCCACTCTGTCTACTGTACCTCTCTTGTTTATTGGATCAATCGAGCCAACAGCCTTTTCGCTTAGAGGGCTAAAAAAAACCCCACCAAATAAATAAATAAAATGTATTCTAAGTTTCTGACGGAAGTTTTCCATAAATATAATGCATTTAGCTTGCACAATTTTACATTTTTTATCATTTATTTAGAATTTTGAAATGCACATTTGTATATTTATTTTTCACTAAAAACAATAAAGATTGCGTTGGGGAATTACGGAGGACATATGGGGTTTGTCATACGAGTACATTTCCCCCCATTTATTTAGAATTTTTATACTTATATGTATACCTATTTGTATACTTATTATATTTCGCGAAAAACATTAAAGGTTACGTTTTGAATGTTATGAAGACATTTGCGGTTTGTGATATAAGTAAATTTGTAAATAATTCTGCATTTGTTTAAAAAAAAAAAAAAAAAAATTAAGTTCCTCTGATATTTTCTAAACTAATCAACAGGGGTATTTATAATAAATATTTTATAACTTATATTTTAATATTAAACAAATGTTCTTCCTTTTTCCGTCGATTATATAACCTCAAAGCAGATCATTTTCATAATTTTATGTTGTTCTATATTTCTTAAAGACCATTAAATTTCGCTATGTTTGCAACACGATAAATTCTATTGGGAATTATTTTCATAATATTTTGGGAAAAAAAATTAATTTAATTCATATATTTTTTAAATTTCAATACAATGTTTTTAATTGTTTCTAAAGTATTGAAAATACTTATAATTTTGTTTAATTTTTTTAAAATAATTCACATACTTATTGCTTTCAAACATATGTCTAATAATCTCTTTAATAAATTATATGATGTTATAATTAAAATTTTTGATTACGTTTATCTTGAAAAAGAATTTAGTGTTTTAAAACTATTGCAAAAATGTAGCTAATTTTTTTGAACAATAATATTCGTTTGTCACTCTGTTTAGACATTTATATTAATAAATTAAAAATCGTAAACTAATGATCGTTTGATACAAAAAAAAAAAAAAAAAAAAAAAAAAAAAAAAATATTTTGAGTCTTATTTTCATATTTTAAGATACTGATACGCAAATTTAAATAAGTTAAGTTTCTAAATATCCATATTGGCCACCTAATTAAACATTACAGGATTTGGAGAAAGACAAAACTCTTATAAAAAAGATTTTCGTTTTGCTACTAAATTACTTTACAGCAAACAGACTTGGATTTAATTAATCGTTATAATAGGGTAACTTGAGGTGACATGCCGTGTTGTATAAGATGCCATATCACGTAGTTTTCATATGCAAAGGCACTGTAGGAAAACGCCGCTCAGTTGTAAGGATGAGGGTTCCTTACTGATACTTTCATTTTCGTTTGCGTTCTTTTTTTTAAAATTTTAAGTGGTATTTTTTTATTGATATTTCGTGTTAAGACTTCTGGTAAATGAACAAAATCTATTATTTGACTTCTTTATTTGCCTATATAAGTCTTAGTTTAAACGCAAGAGAAATAAATGTGATGTTTTTAGAGAGTACTGGTACCTGGCCTTTCAGCAAAGCATAAATGTTGACCGCTTCCCACTTCTTCACGTCAATAGGGGTACCGGCGTCTTGCCCACTACTTTGGGGTCAGCCGACGAAATTTTTGGGGGTAAGATACCGGTTTTTATCCCTTGTGGTAAGATGCCTGTCATTTTCCGTTGCAGTCAAATGCCTGGTTGCTTCTTCATTGTTTAAATTACTCTTGGATATTAACTAACTTGTCAACTATTTTAATCAGGTAATTTAAACCAATGATTAAATCGGGATTTTAATCAACTGATTAAAAAATCATTAAATAATATGAACACAACAATTTAAAATTAGCTTGTATAAAATGACTAAGTAAACAATTTCAAAAACACGCTATATGAAATTTATTTTAAATTAGACATTTTAAAAATATCATTTTAAATATGATGTAATTTTCGCCGAAGTTTTGTTTCTCATTTAAATATTCACATGAAATTAATTTTAAAGTCGTCTAAATGCCAAAATAAATTGGTGTGAGAAAAGCAACTGCTAATTTCCTGGTGTTTCTAGCTTTTCTAAAAAGGACATAGATAAGAAGTCAAATGCTAGAAAGAGATAATCTTCAACTGACGATGACATGGATGATGAATAAATTCCCTACCAATATTTAGAAGATGATGACTTTTTTTAAGTGAATGGGAATGAGTGTTCAGAGTGTCTAGCAGAGTGTAATAAAACCTCTAACAATGTAATTGGATCGAGTTCATTCATTGAAATTCTTGGTTATATAAAATTTGCTCAAACTTCCTAAACAAATGTGCAGTTTGTGGCAGATCTGAGATATTGCTGAAAAGAACAAAAAGACAAATGAAAAACATAAAAATAAAGCTGAAGTATAAAGCACTTTATAACATTGTTTTGCCGTATTTAAACTTGTGATATTGTTGAAAAATAGATATACAGCCATAAATCTTTTAAATGCTAAGTAGAGCATAACCTTTTTTTTTTCAAATATTATTTTGTTCATTTATTAAATTACCAACGTTTGTTGCATTCATATTTTTGTAATTCCCTAATATTAAGTGAGTTAACATTTTTGTATGTCTAAAATATCAAAGTTCTTTCTATTTTTCCCATTATGTTTTATACTGCTTCACAAAAATTATTGTTTACATTGAAAGTCCAGAAGGCATCTTTACCCCTAGATAGTTGGCCATCTTACCCTTGGGGTAAGATGCCGAAATGCAAGTGTTTGCAAAATCAAAATTTCTGATGCTTTTTATATTATCTGTAAAATGAAATAAGTGTTTAAATCATACATAAGAGTCCAAACTTTAACAAGAAATCAATGAATAGCTAACAAAAACAACAGGCGATTTTTAAAACGATTAAGTCAAAAACTACGGCATCTTCACCCAATCTACCCTATATTAAATAAGGGTATTTTTGTGAAGTTTTTCCTAATTCTATTTAAGTGGACTAGGGACCTTAAAAATATTTTTTTTTTATTTTTTATAAATTTCACTTTAAATATCACTCAAAGGTACTTTATAAGCATTATGGAATGCATTTATTAGAAAAAAAATTTAATGTTATTTTTGAGAAAAAAAATGACATTTTATGAGTCGTAGAAATCTTCGAAATGCCCCCTGCGCATTCCACATCAATGAAATACCCACAGTATTTTTTATAAAAGTTTGGTTTATATATACAAATAAAACTGTGCATCGAATTTTATATATCTGAATATAAAGGTTAAAAAAAAAAAAAAAAAAAAAAAAAAAAAAAAAAAAAAATGAAAATTTTCGAAAAAATTTCAAAATTTTTCTTTTTTTTTCCTTTTTTTTGTTTGTAAATTTCACTTTAAATATTACTGAAGGGTACATTATATGCATTATGCATGCATTTATTGCAAAAAAAATATACAATAATAATTTTTGGGAAAAAAATGGCATTTTATGCGTCGTCGTAGAAATCTTCGAAATGCTCTCTGCGCATTCCATATCAATGAAAATCCCCAATATTTTTTTTTTATAAAAGTTTGGTTTATATATATAAATAAAACTGTGCATCGAATTTTATATATTTGAATATAAAGGTATGAAAAAAAAATCAAAATATTTTGAAATTTTTTCGTAAAAATTAAAAAAAATAATTTTTTTTTTACTCCATTAACTCCATTTTTTTCTCAAAAAAAAATTTTATTTTTTATTTTTTCTTGTGATAAATGCATATGCATATAATGTACCATTGAATAATATTTAAAGTGAAATTTACAAAAAATAAAGAATTGATTTTTAAGGTTTTTTATGGTCCCTCGTCCCATTAAATTAAATCCGCTCCCATTGGCTTTAATTATACCTCTTAGAATTGTTTCTGGAAGTATGACATAATATCTGCTTTAGAGAAAACGCTCATTTGAGTAAGGTTTTCCATCAGTCTTTATTTTAAACGTCGGAATCCACAGGAATTGATTTATCAAAGTAGAACGATTTGCTCTAATATTTATTACTTACACGTTATTTCAATGTATTTCAGCTGTTGATCCTATATTGTAAGTATTTTAATGTATGTTTGGTCGTCTGTGGATGGAAAGAATTGTTGGTAATTTTTATTTCTATTTCAAGTGATGTCTTCGTTATCTTTCCAAATATTTTCATATTCTGAAGCTTGAATCCGTATCTGCCTAAATATAGGATTCAAAGCGAAACCTTCAGCATTTGTGATCTTATTAATTTGATCACTAACTTCGACATTGGTGTTTTGGTGACATATTTTATTTTTTTATCTTGTAATATATTTTGATTATTTGATGCTATTAACTTTTAAATGTCGTACAGTTATGACAATCTTGTTTTTTCATACATTATTCACATCATTTTATCACATCAATATAGTACTTTGCATTATGACCTAATATACTGATTGAAAAAGGCATTTTCAAATTTAAACACATTCATTCTGCCTCTTAAAAAATAATTGCATATATAAAAACTAAGATTTCATAATTTCATCATCTTGCCTGCTGAATAAATTTATACGTTCTGAAACAAACAAGCTGTTTGTAAACTGTCTTCACAATGTAAAAGTGGCGCCAGTACTCATGGAGATATTAATAATCTCTGTGTGGGAAATTAGAAGGACAAACTAGTAATTCTATCTACAATACGGTTTTCCCATTTAGTGACGAAAACTTTTTTTTACTATACTGTACTTTAAGTTTAACCGTGATTTCACACATTTTGTGAAGAAATTTCGTTGAAATTCCCCTTAACTTAATAACTTTTTTTTTCTTTTTTCCCAAAAATGAGTATGTAGAATCGCGTATTTTTGTATGTTTTGCTTTTAAACTTGTTTTAAAGAAAAAAATACTTCCATAATTTATGTTCTAAATCTAAAATAGTTAAGTTCACACACTCAGTTGCAGCTATAGAACAGCAAGTGAAATTTTAAAGGAAGTATGCGTGCATATTATTAAAAATGTATATTTGTCACTTTAATTGCTAGAATTAAGGAGTTATATATGTCATATCTCAATAATAGTTGAGATCTGCATTAATAGATGGCAGCACTGCACAATCTGTTTGTAAGGTATCGCATGTTACCAGAATATTTCTGCGTAGTTGTAAAATGTGAGTTGTTCTGAAAGCTGTGTTGAGCAGCTGTTGTATATAATGTATATAATAAACTATAAGTAATATTATAGTTATGCATTCTTCCTTAGTTAAGAGTAATTAGTTTATAATAAGAGATCGGCGTTATAAAAGTGGCGACGAAAATGGGTATTTAACCCAAAGTGAAATGTTGTGAAAATTTTTTTTTTTCTAAAGAGAAAAAGAAAAAGTAGCACGGAAAATGGCAGATAAAGAAATAATTTCTCTGGGACGCTTGGAAGAATATAATGCAAATGTTCCTTGGACTATTTACGTCGAGAAAATTGATTTTTATTTCTCAGCAAATAGCATCAAAAATGATGAAATGAAAAAGAACATATTATTAAGTTCTGTGGGAACAACAACGTTTGCTACTTTACGTGATATAATTGTTCCGAATACGCTGAAAGAAATCAGCTACGAGGATCTTTTAAAGAAAGCTAAAGATCATTTTTCACCACGCCCTAGTGAAATTGTGGAACGATTTAAGTTCCAGAAACGACTAAGGAAGCAAGGAGAGAATATAGCCGAGTTCGTACGAGATTTACGTCGTTTATCCGAACATTGTAATTTCGGAAATACGCTGAATGACCGCCTCCGTGATCAGTTGGTGTTTGGGATTCAAGATGAAAAGATACAGCAAAAATTACTGGATTCCAGAGATTTAACGTTCCAAACAGCGGTAGAAATAGCCGAGTCTTTCGAGTGTGCTGAGGCTAGAGTAAAATCCCCACACATTGGAGATAATACGACTGTCAATCAAGTGCGTGTTTATAAAGGAGAGAAATCGAAAGTGGAAAAGTATACTGATGCACCTAAGCCTAAAGAAGATAAATTCGCGCCTGAGAAACCGTGTTATAGATGTTATAAAATCGATAGTGGTGCGGCTCATACTATCATAAGTAAAAGTGTTGCTCATAAATTGTTCTCAGGTAAGCTGCCTTTAATTAAATCTAATATTAAATTACAAACTTATACTAAAGACTCTTTAACTGTTTTGGGGGAATTAAAAGTAAATGCTGTTGTTGATGAATATTCTATACCTGATTTAAGAATATTGGTAATTAAAGAGGAGGGTCCGAGTCTAATCGGAAAAACTTGGTTAAAAGCATCAAAATTATTTTGGCTAATGTAAATAAGATTAAAAGCATTTCGAAAGATGATTTAATTAGAAATTTTCCTAATGTTTTTGCTGACGGGATCGGAACAATCAAGGGTCCTCCCGCGTCAATAAAATTGAAAAAAGATGCAAAACCAGTTTTTCTTAAGTCTCGACCTGTTCCTTTTGCTTTAAGGAAAGCTACTGATGTTGAATTGGAACGATTAACTAATGAGGGTATTTTAAAACATGTTGATCATTCAGAATGGGCTAGTCCTATAGTAATTGTTCCTAAGCCTAATGGTTCTGTTAGAATATGTGGTGATTATAGAGCAACACTTAATTCTAATACTGAAAGTGATAATTATCCCCTTCCTAGAATGGAAGAATTATTTTCTAAATTATCAGGTGGTAAATGTTTTACTGTTTTTGATTTAAAAGATGCATATTTACAACAACCTGTAGATATCGAAAGTAGCAAAATTTTGACTATAAATACTCATAAAGGTTTGTTTAATGTGTTACGATTAGCATTTGGGGTAAAATGTGCTCCTGGTATGTTTCAAAGAAAAATCGAACATATTTTTTTAAAAAAAATTGAATATGTTGGTGTATTTTTAGATGATGTAATCATTAGTGCTAGTAATGAATCAGAACATTCTGAAAGAGTTGAAAATGTTCTGAAATGCTTTTCTGAGCATGGTATAAGATTAAATAAGGAAAAATTAAAATTTATGGTTTCGGAAGTTTCTTATTTAGGTCATAAAATATCTCAGGAAGGAATTAGACCTATTCCAGAAACAGTTAATGCTATTTTGAATGCTCCTATTCCAAATAATGTGTCACAATTGCGTTCATCTTTAGGCTTAATTTCTTATTATAGAAACTTCCTGCCTAATATTTCAGATGTTTTAGAACCTTTACATAGATTATTAGATAATAATGTAAACTGGACATGGTCAGAAAAGCATGAAAAAGCGTTTCAAAAAGTGAAACAATCATTATGTACATCTCCTGTTTTAGAATTATATGATGTAAACAAAGATATAGTTTTAAACTGTGATGCTTCTGAATATGGTATAGGGTCAGTTTTAAGCCACATTGTTGAGGGTAAAGAGAAACCTATTGCTTATGCTTCGAGAACTTTAAATAAAACTGAAAGAAATTATGCCATGATTGATAAAGAAGCTTTATCTGTAATGTTTGGTGTCACTAAATTTCACCAATATTTAGCTGGAAAAAATTTAAAATTATAACAGATCATAAACCTTTAATTCGATTATTTGATCCTGTTAAAAAAGTACCTGATACATTATCACCTAGAATGCTGAGATGGTCGTTAATGTTAGCTGGTTATGATTATACTATTGAGTATCGTGAGGGTAAAAATAATAAAAATGCGGATGCATTAAGTAGATTACCTCTCCCAGAAACTGTAAATATATTGAGTAACCCTGCAGAAATAATTTTTGTTTCAAATAATGATATTTGGCCTGTTACTTCTAAAACTATTGCAAAATGGACAATTGATAATCCTGTAACTAAACAAATTTTAGAATGGGTGTTACATGGGTGGCCGCGAAAGGTTAAACCAGAAGAATATCAACCATATTTTCGTAGAAGGGAGGAAATTTCCTGTCTAGAAAATTGTCTATTGTGGGGACATAGAGTGATCATTCCAGAGGAAGGCCGTGAATATATATTAAAATTACTACATTCGTGCATCAGGGTATATCAAGCATGAAAGCGAAAGCTACGGGGGTAGTTTGGTGGCCAAATATGGATAAAGAAATTGAACAAATGGTAAATTCTTGTAATAGATGTCAGATATTTGTGAGGGATTGTCCCAAAATGGAACCCTTGAAATGGAAATCTGAACTGCCCTGGGAAAGGATCCACATAGATCATGCCGGTCCTTTTGAAGGTAAAATGTTTTTAATAGTAGTCGATTCTTATACTAAATGGTTGAAGGTAGAAGTAGTACCCAGGTCTGATAGTAAAACTACAATTAAGGTATTAAGAAGATTTTTTGCCACATTTGGATTACCTGTTGAATTGGTCAGTGATAATGGTCCCGCGTTCACAAGTGATGAATTTGAGGAATTTCTTAAAAATAATGGAATTAAACATACGCCTGTTCCACCTTATCATCAGTCTTCGAACGGACAAGCGGAAAGGTATGTGCAAACTGTGAAAATTTGTCTTAAAAAGCTAGATAAAAGTGACATAACATTGTCAATTTCACGATTTTTGTTAGAAAATCATTCCACTCCTCATTCGGTGACTGGTAAAACTCCTGCTGAATTAATGTTTGGAAGGCCAGTTCGAACAGCCCTTCACTTGGTATTACCATCAAAACCTAAAATACAGCAAACCCTGCACAAATATAAGCTTCATGATTCAGTTTTTGTTAAAAAATTTGGAAAAGGGGAGAAATGGGTAAAAGGAAAAAGTATGAAATTATTGGGGAGTAGATGGGTTTTAGTAAATAGATGTGATGGAGTAATGTGCAAACGTCACGTTGATCAGTTGAGACGAAATAAAGAGATAAGTGATGAAATACCAGAAAGAGTTATAGAGATAAATCGAAATGATAAACTAATGTCAGACAAAGTTGAAAATATGGGACATAGCGGTAAAAATTACAGTGATTATGATAGGTATGAAAGGGTTAACCAAAACCGTTTTTCGGAAATTAATGGAAAAATAAAAGAACACTTTAATAATGATAATAATATAGAACCAATCCAATCTCAGCCTTCGCATGATATTGTGGCAGGTACAGTTGTAAGTAATAAAAATGATGTTACGACAAACAAAACTGTAAAAGACAGTTTGACTAAAAACAATGACGAGGACTGTCAGAAAAGTGCTCCAGTTCGAAGAAGTTAGAGAACAAGATTGCCTGTAGTTCGTTTGAAGTATGAGGGGAGGGGTGTCATATCTCAATAATAGTTGAGATCTGTATTAATAGATGGCAGCACTACACAATCTGTTTGTAAGGTATCGCATGTTACCAGAATATTTCTGCGCAGTTGTAAAATGTGACTTGTTCTGAAAGCTGTGTTGAGCACCTGTTGTATATAATGTATATAATAAACTATAAGTAATATTATAGTTATGCATTCTTCCTTAGTTAAGAGTAATTAGTTTATAATAAGAGATCGGCGTTATAAAAATACAGATATCAATATTTAAACGTGTTCAATTTGAAAAGCGCCATTTAAATTGAAGTAGGTTTTCTCTAACGTAAAACGTAAAAAAAAAAATATACAAATAACCTAAAATTAAATAAAAATTAATCCACGAAAGTTTCGGTTGATACCATTTTCGAATGAAACTATTAATGCTTACAGAAAAAAAATAATAAATTCACACCTTAAGCTACAAGGAATCTGGTGAACACGCAAGAATTATGAGAATAATACTCTGATAGAGATCTCTCTATATTTATTTTTTTATTATTATACACTAGACTATTTCTGTCTGCACGCAATAGTTTCTGTGACGTGGCACGTAAATCTGAACGCGGAAAATAACCTTCATTTGTTTAATACAAATTCTCGCTGTATTTTTCATTATTTTATTCGAGAATATTTCGTTTTCATTCAATTAATGTAGCACTAATTACAGAATAAGTTGTTGTAAATGAATTTTTGTGCATGAACAAACAATAAAAAAAATAAAATTTGTAAAATATATGTCTTTTAAGAATCTGGTGATAATTAATGTTGAGTAAATTCAAAATGTATACAGATAATGTTTTCAAGCATTTATTTGCATTAGGATTATCATACACGAAAGTCCGAAACAGAGTAGGTATGAAAATAAAATCTCTCGTATTTTTAAATTTTAGACAGTCTTTGAAAAGAGTCAATAAGTCTTTTTAACAAGAGAGCCAATTGAAATGAGTAATAATCAACTTTTGATAAAATGACGAAATGTAAATAAAACAAAGGGATTACGCCATTCTAACAGTCTCAAGTTGAGAAATGTTTTGATAAAATTAATATGACCTATGCAGTTACTTTTGCATTAATATATCTATATCTATATCTATATATGTTATATCAAACATTTTATTCGCGATATTCCTTAAATTATTCTGCTTTTTCGGCATCTTCAATATTTCCTTAATTTTTCATAATTCCTATTTAAATTCCCCTTAATGTAAAACGCATAAAACAATAGTATCTTACTAGCGGGCATGACCGAACTGAGCTCGGTCAAAATTAGCCTTGTGTTCAATTCGATATTTCCTTCTCACTGTATAATTCTTGCTGTTTAGGTAAAATTGGTTTGATCCTAAGCCACTGGGACCCACTAACCGAAATCTTTCGAACATACGACCTGATCAATGATCTTTTGGAACCCGAAAACTATAGAACACAAAATTTAGTCAAAATCGCAAAAGTCATTTTATAGATAAAATTAGCTTGACCCACGGTAACCCAAAAAGGACCTACTAATCTAAATTTATCGAACATCTGACCTATCCCAATGGTCTTCTCGTGCTAGGAAACGGTGTAAATAGAAATTTTGCTAAAATAGTTTGAACAATTTTTTAGATAAAATTAGCTGAACATTGATCCATAGTGACCCAAAAAGGACTGGTTAATCGAATATTCTTGAGCGTGCGACCTAGACCAATGGTCTTATCGAACCCGAAAATGATAGAAAACAAAATTTAATCAAAATCATTAAAGCTGTTTTCTACATAAAATTAACTTGACCCACAGTGACCCAAAAATGACACATTAATCGAATTTTCTCGAACATGTGACCTAACCCAATGATCTTCTCGTGCCCGGAAACAGAATATTACAAAATTTTCTCAAAGTCGTTTGAGCCTTTTTTAAAGATACAATTAGCTTGACCCACAGTGACCTAAAAATTACCCAGTAATCGAATTTTCCCGAACATGTGACTTAGCTCAAGGATATTTTCATGATCAGAAACGATATAATACAAAATTTTACCATAAAGTTTTGAGCCGTATTTTAGATATTCATAGTGACCCACAGTGATCCAAAAATGACCTACTAATTGAATTTTCTCGAACATGTGACTTAGCCCAGTGGGCTTCTCATGCCCAGAAACTGTATAATACAAAATTTTGACAAAATCGTTTGAGTCGTTTATTTAGATACAAATAGCTTGTCCCACAGTGACGCAAAAACGACCCACTAATAGATATTTCTCGAACTAGTGACTTAGCCCAATGGTCATTTCAGGCCCGAAAACGGTATCTTACAGAATTTTGTGAAATATTTTGGACCTTTTTTTAGATTCAATTAGCTTGACCCTGACCCATTGTGACCCAAAATGACCCACTAATCAAATTTTCATGAACATCCGGCCAAGACCATTGGTATTCTCTTGCCCGAAAACGATAAAATACAAAATTTCGTCAAAATCGTTAGAGCCGTTTTCTAGCTAAACTTTGCTTGGCCCACAGTAACAAAAAAATGACCCACTAATCGAAATTTCTCGAACACGTGACCTAGCCCATTGGTCTTCTCGTAATCCAAAATAACAGAATACAAAATTTAGTCAATATCTTTAGAGCTTTTTTTAGATAAAATTGGCTGGACACATAGTGACCCAAAAATGACCCACTAATCGAAATTTCTCTAACATGTGACCTAGCCCAATAATTTTCTCGTGCTGAAAAACGGTTGGATATAAAATTTAGTCAAAATCGATTGAGCCGTTTTTTAGATACAATTAGCTTGACCTAGACCATTATGATCCAAAATGATCCACTAATCGAATTTTCTCGAGCACGTGACCTAGTCCAATGGTATTCTCGTACCCAAAAATGGTAAAATACAAAATTTCGTCAAAATCGTTAGAGCTATTTTCTAGATAAACTTTGTTTAACCCACAGTGACCCAAAAATGACTCACTAATCGAATTTTCTCTAATATGCTACTTAGCTCATTTGTCTTCTCGTAATCCAAAACGACAGAATACAAAATTTAGTCAAATTCGTTAGCGCCGTTTTTTAGATAAAATTGGCTTGACACCAAAGGTACCCAAAAATGACCCACTAATTGAAATTTCTCGAGCATGTAACCTAGCCCAATAGTTTTCTCGTGCCGAAAAACGGCTGGATATAAAATTTAAACAAAATCGAATGAGCCGTTTTTTAGATATAATTAGCTTAACCTTGACCCATTTGACCCAAAATGACCCACTAATTGATTTTTCTCGTACATATGACTTAGTCCAATGGTCATCTCTTGCCCGGAAACGGTATATTACAAAATTTTGTCGAAATGTTTTAGGCCTTTTTGGATTCAATGAGCTTAACCCTGACACATTGTGACCCAAAATGACCCACTAATCAAATTTTCTCTAATTTGTGACCGAACCCATTGGTCTTCTCGTAATCCAAAACAACAGAATACAAAATATAGTCAAAATCGTTAGAGACATTATTTAGATAAAATTGGCTTGATCCAAAGGGACCCAAAAATGACCTACTAATCGAAATTTGTCGAACACGTGACCTAGTCCATTGGTCTTCTCGTAATCCAAAATAACGGAATACAAAATTTAGTCAAAATCGTTAGAGCTTTTTTTAGATAAAATTGGCTTGACCCATAGTGACCCAAAAATGACCCACTAATCGAAATTTCACTAGCCCAATGATTTTCTCGTTCTGAAAAACGGTTGGATGTAAAATTTAGTCAAAATCGATTGAGCCGTTTTTTAGATACAATTAGCTTGACCTAGACCCATTATGACCCAAAATGACCCACTAATCGAATTTTCTCGAGCACGTGACCTAGCCCAATGGTATTCTCGTGCCCCAAAATGGTAAAATACAAAATTTCGTCAAAATCGTTACAGCTATTTTCTAGATAAACTTTGTTTGACCCACAGTGACCCAAAAATGACTCACTAATCGAATTTTCTCTAATATGTTACTTAGCCAATTTGTCTTCTCGTAATCCAAAACGACAGAATACAAAATTTATTCAAAATCGTTAGAGCCGTTTTTTAGATAAAATTGGCTTGACACCAAAGGGACCCAAAAATGACCCACTAATCGAAATTTAGCATGTAACCTAGCCCAATAGTTTTCTCGTGCCGAAAAACAGCTGGATATAAAATTTAGACAAAATCGAAGGAGCCGTTTTTTAGATATAATTAGCTTAACCATGACCCATTTGACCCATAATGACCCACTAATCGATTTTTCTTCTACATATGACTTAGTCCAATGGTCATCTCAAGTCCGGAAACGGTATATTACAAAATTTTGTCGAAATGTTTTAGGCCTTTTTTGGATTCAATGAGCTTGGCCCTGACACATTGTGACCCAAAATGACCCACTAATCGAATTCTTTTGAACATGCGATCAAGCCCAATGGTATTCTCATGCCCGAAAACGATAGAATATTTCGCCAAAATCGTTAGAGTCGTTTTCTGGATAAACTTTGTTTGACCCACAGTGACCCAAAAATGACCCACTAATCGAATTTTCTCGAATACGTGACCTAGCCCAATGGTATTCTTATGCCCGAAAATGGTAAAATACAAAATTTTGTCAAAATCCTTAGAACCATTTTCTAGATAAATTTTGCTTGACCCACAGTGACCCAAAAAATGACCCACTAATCCAATTTTCTCCGATATGTGATTTAGCTCATTGGTCTTGTCGTAATCCAAAACGACAGAATACAAAATTTAATCAAAATCGTTAGAGCCGTTTTTTAGATAAAATTGGCTTGACCCATTGTGACCCAAAAATGACCCACTAATCGAAGTTTCTCGAATATGTGACCTAGCCCAATAGTTTTCTCTTGCTGAAAAACGGTTGGATTTACAAATTTGGTCAAAATCGATTGAGCCGTTTTTTAGATATAATTAGCTTGACTTTGACCCATTATGACCAGAAATGACCCACTAATCGAATTTTCTTGAACATGTGACATAGCATGCTCGAAATCTTACCATGCTCAAAAATGGTAAAATACAAAATTTCGTCAAAATCGTTAGAGCCGTTTTTAAGACAAACATTTACACACACACACACCCACATACATACACACACAATTTTTGCTCGCATTATACTATAAGATATTCCAAAACCTTTATTTAAAGCTTTAGGATCCTGCATAAACTTTATAAGCTATCCTATGTATCTTATTCTGAGTGAAGTAAATTTTTATGTTTAAATGTTTTCAAAAGCCATTTTTTTCTTTCCAAATTTCATTATATGAAACATCTGTTCCCGCGCTTGTTTTTTCGCCTTAAAAATTTTACTACCTTAAGCGGGAACTCTTTTTATTTAAGCCGCACCCTCTCCCTCGATTAGTTTGGACATTCGTCTGAGAGCGGCCGCCTGTCTGTGATTCATTCTTTTCCAGTGATACTTAAACACCTATCTCCTTCGGTTGTCGTGACAAAACTCAGATGCACGCGCTCGAAGCAGACTTTTTTCGCCTGTTTTGAAGTGTTAACTAAAAGCTATGGGGCGCTCCGAACATGGTAGAATTCGTGAATTTCTTATTCAACTTCTTTGGAATGTGAGTGCGCAGCATCGCACGCAGCAAGGAATTTTGGCCTACTCTATTACCTGGGAATTGTTGACAAGTCCTGTTTACAAGATAAACAACTTACAACGCTAAATTGTGTCGTCTTATTCTTTGGGAGAAACTCTCAGTGGTGATCATTGCCTATCACTCTACCATGATTTTCGACTGCATAGGAATTTCTACTGTATAGTTTTCTGAGTATGACGGCATCTCAACTGCGGAATATTTATTCAGTTATACACCAATCTATCTAGAATCTGCCAAATTACCACATTTATATATATTTATTTGTTACTAGCAAACCCCGCGGCTTTGCTCGCGTAATATTTGAAATATGCCAAGTGATATTTATAAGTCTATTTTTTATTGAAAGGTACTAACTAAATTTTTATTATATTAAAAGGTACTTATTACTTTTAGGAATAATTTAAAAAAATTACTATTTAAAACACAGTTTGATTAAATATCATTGTTACACTGCATAATGCAGAAATGAGACTTAAATTAATAAAACGAAATAAAACTAAATAAATGATAATTTAGAAAATATTTTGAAACTTTATGCTTAATTAATACGCTCATTTCAGTATTCATTTGAAGTTTTGAATTTTTTAGAAACCATCTTTTTACATCTTAAAATTAACCATCATGTCAAATTCCAAGTCCTACGATCTATCTCAACATAAAGGGCTATGTTGAAATAGGAACTGTCACCATTAATTTGCCAACATTAATTTTGAAATTGGTTTGTTATTTCCTAATATTCCACAGAAACGTAATTTAGAAAGCTTTTAAAGGCCTTTTTTAGAGCGTTTGTTGTTCCTGTGAATCCCAGGTGGTAGGATCATCGGCATAAAATATAGCCTGTGTAGGATCAGAGACTGTTACCATTGATTCGCAACTATTACTTTTATATTTGGTTTATATTTCCTGAAATAGCGTAGAAATCGTAATATAGGACTTTTTTAGAATGCTTTTCGCACCTCCCCTTCACATCACCCCTTTTTAATTCGAATTTATTTTCGACAGTCCTTCGAGGGCATTTATATTTTATAAGTAACTACCATGTCATATTTAAAGTTTCTAGCCTTTTCAGTATCACAGAAATCGCAATTTAGAAAGTTTTTAGCTACTGCAACCCTCTGGTGGTAGTGGCACAGACATAAAATATAGCTTACGTTTGAGCAGGTTCTATCACCAACAATTTGTTATCATTATTTTTTTAATCGGTTTGGTATTTGAAAAGATTACATAAAAATTGTAATTTATAACGCTTTTCACTCACTTCATCTTTTTAAATTTCAAATTTTCTTTCGACAGTTCATAGAAAGCAGTTGCATCTTGTAAGTAAATAACATGCCATACTTCAAAGTGTTAGACCCTTCATTTATGCAAAAAACGCAAATTAGAACATGTTTTGCTTTTTCAACCCTCAGATGGTAGTGACAGCAACATAAAATATAACCTATATTATAACAGGGACTGTCACCATTGATTTGCAACCATTACTTTTGAAAAGCTTTGGAATTTCCTGAGATTGAGTAGAAATCGCAATTTAAAACGTTTTCAGAACGCTTTTCGCGCATTTTCACCCCTTTTTAAATTTCCAATTTTTCGAAACTGTTCTTAAAGATCATTTATATGTAATACATATGTACCTTGCCTAATTTTAAGTTGCTAGCCCCTACCGATCACAAAAATCGAAATTTAAAACGCTTTTTTGCTCCTGCAACGTCTAGGTGATAGTGATACCGACTTAAAATAGCGTCTATGTTAGAGCAGAGGCTGTCAGCTACAATTTCTTAACATTACTTTTGAAATCAGTTTGATTCTTCCTGAGATATTGGTGACAAATCGGCATTTAGAACGATTTTAGAACGCGTTTCGCTCATTTTGCTCCTGCATCTCCTCTGGCTTAGTGGAAACATATATAAAATATAGTCTATCTTGGAGCAAGATAGACTATCATTTTAACACCATTATATTTGAAATCGGTTCAGTATTTCCTGAGATTGCATAGAAATTGCAATTTAGAACGATTTACAACGCTTTTTGCGCATTTTGACCCCCCTTTTAAATTTCGATTTTTTTAGGAAATGTCCTTAGAGATCATTGATATCTTATAACTAACTACCATTCTAAATTTCTCAATTCAAGGCCCTTCCGTCACGCAAAAGCCGCAATTTAGAACGTTTTTCTCCTGCAGCCCCTTCGGGGTAGTGGCACTGACATAAAACATAGCCTATGTTGGAGCAAGGATTTTCACCATCATTTTGACGCCATTATTTTTTATATCGGTTTGGTATTTCCTGAGATTGTGTAGAAACTACCATTTAGAACGTTTTTTAGAACGCTTTTCGCGCATTTTCACCCCTTTTTAATTTCGAATTGTTTAAGAACTGTTCTTAGAAATTCTTTATATCTAATAAGTAGCTGATACTTCAAATTTCATATTTCTAGGCCCATCAGTAACACATAAATCGCATTTTTAGAATGTTTTTTGCTCCTACACCCCCTTTGGCGTAGTGGAACCGACATAAAACATAGCCTATCTTGGAGCAAACGTTGTCACTATCATTTTGACACCAATATTTTTTAAATCGGTTTGGTATTTCCTGAGATTATGTAGAACGTTTTTTAGAAAGCTTTTTGTGCATTTTCACCCCTTTTAAATTTCGAATTGTTTAAGAACTGTTCTTAGACACCATTTATATCTTATAAGAAACTAATATTCCAAATTTCATATTTCTAGGTCCTTCAGTAAACCAAAAATTGCATTTTTAGAACGTTTTTTGCTCCTGCACCCCCTTTGGGGTAGTGGCACCGACAAAAAATATAGCCTATGTTCTAAGTTTGACTAACACCATCATTTTGATACCATTACTTTTTAAATAGGTTTGGTATTTCCTGAGATTATGTAGAAACTACCATTTAGAACGTTTTTTAAAACGCTTTTTGTGCATTTTCACCCCTTTAAAATTTCGAATTGTTTAAGAACTGTTCTTAGACACCATTTATATCTTATAAGTAACTAATATTCCAAACTTCATATTTCTAGGCCCTTCAGTAACGCAAAAATTGCATTTTTAGAACGTTTTTTGCTCCTGCACCCCCTTTGGGGTAGTGGCACCGACATAAAATATAGCCTATGTTCTAAGTTGGGCGAACACCATCATCTTGATACCATTACTTTTGAAATCGGTTCGGTAGTTCCTGAGCTTATCTACGACAAATAAACAATTTTTTCCTCTTTTTAATATGAGTATAGATGAGTATAGACTACTGCTTTTTTATGGAAGTGTAATAAGAATATTGGTTTATGAAATATACATGAAAATTTTATATTTTGTGGAAGAAAGTATTTTACTGAGTTTTCTCTCAATTTTTTCATATACACTAATTTAATACACCAATTTCGTCTTTGTTTGAGAAAGTAAAGAAACCTTATATAATCTCTTATATTTATATTATATATATATATGTATAGCATATATTTACATTATGTACCTTACTTGTCTGTTTTAATAAGCATTTTAGTATAGTTTATGTAAATTGAATAGTGTGATATAAAAATAAACATTCACTATTCGATAATTTATTCAAGTTATCCGCCAGTCATTAATCTTGTTGAGAGGTTATTGACATTTTGAATCTAACTTTAAAGATAAATTGCTTTCATAATTTACAGTATGTATATGACAAATAAAATTTATGAAACTGATGGTGATGATATAATATTTTAAATTACGTTACAAAGAAGGAGAAAATAATCAATAATAACTCGTAACTTTTGAAGATTATGTCCATACAATTCTAATAAACATTTAATGGAACTGGTATACTGTGTACGATGCTATGCTAATAAATGCGTCAATGAATTTGAAAAATAGAATGTAAAGCAAATGATGTTTTTTCCATTTCTTAAAGAAATATTTTGTTTGACTTAATTTTTTAAAAAAATTGAATAAAATAATTTCATAAATTGCAAATTTCTTTCAATAATGTGTAGGGATTTCTATCTCCCATTTTTAAAGGTTAAAAAACATTGTAGATATCCATGTTTTATTTAATCAAAGTATCACATATACAGGGTGTCTGCAAATTAGTTGGGCAAAAATAATGATATATTGAATGGAATGGACAGGGAAAAAAATAAAGTACATATTGTTGTAAGATAGAAAATTAGTTTACCATTATCATAAATGTTCAATGTGGCATCCTTTCATGATTCTGCAAATGTTCCATCGATAAATCATTTTTTAACACAGATTTGTCAGCATTTTTCAGTCAATTAAATTAATTGCATTGCAGAATTGTTATTTTAGTTCATGAAAGGATGCAGGAAGTGGCGGCTTGTACACATGATACTTTAGGAAACCCCATACACTAAAATCAAGCTGTGAAAGATCTTGTGATCGTGGTGGCCATTGAAAAACACCTCTGCTCTATAAGCGATAGCGAAAATTACGACACCTAACGCCATCTGTGAATAAACTTCGGCCATATTACTACTAGTCTGTCTTTCAGCTAGTTACTTTCATTTAATATATCGGAAGTTCTTAACTTACGAAATTGCCCAAATGAATTGTAGACACCTATATATATTTTTTTGAGAATATGTGTTATATTTTATATAAAAATTGAATATGTTACAGAAAATACAGCAAATTGAGTTTCTTTCCATTTTTCAGCATATATAGAAACTATTACATAAAAATATAGAAACTATTACATGTCATAAATATAAAGGTAAAAAATAAAATAAAATCCTATCTTAGGTAATAGGACATGGGAAATTATAATATAAGACGACTATGGATCATTAGTGTAATAATTATATTTAAGTGCTTGTAATTACTAAAAATGAGATGTCTAAAACAGTGTTGCCCCACATCTAATGTTCTACTAAAATATGCAATTTTTTTAACTTTCACTTTGCCTGAATTTCGGAACAATTTCATGTAGATAAATGAAAATTACAAAACACTCGCTTTCAAATATATTAAATGATAATTTAGGGTAGCAGACATTGCTTTAAACATTGCAGGAAAATTATAGCGATTACACTAGTTCACATAGTTTTTGAGAAAATTGCACTTTTCCCTTATACTCAAATTTCAATTTACGGGCTTCAGCAAAAGTGTTCAGCAGAGCTGGTGGTACCTATCGTAGCAGAAGTATAAAAGCATTGTCGATCATGAATTTCGAAAAAAATCGTCGGTAATTAGCCGAGATATTAACCCTTAAAGACACGGACGGTTTTGACATACTTAATGACAGGGACGGCGTACTCTATGCTCCATCGGCTTTTAAAGCCAAGATAATAAATTTTAAGGATATATTTATGTAATGCAATGCCCAGTAGCAGTATAAAAGCAATAAACGCCAAATTGTTAAAAACAGACTAATTTAATGAGAATTAATCACATAAATATTATGGTAATCGCGACTAGTTTCCATTGAGTGGCTCTTTCAATGCACCTACTATGTCTTTAAAGGTTAAGTAAAAACCTATACGGAATAAAAAATATACTGAATAGCTATATTTGCTATTATTTAGGTTCCATATATATTTGAACTTTCATGGTATATCCATTTATACTTTTCTAGTATACAGGGTACAAAGGAAAGTCTCTTTAACCTGAAAATACTTTGTGAACGGAGAGAGCTACAACTATGCAAGTGAGGGAACGGTATAGTACAGCGACTACACCTGATTTAATAAAAACGAAAGCAGCGCACCCTAGTGGCAAAATTTGGAAGATAGCCACTGCAAATCGAAAACGAAAAGAGATAGTGCAAAATTTCCAGATAAAAAGTTTTAGAGTATCAATTAATTAATAGAATACGACATTTGGTTTACATAGATAAGATAAATCTTCCCCTGTTTACCAAAAAATGTCCGAAATCGATGCACTCCATTTTGTGTAAACGTTTGAATGGAATAATCAGAAGTATGAAGAAATGCGCAAAATTTATGCTATAAATACGTACTTATCTCTATACATTTTGATAACATCACACACACACGCACACTAAATACAAACCGTCTCACAGTGATAAAAAGTTAATATTCAGTATGTTCGAAAAGTTCGCCATTGCTCACGATACACGTTTGTATTCGTGAGAGTAATTCTGCATGCACATTTCTCAGCATGGAACGTCTATTGTAAGCCTGTTCATTACGACGACATAGATTTATCACATTCACGGCCGGTGGCTAGACGGTATAGCCACTTAACTTCAATTCCAAAACTGACAAACGGCACCAAGAATCTTTTAATAAAATTTTGCTTTTGTAATGAAAGTGCGAATTCGCGGGTTTTTGTTTTCTGAGAAATTCGTTTGAATATTCTGGTGTTAGTCAATTATTTCATCAGTTTACGAACAGAATTCTTCTGACCCTGAAAGGGTTATTCTAAAATTTTAAATGCTTTGGAAATTAAATCTTTACAGACATTACAGCACAGTACAACGTTACAATCTGCAATTGTGCGCTGCTATATTTCCGGAATGTGAATAGGCAAAGTAGAATCGTCGCTCAGCGATTTCGGTCATTTTTGGGTATGCAGGCGACAATTTATCTTATCCGTGTTAACCAAATGTCGTTTCATGCTAATTAATTGATGCTCTAAAACTTTTTAACTGGAAAATTTGCTCTACCTCTTTTCGTTTTCGATTTGCAATGGTTATCTTCCAAATTTCGCCTGTAAGGGTGCTGCTGTCGTTTGCTTTAGGTCGGGCGTAGTCGCTTTACTGTACGGTTACCTCACTTGTATAGCTGTAGCTCTCTCCGTTCGCTAGTATTTTCAGATTAAAAGGACTTTCGTTTGCACCCTGTATACTGTACAGCTATACCCATACCCAACCATACGTTGTATAGTTTTTACAAAGTCTTATTATTCCTTTAGCAACGGTATTTTTTTAATAATACACTTACTAATTCATATATTATTGTACGGAACACTCTGTGAGCGAGTAATACTCGCACTTGACCGTTTATATATATATATATATATATATATATATATATATTTAATTATTAATATTATACATATATTATTAATATTATGCATACAGAAAAATTGAAAAAAAAAATGAATTTTGATGTTGTTTCAGAGAGAACAACCTTAAAAGTAGTGTTCGCTACAAACTGTATCCGTAATGTCGTTTACTTCTTTATTATGCACAGATTGTGTACTTACAAGGAAGGTCTCCATACGGGCATATTCAGAAAAATCTGAAAAAATTACAGAGTGTTCTTCTCATGTGGATATATATGTTTATAAAAATTTTTTTGGCGGAAACCCGATAGAACGTTCGTAAAAAAATAATAAAAATTACATTTATTTGGCAATTTATCATCGGTTGGCGATGAAATGAAATTACGAAAATTACTTTTTTATGTCGAATACTCTTTAAGATAAAAATGTTTCATATTGAACTTGTTTAAATAAATTTAATGTAAGTAACTTGCGTTTTGTCAGTTTTAGTTTAATTTAACTATAGTTTTGTCATATATGTATATTCATATATATTTATACTGAAAGTTAAATATCAAATTTTAGGAATTAAAACAAAATTAAAATAAATTAAAATTGTTTCAATATCTCAAAATTAAGTCCAATCGAGCACTGTCGATTCAATTTTGTTGCTATGGAAATGAAGAATTCTTTGATTTTGAAATGAATAACTGGTAAATAAATCTTTCCTTTATTTTGGAATACGCTTAAATATATGAAAGTATATTTTATATATGAAATTGTTTTTAAAGTAATAAAATTAAATAACAAGCAACATAAATATGTAATACGAAAAAAGGTATTTATTAAACTCTGTCATTGTTTATGTTTAAATACATTAAATACTTTTTGCACGCATTCTAAAAAACAATTAACGAACAATTTTCAGGTGCATTAAAATCGTTTGCTTTTGGCGAGGAAAAGTACTGCTCGCCAAATCAAGTGACGCTTTCGTCTTTTCGCGCCAAATACTCGAAATTTTTTTTTTACAGACCTTCCTACTGTAATTCCGCCGCTAAATTTGATTGATCTTTTATTACATACATAAGTAGTTTAATTGGTTTTTTTTTTTTCAAAATATTCTGAGTATGCCCAGTAAGGAGACCTTCCTTGTTAGATTAATATTTAGAAAACCTCAAACTTTGGGCTATTATTGCTCACGCGTCGTCATCTACTTCGTTTTTGAAACCGGCGTATTTACATCGAGTAGAAGTTCTACTTTCTCATTGAATGTTAGATTAAACAGAATAACGTTAGCTAAACCCTTTTTAATTATTATTTTTTAAATGTTGGTCAGCTGTAGACAGCTGGATCTTTTTCTCCCAAAGCGGCATTTGCAATTAAATCTATGTATGGTATCCAATTAAATCTATCTTCATCACTATCATTCAGATAAGGAAAGGTTCTGTTTGCTGTCTCCTTTAAGTAATTTACGAATTTTAGCTAAACGACGTAATGATTCACAATTGAATATACAGTAGAGTCCTTATATTCCGAATCTCGCTTAACCGAGTTTCAGCTTTAACTGAGTTATTTTCTTATGATGTACTGATGGCTTCTATTATTATGAAACAGCCATTATAATTGAAGGGTTAGTTAAAGATGAAAGTCTGTCGTAAAAAGTTAGAACTCTGATTTTCTGATCAGAATGGGGAAAAAATGGCCATACGTTTTTTTGAAAAAAAAATTCTATATTTAAAAAATTCTAATTTTTAAAATATACCCCCAGGGAATTAATATTTTAAATTTTTTTTCAGGGTTCTCTTCTAAATTGATGTCACTTTTTTTCTTAGTTGTCAAAATATTTCAAAAATCTCTGTATAGTTAATTATTTTATGTTTAAAAAAAAATTAACGATCTGTTAAAAAATTAACACTTCACATAAAATTAAGTATAAATTTTAGAAATGGTTTGACAATATAGAAAAAAAGAGAGCTCTTTTAAGAAGAGTATAAACAAAAAAAAAATGTTAAAATGTTAAATTTCCTAAGGAGATATTTTGAATATAAGAATGCGTCACATAGACACCCATAGACTTGAAATTACAAAGGGGAATTTTGAAACTGAGTGAGTAGCAGCCTTAAACCTCTAATGTCACTTTTAGCTTAAGATGTAAAACTAAGCTATACCACAAACTAGCTAACATTTTGTAACATTCGACTAAAAATCTGTAACATTATACAACATAAAAGACTATGCTATTAATAGGCTTTCAAATAAAACATAACTGGCGTCTGGAAAAAAAAATCAAAAATTAACGTTATTGATCTTATTTATGGCGGTTATATCAAGCCAATCCACAGGATTGTATTATTACAGCCCCAAGCATTGTCTCTTCTTATCACCATATACTGTCACTTTTAGCTCCGTACACTGCCTCATATTAGCCCTATAGACTATCTCGTATTAGATCCATCCACTGTCTGACATCAGTACCCTGAGTTTGATTGTTTGAAACGCAGGTTACAATAAACATATTAAGCAATTTTAAGGATCAAACGACCCACCATTTCTTACTGAATAAGGTCTATTAAAAACGTTATCTAAGTTTTTTTTTAAAGTGTTGTACTCCAAAAGGTTTCAAGTCTGATGGAAAAGATTTTCTCCCCCCAAAAAAGATAAGGTATGTAATGTATATTTTTCTGGATTTCTCTTTTTAGTTTTCCAATTTACTTGCAATGGATATCGATAAAATGATGTATTGTTTACTAAATACTTTTAAAGTCAATTTCATTACTATAGAAAATTATTCCTTTTTTTGTGTAACATATTAGCTTCACCTTTTGGGTGCCTCATATTTTCGATGTCTGATAGTATATATATATTTATTTAATTAATTATCACTACTTTTAAAAAATAATTTTGGTTTAGTATTTTTTTCCACTTGTTCATGTTTTATTTACTATTTAAATATGTAGAAATAAAAATGTATCCTATTGATGTTAATTATACCACTAATTATATTTTTGCTACACAAAACTTTAAATATAAAACAAAATACCTTTATTGATATAATTCTATAGAATAATTTACTTTTCGTTTCAGGTATTTATATTTCTTTACTACTTTTCTTTTTATAAACATTTCCCTGTAATGAAACAATGTCTGTCAAAAAAAAAAAAAAAAAAAAAAAAAAACTCTAGACTTAAATAGTCCATGTCTCTTTAACACTGTAGAACATCCTATTTTATAATCACGATAGGTAAGTAATAAAACTGAATCATTCAGCAGTATTCATATTTCCTTTTGAAATTATACATTATATTATTTTTTTCCATACCGTCATCTGACTTAAATAGCCTATAACTATTACACTAATCGTAATTGATACATTTTTTAAGATGCCGTGAAAACGTTAAAACCATTAAAAGAATTGCAAGAAAAATCGTTTTCAATTTCTTTTGAAAATTTCGAATTCTCTGTGCAGAAATACATTTAGTGACTTCACTATTCAAAATACGATATACTGAATTATGCTATTTCAGATAAATGAGAATTTAAGAGATCATTCGTGAGATATATTTAATAATTTCCTTCAACATTAATGCATGGCGTCACGAGAAACATTCAGAGGGACCTAATTTGATATTTCGATTGAAACTATAGCTTTTGTGAGACAGTAAACATCCCTTTATCCCCTTGAGATCCAAGCTCATTTTTTTAAGCAAGTTTTACGTTATTTGAGATTTCTGTTTCTTTTGAGTTTATAAAGCAATATACTTTTCATTTATAAAAAAAAAAAAAAATTAAAACACTTTGTTTTTTAGCGTGTCCAATGAAATGGACATTGGGTCTTAGTTCTGTAAAAAACATGTTATTGAATTGCAGGAATCTGAATGTAAAATTCTTAATAATTGACAAAAAATAATGACACGAAATTAAATTCGACAAAAATAATCATACAAAATTTAATTAGACACTAAATAATAATAATAAGAGTTTTAAAATGTTCATGACCCGTAAAGAATAAATAGATGAACCTGAAATTCAGTAGTCTGCGAATGTGCTTCTGCAAGTCAATTATTTTTTATAGGTAAATGAATATACAAATACAAGTTGCATTTCATGCACGCAACCTTATATTATTTTATACTTATGATAAGACGCTTCATAAGATTGAAAAACCAATTTTTTAGCGTGAAGTTCCTATTTCTTTCACTACAAACTTTGCTGTCATCAGTAGCGTATTTTTATCGTTTATACGTCTCTTCCAAGTATCGCATAAATTCAATTATCAAATAAAACTAGTTGGATGTGCCAATCCCAAAACTTTCTTCTATCTTATACATCTTAATATTTCAAAACCTATATACACATGTTAATACTTCAATATTATTAGTTCAATACTATACCAACTTTGATTTTCATCTTAAATTTCTGCTCAAGTCAATTAAACGGACTAAAAACGAGTTAATCTATATCATGATATTTGTTAAATTTATTAATTTTTCCATATTCTGTCGTTATCAGCTGTTTGCGAATAGCCGGCATAGCAGGAAGCGAGTTCCCGCCGCTGCATGAGCCGCCGATGCACAATAGAACTACGAAAAATCAAGAAAAGTATACAAAAATCGCTAGCACGGAGCCCCTTTACCGCGCAATATTTCCAAATTCAAGGAGAACCTGTTGACCAAAGCCAAAAACAAGCACAAACATTTTGGTTCAATTGTACGTATAATTTTATACGCTGTTCGATGGTACAATAATGAAAATGGCACAGAGATCGGAATTATAGCACCCCCTTCTTTCGGAATTTTTTCAAGTTCAGGGAGGACTTGTTTGCCATAGCCAGAAACATGCACAAAAAATTTGGTTCAATTATATGGATAACTTCATACACTTTTCGATGGTACAATAATGAAAATGGTACAGACATCGCAATTATAGTGCCCCCTTCCGGCAGAATTTTTCCAAATTCAGGGAGGACCTTCGTGACATGACCAAAAATAAACACATAAAATTTGGTTCAATTCTATGCATAACTTCATACACTTTTCGGCGGTACAATATTAAAAATGGCACAAAAATTATAAAACTTTATTAAAACTCCTATAAAACTTTTTTAGTGGAACGATTTTGTCCAACTTTACCATTAAATGTCTCTTAAAATATTTCTTCGATCTGAAAACTGTCTGCATCAGCGTGTTTATAAAAAAATTTCTGTATAATACTACCGATTTGCATATTTTTGTATGCATTATTTTTCTTAATATTAACGAAGAAAGACCTCCGGTCACAAAAAATTCAAAACCGGCGGCGGCGGCGGTGACAGCGGTAGTTACTTTTTTTTAGAATAGAGAGATACAGTTATCTTTAATTATATTTCTTTAAAATTGCGTTGCTAACTAAATATGATTAAACTTATTAATTCAATTACAAGTAGTATACTAACAGAAAAATAATACCTAAAATAGTTATAATTAATAAGAATAAAATGTAATAAAAGCTCAATTATAAATATCTATACTTACTAAATACAACAAAAATATGCATATATATTTCACTGAAAATCAAAAATTAAATTTAACAATGTACTTCTTAACAACAAGCAGTTTGTCAGTAAAATTATACATTTTTTAGGAGAATATTTAAATATATTTTTTTTTATTTAAGAAAACATATTATATATTTCTGCATCTATTATTTGTTTCAATACTGTGTTGATTTTGAAGTAAAAACTAATGAGTCTCTTCAGTATAAAAGAAGAGGCTAATATGAATAAAAACCACTGATGGAGACCCAACGTCCAATATAATGGACATAAAAAAATTGTTTATTCTCTAAAAAAAAATTAGATGTGTGTAGCATTAATATCAAAATACTTTTAAAAAATATATAAAATTAGTGTTAAAACTGTCTGCTTACCTTCAACAGTCTTTCTCTTGTTCGCTGCCACTTTCAAATGATTAAAATACATCTCTCGAAGCTCGTAGACGGGAAGTGCTGGGTTCAAACCCAATCGTGCCCGTCGGCCTAACCTTTCGTGGTTCTCTTAGAACCGTGGATTTCCTTGCATAAATACGGGTTAGGTTCCCTTAGAAAGACTGCACGGAGTACACTCCCTCCCTTAGGGCCTATATACCTCGTTCTGATAATTGGTCATCATCATAAACACAACCAAACATATTTAGCTGTATATTTTTTTTTTTTTTTTTCGGCATCCAGATAGCAGCACTAGACTATCTAGTTGTCGCGTAATCAACCGAACTCAATGGTTTTCAGCAACTTTATCATATATATTTTATTCTATTTGTTTATACTATTTTGAAGTTGTTGGCAACAATAGTTTTGTTTTGATAGAATTGTTTTGTATTCCAAAGATGTTGCTGGTGGAATGAATATATTTAAAAGATAAAGCCAAGCGATTTTTAATATTATAAATACGAGTTGGAACCCGTCTAAATTCGACGAATTAAAATGTTTAGAATGTAACAGTTAGATCGAATTTATAATAAATCTACAAAAATATTTACAATAAATAATTCATCTTTGGTTGTCTAACTCTTAAAACAAATTATGTTTTTAACCTAAAATTACGAAAATATTATTTTCACAAACTTCAACTGCTTAAATTATTGAAAAATTAAACTGTATTAGAATGTGTAATCAAGATGAGTAATTATGTTGAAGTTATCGATTGAGGCTCTTATGTTTCTTTTTAAGGAATGAAAAATCAGTAAAAAGTTTTTCGCTTTGTCACATCATAAAATTTTCCCCCATAAAACCTAAACTATACGTTATTTTCACATTCTCAAAATTTACATACGCACCACTCAAATTCACAATTTAAAAATATTTTAATGCACAATACATTATTAATGAATGTATTTCCAAACTTAAGGTCACGTTTGCCCGGTACAACTTTTCATGTGAACATTCGCACGAACTTTAAGTTCTAATCTCAGTACCCACGAAAATTTACCATTCAGAAATTTGCCTTTAGTTGCCATAGTATTGGCCATTTAGTATTGGTCAAATATTTAGTTTTATCAAGGAAAATGTTCGTTTTGTTTTAAATATGACATCATTTTTACTCACTGATAATTTTGCCTAGCATCTCAAACTCAATATCAGCATAATCTAAAAATATTGAAATACCTTCTTCAATCTTTTGATTTATGAAGAAGAATGTGTGTGTTTTTTTTTTTAATGGCTGACGTCATTTTCTGTTCAAAAATTATAAAAAAGTTACTTTTATTTGTAATGTGAAAATGGCACCAATAAGGATATAATCAATAAAAATAAATAAACCATGACTACTTTCCCTTTACTTTTAATAGGAATGGAGTACTTCAGTTGCCACAATTACAAAATTGGTACTAAAAACTATAAAAAAATTAATATCTCAAAAATAAATTGAGATAAAGCTTTCAAACAAATTACATTTAAAAGTATATTTTTTTCCATATACGACGGTGTACAAATTGAAACTGTGCGATGCTTAGAAGTTTAAAAATTTCCAGTAGCGAGAATTGAAAAACCGAAATTTCATTTCAAGTTTCAAAGTGTTGCCATTCGCAGAATGACGTATGCGTTACGCACAGATATGTTTGTCCTTTATAATATAGATAGGTCTCTATAGAATAAGGTAAATAGTAGTATTTTTTAACGAAACGTGTAAACGTTATAGTTTTTCAATTTGAATAGAGACATCTATTTTATGTTTATTAATTTCGTAGTTTTATTGAATTCCCAATCAAGTAAAGAACCACGAATGCCGGTGTGCATATTAGTTATCTGACACTAGTACACTGGTGTCCAAAATTAAGGACGAGTCGCAAAATTCTAACTTTTAAGTAAGCGAGTGCTCAAAAGGAAATAATATATTTCAAATAATTACTATCCTTACAGCGCAGCTAGTCCATATAGCGTCTCATTCATGTCACACATGGTCACAAGTGTCACAGTTACTACTATGAAACACAAAATAGGAAATTCCACACGTCTCATTCTGAGTCTCAGATGATCACTATATGTAATTCCACTGAGACGTCAATGTGGCTGCTGTTTTATGACGACTCTCCAGGTGACTTTACAATGTAGTTACATTGTGACTCTCATGTGACTGTCATTTTTAGACGAAATTTCAAAGTGATCATGAAAATTGCATTATGATAAGTCACCAAATAATATCACATTACAGTAACATGGTGACTTTTCACAAAAGAGTACAATGGTGACTTCACAGTAGTCTCTCTGTCACCTGAAAGTCATCATGTGCCTTTAATGTGACATTATTTGGTAAATTATCACAATGCAGCGTTCACGATGACTTTGAAATTGAGTCTGCAGATGACAGTCACATGAGAGTCACAATGTAACTCCATTGTAAAGTCACATGGTGACTCGTAACAAAGCAGCAGTCACAGTGACGTTCCAGTGGAGTCACATATAGTGATCATTTGAGACTCATAATAAGATGTATGGAATTTTCTATTTTTTTGCTTCAACGTAGTGAATGTAACACTTGTGACCATGTGTGACATGAATGAGGTGCTATATGGACTAGCTGTTCTGTAGGAATAGTAATTATTAGAATTATTTTATTTCCTTTTGAATATTCGCGTATTTGAAAATAAGCATTTTGTGATTGGTCCTTTATTTTGGACATCAGTGTATAAGGGACAGCAAGTATCTACAATTTCCAACTGAAATTAAGTATTTGATATTAAAAATAAAAATGTCCAATAGAAGGGCCTCAGGAGGTAAACGCAAAGTTTTTTTTTTCGTTTTACATTGAAAACCCACTTATACAATCAATATGGTTATTTATTACAGTAAATTTGATTTTTGTTGTAAAATTTTGCGTTTGAAAAATTAATGCGAGAATGGTACGTGTTACAAGCAGTTTGTAAAAATTATATTTGGAAGTTGCGACATTACATTCGACACCTTCGATAAACTACAGATTTTGGAAAATGTTAAAAATAGTAATATTATACTAAAAATAAAATTAGCAACTGAATATGGAAAGTATTTCAAATTATTATTTATTAAAATAAACCCCATGATTATAAGTTGAAAATAAGAACTCAGATTTAGAATAACAATAACAACCAATGCTCTTTTGCGATAAACGATAGGAAGCGATATAAAAATGAAAAATTAAATTCCGCAATTTCGTCTTCTAAAATTTACATTAAAGAATACATTTTCAACAAGGCTTATCACTTCGATCAAACTGCTCCATTAGCTATTCTAAAAATTTTTCAATTCCAAAAATGACTGGAATATAAATTCAAATTCTTACACTAAAATCTCGAGATCGACGCGTAAACTTTAGTTCTAAATCTTTTTAACTGCGTGGGATTTGTGATTGTAATGAACACTTTATTCCAAGTACTAGAAATTAATATTTTAAAAGTCATAACGCATTCTGCATAAAATGTTAGTTTTCTCGGCTGCACACACTCAGCTATCTTAGCAGTTACATAGTTTTATAGCTCACAGGCTATCAAAGCCTTAGAGTTAATGTGCCCGCAGGTTCTGTATATGTGTATACATGTACGTATGTATGTACATAATGAGATAACTCTTGATAGATATAGCCTATTTTCTTCAATTTTTTTCTAGATTCATTCTGACAAGACGCTTCTCTGATTAGCTT
The DNA here is from genome assembly GCA_963932465.1 of Maratus speciosus. Taxonomy (NCBI): domain Eukaryota; kingdom Metazoa; phylum Arthropoda; class Arachnida; order Araneae; family Salticidae; genus Maratus; species Maratus speciosus. Next base: position 70,944,423 of record OZ010790.1, read on the forward strand.
GGGGGTGGGGGGGGGGGTCATTGGTTAGGTATAAACGGGGAAACGGGGATTAATCCTCCCTTTAACTTTAATAGATAGGTTTTTCATGCAGAATTATCAGATTCGCTTCAAATTATATATACCGGTTAATTTTGATAAAGCGCTTCCCTTATTAGATTTGGAGGTTCATTGATTAAGTTTAAAGGGGTGGATGGGAGGCTAATACACCCCTTAATTTAGATAAATGTGTTTTTCTATCGATTTGCATCAAATTTGGTATACCGGTTTTTTTCTGATAAGGTGATTACTTCCCTGATTAGATTTGGTAGTTCATTGGTTAAGTATAAAGCTGTGAACGGGGGATAATACCCCCTTAATTTAGACAAATGTGTTTTTCTATCTGATTTGTTTCAAATTTGGTATACCGGTTTACTCTGATAAGGCGTTTCCCTGATGAGATTTGGAGGCTCATTGGTTAAATATAAAGATAGGAAACAGGGGGGGGGGGGATCATCTCCCCTTAACTTATTTTTGAGTAACATTTTTTAGGGGCATTATTCTTTTAAATAAGAATATAATATGCAATTAGTGTGAATAGCCTGTGAGCTCTATGCCGTCTGTTTAAATGGGCACTTTTCTTTTTATTATATTATTGAAGAAACGACGCAGTAAATTATACTATTACACTATGTAAACCACCAAGTAAATGATAATTCTGCCAGATACATAAAAAAATGGCAGACTGTATACATCACACTCTCACACAGTTATATACCGCCAAATACCTTCATAAATTGAAGTAACAACGTCCTCGGCACAAAATAATTAACCAAGAGTAATTTTTTATGTTTATGTTCCTCCTATAGTATTTAAAACCCTACTGTAGATAATGAAACAGAAATTTAAATGAAAATACATTTACACTGCAAACGAGAATGGACATAAAATATTTATGTTCTATTTTTTACGAATTCCAGTCAGTAAGTAGGTTAATAAAGCCAATAAAAAAAGGAGAAACAATGATACATACTTGACAAACATTTTTATTTATATACCGTGTGAGCCAGAAGTCCGTTAAAATTTTATAAGCTTATAAAAAAGAGGTGGAAATTATGATAAATGAGTGTGGTTTGCAAGAAAGGACTCACAAGGTAGTTGGATTTTTTTTAGGAGAAAAAAAAATAGTTAAAAAATCACATGCAGAGGGCGCTGTCGACACGAAACACAATGAACAAGACAACAATACGCTCCTTGCATTTGTTCTACCAATAACAAATGTTCAACATGACCTCCAGAACATTCTACGATGCAACCAGGTAGTGTCGTAGTACCTGTTTATTGTGTTTCGGGTCGTCAGATCACTCTACATGTGATTTTTAACTACTTTTTTTCTGCTAAAAAAATCCTTTTTTGTGAATTTTCAAAGTTTTAATGATATTTTGTTTCACCTGGTATATAATCGCCATTTACATTGATATATTTGTCCCATCTCTTAATGAGTTTTCCAATACCTGCTGCATAAAACTCTTTAGACTGCTCTCTCAGCCATCTATGTACCTCACATTCAAACTCTGCATCAGTCGGCTGTAGGCTAAACCATGTGATCAAACTATTGCAGTTGCTGCGAAGTATATTGTTGTTCGTCTGTCAGTCTAACCATTTCCTCAATCTTCTGCGCTGTTTCTTTCGTCGCAATCTCAACAGGACGACCACTTCGTTCGTTGACAACAATTTTTGAATGCCCCTGCTCATCTTCTACAACTGTTGTCTCATAAATTCGAAATTAACATCTGACAAATTAATAGCGCTGCCAACTATTGGCATACTTGGAAACAATTCACTACTAATTTCCGACATCTCATATAGGTTTGTAACCTATTTACTGACTTTCCCTCGTATATTATTTACTTCCACTTCCCTTGTCTGATACCATTATACTATTTTTACTCTTCGAATTCGTAAGAGGTTGAGTCGTTGCTTTAGATTAATAATCTTTTATCACGAGTAATTAGATTTTAAGTTTTCTTTATACATTCCATTTACTCGTACAAAAATGATTTTGTTCATTTTTTTTGTTCGAATTATAATACATCAGTACATACTATTCGAACGAAAATTTTATAAAATCTCCAATGAAATTAATTGGGTTTTTACAACAATATTTTGGAAATAAAATAATCAGAAACATTTTATTGTGAATAAGTTAGAATGTAAACTGAAAACAGAAACTTATTCGAAAAATTTAACTTCTCAATATGTAAACAAAAGTTTAACATGTTGAGTCTTGCAAGCAAATATTTTAAATTTCATTAACTTATTTTCTTATCTATAATTTTATTTTCCAAAATAGATGTAATTTTCTTATCTGGCAAACAAGGAATGGCAAATCTTTGTCCAGAAATTAAATTCCAAAACTTCAAATTTGTGTAAGTAATAGACCTGTAGTGAACCGCCTAAACGCTTGTCAAGAATTTGAAACAATTCTTAGAAAAAGTTTCTATTCTTTTTTTTTTTTTTTTTTTTTTTTTTTTTTTTTTTTTTTTTTTGAGAGTTTGTAAGATTTTGAAATATTGAAAATAAATGACACGAATTAATAAAGAGGTTTGATAATATGTAAAGATAATATTTGTTTAAATTTTTTATGTAAAACTTTGTATTTTATTTGCATTTCTTAATAAAATCTTAATAAAATAGAAAATCCGCCAATCCTTAAAGGATGTGTGGTCAAGTGGTTCTGCTCTCGAAGCTGGTAGGCGGGAGGTGCTGGGTTCGATCCCAATCGCTCCCGTCGGCCTAATCATTCAGAGTTTTCGTGGTTTTCTTCGAATCTTGGTTTTCCAAGAGTAAATAAGGGATAGGTTCCCTTAGGAAGACCACCACGGAGGGCGCTCCCTCGCCCTTAGGGCCTATATCCCTCGTGCTGATAATTGACCGTCATAAACACAACCAACCAACCTTAAAGGATGGCTGTGTTTCATTCCTTCTCTCGTTTATAATTCCAACTTATTCCTTCTCCAATTTAAAATAGGAGAACTTTCTTTATTATGGTCACAATAGGTCAAAAAATTTTCCCCTTTCCTACTACCAAATACATTATTTTTTTGGTTTTTATGGAATTTGATTTTTTATCTTCTGGGCTAAATATTCTAAAGTCATAAGAACTTTTTATGTTAAAATAACTTCGGGATGGTAAGCAGCTCTTAAAGGTTTAAAACTGTTGTTATGCATCATGAGCATTTAATTTTTTATAAATTTATAATTTCTGTGTACGAAAATTCCTTGGTTACTTTAATATGCCAACAACTGTAGATGAATATAATATTATTAGAGTAAAATGAAAAGTTTTAGTAAATATCTCATAAAAAAGGTGAAAATATTTCTCTGAACATTAATTAGTAAAATCAAGTAAAGTTTACATCATAAATGTTCTTAAAACTTGCAATAAAGATTCAACTTTGGAAAAAATTATTTATGCATGTACTCGTAATGTATGTATTGCAAAATTAAAAAAAAAATCGCCAAGGTTTACTTTATTCTATGTAAATTTCCCTTTTAATAATATTCCATATCTTATTTTGTCTTATTAAATTAAAACCCTATTCTTAAATTAACCTATTAATCTCCATAGGTAATGATATAAGATCTTAACACATCTAATAATATTTATTCCAAATTTCATAAATCTATAAATAGAGTTAAATACTTATATTACGTTAATGAAACACTTTTATTATTTAAATCCCTATAAAAATTCACTTTTATTTCCCAGTAAATTAAACTCCTCTAAATTCTTTATTTAATTGCTAAAATATCATAATTCATAATTTATCCAGTCTGAAACATCAATTTTCTTAAAATCATTCTTTTATAAAGGTCTCTACTATAATATTCGAATGTTTTAATATTAAAAATTATTCTGCGGCAATAAATTCATTTTTGTTTTCCGTTAAAATTATCGTCTGGCGGGAAAAAATCTATTTTTAGCTACAATCTCGATCGCAGGGATTAATTTGTATTTACACCTTGTACATCTGGTTAGAAGATAAAGAAGGTTCTAGAAGAATGTTTCCGCTCTAGGATGTTGACTTACTTTGATATTATTCCACCGGAAATAGTAATAAATCCCTCTAAAAAGTGATTATGATTGGAAAAATAGGAATCGGTTGACCTGTATTATAAATTTGAGCCGATGAAGTTTAATACAGACCCGCAGCCAGATACGGTGTGTATACTGGCTCACATAAGTGTATAGAAGGGTGTAGTGTTGTAGACAGAGAGTAAGAATGTGGGAGAGAAGAATGAGATTACTGTTTGGAAGGTCGACTTCGAAATGGAAGATTTATTCAGACTTCGAAAGTTGATGGAAAGTTCCCTTTTTCTTCAAAAATTCCGGTTACCACATTGAAATGATCAATCAATAATCTTTTTATCATCGATTACTTCGAGCATTTTCTCAAATGAATATTCCTGATAAATGTAAATTTTGGATAATATTACATTTGACTGCATCATTTATGAGTTTCGTCTGTGTTCTTCTTCGCATGACCAACCGGCCAAAACCTGTGTGACTTAATTCGGAAAACCAGGTAAGTAAATGATTTTCGCCAACCGCTGTTCCACCACGTATATTTAGCGTAAACTTAAATATATTAAAAAGTGTAATTATCTATGAATTATATAACGTTTTGAAAATAGGCTTACAAAAACAAAACTTTGTTAAAATGACTATATTTTTAACTAGACCTACATTGATCCTAAAACCCGTCCATTCGTCGATTTTATGCGTGGGATTTTTGAAGGCAGTTTACGGGGTCACATGATCAATAGCAGAACAAACAAACCGCTTTTTAGTAGAACATCTGCTATGACATGATCATTTTAAATTTTATTAATAAATAAACACTTGTTTGCGATGAAACTTCAATTCCTATGTTTAAATATGTTCTTTTCACCAGTTTCATCTTTCGTAAATACAAATAGACGCCAAAAATATTAATAAACAGACAACATTATTTACGTATATTTAAAAGAAAAACCCCGAAATGTTGTTCTGCTCTCCCACGCCATCTGCCGGCACACTCCGGATAAACTCAACACGCTTTTTTGAATGGAAAGTCAGCAAATGGTCGGGTCTTTAGGATCAATGTAGGTCTAGATTTTTAATAAAAGAAAATGAGACGATGATTATATTTAACGCGTTGATCACCCAGAACGAAATTGAAAACTTATTCGTAACTACCCACACTTCTTCTTTTGCATTTGTTTTCTCACAATAAGCCCCTTTTTTCTTCATAATTCAACAAGGCCTTGGCAATCTTGTGACATCATTATTTAACATGCAGGGCCTTATTGTCTCATAACACTACAAATATTTGGTACACAATGCTATGACACCATAATGTCTCACAAACTAATACTGGATTTTGGTTAAAACACCTGTTCTAAAAATTAATTTTATATTAAAAAATAGATCAAAATCAATTTTATTTAGACATTTTAGTCGAAAACAAGTCCGCGATTTTGTCTCATCTGGACAAAGTCAAGACTTCACCACGGTGTACTTTACACTAGTCTTCTTTCCTGCAAATCCCTTTGATTACCTTTCATGTTGGCAGTCCTGAGCACGTAATTCTGTCATTTAACCGACAGATCCTGCTGCAGAGAAATCAGCAAAACAATCAAGAGCATGCTGGACGTGCCTGATGTGCCGTATCTCATCTATGTCTGACAGTGTCTGGTCTCGTGGGAACTATTAGATCATACGGACTCAGTGTACGGTGAATAGAAAACTCGCATGTGACCATATGAATTCGGCTTGCGGTTAACGTGTTAAATCTAATGATAATGTAGATTTCACGCCACACAATTTTCTGTAAATTTTATTAAATTTTATTAAAACTTTACATGTAGATTTATTAAAATTTTAAGTAATTACTTTTATACGTTTGACTTAATTTCATATAAATAAGAATTTATATGAAATGATATGAAATGTATAGGATATGGCTTAATTATTTTGCCTTTTACATTTATATGAACAGAAGATTGGATAATAGTGAGTTAATGAATTTTGCGCAAAATTTATATCTCCAGGGGTAAAAGATTCACTCTTTAACAATTCCATTTAAATGCAATGATCTTTCTTGTCCAAATATCACATTCGCACAAGAAAAAACACATTATCAGTATGGAACTCAACAATTTAACTCGTTTTTTAACTTCCAATACCGGCGATGACGGTCAATTTAATTATATTGCGTTAATTCATAAGTTATTAAGCGAGGGGTAATAGTTTGAAATGTAGAATTCTCATGCATCTGTTATTGTTACATTTATTTAGGGAAAGTGATAAATTCACAAATAAACGATCAAGTGCGAAAATTATTCACGCTCAAAGAGTTCCGTACAATAAATATATGAATTATTAACTGTAGTATAAAAAATCGTTGCTAAAAGAATAATAAGACTTTGTAAAAAAAACTGTACAACGTAATGTTGGGTATAGCTGTATATACTAAGAAGAGTATAAATGGGTATACCATAAAAGTTCAAAGAGATATAAAGCCTAAATAAAATCAAATATTGCTATTCTTTATAACTCTTTTTTTTTTAAATCTTATCCTAATCTGTTTATGACGAACTTAATTTGGTTCTGACTATTAAAGTAGTGAATATTTAAAATTTCGTTTGGCATTTCATAAAACTAAAATCAGCGTAGTAATAATCTTTTCTTTTTACAGTGTAGCTAAAACAAAACACTTGTTCAAAGTTTAAACTTGGAATTGTGCTAATCGCGCTTCGAAAGGAGGTCGCAAAGTTGCAACGTCGCCTTGGTCCATGCCGCGTTTTTCCAGATGGGTTTTTTATAAAATTTAACGACTCGGGAGGCGTATTGAGAGAGCCACTCAACGAAATCTAGTCACGAATCCCATAGTATTTATGTCTTTAATTTTAATTCAATTAGTCTGTTTTTAACAATTTGATGTTTATTAGTTTTATAATGTTACTGAGAATTGCATAACACAAATATGTTATTAAAAGTTTTTATCTAGGCTTTAAAAGCCGATGATGCATAGACTACGCCATCACCTGTCAGTTGTCCAAACCGTCCGTGTCTTTAAAGGTTAATATGTCGGCTAATTACCAACCTTTTTTTTTTCGAAAATCTTTATCAACAATGCTTTTATACGTCTGCTAGGATAGGTACCTTTAGCGGTCCTCAACATTTTAGCTGAATGACCGAGAATCGAAATTTGTGTGTAACGGAAAAATGCGCTTTTCCAAAAAAACTATGTGACTTGGGGTTATCCCTATAATTTTCCTGCAAGGTTTAAAATAAAGTCTACTACCTCTAATTTTTTCATAATTTTAGTTTCAGTAGATTCGGAAATCGATGTGGGGGGAGGACGTATTTTTTAACTATATTTTCGACGATATCTCTGAAAATATAATACATAAAATTGAAAAAAATGCATTTTTTAGTTCCGCGTTCCGAAAGCTTTCCAAAGATTCCCCCACACGATATACAAAGAAACGATTTTTTTCCAAGTAACTTAATTAGCCCTTCTACATTTCCCCCCAAATATATATGTGAATGTTTAGTAATCTGTAAATATGTGGGTCAATAGTCTTTATTACTTTCCCCAATTTGAACGTTCCACGTTCCATGTTTTACGAGTAAAATTGGATATGACAGACGGACAGACAGACACAGGAGTGATCTTATAATGGTTCCGTTTTAACTTTTTAACTACGGAATCCTAATAAATGAATAATTCTTTAAAATTAAATATAATAGTATAAATAATAATAAGATTTAAACTGTTAGCCGAGATAACAAAATAAATCTTACTTTAAATAACTAGGGAGCTCTGGCCCATACGAGCTACGCTCGTCAACCCCCCTTCCGACACCGCAGACTCTAACAGCACGATAATTTGATCGGCTTTAAAAAGATTTCGGAAGATTGAATTATAATTTGAATCTGAGAATTATAATCTGACGTAATTTTCACCAAACTTTTCTTTTTCTTTTTAATATTCACATGAAAATACTTTTGTTAGAAATGAAATATTATGATCATCTTAAAATATCAAATAAATGTCTCGAGCAATTTTTAAATTTAAACTGTTTGGCAATATTATTTTTAGTTCGTTTTATATAATAAGTGTAATGTGACGTAAATGTGACGTAAATTCTCTATTTAAGACTTCTAACGCATGTTTATGAATTTATTATTTTACAATACTAGGGGGCTCCGCCCCCTACGAGCTACGCTCGCCAACCCCCGTTCAGGGACACCAAAATCCAAAAAGCACGCTAATTTGATCGGCTTTAAAAATATTGAATTAAAATTTAAAAAAAAAAAAAAAAAAACAATAGCGATCTCTCTGTAAACGGGTTTCCATTCGTTTTTCTTGGATTGGGGATTTTTAAGACCATATCTGCTGCTGTTAAAAGATACAATGGCTGTTTTAGTATTTAATTAAAAAAATACTTAAACATTAGAAAATAAGCTAATGTAAAATGAATTAAGTAAACAGTGTCATTGTCTCCCGGTATTTTTTAACAGCGCTATAAGATAGTTCTTTTAAATAATTTATTTTATGTTTAATGTATCGTTTTACATCTGACGTAATTTACACAAAAGTTTTATTTCTCTTATTAATATTCACGTGAAAATACTTTTGTTGTTAGAAGGAAATATTATTTGCGCTGTCTTATAATTCACGATAATAGTTGAAAATATTATCTCAAAATATGAAGTAAATGTCTCGCGCAGATATATTTTTTAATTTAAATTGTTTTGCCATATTTTTTGGTCATTTTAAATATGACGTAATTTCCTCCATTTACAGGTTTTAACGCATAGTAATGATTTTTTTATTTTAACATTTTGTTTCTCTTTTAAAATTCCAGTGTAAATATGGTTCTTATGACGCAATTTTCCTGCTTTTAACATGTAATCATTTTATTCTAATTTTAATTTTTTTTTCTGTTTACAATAGTCCCGTGCAAATAAATTTTTAATTTGAAGTAAACATTATTGTTTGCGCAGTTTATACAGTTGGCAACAATTTAAATTAATAACATTTTTTAAATTTGTAAAAAATATCTCTCGAAATACTGAAAATTTGAATTTAAAATAGAAATAAAACCTCAAAAAATAGTCAAATAAAAAAAATAAATGCAATCTGCACACCAGGAACTTATAACCTATAAAATGATCTAAAAATGATTAAATTCTCATGTATAGTTTTTGCTCCAATAAAACTTTTTTAATGGAACGATTTTATCCAACTTTATCATTAAATATCTCTGAAAGTAATTCTTCGATTTGAAAACTGTCTTCATCAGCGTGTTTATCAAATATTTCTTTATAATACCACCGATTTCCATATTTTTGTATACGACAGTTTTTTTTTAATTTTAACGAAGAAAGGCCATGCTCAAGGCATACTTAGATACTACTACAGGTAGACTGATTTGAGTTTAATGTATGAAGTCGCTCGCCAGAGGACTCTGATACCCTGCCCAAAATTGAATTTTGACTTTGACCGTAACTGAAACAACCTGGGACGGGTAGATATGTAAACAAACACCAAAATTACGTCATGTCGCCATGGTTACGTTTACAATTCTGCTGACATTCCAATCAAGCTTAGAAATGACAGCTAATTCGAATACAGCTGTTAAGGGTTATTATAAACTGTCCATATCAATGTGAATGTAAAGTTCTATTTATTTAAGTAACTAATATAATGTGTTTCTCTTTAAAACTGTTAAACCAACACACATAAAAATATATAAATAAAAGAAAAAAACACATGCTTAGTCTAGTCTAAAACATCAATGTCACAAATTTATTTGGTACCACTTAGTTATTCCGTCACCCAATTTCGCAAATTATATAAATCGCCAAACCACTCGCCAAATTATACAAATTGACATAATTTTTATTTTAAATAACGAAAGAACAAATAAATTAATATAACATTAATAAATATACTAATAAAACGTCGAAATAAAAATAACTTGATGACATAAACACGTGTAACTTGCTTACAGTCAAGTGAATGTGGCATTTAATATCAAGCATTATTGGCATTTAATCTTATAGTTTGGTGATAGATTTTTGGTCGACGGGATAACTAAGTACCATTTATTTACTATTTTCACTGCTGAAACAATAACACTGATAGAATTTTTTTTAATATATTAAAATACTCATAAAATTCCTTGTAATAATTAATAAATTACATTTATTAAGTAACAAATAACCTTACATGATTTAATCAAAATTGCTTGGATAACATAGAATATTGCAACAATATTTAAATCCGTGATCACCATTTCTTTCTCTGATTAAAAATAAGAATATTTAATGTTTAAGGAAGATCGGCTTTTTTTTTCTTCTTCTTCTTGGTTCGAGCGATATTAAAAACAAATATTTTACTGGTAACAGTAAATTAATGAAAAATAGCTGCTTCAAGTCAGTTATGAGAACTGTAGTTTGATAAAAATCAAATTTTATTTTTAAAACGTGTATATGAAACCAAGCTATTTTTATATAAATACGGGACATTCAAAAAAGAATAACAGAACCGGCATTTTTCATGAATGAACCAAACGATCAAGGTAAACAATAAATAATTTAGCTAATCTTAAAAGTATGTGTAACACTAAAATGCTACAATTTGTGTAAAATAGCCTTTTAAATCGAAGGAAATTGAAGAATATAAATGTTTAATTTATTACATGAAAATACGATCAATGATTCTGAAACCTCGACGATGAGAAACAAGCTTCTATCTGCGCAGGTTATAAATGTAAACAAAGAGCACGTTGTGAAGTTTTGGTTCAGGGTTTGAAGTTGGATCCGACTTCACTTTTTCGGCGAAATGCGCGGGCCGTTATATATCATAGTAGGCTATGGCCATGCTTAAGCCAAGACTCCCTTATCATAAAACAGACTTGACAATCCGGAGAAAGTCTATGGGTGAAAATGTCCCCGATAATTGCCAACTTAGTAGCTGACTTTGTCCCGTAAGTTACGCCACCTGGTGTATACTCCTGGTAATACTCCATAAACAAATGCATAGTAAAAAATTGAAAATGTTGTGTTATTGGCAAAATTGTATAAAATATTTTTCGAATTCCAGTAAAATAAAGGCGTAAAAAAAAAATATTTCGCACAATTATGTTCTGGCTTTAAAAAATGAAACATATCATAAATGAAGATTTAAATATAAGATTTATTGATATTTTTTCAGGGTACTTGTTAGTTATCCCGTCGACCAATTTCGCCAAATTATATAAATCGCCAAACTACTCGCCAAGTTCTACAAATTGACACAATTTTTTATTTTAAATAACGAAAAAACAAATAAATTAGTATAACATTAATAAAAATACAAATAATCTGTCGAAATATTGGTTTTATTGGCCATTATTGGCATTTAATATTAAAATTAATTAATTTATGGCAAACCATTATTGGCATTTAATCTTGCAATTTGGCGACAGTAATTTGGTCGACGGGATAACTAACAAGTACCATTTTCAGTATATAGGACTTTGCGGGTTATTTTTTTTTAAATCTTGGCATAATTTGGGATTCGGAAAGAGCGATTTGTTGCCGATTGATATAAACAGTTATGAAAACAAAACTTATGAACTGTCAGCTTGTTTTATAAGAATTTACGGAACAGATGCCCATATTGGCGCGATTTTTTTCCGACGCCAATTTTGCGAAATCCTCGTTACCATATCATCTATATCCGGATAACCATATCAAGCAAAATAACGACACTTTGGTGCCAGTTAAGTATCCGGTGCGTATATGACATTTACGCCAGAAAAAAATCGCGCCAATATGACATATGTGCCGAATTTACATGTATAAATTTAGTTTCTAGATATTATTATTGTTTTTTATATATGATTTGTTTACATTTGTATATAAAATAGATAAATGCATTTTTTATATTAAATAAATTGTACAAATATTGGAAAATATTGCTTCTTTATGTGAAACAGTGAATATGCTTCCAGAAATTACGTTGCCAAATTTTCTTCTCTCGCCAAGGCCCCTATACTTGAAAAATACCGATTTATTATTATATAATGTAGTATTAGCTAATGTTTTGTAATCTGTTCCACAGTCAAAGTTGACTGCAAAAACGCGATGCTGGAATAATGTGGTATCAAGTATACGGTTTAAAAATAAAATTAATTTTGCGCCAAACTACACTTACGCCAATTGGCTCTAGGTCTGATTAAGGAAGAATACTCAAATTAAGATTTACAAACACCAAAATCGTAGCATGACAAGAATACGGTATTTGCGGAAAGTTGAGGGACATGTATAAATTTAAATGATTATTAAACTTTATTTTTCCAATTTTTTAAGTGTTTATGACTTCAGTCTGTTTTTTTTTTTTTTTTTTGTGTGTGTATCTATGCGTGTTTTAACTTTGATACATTTTAATAAAACTTACATAACATATGTGAGTTAAAACAAGGAAATTAATTACGCACCAAACTATGCCCGCCAAGATATGCCAATTGGCTGTGGAGCCAATTATGAAACTTTCCATAGATTAATACATACAAACTTTATATGAAAAAACAGTGAAGCTTTCATCTAAAATATGTTAAACTGCAATGATCGCCCATACCTTTAAAAATAAAACAAATGAGAGGCCAATAAATAAATAAATGAGACTGTTCATTGAAACAAATTGAAGGAGCGATGTTAAATTAATGCTGTAAGGTGAAATTAATTGTGAAAAGAAAAGAAATAGCAGAAATAAAATAAATCACATATTTGAAAATATAAAAGAGAAAATGAAATATTTTACATTTTCCGGATCTAGATGCTATCCATTTATTTCAATAACTAATATCACTGAGAAATTCATGGTAAAATAATTTTCTTTCCTGATTATTATTATTATTATTATCATCATTTATTTACATAACGGAATACAGATGTAAACATTTTTTTGTTTAACAGTAAAATAAGTTCATTTTTTAAATAAAATGGCTAGAACATATGAAAATTTTAAGATTAACAACTATCATTTGCAAGCTACAAAGAACATCGTAAAGAAAATGGTAAAAGACAAATGGAAAACAAATTAAAAAATATTTCTGTTTCTCACGTTAGATGGTGCTAGTCACGGTAAACCATGTGGTTTCTAACCACGTGTACAGCGGACAAAGGAAACTTAGCGATTGCGAGGCCTGCTATTTCGATAAGGAGGCCTTGGCTTAAGCATTTAAATTGGATGAGTTCTACCCGGAATATCTACGCAGATTTCCATTGGTCCATTTCCAAATCAAAACTTTTTTTTATATATAGAAGGATTCTGTCTCTTTTTAAAATTCACGTGTAATTATAATTTTTATGACGTAATTTTCAATGAGTTCCTGCTTTTATATTTTCTGTTTATAATAGTCACGTGTAAAATAAATTTTTAATTTGAAGTAAACATTATTGCTTGCGCTGTTTATACAACTGGCAACAGTTTAAATTAATAACATTTTCTAAAATTTGTAAAAAAATATCTCTCGAAATGCTGAAAATTTGAATTTAAAATTGAAATAAAACCTCAAAAAATGAGTCAAATAAGAAAAATAAATACAATCTGCACACCGAGAACTTATAACGTATAAAATGATCTAAAAATGATTAAATTCTCATGTATAGTTTTTGCTCCAATAAAAGTTTTTTAATGGAACGATTTTGTCCAACTTTAGCATTAAATATCTCATAAAATAATTCTTCGATTTGAAAACTGTCTGCATCAGCGTTTTTATCAACAATTTCTCTATAATACAACCAATTTTCATATTTTTGTATGCAACAGTTTTTTTAATATTAACGATGAAAGGCCATGCTTAAGCATTCAAATTGGATGTGGATCTTCTCAGAATATCTAAGCAGATTTCCATTGGTCAATTTCCAAATCAAAACTTTTTTTTCTATATAGAAGGATTATATTTAAACAAGGGAACTCTGCCCCCTGCAAGCTACGCTCGCCAACACCCCGTTCAGACACCGCATAATCTAAAAACACGCTAATCTCATCAGTTTTAAAAATAATAGAGAAGATTGAATTATACTGAAAAAAGCTTTGCAGATGCAGTCCCTGTTACCGGGTTTCCATTCAATCCCCTTTGATTGCAAAAATTTAAGGCCGAATCAGTTTCTGTTAAGACATCCAATAATTATTTTCGTGGTTGATTAAAGAGGATCAGTTAAACATTTGAAAAGAAGCTAAAATAAAATGAATTAAGTGTACAGAGTCTTTGTCTTCCGGTATTTTAAAACAATATCTATAACAATAGCCAAAGTCATGTGACTATCATCAACAGTTCCGGGTGAACAACTTTGCTTTTTATATCCCAGGTGCCATTTTGGTACTTTAATGTTAGCCAGGTACAGGTGATAAGTCGCCAAATATTATTCTATCTCCATTATTTCATCTATATTATAATAGTCCAAATCATGTAACTGCCATAACTAAATACACTCAGATCCCTCCATATTCATATGAAAGTTTGGCCCAGACATCATAAACGGCCCCATATTGGCGCGATTTTTTTCCGACACTAATTTGGGGAAAACATCAACAGCATAAACAAAAACATCCGGTTTACCAAACCAAGCAAAATAACGATACTATGGCGACAGTTAAGTACCCATTGCGTATATGACATTGGCGTCAGAAAAAAATCGCGCCAATATGGGTCCGTATATGACATCTGTGCCGAAAGGTTTCCATTTTGATAAAAAAAAAAGAAAAGAAATCGAATGAAACTACATAAAAGTTGCAATGGTCGCAAAGAATTCTTGGTACTGTTACGCTAGCCGAGTGCAAATCTCGCCAATAGCTTCTTTTCAACACTCGCCAGTTAGCATTTTTTTTTTCGAGTGGTAAATTAAAACATTGCTTTGAAGTTGAAGTTTAATGTCATTGTTTGTTACATCATTTAAAATTTAGTCAGATGTCGTATACGCACCGCGTTTGGCGTGATTATTATTATTATTATTATTATTATTATTATTATTATTTTTTTTTTTTTTACGAAAATTTGGCGAAAACCTCGTTTTCGAATACCAGTTACATATGTATTATTGGTACTACTTAGTTATACCGTCGACCAAAAATCTATCACCAAACTATAAGATTAAATGGCAATAATGGTTGATCGTAAATGTCACATTCACTTGACTTTAAGCAAGTTACATGCCTTTACGTCATCAAGTGATTTTTATTTCGACGTTTTATTTGTATATTTATTAATGCTATAGTATTTTATTTGTTCTTTCATTATTTAAAATAATAATTATGTCAATTTGTATAATTCGGCGAGTAGTTGGACGATTTATATAATTTGGTGAAATGGGTGGACGGAATAACTAAGTAGAACTGTATTTTTTAATTATTTTCTATTATTTTTAAAAGAAAATAACCAAAAAACATAATTAACTATAGAACAAAATAATACATGTAATTAAAAAAAAAAAAGAAATAAAGTAAATAAACATTTATTATTAAATAAACAACAATAACCGGTTTACCATGTCAACCAAAATAATGCCATTCTGTCGCCGGTTAGGTACTCCGGTCCTTATATGACATCTGTGCCTACTATTTTTCTTTTCGTTTCGTTATTATTATTATTATTATTATTATTTTTTTTTTTTTTTTAAGAAGGAAGTGAAACCCATTTATTTTAAATGGTTCAGTTTGTATTAAATAAAATGATAATGTAATACAAATTGAATTATGAATAAAAGTAACATGATACATTTCTTAGCATACGTTTAAGGGAGGCAAAACTGGTCGCCAAATTAGTTTAATATAGTAACCTTTTCTAAAATATGAAAAAAAAAATCTGTTATGATTAAAATTTGAGTTGCCATCATTAGAGAAAAGTATATAAAATTGGTAAAAAATTAATATTTCGAAAACTAATTCGAATTGAAAAATTCTAATGCCAGCTTTGAGATCCTCGGATCAATATGGATTTTTGGTGTTAATTTCATCGCAAAGTATTCCGTATTTTAGGAGAAATCGCCGTGAAACACAATCAGTTGTTTAATCAGTCGTTTCATAGAATCGTTACATAAATTCGTTTCATAATATCCGTTTCAATAGGATTTTATATACATAGGGTAGGTAATATTAGTCAAAAGTATGAAAGCCTAGATGTTTTCTGTTCGAACTTTTCTAAAGTCTTTTTCATACACAGAGAGGAGTTGTGTGAAAGGGTCCCTGCTAAAGAGGGTGTTTATCTTGACCCTCGGACACACACGTTTTTAGTTTTTCTTCTTTTAGCACTCAGTTACTGGGGAGGTTTCGGAATATGCGATAATGTCATTACAGGATGGATTAAGTTATGTTGTATGTGTGGGTGGTAGATAATTTTTATTTAAGTTCAGAGAAGAATAATTGTCTGTTCTTTGACATTTACCTATGTACTCTAGAGCATTAAATTAGTAAAGTTTGGATTAGTCCATGACATTTTTAATCTTGCAAACAGCTGTTACAGATATTTATCTGAAATAGGTGATGTAAGTCTAGCGTTAATGATATGTGAATTATACGTTGTACGTTATAGGGCGGAGAAAAGTGTGGGCGGATGGTACATGAGACGATCCATGACAGATCTTCCTCACTCTAAAATGGTGGGGATATAAGAAAAGGAAAGTAGGTTCAGAGATGCTGGTTTTACTGAATTGATTTTCTCTCGCATCAACTCCTGCCACTTGGACTTGGATTTTGTTTTATGTAATGTATTGCATTGAGATTCGTGTGTGTCGAATCGAAATGGAAGTGCGTTTTCCAGCGATAATTAGTGTGTTGAAACTAGCAGACTACTGTTTTTAATGAGTAAAGCACTCGCCAACTCATCACTGTTATGGACGTATATGCCAGAATATGCTAGAGTTGTCGATATTTGAAATAGAAGTTTACCTGTTGCGCCGTGCGATCTGTGTCAGTCATACTCAATCGAATCCTATATAGAACAAGACTGCCAGAACGTGCGATGGATGCCTATGCATACATTTCGAAATTTACCTGTTTGCAATGCGTTCGTTACCCAAGAAGAACAATAGAGTCCAGAAATGATTTCAGGAACAGTGAGAGCCTTACAGTGTTTGTTGTTTACTGTATATCAAAACAGTTTCCTGATAATTAATTAAGTGGAAAACCAATGAATTCTATTTTATGCCTGTAGATTTTGGTGAATTAATTATCATTTACCACAAATTTTATTTACGATATCAGCTATAAATCATAATATTTCTTTCACAGTATTTGAAATTAATATTTAATTTAATTATGAATATTTATATTTCGACGAAATAGAGTTACCATATATCTTTATATATGAATAAAACTTCATAAAAAAATACTAGGTATGAAAATTATTTATATTGAGGTATTCCGTAAAGTCAAAATTGTCTAATTACTCTCCCCAGTAAAAATAACCTTAAGATTATCTAAAGAAAACTCCAGTATCTCCAGAAATTCTACAGAAATCTGAAGAAATTTTGCAGATTTAGCTTTACCTTCAAAATATCTGCAGAATGTTTGCAGATATTCTTTAAAATGTCTGCAGAAATGGGCCAATTACCTACAGATTTTTGGGCCAATTACCTAGAGATTTTCTACAGAATTTTTGTTATGTTACTTGTGATAATTATCTCAAATGTAATATATACGTATAACTTTTAATGTTTTATCAGTAAGTAATGTTAATCAACAAACTAAAGTTTATCAGCTGCATGAACTTATTTCGTTGATTTTAGTGTCCTTTTAATTTTAAATAATAAGAAAAAAATTGAACAAGAAGATGTAATTGCAAAAGCTTGTGAAAATACTTAAATAATTGTTTAATGTAGGATACATTTTAATATTTTGGCAGTTTTAGTTTTGAAAACTATCAATAAATTTAAATAGTAAATTGTTTTTTCATGAAGTCGTAAAAGGTTAATTATTATTTTTTAAATGAATTAATAACAATAATGGAATTACAAAACACAACGCAACTTTTTACATAGTACAGAATGTTTTGCTATATGATCTGGAAAACATCTATGGGCCTTTCAATTTCATACTTATTACTTGACCCCCCCCCCCACCTCTCCCCCAATCTTCTCTTATATGATTACATATTGTGTTTTAAATAATCATGTTATGGTAAATATCGTGTTACAAGTTTATGTAATAAATGTTTAGCCTCTAAGTTGGCAATAGTATGATGAGTCAAAATCTCATAAAGCAGCTATGGAGTCAATTGATTATCGTAATTGTATTATTTATGATTGTTGCTTTTAAGTTTGCTGTTCAAAATTATTGTTATAGGTGGGAATTATCTTTGCTATTTTTTGTCTATTAAAGGAGTTATTTAAATATTTTAGACATTTTGCTCGGGCAGCATAACACAATCGGAATAATTAAGAATTAGTATAATAAATTATTAGTGACAAAATTGAAGTAAATAAAACAAGTCCCAACAACAACAAAATATACACTTGCAGCATTCTGGCTGGTCATTCGACCATTTTTTAAAAAAAAGGTTTCATAACCATAATTTAATTATATTCTGACCATAAAATGGCCAATAATATTGTCAGAATAGTGTTAAAATTACGGTTGTGTAACCGTTTTCGGGAGAAAACGGTCAAATGAACTGCTAGCATGCTGCAAATTTTTAACAGTGTGGGGTGAGGATCTTACGATAACATTATTGACTTTTAATAGCAGCATCTTATTCTGCTTCATATTCAACCAGACGTTCAGGGGGTTGCGATTGCGATACTGGTTGATTGTTTGGTTTTATAAGTTCTTTATGTCACAATGTAAAAAAAAATATATACAAATAATACCAGTATATGCATAAAAAGTGAAGTACAGGTAACTCCCCATTGTAAAGTACAACAAATTTAGGTATTTGATTTTTGCTGTTTTCATATATAATTTTTTGTATTTTTATTGCATGACAAGTAAGAAAAATCATACGTTAAGCATATATTATGAAACACTTTTCAACCCTCCCTGAATGCTTTTACAAAACTTCGTTATTTAGGGAAATAAGGCATATAAGAGAACTAAGTAAACATTTTAGAAAACGCATAAAACATTTGAAAAACTGATTTCAGCAGTTACCATCCATGGCAAATATGTATTCCAATTCTTTTGAACAGCTCTGTAGTTGATTTGTGGGTTGATATAGGTACTATATAATTGGGAAATTTAGTTTAGCAAGAAAACACATAACAAGTTGAATTTTCTCTTTTAGCAATTTATACTAATAAATGGAAACATACTTGTATACTTTTGTACAACCCTGTATTTAACCTAGTACCTTTATTACACGTCACTAATTAGCTAAACTTTAATTCAAAGTAAAACACTTATAAAACTACTGAAATCACCTTTCCAGACATTATCATTTATAGACGGCCATGTATCCAATTCTTTGCGTGACCCTGTATATCATTTTATCTATATTCTACAAACATTTCTTAGTAAACTAAAGGGTGTTCAGCGTAAAAATGTATAACTCATTTAAAAACCAGCTTTAAGACAATCATACCCAGTAACTCTTACGAACTCTTTTGTGTAGTCCTGCATATGTATTACAGCTTTTATACACACCATACGCCCCAAACAATTCTCTACACCCGTATGTCATTATGTAACGGAATTCTATTGTGTGGCCCTGTCAATGAATAATAACTATATTCTATAGAATGCATATTTTAGTGCACTTGAAAAATGCATATCAATTTTTTATGTTTGAAAGCATGTAACATCAGTAAAAATCCTTTTGATTTTTTCCCATAGGCCGCAATGTAACTGACAATTTTTGACTGTTCCTGTAAATGAACTAATCATGCTAGAAACTTCATTTCAAATAGGGAACGTGCTATGGTAAACATTAACACCATCCAAAAATTTTAAGGCAATCCGAGCATATTTACAGGAGTTAGAGAGCGGACATTCGAACAGACGGCCATACGGTCAGACTTCCAGACAAACCGAAGTCATAAGCACTTTTCAACTTTGATGGAAAGTGTTAACAAGTAAAAGTTAAATTTAAAAAATTCAAAAACCCGACAGCGTAAAAAGCGAACTAATTAATTATTTCTCTTCAATGTGAATCTATTTTTTATATTACTTACCTATTTTTTTTATTTACTTGTATTGATGACTTTTAAGTTGTGTTTAATTGTTGGTTCCTATCTATAAACACTGTTTTGATGAGGTCTGTAGATGTCTATGAAATTTAGAGTTGCAGTAAAGCTAGAGATCCTACCTACACAACTTCCAGGTTGTGTAATATTTAAACGGAGCTTCTGACTGTAAAATAGTCAATGAAACATCGTCTTCATTTTGAAAGACCTGTCCAATGATATGCCACTCGATAGGCTGCGTAATTTTTTCGTCTCTACCGCCATTTTGTATATTTCGGCAGCCATTTTGAATTTATAAAAATAAAATCTAGCCTATAATTGTCGGACGGTTAATATGAATCGATAGAGATCTCATTCATTAAAATCCATCCAGCCATTGGGATGTTTCAAGGGTATAAAGAAATCCACATACCCAGATACGCGCGAAACACATAACCCTTCTTGGCTGTCGTGTAAAAACAACAGTCGGTTTCCACATATACGAAACTAAGCTGAGTGAGAAACATTCATTTGATATCGTCAAACAGATATTTATAAATTGTAAATTTTATATTTACATTGCTATATTCATAGAAACATTATATCTAGGACAGCTCTATTGAGGTTCTTGGCTGTCAACAACTACGACCATCAATCGGGAAATCGGAATCTTTCATTTTTAATTTTTTCTTTCCAAAGAAGAAAGTATTGTAATCGAAATTTTTTCTGTCTTTCGTCTTCAATGGATTTACGCATTTTAGGGGCCAAATATACCGAAAAACATTTTATACAAAGTGTCTGTCAATCCATATGCCTGTGTGTCCGCTTTGTATCGTTGAAAAGTGTTTGAAGTTATATGAAGTTATGCATAGAAGGAAACTAAATTTTGTTTGTGTGTTTTTGGCTATGGCCAGCTATTCCTCATTGAATTTAGAAATATACCGCCTGAAGGGGGTGCTGTAATACCTATTTATTCCATTTGTTTTAATCTACCATTGAAATCGTATGAAGTTATGTGTAGATAAAAATATATATGCTAAACATTTATAATGAAACAGAGCTAAAGTACTATGTGGACATCACAAAATTTTCTTCTATATAAATCACGTCAATTATTTAAATAGTAGAAGAAATTGCATCTTTTTAGCACTAATTGATATCAAGGTATACCTGAATCTGAAGTTTCATGAAAATTCGTGCCTTGGTTATTGAGATAGAGCTATGGTGGAAACTCTGAAAAAAATGGAGCATAGCAGCGCCACCTGTTCACCGATTTGCACCAAAATATAAGCAGCACTAACTCATACCAAGGTATACCATAATCTGAATTTTGTTGAAAATCCAAGCATTAATTCTTGAGATAGTGCTGTTTCGGAAATTGAAAAAAATGCAGCACAGCATTTGAGCGATTTATACCAAAATCTATAAAACATCAATTCATTTCAAGGACTAACTGAATCTGATGAAGTTTGATGAGAATCCATGCATTACTTCTGGAGATTTAGCTATTGTGGAAATCGTGAAAATGCTGCATAGCAGCGCCACCTGTTGAGCGATTTACACCAAAAACTAAACAGCATAATTCATATCCAGGTATACCTGAATCTGAAGTTTGTTGAAAATCTAAGTATTTATTCTTTAGATAGAGTTATTATGGAAATTACAAATAATGCAGCATAGCAGCGCCACCTGTTAGAGCGATTTATACCAAAATGTATAAAACGTCAATTCCTGTCAAGGACTAACTGAATGTGAAGTTTGATGAAAATCTGTGCATTAGTTCTGGAGATTGTGCTTTTTTGGAAATCGTGAAAAATGGTGCATAGCAGCGCCACCTGTCGCACACCTGTCGCGTGATTTACACCAAAAACTAATCGGCACAAATTAATATCATGGACTAACTGAATATCAATTTTTATTAAATTCCGTGCAATAGTTCTTGAGATACAGCGCCCACAAATTCTTGTCTCATACATACAGACAGACTCACAGACAGACATTTTGTAAAAACATGTTTTTCGGAATCTCTGAACCCCTAAAACGTGTAAATCTGCCGAAAATCAAAAGCCGAAAATTTTCACGAATCCAATACTTTCTTCTTGTAAAAATAGAATAAATATATTAATATGTGAAGACTAAAAGGTTTTTTAATTTTAGTATGTTATTTTCTAACTATATAAAGAAAATGCTAATTACTTATAATGACACAAAGCTAAAAAATGCTATAAAAGTTATATAATACCTTTATTTAGATTAACACTCATTTCATCGCACAAACCGCGACATTTTCAAAATCATTCATGCTAGAAATATTTTTGAAAAAAAAAAAAAAAAAAATTAAAAAACAATAACTTGGTAAATAATGTCAGGAGACTTCTTGCATAATGAAAATCCGCGCAAACATAAAATAAAATAAAATTGGGTATTTGTGAGCGTGAATTAATTTTTACTATTGTTACTAAAACAGCATAGCATCTCTTTCCAAATTTTAGGTAAATTAAGGAACACTGAATCATCGCAGATATTCTCGTTACGTAAAAATATCTCTATTGATTCCCGGATGATGGGTGGTAGATAATTCATAAACGCATTCGTGTTTCATAATGCATGAAGTCTCGTTATTTTCCAAGTTTTTGTTTTTTAAAAAAAATTCCAAAATATTTCTATGATGAATGATTTTGAAAATGTTGCCATTTGTGCGATAAAACGAGCGTTAATCTAAGTAAAGGTATTAGATAATTTCTATAGCATTTTTTAACTTTGTCATGTGTACAATTGAACCAAATTTTTTGTGTATGTTTTTGGCTATGATCAACAGGTACCACTTGAATTCGGTAACAAGCCACCGGGAGAGCGCCCTGTAATAGTTATTTTTCTCAATTTTTCACAGTTTTACTCGTATTTTCCATTCGGCTATTATTGCAGCGACGGGCAATTTACATTCACAAACGTGGCGATTCTCAACCAGCTGATGTAGAACAGAATAACAAAATTGCTATTGCACTGACAAAAAAAAAAAAAAAAAAAAAAAAAAAAAAAAAAAAAAAAAACGACATTTTTTCAGTACAAAGTACTGTTCCTCTCGCGCACAAACTCCATCACAGTGAATGTGCTGTATCTTTCTTTGGTTTCCTGACTATATTAACATGGACGCCAGCAGTTTGTGCTGTAAAGAAATGCGTTCAAATTGCCAGCACATTGTGCTGTTAATTTTACGCAACTACTGTATTTTCCATGTTAATATAGTCAGGAAACCAAAGAAAGGTACATTCACTGTGATCGAGTTTGTTCTGGCAAATTTATAGTGGGTTTTTTACAGTGTGGTCTCAGATCTGATGATACCAACATGTCAATGAACGGCAGGAATTTTGCCCGAGAATTTTTTCACACTATTAGGAAAATTTATTTAACTTTGACCTATACCTATAGAATACTATTGACAGATTTGAGATTTTATGTTTAAAGTATAAATTAAAAATATTCATTGTTTGTCTGTTGAATAGATTTCTGAGCTTACAAACATACAGGGCGTTAATAAACTGTATTTATAATATGAGAGATGACAGTGTACATAAAGACTAATGATCTGTGTATAGAAACCATGGTCGGAAACCGTTTTTTCTGTTTGTCTCCAAAGTGAAAATCGATTTACGTTCTCTTGCTTTATATTATTATTATTTATTTATTTTTTACTTCCACCAGTTCAAATTTTTTTCAATAGAAGTGGATGTTTTCATGTTTACATAAAAATTTCTCTTTACTTGTTTTTATTTTTATATATAGTATACTGTGCTCTATGTTAATTTTGATTTGCAGAAAAATTTTGTTTAATAGAGATTAATAAGAAATATTTATTCGATAATAAAAATAGTAAAGCTAGTGTTCACCCTCTCAGCTGCAATTATTCAATTGCTACCATTTTTTCAAATATATATATAATCAAATATTTTAGGTTTTTATCGAAATAGAAGTTGAAAATTCCCTTCTAGAGAAGGAATAGGTTTATTTTAATATTATGTCATAGAGCATTGCGTTTTAAATAAAGGGAAAATAAATATATCAATATTTCTCATAATAATACTTTTGAATAAAATAATTAATCTTAACAAAGAAAAAAGATGTTTCACATTGAAAATTACGAAGAATTCGATTGCATTGTAACAAAAAAAAAAAAAAAGGAACAATGCTCTGATAGATATAACTCTATATTTTAAAATTACTTCCGTCTGCACGCAATAGTTTCTATGACAGCACATAAATCCAAGCTTGAAACATAGCCTTCATTTTTTAAACAAATATTCGCTCTTGTTTTTATCTTTTATTCTTCATTTTTTTAATGGAAGTACAGCTAATTAGAAAATAAATTTTTGTAAATTATTTTTCTCCGAATTTAAATATTTTGAACTTTTTCCGAGTTTTTGTGTAGATACATTTGCATGAATATAAACGCAAAGCATTCTCAAGCATTTTTCTCAAGTTTATAAATATTTTTTTCAAAACTTCCTTATTTATATGATTATATTTGTGTCAGTGTCCTCCATCTATCTTTTTAAAATTGTTATGAAGCATTATCTTCTTTTTTCTTGGTGCATATTTTTTAAAAGTGAAATTAAAAGATTTTTAATGTATCAACTATAAGGGAAATTTTTGTATTTTTTCACAGAAGCCATTTTAACTTTTTTTCTTACCCTCTTCATTTTTTAAGACTTCTTTTGAAGATCTTATGCCTAAATTCTAAAGATATCTTTGCGATGCCAGCCTTCTTAAACTATTCGGACAGTGACCATTATTCAGTACATGTAAGGTATGATAGCAGTTTGTTACCGTTGCATGCATAAATGCGTAAAAAAACTGACATAAAACGTGTCCTTCGGGAATAATTTTAAAACCAATTAAAAAATATTTTCCTTGAAGGTAGCAAGCTTCTGTATCTTAGAGAGTGATAATATCGCCAAATTGTAAGCGGGATATTTCGGGCTCAAATCCAGTTCAGGATCGCTGCCTTTGCCGCCTTATAAATTAACAGTTGTTAGTCATGCTTTTCGATAAAATTTTTACATTTCTTTGAGGAAAACGAACAAGAAACCGTACAAGAAATGGTTTTCATTCCATGCGCGGCTGCAGTTTTTATTTATCCTTCGAATACCGATATCAAATCGGAGTTTATATTGGTATTTCCACTTGCATGTTCAGGAACTTTATCTTAAAAATTGTAACTGTTTCTTCTTGTACGCTTATTTAATATTAAACAACTGGTAATTGTAACAGTAACAAATGAAAATATTTCGACTCGAATAAGAAATTTCTTTGTAAGATAAATAAAATATAAATCACACAAGAAAAAATAAGTTAAATGAAAAAAGTGCAATAATTTTAAATAAAAATTCCGATGCGAAAAAAAAAATTCTTGGTATGTTTCGTGGAAATATATGATATCTAGAATAAGTTAACTATTTTAATATCTAGTAAATCTGCAGATCAGGAGCCTCAACGTCATCTTTGCAAGTCATTGTTTTTTAACACTCATTGCATAATATTCAACTTCCTACACATCGCTTTTTAAAGTTTTCAAATTACATAAATATTTATGAGCATACAAGATACTTCGTAAAGTTTCAGAAATTAAAAGTGTTAAACAAGTGGTTGTACATTGATGTTCTGAAATTCTGATCAGCTACTTATTCTGGTAACTTTTTAAATCAAAAATTGCATTTCTTCAGGGGGGGGGCTGCCCCCCTGAACCCCCCGTAGTCTATTTAAATTTACATTCGTAATTTTTTATTGATTGTGCGGATGGTTATAGTATATCATAGATTTTTTTTTTTTTTTTTTTTTTTTTTACGCTGTGATTTATAAGGATAAGCATAACTTTTTTTTATAAATTAATGAAATTTAAATTTAAAATAAAATATTCATATTAACCGTACACAGACAATAAATCTTGAAGTGATGCCAAAAATGCAACCCTAAAATCCGCTACATTCGGCACAACACAACGACGTGCTAAAAAAAAAAAAAGACGGATGAAGTCAAAGAATTTGGTCCCTGTTCCACGTGCTTGTTTTGTTTGGGCCGAATGAGGGCATTTAAACCTGAGCGATAACGCACATCGTATTGCAAACTGTTTTTACGGCATACTGCATCACCATCTATCTCTTTCCTCCGTGAATAATAGTTAATTTTATTTTACCCAAGATCTTTTTATTCCAGCATCTTTGTTTTCGATAAATGACGTCTAATTCACGTGCTATGCGTACTTACTCAAAACTTTTCATCTTGTTACATTAAGAAATACTCAAGAGTTTTCTTTTTATTTCCAACTAACAGACCCGCCCGGCGTTGCACGGGGTTTGTAAATAATAACCTTAAACAAAAATTAAGTTTGATTGATTTTATATCTTTGGAAATTCTTTTAAATGAACTTAATTTGGGAGGCTCCATTGCCTTCCGCGGTGGCTATAATGTAATCTGAGGACGCTAGAACGATGGTAAAGAAAATTGCAAGGAATTCGGATCATTTTTAAAGAAGATGCGCCAAGGCCCCTAAGAAGACGATTTATATTCAAAATTGGTGGTTGTTGAAGCCTGAAATATATATATTTTTTCTTATCGTTCATGTAATAGCTGGAGAACCTAAGATGATGTTAGAAAAAAAAAGCTAGTGAATCGGACTATTTTTAAGGGAGTTATAACAGGGGGCCCAAAAGGGTCAAACTCATAGTTGAGAAAAGGCCCAAACATGAAAACATGTTACAACGTATTAGTACTTAGCGTTTTAGATCTTCGATTACTTGAGATTAAGCATAGCGTAGGAATTAATCATTAGAATATAATTTAAAAGAAATGTGCAAAAATTGGGGAAAGGATTAAAAAAGGGCCCTAGGGCCCCAATAAAAATATGTGATTGTTGGTCTAAGGAGAAGAATTTAAGACTCAACTTTAAAATTTCGTTTTGCGAAGGTCAGAAAAATAGGGTATGAAAAACAAATGGCACACAAAAAATTTAAGGGGCCCTGGACCGGGCCCTACAGAACCCTAGATGGGCCCATGGTCTTAACTGGAATGTAGACACGGGAGTATAACTAAATGGAGAAAGTATCCCCAAAATGAGGATCGGATAAAAAGAAAGCAATTTATTAACAATTTAGTGCACTAAAACATCAAGGGGCCCTGTACCGGGCCCCTTGCAAGGGTGCCAGGGTCTTAACTGAAATATAGAAATGGGGTAGAAACTGAAAGAAGAATTCACACCAAAAACGAAGAAGATCGGATAGAAAAGAGGCATGTTATTAACAATTTAGTGCACTGAAACTTCAAGGGGCCCTATACTGGGTCCCTTGCAAGGATGCCAGGGTCTTAAGTGAAATGTAGAAATGGGCCACAAACTGAAAGGAGAATTCAACCCAGAAATGACAAAGATCGGATAGAAAAGAGGCATGCTATTAACAATTTAGTGCACTAAAACTTCAAGGGGCCCTTACTGGGCCCCTTGCATGGGTGCCAGTGTCTTAACTGAAATGTTGAAATGGGGTAGAAACTGAAAGAAGAATTCACCGCCAAAACGAAGAAGATCAGGTAGAAAAGAGGCATGTTATTTACAATTTAGTGCACTAAAACTTCAAGGGGCCCTGCACCGGGCCCCTTACAAGGGTGCCAGGGTTTTAACTAAAATGTTGAAATGTGTTAGAAACTAAAAGTAGAATTCATCCCCGAAACGAAGAAGATCGGATAGAAAAGATGCATGCTATTAACAATTTATTGCACTAAAACGTCAAGGGGCCCTGTACCGGCCCCCTTTCAAGGGTGCCAGGGTCTTAACTGAACTGTAGAAATGGGTCAGAAACTCAAAAGGAGAATTCACCCCAAAAACGAAGAAGATCGGGTAGAAAAGAGGCATGTTATTAACAATTTAGTGCACTGAAACTTCAAGGGGCACTTACCGGGCCCCTTGCATGGGTGCCAGGGTCTTAAGTGAAATGTAGAAATGGGGCAGAAACTAAAAGGATAATTTACTCCCAAAACGAAGAATATCGGTTAGAAAAGAGGCATGTTATTAACGTTTTATTGCATAAAAATTAAAAGGGGCCCAGGGGCCCCGGCCCTTAAAAAATTAAAAATCTGAGCCTCAGGTGTATTAGGACCTGTCTTGGACTAATCACATCTGAATTTTCAGACTTCTGCGTGCGGTAGTTTTCGTTAGCCATCGCACACAGACAGACACACAGAGCGATTTATTCTTTTATTAGTACGAGGTATACCCCGTCGAATTTCGACGAAAGAAAAAGTTTACAAAAGAGCAGTTGCATCAAATTTATCGAAAACAATAATTACAATAAAAAATCCATCTTATACTTGCTAGTTTAGCTCTCCAAAGACATATTTTAACAAAATACTTTTTTCATAAACCTCAACTCTTAAAATTATTGAAAAAATAAACTTTATTCATATGCATAAACAGTAACATATAATCAAGATAGTAATTTTGATTAAGTTATCAATTAATGCTTGGTATTACGAAATGAAAAATCAGCAAAAATGATTTTATCTTGACATAATCATAGAATTACACCTTTTCCCCCACCCTCCTCCTTTAAATCTAAATCGAATCAAGTCATTTCAAGCTTGAAGTCACGTTTGTCAACTATTACAACTTTTCATCGGAAAATTCCCACTCTCGATTTGAGGTCTTAGTATAATCTCTGTAACCTGCGCGCAAAAATTCCCAGACGTATTAAAGGGGAAATATCTCGTTTTATCAAATAAAAGTATCATTTTCTTTTAAATATGACGTCATTTTCAGTGGCTGAAATATTTTGCCTATTGTCTCAAACTCCATATCAGTGAAATAAACAAATAGGGAAATATAACAGCATCATCAGGGAAATGTGTCTTTTTTAAAGCGTAACGTCATTTTCTGTTCAAATTTTTAAAAAAAGATACTTTTAATTATAATGAGAAAAATGACATCAGTAAGAATATAATCAATAAAGATAACTAAACCACTTTTAATAGAAATGAAGTACTTCAGTTGCCACAATTAGAAAATTGGTGTTAAAAACTATAAAAAAATTAATATCTCAAAAATAAATTGAGATACAGCTTTCAAACAAATTGCATTTAAAAAAGCATTTTTTTCCTTATACGACGGTGTAAAAATTTAAAATATGCGATGTTTAGAAGTTTAAAAATTTGCAGTAGAGAAAATTGCAAAACCAAAATTTCATTACAAATTTCAAAGTGTTGCCATTCGCAGAATGACGTATGCGTTACGCACAGATATGTTTGTCCTTTATAATATAGATAGATATGCCGCCATATTAATTTTTCTATTCTTAATTTTATTTTTCATTTTCCTGTTTCACGACAAAACATTTCAATTGAAAATTGTTTAAAAGAAAATATTATTCCGGGTTTTGATTTTCTTGGCAACAATTATAGAAATATTAGTAAATGTTATGGGAAAATGTTACGTTATTCTCTATGAAAATAATGAACTTTTGTATTTTTAAGTAAAATATTTCAATAAAATAAATAAAATAAATGAAATATTGCCTATTTTTATTTCTGGGCTAAAATCCTTCTATATGCAAAGATGCAAATGCATTAATTCATCTGTTTTGACGTTGGCTTTACTCAAGCATTATACACGCAATTATACTAATATTATTAGGACCAAATACGTTGCTAGGCAACAGAGAAAGAAAAGGAAAAAAAATGAAATATGCATTATGTCAAATTGATAAAACAAAATCCTTTATATTATTGGAAAACATGCATAAAATTCCCCCCAATATTATAAACCTAATTAAAAAAATCTCCCAAATATATTGACATAATTTATTGGAATAATTTAATAATGTTATTTAAAAATTTCAGCTTCAAAAAT
Source organism: Maratus speciosus (assembly GCA_963932465.1). Taxonomy (NCBI): domain Eukaryota; kingdom Metazoa; phylum Arthropoda; class Arachnida; order Araneae; family Salticidae; genus Maratus; species Maratus speciosus. Next base: position 70,974,488 of record OZ010790.1, read on the forward strand.
TTACCATTTAAATCCATTTTTCATATGAGCCATTTCTTTCAACAAATGAAAATCTGAAAATCGTCTGACTTGCCATAGAAAAGCATTATAGAGCAAAATAAAATGTTCCATATTTCCCGAACGAATGAACCAAATTTAACCAAAAACTATACAGCTAAGTCCGGGTACCTCATCAACATGCCCAGTGAATTTCAAGCCGATCGGATGCTATTTGCGGCAGTTATCGCAGAACAGACAGACAGACTAACAGAAACCAAAACTTTTCATGTCTCCACAGTAAGCCTTCACTGACGTTTCGGCAACTACTCGATTTCACGAAGAAACAAGAGTAATGTTTTGATCGTGAAAAATGTAAGATTTTCTGTTGCTTGATGAAATCGGAACGAGTCGATGATATTATTTCTTAAAGGTGATACCAACATGTTTGTTATCACTCCGATTGTTATGGACTATAGTTAAAGAGCATATGTTTCCTGAATTAACAGGAATTACATATCCTTAAAAGTTATAGTTCTATTCAGAAATATATTGTTGGCCATGTAAACCAGTCTCTGTGGAAAAGCTGTAAATCCAAGAGCTTACCATTAAAATATTCCGGGTTCAAACGCAGCCAATTCTATTTTAACAGAAAAAAAGTTTTCAAAATCTTATGTTCGCCTAATTATTATTTTTTCATCCAGAAAGTCATGTTTCGTAAATTTCAAAGAAATTCTTTAGTTATTTACGGGATAGTTTCAGGAAAATTCGACTGTGGTATGAAAACTTATTCCCCTGTGCTCTGTGAGTTTCTGCTGTTTAACACGCTTAAAAGCGAAAATAGTTTTAAAAAAATATACTGAGTTCACGCTGCTCAAAATAATTAGGCGAGCACATGGTTTAAACGAAATTACGCAAATATTTACACCAATAAGTAACGTAAAATAAAACATCCATAATTTAAAGCGTTGTAGAAAACACATAAAGAAAACTTCACATGTATATTAAAGTTTATGACGTTGTAAATTTTTAAGAATGATAGAATACAGATTTTCTCTTTATTGAAAATAATTAAACATAATAAAAAACAGTACTTTTCTTTTTTCTTGACTGCGTGCCGTTCTTCGTCATCGAATAATTTGTTCCGAGAAGGCGACTTTCGAAATAGATGAATTGAATTAAACAAGAACGTTGTGGAATGTGCATTGGTGAGTCGAGATAAAAAACATGCTTAAAGAATAAAGAATTCACTTCAGTGAATTACGAATTAAATTGTCTTTCAAATTTTTAATTGAACAGAATAAGGTTTAGATTCTATCCACTTCACATCACGAATCAAAACATTGTAGCATTCGATCATAGTTCTGCAGCAAATGCAAGAAAATAAAGAAAATGAAAATTGTTCTATTAATGAGAAAAGACAATGATTAATATTCATGATACATAAAATTGGCAATAAGAATTTATAAATTAAAAAAGAGTTACAAATAATATGAATTAGAATTAATTAAAGTCTTAATTTTTAAAGCAGTAAATTGTTCTGAACAGAAAGATAGTTCCTTTCAAATTTTAGTGCTGCCACCTATTATGGACGGAACATACTAAAAAGTCCTTTTACAATTAAACATCCTCCGCCCCCGGCAGGAGAAGGGACACCTTTGAAATTGGACGCTTGATCTCATAGTCAGCTGTTTTAATCAAAACAACTTGTACAAGATTGTCCGGTCCAGGAAAAGTCTTTAGAATGCGGACCAACTTCCATCTCATGGACTGAAATCGATCGTGAACAATCACCAAGTCTCCTTCTCGTAGATTAGTTCGTGGAGTAGTCCCTTTTGGACACTGTTGGAGATGTTGAAGATATTCACGTTAACATCTACACCAAAATTGATTATTTGCCTTTTTTATCAAGCGCCACCGAGCATTTAATGATAGAATTCTGGTATTTGAAGATTCTGGAATATCAAGGAGGGGTGCTCCTATTAGAAAATGACCTGGAGTTAATGCACGTGGATCTGGTGGATCAGAAGACATAGGGGTTATGGGTCTTGAATTTATACACCTTTTAATTTGACATAGCAAAGTAGTTAATTCTTCAAAATTCAATACACTAGATTTACATGCTCTTAGTATGTGATTTTTAGTAAGCTTTACAGCTGCCTGCCATAGCCCACCAAAGTGTGGCTTATATAGAGGGATGAAATGCCAATTGATTTTCTGGCTCGAAAGAAATTTTTGAATTTCATTTTTCCTCAAATATTGAAATAGCTGCTTTAACTGATTAGCCAGGCCTGTGAAGTTTTTTCCATCTGAATATACATCGGACGGTAGACCTCTACGCGCGATAAATCGCTTCAAGGCTGCTAGCATTGCTTGCACAGACAAGTCTGATACCAACTCAAGGTGTACCGCCTTAGTGCACATACAGACGAATACTGCTATATAAGATTTAATTTTGATCTTACATCTTGGCAAATTTGGTTTGGTTAGACAGGGTCCTGCAAAATCTAAACCACCCTGGAAAATGGACGGATTGGTATAATTATGTCAACAGTACGATATCCCATCATTTGTTGACAAGCTTTAGACTTAAGGCGTTTGCAAAGCACACATTTGTGGAGCTCTTGTCATACAGTAGAACGACCGTTCACAAACCAGTACTGTTGTCGTAATGTAGAAAGTACTAGTTGTGTACCTGCATGTAGATGTTGCTCATAGACATCTGTTATCAATAACTTAGTAATAACATGATTTTTCTGAAGTAGCATAGGGTACTTTCTATCAAAACTTAACGACTGATGTTGTGACAAACGATCAATAACTCGAATAATATTACTCGAATCTAATAACACATTTAATGATAATTATTTACTATTACTTGGTAAGGGCTTTCTTTCTTTTAATAATTTAAGATCTGTACAGAATTCAGAACTTTGCACTAATTTCACAATATATTGAATAGAATCAGAGATTTCTTGTGCACTCAGATTTCCAGATTTTTTTGTAGCACTATGCTTAGCATCATTGATGAATCTAAGACATCACGCTGTGACTCTTGATAGCTTAGAGAATTTGGAGAACTTAAGAATAAAGTCTGGAAGGGCAATTACTTGAGTTACGTGGCTGGCAGATTTAATTACTGGATTTAACTCAGATATCGGGGGATTGTACAAAGGTATTGGAATTGGTTCATTTGATAGCAGCCATGGAGGCCCATGCCATCATAGAGAATGATGAAGGAGCTTTAGTGGTGGAATACCTCTAGAAGCTGAATCAGCAGGATTTAGAATACCTGGAATATGATTCCACTCACATGAAGGCATTGATGATTGAATTTGACACACTCGATTTAGCGCGAATAGATTTCCTTTTAAGGGAGGTGATTTTAACCAGCTGAGAACAATTTGGGAATTTGATCATAGATAAATATTGTCAAAGTTTATCGGTAAAGTATCGATAATGACTGAGCATAACTTGGCTAGTATAAGAGCTGAACAAAGCTCAATACGTGGCAGTGTTTGAGGTTTTATAGGATTTACTTTAGTTTTAGCTGCAATCAAATTGACAAATATTTCGACAGGAGAACAACACGTAAATAAGTAACATCAGCATAAGCTTTATTTGAGCCATCACAAAAGTCATGTAACTGAATTTGGACATAATTTTTGATTATAAGAATTAATATATCTGGGTATTTCAATTGACTTTAACAAATTAATTTCTGATAAAAACTCATTCCAAAACTGTAGTATGGAGTCTGTGATTTCTTCATCCCACAAAATCTTATCTTTCCAAAGATCTTGCAACAAGATCTTTAATCTTATTGTAGTAGAAGCTGGGAAACCCAAGGGGTCAATATTGTACTTACTACTGATATCAAAACTCTTTTTGTTTTCACTTCTTTAAAATCATTAAAACGAATTTTTAAAACGTCTTTGGAAGAATCCCAAAGTTTTCCGAGGACTTTAACGGTATCATCTTCCTGAATTACTTTTTGCGATGAGGCCTTCATTTCATCTGGTAAATGAATTACTTCTGGATCATTACAAGTCCACTTACGTAGATTAAAACCTCAGCTTTTCATAACTCCGATTAACTCAGTTACAAAAATTTGGGCATTTTCCTTTGAATCCAAAACAGAAAGTAGATCATCTACGGACGTACTTTTTCGAATTATTTGAGAGGCTTCTTTATGATTTTGATCATTATCAGTGGCCAATTGGTATAACGTCCTAATGACCAAAAATGGCGCGCAAGCAGTACCGCACGTAACGTTCAACAGCCTGTATGTCTTAATAATTTCGCCTGAATTGAATCTCCAAAATATTCGTTGATAGTCGACATGGTATTTATTGACGAGAGTTTGCCTAAGCATTTTCTCGATGTCAGAACTAAAGACAATTGGATGCATTCTGAACCTTAACAGTAAAGGAAAAATTTCTGGCTGCAGTTTTGGACCTATCTCTAGATAGGCATTCCAGGAGCAGCCTTCTGAACCAACAGCAGATGCGTCAAATACCACTCTAAGCCGAGTTTTAGAACTATCTTCTTTTAACACCCCGTGATGCGGAAGATAAAAATTTTCAGGATTTGAAATGTCTGAATCTGGTACAAGTTCCATGTGCCTCAAGTCGATATACTCGTGCATGAAGGATAAATACTGTTCTTTAAGCAAGGGATTTTCTTGAAGTTTTTTCTCCATGAAGTAGAAACGCCTTAAGACTTGAGATTTGGAGTTCTCTAGAATAGGTTTAGATTTAAAGGGTAGATTTACAATATATCTTCCAGATTCTGAACATGAAACTGTTTTCGCTTAGTTATCTTCAACTAGAGAAATTGGGTCAGAAGTAGGAACCGATTCAAGTTACCAAAATTTTTGTAGTTGAGAACTTATCTGTGTAGTAACATGACAAATAACAGATGAATTTTGATTTGAATCATTCAAATAAATGATCCCCGAAAGAATCTAACCCAGTCTAGATTTAACAGCACTCGGTGATCCTTTGCGTCCGAGAATTGATTCCCCATTTATGATGTTAGCAAATAAATCTTTGCCTAGAAGTATATCAATAGGACTGGACAAATGAAAATTAGGATCCGCAAGATTCAATCCTTCAATGTGTGGCCAATATTTAGTTTTAATCAAAAAATTTGGTAAATTGGTAGTAATCTGATTAACAACCAATGCATCTAAGGGAAAAGTTTCATTATTGAAATGTGGAGAGAATGTCAAGGAAACTTACTGAAGAGCCGTTTCTGCGACTAAATTATTTATTCCTGAGATTTTATGATTTGTAGGCCTTGTTGAAAGGCCTAGTTTTTTACAACAAGCTTTTGAAAGTAAGATTTTTTGAGAAACACTATCGATATAGATCTACAAGGTAGGAATTTTCCCGATTTAGATTTAATCTTTATAATAGCAGTAGCCAATAATGTTTGAGCATTTTCGCTGAAAGACTGAGAAGTGAAACAATTTGATTCATTAGAATTAGCGACAGCATTTGGGGCTGTAACACGATCTTGGTGCCTGAAAGTATTCTGTGATGCAGGGATAGTCTCATCACGATGAAGGAGTGCATGATGTTTACAGTTACAATGCTTGTAAGTAGTAATAATAAGACAATCGTCTAAGAAATGATTTGATCGTAAACAATTGGTGCAAAGCTTGTTGGATTTTACTAAATTCCAACGTTGATCAACAGATAATTTAAAAATTTCTGGGCACTTTCAAAGTGGGTGGGATTCGTTACACTGTGCACATGAAATATTTGGAGATTTATTTACACTATATGTCACGACTGCATTGGCGACAGATTTTTTTGAAAAATGTTGATTGAAATTGTTGAATGAAAATTGTTGAGACTTCTTTTGAAATTTTTGATTAGATTTGGATTCACCTTTAAAAAATTAAGTATTACAGCTCTGCAAACTACAAGCCTGTTTTTCGAGAAATGTCATTAACATTTCATAAGTTGGAAACGAATCATTATTTAATGATAATTCCCATTGCTTTTTTAAGGATTCCCCAAATTTATTTTGCACTATATATACTAAAATCAAGTCAACAAATTCATTAAATTCAAATTTCAAAGATTTTAAATTTCGAATAACTTCATTGAACGTATCCAATAGCTCTAAATTAGTTTTCTGCGAGGGCGATTTCAATGGTTTAGAATTAACAAATTTAGACAGCAATGAATATGCCAAATTCTTACGATTACCATATCTATCAAATAGTTTCCCAAGCTTCCTTATAATTATCACAAGAAATTGAAAAACCATAAATTTATTTAGCCGGGTAATTCTTAACACTAGCTATAAGGTACGAAAAACTGTTTCAAGTGATCTGAAATTGCTTTGTTATTATGAATTGCAGTTAAAAATGTCGCCTTAAATGTTATCCATTGAATGACATCACCATAAAATATAGGTAACTCAAACTTAGGCAATTTTAATGCGTTATTTTTCACACCTGTATTTCAGCTATTATTAGCTGCACTTTGAATTTCTTGTGATTTTACGTCTAGAATTTCTAAGAACTGTTCGATTTTAACTAAATCATCAACAACAATATATTTAGCTTCAGTAACGCTATCATATAACGAATTCACACTTTCTTCAGCTACGCCAAAATAAGATTTTTTTAAATCGTTCTCTAAATTAATTAGCTCAGATTTCAGTTTTTCAATTAGCTTTAAGTTTTTATTCTCAATTGCTTCAGTAACTTGAGCACTAAATCTATTTATCTCTTTTACAGTGAAAAGAAATTTTGATTCAGAAGCAGTTTCTGCTTTAGTTTTCGCCATAATATATTAAGTAAATAAGTTTTTCACAAATTTTCTCCAGATTACGACGGACCAACAAAAATTTATGTGTAAAGTTTTAAGAATGATAGAATATAGATTTTCTCTTTATTGAAAAGAATTAAACATAATAAAAAACAGTTGACTGCGTGACGTACTTCGTCATCGAATAAATTATTCCGAGAAGGGGATTTTCGAAATAGATGAACTGAATTAAACAAGAACGTTGTCGAATATGCATTGGTGAGTCGAGATAAAAATTATACTTAAAGAATAAAGAATTTACTGGAAGGAATTACGAATTAACTTGTCTTTCATATTTTAATTGAACAGAATAATGTTTAGATTTTATCCACTTCACATCACGAATCAAAACATTGTAGCATTCGATCATAGTTCTGCAGCAAATGCAAGAAAATAAAGAAAATGAAAATTGTTCTATTAAAGAGAAAAGACATTGATTAATATTCATGATACATAAAAATGGCAATAAGAATTTAAAAATTAAAAAAGAGTTAAAAATAATATGAATTAGAATTAATTAAAGTCTTAATTTTTAAAGCAGTAAATTGTTCTGAACAGAAAGACAGTTCCTTTCAAATTTTAGTACTGCCATCTATTATGAACGGAACATACTAAAAAGTCCTTTTACAATTAAACAGACGTTAAAAATAGAAAATGGAGATAAGTGCAGAAATCGGGATATTGCAGAGACGTCGGTTTCACTATCTCAGTTGTAAAATTTAATTGCGCAGTTTGCGTTTTGAGAAAATGTGTCTTGAAAATGTCACAACAACATGTTTTACCGGAATCCAAGGCTTGGCGTGATATCGGGACAGTTGAATTTTGGGATACACAACAAATTGTAGTGGACGTTGATGGAGTAGCAAGAAGTGCCCATGGAAAGCTATGGAATCGATTTCATGACTCATGAAATTGTAGGCATCGATAAGTGCAAGGTCGGAAATGTGCTAACACAGAAACTGATGACCGATATATCCTGTTAACAGCTCGTCGAGATGGAACGGGCAATGCTACTCAGCTTTAAACACAGTTGCTCTTGGCCACAGGACGAAGGGAGTCCACACAAACATTCCAAAATAGGCTTCATCAAGGTGGTCTCTATGCACGTAAACTAATGTTCTGTATTCCGTTAATCTCAAGCAAATGTGCGGCCTAAAGAATTTGGACAAATGAGCATAGAGTTTGGAGACAACGTTGTTGGAGTTAAATTCTGTTTACAGACGAGTCCCGATTCAGTCTGGATGTGACATCATATGTGGTTTGGCATGAAGAGAAAGAGGCACTCAAAATAATCCCACATTCGTTCCTGGAAGATTACATTACAGACGAGGTGGGTTGATGCTATGGGCTTCAATCATAATAGGTGGACATGTAAGCCTGCGTGTCATTCGGAATGGCAATTGGACGGTCCGAAGTTATACAGACAAGATACTGAGATCTCATGTCGTATTTTATGTTGCAGCAATGAGTGATTTCTTTTTTTCCATGCATGATAATGCAAGACTTCATACAGTTCGTCTTGTGGGAAACATGCTTGAAGCTAAAACAATACAGCGTATGAAATAACCAGCATGCTCTTCTGACCTAAATCCGATCGAGCATGTCTGGGGCATACTTAGACGACGCATTGCTAGGAGACCGAGGCCTCCTTTTACTTTCCGGCACTTGGAGATTACAATTCTTGAACAGTGGAACAGTATTTCCCAATTTCTTATCGATAACACCATCACATCCATGGAAAACAGGTGTGCAGCAGTCTTAGTTGTTCGAGGTGACCACACGCTGTATTAGAAATCTTGCATAATTTCAAAACAATACTTTTTTTAATCATTTACATGAAACCCAATTGTTGCCCTAAACCATCTTTTCATGTTCTTTCCATCTTTTCAAAGAATAAAAGCTCCCTTACAAATTTTTTTGCGTCTTTTTTTCTGTATTGCGCATTGATACACATTTTATGCCCATACATGGCTCTCTTGGAGTTTTCTCTTCACTTTTTTGCTTCCTTCCCTAATTTTTTTGAGCACTGCAGTTTGATTAATGTAAACATATTCTGAAGAAAAATATATTGAAAATTAAGAAAATTTAAAAAAAAATCCGGCATTATTTAAAAGGCATGTGTGTAACATCTACTTTTATTGAGCTAAGATCCCAAAGCGTTTTCAGCTCAATCGTACTTTCCTGAAGCTATTCCTCCCAGTTTGTCGAAAGAGATTTTAACTTAGCTCACAAGGAGAGGACACGAGTTTGGGGAAACAGAATCCGTTGACCTTCTGTGCAATGATAGAGTAGAGTTAGTAGATGAACATATCCCAAGATTAAAGCGCAGTAGGTATGGGGTCTTAAAAAACAAGCCTCAAAGTCATTCAATTTTGATACTTCAGTACGTAGTCGAATAAATTACGAATATTCCTGAGCGGCCGAATGGTATATTTGGCAAAGTGACAGACTTGTAAATTTTCACTTTCGGATCTTTGTGGGTTCGATATCCCAGCATTTTTTTTCCTCGCAGGCAAAATAATGATTAATAATTTTGGAACTACAATTAAATATGTATATCTACCCTTTATGTAAAATCCTAATGAAACCATTTATGAAAAGACTGATAAATCCACAAATTGTATTTCATAGCTATTTCTACTAAAATATGGAAGATTTGGCTTTGGAATTAACACAAATTATCCTTATTGATCCGCATCTGTCAAGAATGTTATTAGAATTTTTAAATTAGAATTAGTTATCGAATTATTATTTTTTTCTAATTTTAATTATACTTTACTTGTGACAATCTGTAATGGCAAGAAAATTACTCCATTTTTTAAGGGGAGAACAGGGAATTTTTGTGAAGTTCAACGTTCACAGATAATTTAAATAGGATTTTTCGGTATACATTGTGCAACAGTCATTGCTTTGAAATGATAAGTGTTTTGCGTCAAAGGCAGAACATTCTATCTCATAGTAGAGGAATTTTAAGATGTAAGTAGTTGAAACATTTCAGAATATTTTAAGCAAAGAATTCGAAATGTTTTAAAAATCTTACGGTCACAAAGCAATTGTGAAAGTTTTTGAAATCTTCAATGATGAATGTTTTACAGAAAATTAAGTAAGGCTTATTTTCATTTAAGAATTGTGAATTATCAATGTCTTCTTAAAGACAACAAAGGAAGGTTTACAAATTAAACCTCTCAGTTTATTTTGTTGCAGCGAGGCATTGTTTTCTTAAGTATTCTAAAATAATGTTCTGAGGAAAAATACATAACCCCCTTAAAAAAATTCATGCCGATTGACGGTAATGATTATGGTTTCTTTTATATTGTCCTGTATAGCATCTATCGAATTTTCACACCACGTTATATATTGGAATTTGGTAAATTTAAATATTGCATACTGCAGCGAAAAACACACGTCCAGAAATTATTGTTCACAGCCAGTCCTGAAACAGAATTCTATTTTCACAGTAACCGACAAATACTAAGCATTTAGAAAACTATAGAAAAAAATCTTGTAGTGCATATCAGTCATATGTATGTGCATCTCTGTCGTACATATCAATTTCATTATAACGGAAGTAATGCAACATCATGAATTTTTAACAATTGCTCATAATTTTACGAAAATATTTTATGTGTCCCTGCAATCGAACTGTAAATGCTAATTTTCCTTATTATATATAAACTACCTCGAAGACTACTTTAGTGACTGATACCAGTTTCTTTTTATTCGCAGTAGTGTGACATCAAAATCCACCGCAGTCAATCCCACGCCCATAGACCATTAAGTACAGAATTATTTTGTGTGTGTCTGTAAACGAACTGTGACATACAAACACATTGTGACATACATATCGTAAATATAAAATACAGTTTATCGAACTTCAATGACATATATGTATACCACGAAATTCCAAATATCTTTGCAATAATCTTTATCATTTCGACTACTAAAACTAACTGTATGGCTATACAATCCATGTAGGATCTGGGTCAACAGTGACCATCTCTGTTTTCTTGACCTTGGGCCCCAAGGTGCTATACAGCATGTGTCCCGGCCAGGTTGTCAGCCTAACGCGAGAACCTCGGTGTTTAGTTCCCAAGCAAGCTTGGTACTCATTTTATCAACCCAAAGGGATGAAAGGCTGACTTTATCTTTTCAATAAAACCCAAATCTTTACAATAGTGTGTTTATAGACAAACACACTAACCGAACTCATAAGCTCTTTTCAGCTATGGAAAATGTTAGAAAGTGTTAAAATATATAAAAATAGAATTTCAATTAATACTGTTTCTTTTTTTTTAATATGTATATTTTCATAGTAATATTTACACAATGCTCAATCCATGTGGGCGCGTCTGAATAATTTACGCATAAAATAACTTTAACGCATTTGTGCCTGAATGTTAGTTTTCTCGAATTTGTTAGCAAAATCACTTTAAAATGTTGCAAAATTAACTGAAAAATACTAAAATAAAATATGCTAAAATATTTTTTTATTTATTTGCTAAAATGTAAACGTACCAAATAATCGGATATGCACAATATTTGTAATAATATAATAGGCATTATTATATGTTTTGTCTAAATTTATATAAAATAAAATTTTAAATCGTATATTAACTATTTATTGTTAGATGTACTATAATTAGTATTTATTATGAAGTACTAAAAAATACATTTATTTCTTTACATAGATTAATAACATTATAAGTATTTGTAATAATAAAATAAAAATAATCGTATTGGAGGCTTAAGAACAATTTGTCTCATAATCATTTTGAAAAGGACTTTACATAAAAAACTGATCCTTAAATATTTAATATAAATCTGTAACCATTCGTGCCTAGCATCCTATATTTTGTTCGTTTCAAAAATGCACAAAAAATAGGCTTCAACATATAATTTAACATTTTTAAAAAATACGTAATTCAAAGAAGTATACAAGCAAAGATTATGACTTAGTTATTTGAATTATTTATTCAATTATTTATTTCCATCATTGATAGAAAAAACACAAATAAATTTACTTTTTACATTTCGCCGTCTTGAAAAATGAAAAATCTATAAACTCCGGAAAAAGTCTTCATTTAAGAAAATAAATATTCTTCTTGTGCTGTTATCTTTCGGTAACTGATAAAGACGTTTATAGATAATTATTTCGTACAATTTTCATGTTGTAAAGAAGAAAAAAATATACAAATTTATTAACATTTCAAGTGTCCCACAAAATGGGAAGGCAGGCATAAATGGGTTAATTTAACATTAGTCTGTCGTTTAAAGACAAAACTTAAAAAAAAAACTACTTTCCATGCAGCAAGCCCAATAACGCAGGTCGTAATTTCTAAAATATTAATTTCATAATATATATATATTTTGCTGCTAATATATATAATATCATAATATATTTATATATATATATATATATATATATATATATATATTATATATATTATATATATTATATATTTTATGGGACTTGAATATCTGACCCGGAGCACCGGAAAACTTCTTTCTTACTTTTTATCTTTACTTTTTCTTACTTTTTATTTATCTTTGGTAAATAAACCTTTTCATAAATAACATATTTTCCTTACTTAATATTATTATTACCATTTAAAAATTATTGAAGTAAATTAATTTCTGTTATTATCATTGAAAGAATTAATACAAAAACAAATCATAACACAATGTTCGAATTGTCAATTATTTTTTATTTTATTTATTTATTTATTTATTTATTTACTTATTTATTTATTTATTTTTTTTTTTGTCAACAGTTATAGGATTTTAATATAAACAAATTGTAATGGCAATGAAACACATAACTGAAATATAATATTGAGTAAAAATAAAATTATAGTAATTTCCAAAATTTACGGAAACTTTTGGAAGAAAAATTACAGATTTAATTGCAAAGTATAATGCACTATTACAGAATAAGGAAACGAGTGACCTTAAAAATCAATTTTTTATTTTTTGTGAATTTCACTTTAAATATTACTCAAGGGCACATTATATGCATTATGGCATGCATTTATCACAAAAAAAAAAAAAATAATTTTTGAAAAAAAAAAAATAAATAAATTTTACGCGTCGTCTGAGAAATCTTCGAAATGCCCCCTGCGCGTTCCAATATATTTTTACAATATATTTTACCAATATACAGTGAAAATCCCCAATATATTTTTTAAAAGTTGGTTTATATATATATAAATAAAACTGTGCATCGAATTTTATATATTTGGAATATAAAGGTATAAAAAAATAATTCAATTTTTTAAGAAATTTTTTCGAAAAAATTTCATTTTTTTTTTTTTTTTTTACCTTTATATTTAAATATATAAAATTCGATGCACAGTTTTATTTATATATGTAAACCAAACTTTTATATATATATATATATATAAAAAAAACAAAAAACAAAACAAAACAAAAAAAAAACATATATATATTGTGGATTTTGATAGATATGGAACGCGCATTTCAAAGATTTCTAAGACGACGCGTAAAATACCATATTTTTTTAATTTTTTTTGTGATAAATTACTTGCCAATATGCATATAACCAAATCAAAATGCATATAGTGTACCCTTGAGTAATATTTAAAGTAAAATTTACAAAAAAAAAAAAAAAAAAAAAAAAAAAAAAAAAAAAGATTTTTAAGGTTTCTCGTCCCCAATCGCGTTCAATTTACTCGCAGGTTTATAATATTGCAAATCGGATATATGTCTATAGTCTATACACTCCTAGAAGAGACAGAACCGAACCTACAATCGCTGCGAAAACCACAGTAATAAAAAAGGAACAGGTACCGATCGATTAATAATAATGTTTGCTAATTATTGCTATGCTTCTACTTTGATTTTAAAATTGTCTTCATCTAGAAAACATAACGAAATTAAAAATTTTCTATACTAACACCATTTTGACATCATATTTGGATTTGTTGTTAAATAGTGCCCTCAAATAACAAACGGGATTTCGATCATCACTCATTTATTAAGGTTGTGTGAAATTTAGAAATCCTTTTGTTAAATTCATTTTTAATCGTCCGAAAACAAATTGATTTACGGGTAGTTCTTAAAACTTAACTATAATACTATTTCGAATAAAGAGCTGTAGTTTTGGATTAACATATTTCACGATTCTAGAAATCGATTTAAATTATTCATACGATACAATAATTTTTTTTTCGAAAATTAATTTCAAATAATATACAAATCTAATTTCTAATTTTCTAAATTTATTTTCGAAAATAATATGACTTGCAATCTATAATTTTTTAAAACAGAAATTAATATCTAAAAGCTCTAAATATGCAAATACCAAATTATACTCCATCAAGTAGTTATGAGTTTTGCTTAAAAATCACTCCACTGTTTAATCTGTTTTCAATGAAGTAAAACGAATTTAAATCAGGAGTTCCAAACTTTAAACCTGAAAAAATAGTTATCTACTTAAAAGAACCATTTCTAGATTCGTTAATGAAGTTCAAATTTACAGACGATTCCAAATTTGATATTAAAATTAGATATTACAATTGAAAATTTAAAACTTAATTACATCAATGATACGCAGGAAAAAAAATATGTAAGCATTAATTAGTATAGAATATTAATATTCCATTGGTACCAATGACAATTATATACGCTAACAAGCAAAACTACCCGGCTTTGCCCGTATCAATAATTAGGGTCCTCCCGGTATAAATACAGTAAAATGAAATAGTGCATTCCCGTCAACGAATAGTTAAAAGGACAAATAAGAAATATAAATATATGCGAAATATTCTCAATTATGTATACTATTAACTATAGCATAATAATATATATTCCAAACAAATGTCAAAATATATATTAAAATACAATTGCTAAAAAGATGTAATTTCAATAAAAAACACATTAAAAATACTAAAAATTTACATGTATCGACACTTTCATTGAGACATCTTCACAATATAGAAAAAAACTACAAACACAATGCCAATTTTGACATTATACTGATGATGGCACCAATGTAACCCATAAATTATGCCTTTACTGAAAGTTTTCTTAACTTCTGAACATCATAGAATTTCGTTTTTCACACTCAAAAAAAAAAAAAAAAAAAAAAAAAAAATCTTTTAAATGAAATTTATTTGAAAATTGTATCTCTATTTTCTCATCTGGATGGATTTTAAAGTAATTTACAATCACAGATATTTTTTTAATTTTCATGCAATCCAATTACGAGAGATATACCTGTTTGCTCTTAATGCAATATTATCATACAGCACGATAGTGCTGTATAGTAGAGCTCAGCCGCATCTTTTACGTTCTGAAACATGATGAAAAAGGCAAAAATTCAATTACAATCCAAACCAGGAAACATTCAGTGATGAGTAATAGCTTGTTGGAAAGCTCTGAATTTAGCGATGTGCCTTTCGAAGGTAGGATAAAAATATATCCAAAATGAAAGGAATGGCAACCATTTAAATTTTACATTCCGCTATAACTTCCATAATTGAACAATATAGAAATCTCTCCTTTTTAATTTTCTAATTAAATCTTTTCTTTCGTGTAGCCACACCCTAAAATTATCACAATAATTTAAAAAAAAAGGATAATACGCGTACTTTTTTTTAATAAGTCAATAAAAATTCACATTCTCCTGTTACATTTTTACATTAAAAATAAGCGTCATTCTAAATAGAAAATGCACATTTTTCATAAATATATATATAAATTGTGGCTAAATGTGTCTTATTATAACAATTACTAGGAGGCTCTGCCCCCTGCAAGCTACGCTCGTCAACCCCCGTTCAGACACCGTAGAATCTAAAAACACGCTAATCTGATCGGTTTACAAAATATTATAGAAGATTGAATTATACTGAAAAAAGCTATGCGGATCTCCCTGTAAACGGGTATCCATTCAATTTCATTTGTTTTCAAAAATTTAAGGCCGAATCAGTTGTTGTTAAGACATCCAATAGTTGTTTTCGTGCTTTATTAAAGAGGATTAGTTAAACGTTTGAAAAGAAGCTAAAAATAAAAGGAATTAAGTGTACAGAGTCTTTGTCTCCTGGTATTTTAAAACAATTTCTATAACAATAGCCTAAGTCATGTGACTATCATCTAGAGTTCCGGTCGGACCACTTCGCTTTTTATATTCCTGGTGCCATTTTGGTACTTTAATATTAGCCAGGTACAGGTGATAAGTCGCCAAATATTATTCTATCGCCATCATTTCATCTATATTATAATAGTCCAAGTCATGTAACTGCCATAAATAAATACGCTCTGATCCCTTCGCTTTTCATATGAATGTTTGGCCCAAATATCATGTTCGGCCCCATATTGGCGCGATTTTTTTCCGACGCTAATTTGGGGAAAAGATCAACAGCATAAACAACAACATCCGGCGTATCAAATCAAGCAAAATAACGAGACTATGACGCCAGTTAAGTACCCGTTGCGTATATGACATTGGCGTCAGAAAAAAAAAATAGCGCAAATATGGGACCGTATGTGTCATCCGTGCCGATAGTTTTCCATTTCGATTAAAAAAAATCAATTCTTTTTTTCGAATAATACTACATAAAAGCATTGTCGCAAAGAATTCTAGGTACTGTTACGCTAGCCGGGTGCAAATCTCGCCAATAACTATTTTTCAACTCGCCAGTTAGCATTTCTTTTCATTTTTCGAGTGGTAAATTATAACATTGCTTTGAAGTTGGAATTAAATGTCATCGTTTGTTACATCATTTAATATTTGGCCAGATGTCATATACGCACCCGGTTTGGCGTGATTTTTTTTTACGAAAATTCGGCGAAATCCTCGTTTTCGAATACCAGTTACATATGTATTTTTGGTACTACTTACCTGTAGTTATCCCGTCGAACAAAAATCTATCACCAAACTATAAGATTTAATGCCAATAATGGTTGATAAATGTCATATTAACTTGACTTTAAGCAAGTTACACGTCTTTACGTCATCAAGTGATTTTTATTTCGACGTTCTATTTGTATCTTTATTAATGTTATACTATTTTATTTGTTCTTTCGTTATTTAAAATAAAAATTATGTCAATTTGTATAATTTGGCGAGTGGTTTGGCGATTTATATAATTTGGCGAAATGGGTTGATGGAATAACTAAGTAGTACCGTATTTTTTAATAATTTTCTATTATTTTTTTAAAGGAAAATAACAAAAAAAAATAATAAACTATAGTACAAAACAATTTATGTAATTTAAAAAAAGAAAATAAAATAATAAACGCTTATTATTAAATAAACAACAATAGCCGGGTTACCATGTCAACCAAAATAATGCAATTTTGGCGCCAATTAGGCCCTAGTGCGTATATAACATCTGTGCCTAATATTTTTCTTTTTATTTCATTTAAAAAAATGAAGAAGTGAAAGCCATTTATTTTAAAAGTTTCTGCTTGTATTAAATAAAATGTTAATGAAATACAAATTGAATTATGAATAAAAGTAACATGATACATTTGTTAGCTTACATTTAAGGGAGGCCAGACTTCTCGCCAAGTTAGTTTAAAATAGTAACCTTTTCTAAAATCTGAAGAAAAAAAATATCTGTTTGATTAAAATTTGAGTTGCCATCATTAGAAAAGTGTATATAAAATTAGAAAAAAAAATAATATTTCGAAAACTAATTCGAATTTAAAAATTCTAATACCAGTTTTGAAATCTGCGGATCAATATTGATTTTTGGTGTTAATTTCATCGCAAAGTATTCCTTTTTATAGGAGAAATCACCGTGAAAAATAATCAGTTGTTTAATCAGTCGATTCAAAGAATCGTTATATTTCAGGCGTTTCATATATTCGTTTCATAAATTTGTTTCATTGGGATTTTATATATATAGGGTAGATAATAAGATATAATAATTATTATAATTGTCTTATTATAAATTAATCCTTATTATTATGATCCATAAAATGGAAGTTTTATTTTTAAGTCACACAGAAATTTTCGGTAAATGCTAGGTCATTTGGTTTAAACTTCTAAATATCGCATATTTCCAAATTTTACACAATCGTGTGCGGAAAAACATGTACTTTCGAATGCAATTTGTTTGAAAACTGTATCAATTTACTTCTTTTTATGGTTTATAATTTAATTTTTAAGCACGATTTCTTTTAAATGTATCTCTATTGCATGCAGGCTATATTATGGAAGAATAATGATCCATTATTACTTAAAGCAATATAAATAGTTTCAATAATAAAAATATCTCCAGTTATCAAATAGAAATCATAGTATCAAATAGAAAGAAGGGCTAAGAAATAAAAACTGATGAATAAAACACAATTTTACACATTCATCTTCACGAAGCAACTTAATCTAAACGAGAGAAAATCGTCTGCTTACAAATTGTCATCTACAAATATTAGATCATAGATTTTTTTTTAATTACTAATATTTAACCAAGGTGGCTGGACAAAATCAAATTTAAGTTTTTTGCATGCTTTGATAGAATTATTGACTTATATTTAGAGCAAGTAAATTTAAACAAAAAAAAATTTTTTCTTAAAAATGACGCGCTTAAAATTTTTCACAAAATCACTATAGGCATAATGACTAAGGAAGAAAAATTTCATTTGATAAATATTTATTTTAATTCACAAATCTGAAATGTTTCTTCTAGATTTGCCAAATGACGTCATTTTTATCCACTTTCGTCAAAATGATTTCATGTGTTATCAGCAGTTTCTAAATAAAAAGTCAAATCTTAAAAGAACGCAATGCTTTTTATAAATGAATTTTGGAAAAGTGTATTTTAATTTAATAAACTTTTAACCTACATTATAAAATTGTTTATTACTTGAAATTTAGTATTCAATCAAATTTATGTTATAGTTTTGTCGAAATGTATAATAAAACTAGATTTACACTTTCAAAAAAAAAAAAAAAAAAGTAAGATCTCATGCAATTTAAATGCAATGCAGCGAGTTGCTATCCAACTAGTTTTATTAAAAGATGAACAGTCGGACAATAAAAAAGTTTTTCGTTACTCCAAGTATTCACTTTAATTTTTATTGAAACAATTATAAAACGATAAGCGTGACATATTTTACGATGAAGTTCATATATGATATTTTAAAAAAATTGATATTCGGTTGTTGATATTCGAAATGTGGACGTTCGAGATTATGCTATTGTCTAAATAAATATTTTCTTGTTGTGTATAAAGAAATAGTATTGTGAAATAGTGTTATGAAATAATTATCGTAACTAAAAGGTTAAAAATAACTAACTTATAAGATACCTTGTAAAGAAAGAGCCAAAAAATGGAAGTTTAGGAAGCGGGAAAAAGAAAATAAAGAAGCTCGTATTTATATTATAAAGATTGGAATAAACAGAAGAGAGAAAAACACAGTGTTTCAAAGAAAAAATGAGAGACCGAAAAATGGCATGAAAAAACAAGGAAAAGTTTTTAGCTTCTGATAAGCTCTGTCGACGAAAAAAAAATGTTGGAATATTTCAATTTCAAATCAAAATGGTACCGGCGGTATATCGTTAAGCTGCGCTATAGCTGCAAACGTACAGATAATAAAAGGCAAATGGAAAACGCAATAAGGTGTTGTACAAAATTACTGATAGACCGCCAATATTATAACAAAAAAATTCTTGCGTTTTTAAAAACGGGTCGTCGGGTCTCAGAGCAAAATCTTGTAAAAAAGTTATTGTCAAATATGGATAAAAAGCCAGTATCAAATTTAGAGGTTTCTGATGAAAATAAAGTACAGTTGCATATCAAAAAGCTTCTAGCAGAAACAATAGTAACAAGGGCGCTTAGCAAACGATTTTTTTTTTTTTTTTTTTTTTTTTTTTTTTAAGTTGAAATCAAATATTACAAAGATAAAAAATATCTGTTCAGCAGGTTTAGCTAGCATTAATGATAAGGGAAAATGTTGAAGATGTATGTGGGCAAGTATTCCACAATATATATTATGAACCGTACTACAAGGAAATTGCATACAAGGGAACAAGTTCAATATTTGGAAATTTTGATAAAATAATAACGCTAAAAAAGAATAAAAGTGATAGAAAGCATCAGATTAAGTCTAATAAAAATCCAAAATGAAATAATAATAGTCGATTCAAACGTAGATGAAAACGAAATTCAAAATGAAACCAAAGTTTTCGATCCAGATTCAGAGAAAACTGATACAAAATCGTGCGATCCAGCACTCTGTAAACTGCCAAAAAATATGATAAAGCGCATTTTATACTTGTTAAAAATATATGGAAAAACAACAAATTTTCGAAGTTTTTAGCTAATAAAATGGATGCATGCTCACATGAGCATAAAAAAGATCATGAAAAACTAGGGTACCCTTCTTTCTGCCTGCCCGATTCGTGTAAAAGTCATTTGTTATTTTTGCTTCTTTAGCAATTCATTTTCCAAAAATTCGACTACTGCTAAAAAATTCTGTGTTAGGCAATATGATTTAAAATTGCATGAGTTGGATAAAGCTTTAATTAAAGGCAACTATGAATACCTTGAAAAGTTTGCAATTGCAGACAGAACCGAAAATACCTGCGTGGAAAATACTGAACCGTCGCAGTTACCAGATGAGCACCTGTTGGGAAAATTAAAATATTCGAAGGTTTTTCTAAAGGAATTGGGGCAGATTCCCCATTTTTCATCTGCTTCCTATAATATTTTTTACTGTATGCGTAACATTCGTAAAATTACATTATAATATAACGGAAATGATGATTTTTACATTTTCATTGACTATACAAAATCAGCGAAAAATTAAGTTAAAACTTAATTTTTCTTAATAATAAAAACTATTTTCAATTCAAAAAACAGTAAATAAATTTTTTTTACATGTTTACGATTAATTAATAATTAAAGACAAAAGAAATTCACGTTTAAAAAATACCAAGTCATAACGGTTGGCGCGGTTTGTAAAAAAAAGAAATTGGTACTTTTCCACTCTAGGGGCCTTCCGTTTTTTAAAACGCTTGGTGCAATTCGGGCGTCAGAAATTGCGATTTTTTGCCAAATGATATAAATAGTTATGAAAACAAACTTGATGGACTTTTTTGTTTAGTTATATAAGTAATTAATATATGTCTATTATTAATGTTTTTATGTGCAAACTATTTCTGTTTCTATATAAAATTAGACAATGGCGTCTTTATGTTAAATAAATTGTATAAACCTTGAAAAAAATGCTTGCGTATATGAAATGAAACAGTGAAGGGTTGACAGAAAATATGTTGTCAAATTTCCTTCTCCGCCAGGGATATTTTCTCTATTTCGCTAAGGTCCCTATACTGGAAAAGTACCAAAGAATCTTTGCACGTCCAGGATTAAAATAAAAGGCGAAATAGCATACATTTTAGTATACAGTTGGTATACCGTAAAAGTAGCGAAAGATCTCCGAAAAATTTTGTCCCAAATTACGCCAATTCTCTGTAAATTAGAATGTGGAATAGGTTCGCGTTTAAAACACAGAATCAATTTATCCCTTTTTTCAACGAGTAATCTCACGCGCTGTGGTGAATTTCAAACCACTCACATTTTTTTTCTTCCAAAAAGAAATGTTAAATTTCTCGAAAATGCTTCTGACCTTCCTTGTACCTTTCAAGGTCAAGGTTGAGAAAGGTTGTGTGAATGAATGTCTTTTCATTGTTGGATAGAAGGGGAAAATATGCCTTTTGGGATTAAATATTCCCGCACGTGTACAAGCGTTTCATTTCGATATGTTCACTGGCTACCGGATAGCACACACTAAAATTATTTTACTGAAAGCGTGACATAAAAGCTACCTGTATATGTTGATGAAAGTGTATTAAATGTAATGAATGTAAATTTTATAAAATAATTCATGTTTTAAGAGGTAAAACAAATTGTTACATATGTTCTCCATAAAAAAAAAAACCAAGTTTTACAAAAACTGTTGCAAAATCGGAAAATAAATATGAAACGCTTGATTTTTCCCTAAAAAGAAGTAATACTGATGCATTTTACAATATATATTAGTAGACATGCTTTTAAACCGCATTTAGCCAAAAATATAAAGGGAGACAAAATGGGATGAGATTTACCCACACGCGTGTGGTAATGTTTCAAAAATAGGTGCGTGCGCTTACGGTTATGTTAATTATGCGCTAAACGACGCCTGGTAACATGCGCCAATTGTCTGTAGACTCAGTTATGTAATTTATCCCTACCAAATACGCCAATTGTTTGCAGACTCGATTACATAATTTATCTCCTTAATTAAGGCATATTTTACAAAGGATACCTACTTTCCAATTTTCCCGACAATGGTTAGATGTAAATAGGTTAGTCAATATCACGGTATTTTAATTTTGCCAACGAAATATTATTATAAATATCCAGTATTAGCAATATTTCTTATATTATTTACAGGTGTATTGTATAATATTTTCAATCACTTTTGATCATTTTTCTGCATTTAGTCGTTTTTAGATTTTTTTAAATTTTAAATTCCCATTAAGTCTCCAAAACAGAATTTTTTTCCTTTTTATAGTCTTTTCGCAGTTTTAATGCATTTCTTAAGACTATTTCTTACCCTAGCTTTTTGTGTGTTTGAGGGGTTGACCTAGGATACTGCAAAGTCCCTTAAACCAGAGAAATGTAGGTGCAGAAAAATTCAAGAGATCACACTGTATAAAACTTAGTCTAAGGACTAGTCTGGCGACCAGTCCTGAGTAAAGTATAGGTCAATATCCAAATATGTGGGTTAGCAATAAGTATGGGGTCATTAGAGCTCTTCAAATACACTGGTGGACTAATGTTTCTGTTAGTTTTTGATTGGTGCAATTGGTAGTACCGATTGATTAAGGTCATTGGTTGGTTAGTTGGGGTGGTTGTTTGGTTAGTTGAAGGTGGTTGATTAAGTTCCTGAAAGGATCTGAAAAAGGTGTGAAATGATATAAAAACTGTTGGAACTAGAGAGAAAAATAAAGCTCGATCTAAAAAAGTTACAGTAAAAAATTGACAAATAGTTTCAGTATAAAAAAGTAAGTAGTGCGTAGAAAACTAATATAACCAGATTATCTGTAAAGCTCATGAAATTACCCAAATTTTTGTTCATAGCTGAAAATGTGGACCGAGCTTCACTGGTGCCTTATATTCAGAATCATATTATCCACTCAAAATGAGTACCGGTTATAGTAAACATGATGTGTAGTAATGTACAAAAAATCTTTGTCATGCCCAGGATTGAGGACATGATTGCATCAAGTCAAGCTAAACTCCACAAAGCTAAAAGAATGTAAACCAATGATAAATATTTTAAGTATAACATTAATACAGTCAAGTTCTTATTATTAATATTTCTGACATAACGCATCTAGCGTAATAATTTTTATTTCATGTAGTTACTGTGAAAAAGGAACCTTATGTCAATGGACTTAAGGCAGACAAGTAGTTAAGATATGGTTGAATTGTAAATGCTTAGGGTTTTGGGGTTACTTTGGACTTTGATCTTCCAGGTTTATCAATGACCCCTGGAATGGAATTTTGTTCATACTTCGTACTGAACTGACCTCTCAGCTTATTGCTCATTACCAAATCAGCCTCTAATCTATTCTTATGAACCCACATTTTTAACTGGTTATGAATGTCTAAAATTCAGAATGTGTTAAAAATGAAATTTATTCCCCTGATTGATTTTAAGGCACCAGTAAAGCTCAGACCACATTTTCAGCTATCAACAAAAATTTGGGTAATTTCATGAGCTCTACAGATAATCTGGTTGCATTAGTTTTCTATGCACTACTTACTTTTTTATGCTGAAACTATTTGTCAATTTTTTACTGTAACTTTTTTAGATCGAGCTTTACTTTTCTCTCTGGTTCCAACAGTTTTTTATATCATAAAGAAAAGACATTGCTACGAGTACTAAATCATAAAAAACCATTATCTAAATCATAATAAACCTAATCCAATCATAAATTTAACTTTTACTGGAATTTTACCTTTAAACATCGCACACTTGATTGTTCCAACGTCAAATAGAATATAAAAAGTACTTTCAGTAATATTTGTTTGAAAAGCTTATCTCAATTTAGAGATAGTTTATCCATTTTAAATTAATTTTCAATCACGGAGATATTCTTAAATATACCTGCAACCCAATTAAGAAATATATATACGTTTTCTATTAATGCAATATTATGAAGAAAAGACATATGTATGAGCAATGCCATGCATCATATTATTGGTGGCAACAACCTAACAAATTATACTTTTACTGCAATTTGATCTCGAAACATCATACATCCAATTATTTCAACGTCTAATAGAAAACAAAAAACACTTTAGTAATTTGTTTGAAATGCTTCTCAATTTACAGATTTTTTATGTTTTTTAAAGTAATTTTCAAACTTGAATTTTTTTAAATATACCTGCAACCCAGTGACGAAATATTCACTTAATTGCTCAAAAGCATTGTAAATTATTCAGTATTTGTTTGTTTTCGTGTACTTTCCGGTAACTAAATTGGCAGATTTCTGTATTTGTTTGTTTTCGAGTGGGAATCTCATTATGGCTGCTTATAACTTGGGTTCTTCTGAAATCATTTTAATTCAACTTGCACTATTAGTTTTTCAGTTAAGGTTTGGGTGTGTAATATTGTTATACCCTGATTAGATATAGTACTAGGTTGAGAAAAATGTTGGGAAATTTGTGAAAGTTGCGTTGTTATGCACTAATTAACAACAAAAGCAACGAAGACTATTCTTCATAGTAGAGACCATCTTAGTCCACGACTTTCTGCCATCATTCTGTCAGATTCCGGATTTTTTGGAAGTACGAAGTTTGTCGCCGTATCAGCACCATCACCCTCATTAGTCTCATCGACGGCTTTCAGAATCGCTCGACCTTTTCTCCAATAATGCCGGATCAACACACACAAATCGTATTGTTTAATAGGCATTTTGGAGCCGAACTGAGCTGCTATAGATATAACACTAGTACTCCTATATACGATATAAGTTCTGGTAACTATTAGATTAAAAATTTCCCATAACTTTTTGCTCAACCTAATATTACAGGGGAAAATTCCATAATGATTTGGAACCCGATTGTGAAAGATTAGTCTTTTTAAAATTTCTGAATGTATTTCATTGGAACTTTCATTGTTTGTTACATAATTTTACACGGATGGATTTAAAATATTGCATATATTTTTGTCACTTTGTTCTAAAATTATGGAAGAAAGACAGCGTGGAAATAGTCAGGTGAGCCCGATTATAAAAATTTGGCCTTTTTAAAAAGTTCTACTGAACAAATTTTGATGAAATTCGCACTGTTACTTTGCACCCAAATTTCTGAAATAGATTTAGTACATAAAATTTTGCTGTACATGCTTTGTTATAGAATTAGCTGAAATGTTCTATATTTAGGTGAAACCAATTTTGAACGATTAGCCTTTTAGAAAGTGTTAGATTGTTTTTGAGGAACTGTTTCATTATATTGCATATCCATCTATCATTCTTAGACCAAATCCTACTGCAAATGATCAATTAAAGATTTTTGTTCTTAACTGCCGAAATTTTGTGTTATACATTAGAAAATATAATAGCGCAGTGTTGATCGTATCGTTTTCAGTCATACAGAGGACATTTGAGATATTGTTTTAAAATGGAATATCAAATTCACCGATATAGTTCCTTTAATTGAAGATTTGTTCGGAGAAACCGATCACCGCAGCCAGCAAAATATGCTACTCAGATAAATATGTGCAATATAATGGAAATATTTACGATTAACTGATCGCTAAAACGAATATAACAAAAATACTTTCGCCTGTAGTTGTTAAAAAATCTAACATATTCGTGTTTCAATTAAAACGATTTTTATTTATGTTCTGTTAATGGGCAGTATATCAGGCATCTTTAATGCATGTGTACAAAGATTCATCGCAGATAATGTTTAAATCGAAACACATATTTCCATTCATAAAATCCAAATCCACAGCCATAAAAATGAAAATGACATCAATTTCCAAAAGCCACAATCTTAATGTCAGTCATGAAAGTTTGTTTAAAAAGAAAAAAGCTTACTGTAAAGAATAGTAGATATGTTACAATTTTTATTTAATATAAATCATAGAAAAATCGTATTTTATGTAACGGTATTCGATATAAATCACAGAATGTTATCACTTCATTTCAATTATTAAAACACTAGCAGAACTACCCGGCTTTGCCCGTGTCAATTATAAGAAGCATTCCAGGTAAAACAAATTAAAACGAAATAATACGGCAATCACAATAAGTGAAATTTGTGCATTCCCATCAACAAATCGTTATAAATACAATCAAAGAACATGGCGTTAATGTCTTGCAACCATAGTAAAATCCCTGAGTTTTAATAACAGAATGCACGTTTTCTTTGGGGGGTGTAAGAAAAAAATATGTGATTTTCCTGACAATACGAAAAAAAAAAAAAAAAAATTCCTCCAAATCGCGCAGCACTTAGTGAAATTCTCGTTTGTATGGTATTATCTACATTATAAAGTAAAAATACTATGTCAGTGCCCACGAATTGTGCCCCATTAATTGTAATACATAAAATGTGCCTTTACTGCAATTTTTCAAACTTTTAAACATCACACAATTTAATTTTTTACAATGTCAAATAGAAAAAAGTTCTCCCAAATGAAATTTGTTTGAAAATTGTACCTCAGTTTTCTGATTTAAATGGATTTTAAAGTAATTTTTAAGCATGGATATTTTTAAAGTGGAGTGCAACCCGATTACGAAAGTTGAACCTGTTTACACTTAATGCAGTAGTATAAAGAAAAGATATGTCTACGAGTAACGCTGGTATCATATTTTCGGTGGTAACAACCTAACACAAAAAATTTCCCTTTTACTGCAGTTTAACGTCTAAACATTGTACATTTGATTGTTCCAGCGTATTATAGAAAACAAAAGTACTTTCAGTAATATTAGTTTGTAATGTTTATGTCAATTTACGAATTTTTTATAGGTTTTAAAATAATTTTTAAGCATGCATATTTTTTAAATATGCTTGCAACTCAAATGCAAAAGATTTACTCAATTGTTCAAAAACATTGTAAATAATTCAGAATTTGTTTGCTTTCGCGTAACATTCAATAACTAAATTGACAAACGAAATTAAAACGCAAAAAAATAAAAAATAAAATAAAACACGAATTTAACAGATATCAAATCAAGCTACTCAAAATATAGAATTCAAATCGGAATATCGTTCCGGGTGCATATAACTTGAATTCTTCAGAACGGATTTCCATGCGACTTGCACTATTAGTTTTTTAGGAAATATTTTAGTGCATAACATATTGTTTTCCGTTGCTTAGTCATAGAATTATAGGGGAAAGTTATATAATCATGCGAACCAAATTATGAAGGATTAGTCTTATTAGCTGAATGAAAAATGCAGAACTATTTTTATCTCTAAGTATATTGACGGGTTTATCTTCAGTAATGGGGCTGTGCGCTAGAGTATTCTTATTTCAATGAGTGTGCCAGACACCTATTATGGCATGCACCTTTGTTTAAAACAATATAGAATGACTTATGTTTTAAGCGACTATCTGGCATGCAACTTGATTACAAAATACTAACCTCCAATAATGCTTAAGGTGCATCTCCAGTTCCCTGCTCAACAACGGGAAACTTTCTGACACATTTTCTGACTCATTAAACGTAAAGGCTTAAAATTTGTAGGCCTATTAAAGCGATTTGGAATTGAAATGAGTTTTTCCTTTTTTCATAAATAAATTACTTATCGACTTAAGAGCAATTGTGGTTGCGTGACGGCCGGTTTTTATCCTTTATTGCACTGTTGCGTCCGAAATTCTGTTCAAAACACCAACTAAAATATCTTATACCTTTACCAACATATGGAAACTGTCTTTCGATTACATAGTTTCTAAATAAGAACTCCTGTCAATTTCATGCGTTTCCGAACAAAAATTAATTAAAAAAATATGTCAGAAAAAAGCTCCTTTGGATTTGAGAACAGCCTTAACTTGACGTTTATGAAAAAACTCACATTTTTAGTTTTAATTTTGAAATTCGCGAAATTTAAATTCAGAAAAAGGATGTTCTTTTGACACATTGTGGTAATTTTTTAACTTTTAAAATTAAAATACATGTTTCCTTTGGCGCTCGTAACAGAAGTATACAATATCTTCCACAATACAGCGGAAAATGCAAAAAATTACATCCAAATGACGTAGTAGTTACTAAAATTTTATTTGGAAAATTTGAAATTTTATTGAAATTAAATCTACAATGATTAGGTGAAATGATGTCATTTTCCATAAATTTCAAATGAAGACATCTGTCAAGAATTTTTTTGAAAATGTAAATAACCGCTCTCTTTTTGCTATAAATCACAGAAAATGTTAGCACTGAATCTAAACCAATACAACACTTATCGATAACGTATAGCTATAAGATATGACTGTAGTATACAATCGAAGTAGTAAGCAAAATATAGGAGCCATATGTTTACAATGAGTTTGATTGCAAGTTGAAAAGATTTGACAGAATGTGACGTCATATCTAGCCTTTTTTTATTTTTGTTAAATTGTTTTCATGAAATTTGACTGTTTGTATTAAAATAGATGTTTTAATTTAAAAAAGGCATTTAATTTAAAAATTAACATTCAAATTGAGGTTCTACGTTATTTTCCCGCTCTTATAGTTAATGTTTTTATTTTATATACAAAAAAAATGTAAATTTTCTGTTTAGAATGACGTCAATATCAAACACGCCAAAATATAGGAAGAAAATCTGAATTTTTATTGGCAAATAGAAACAAATTACACGCGTTATCCTTATTTTTTTCACATTATTGTGTCATTTTTTAGTGTTTGGCAAGAGGAAAGAAATGTCTGAATTAAAAAAGATTTAAAAAGAGATATTTCTATAATGTTAAATTATGGAAGTGGTAGAAAAAAGGGATAAATTGTGGTCTGATAATTTTTTTAAGTAGACAGTGATCTTTTCCACGTTCTAAAACGTATGTACATGAAAATTCATTGCAAATCGGTCAAAAATTGAAGATTTGTATAAAGTACATACACACAGAGAACGGCTTTTATATATGATATTTATCTAAATGATATAATTAAATATACAGCATTACAAAGAAATAGGAAATAAATTGCAGCAGTCGATTTTTAGAACCAGTTTGAAATCATATTGACGAAATTGGCGTCATATCTAGCAAAGCAAATGACTTTTTTTTTTTTTATTATCTATTTCCTGAATTATTTTATTTAAATTCAAACACCTGCATGAAAATAGATTTTTTAAATTAAAAAAAAATTCAAATAAGATACTAAGCCATTTTAACATCTGCTTAGTTAAAATTTTTACATATACATAGGGCAAAAATAAAAATATATATAAAAATAAAAATATATACGAAAATGCAAAAATATAGCAAGAAAATCTGAATTTTTTCATTGCAAATAAAAACAAAATACACGCGTTATCGTTTTTTTTTTTTTTTTTAAGTATTGTGTTTTTTTTTAGGGTGTGGCAACAGGAGAGAAATAATTGAATTAGAAAATTTAAAAAGAGATATGTCTATAATGTAAAATTATTTAAGGTGTTAGAAAAAAGGGGTAAATGGACGTTTGATGATTTTTTAAAGTTGCCAGCTACCTATTCCATTCAAAATCATATGTAAATCAGTTTTCGTGCAAATTGGTCAAAAAGTGAAGATTTGTATAAAGGACATACACTCATAGAACGAATTATATATATATAGATTATGGCAGGGATAGTATGGTGTTAGTTATCACTTTTTTAACAACTAGATATTCAAATATTTTATTTAATTTATATACATAATTTTTAGTGTCTTCTATTCGTAATAGAAGAAAGTATCAAAATCGAAGTAAACGCAAAAAGACAAACTTTTAGCATACCTAAAAAAAATATTTTCTCCTAGAAGGAAAATTGCAACTGTTTTGCATAAATGGGAGAAAAATTTAGCTTTAGGTTGAATTTAGTAGTAAACAATGCTTTTTAAGGGAAAGTCTCAGTGTAAACGGATCACCTCGCATTTTATTCTATGTTAATGAATTCTTTCAATGCGAAATCTTGTGAGGATAAATTTATATTTTGATGCTTCATGGCTTCTCCCATCTTCCAAAGAACTAGGAGTTATTTTTATTAATCTTGTTGCAATCGTTTATTTTTTTTTTTACTGTTATCTTATTTAGAATCCTCTTTTCATCGATTTTTTCATGGAATTTCATACTTTTGGGGTAAAAATTATGTATATATACGTGTGTGTGTGTGTGTGTGACGCAGAATTGCATTATCTTGATTATAATCGATTTGTATTGCGTATGCTTTGTAAAAAAAAACGAAGATTATCTTTAGCACCAATGAATTCAACGCATAGAATGGCCAGTGCGATCACTGAACTTGAATCCCATTGAGCATCTTTGGGATGCTTTAGGAAGATGTATCTCTTTCTCCCAATCCCCCTCCTCAGACCCATGCCACGAGTACAAGCGCTTTACAAGAGAAATGGCTCACACCTTCCAGCAAACTTATCAATCGCATAATTGACAGTATCACACTTCGCTGTATGTGCTGTATTGCTTCTAGGGGTGATCATACTCCATATTAAAAGTACTTTTCCTATACCAAACTAAAACATTTATTTTGTTTATTTTATAATTGTATTAATTTCTGAAGCACCACAATCGTCTAGTAATTTCTTTTCTGGTAAAACAAAGTTACGGTTCATTTTAATATGTAGATGGCACCCTAAGCAAAGTTTATTTACATGATATAAAAGTAGACTTTATTTCCAGTCGTTCGGTACCAGAAAATTTCTTCTACGATAATGTGTTGAGGAGTTAGTAGGGGGCGTTTACTTTTTTTCCCACGACTGTATAGTCGTGGAAAAAAAAAAGTAGACACCCCCTACTAACTCTTAAACAAATTATCGTACACGAAATTTACTGATACCGAACCATTAGAAATAAAGCCTACTTTTAAATCATGTACATAAAATTTCCTTAGGGGCCATCTACATATTAAAATGCACCCAAACCTCATTTGTTTTCAATAGTAATACCCAATTTTAACAAGATATTTCAAATCTTCGGTTCAAACTATGCCTAGACACCAAATTTCAAGTCTTGCATGATAAGTTTTTGAATTATGAACATTCAAAATTTAGTGATTCTAATGTTAAATTACATTTTCATATTATTATTTATATCTCCTGAAATTATGCTCCTAATGTGCTAATTTTTTGTGTAGCAATAATACTAATGTGCCTAATCACAAATAGGCTGAATTTGTAATTTTAATAATTTTTTGATATGAATTATGAATTATGAAATTAATATTCGAAAAAATTATGAATCGCAACCTACAATTTTTTTTATGGATATAGATTTATCAAGTCCTGCTTTAAGAAAATCCAAAATTTCACACTTTTCTTCCAAATAGTTTTCAAATTATGCTTAAAAAACTGTAAAATGATGGTTTAAGGGGTCGTCTATGATAGAAATGAGTAGATATTTTGAAATTTCTTCTGCTGTCCTGTTATCTAATACGCTTCACTGACTGCTTGAGTTGTGCTTAAGGCGCTTTGATCTAGAAGGGGGCTCTCTCGGTTAACAATTGAGTACCGAACTTCAATTTGGGTACCTTAAAATACCCTCGTTTTAAAATAATTAATTTCTCAGTAACTTATGGTACGAATTGCATAAACATTTTTTTAGGCTAATTGAAGCGTGTAGAGTTCATTTATGCTGTCAGAATTGTGTATTGCTATTGAAAAAAAAAAAAAAAAATTAGGGTTCGTTTAATATGTAGATGGTCTCCTAAGCAAATTTTATGTACATCATTTAAAAGTAGACTTTATTTCCAATCATTCAGTACCAGTAACTTTCTACTACGATAATTTGTTGAGGAGTGAATAGGGCTGTTTATTTTTTTCCACGACTGTACTTTATCATACTGAAATACAATTGTTTTATTAAATTAATGTAAATTTAAAGCTCCAGAATAGCAGCAAACATAGCCTATTAAAAATAGTACAAAATTTTCAACTGCTTTTTAAATATAAACGTTATTTTAATTAAACATTATAAAAAAGCACTTGGAAAATTAAAAAAATAAAAATCTGGGTTATTAATTAAATAAATATATATATGTATTAAAGATTTTAATACAAAAATTAATTATATAAATAAGAGAATTTTCAACCCAAACATTTCTGAATTTGAGAAAATTACAAAGTTTTACATTCATGATTGAAAGTTTATAAATAAGAGAAAAAAAAATGAAGCATAAGAAAATTCAACACATTTAAAGAAAAATAACTTTTAACAAATTATTTTTTCATTATTTGTTTTTTCATTGAAAAAACATGAAAAATGAGAATAAAAGATAAAAATACATCTATTATTTATGTTAAACAAATGGAGATTATAATTCACTTTTAGATTTATGTGCCATAATAGAAACTATCTATTGCGTGTTTAATAAAATAATTTTTAAATACAGAGAGATACCTATCAGAGATCTTTTACGTTGGAATCGGATTTCTTCACAGTTTGAAATTTGAGGTATGGATTGTTTTTGCTTCTTTGTAAATATTTATTTTATTACTGGCAAAAGCCCTGCTTTGTTTGGATTATCGAAGCATTATTTCTACCCTGTATATATAAAATCTTAATGAAACGAATTGACAAAACTACTTTATGAAACGACTGAATAAACAACTGATTATGTTTCACGGCGATTTCTCCTAAAATGTGGAATATTATGCGATGGTATTAACACAAATCCCAATTGATCTACAGATTTGAAAACTGGTATTAGAATTTTTTAATTCGAATTAGTTTTCGAGATATTAATTATTTGCTAATTTTAAACACTTTACTCTAATGATGGCAACTCATATTTTAATCATAACAGATATTTTTAGGTAGCTTTCTTTACAAAAAAGCTACCTATTGCAGCCGTTCGGAGGAAAGCGATTTCAAAAAATTTTGGTATATTTTCATCGATCATGACCCCCAGACCCCGAAACCACCCTCCGTTCAAAATTGATATATATATATATATATATATATATATATATATACATATCTGACCTATGTCACACTGTAACTCCCGTAATTATGAACCAATTTCGATGTAATTCGGTGTGTACATAGTACATACCAATGTCTCGACCGAGTTCGTTGGCCAGCTTCATCCGCCGTTTTGTTTCAAAATGGCGGCCATTTAAAATTTTTAAAAAAAATTAAAACTTGAAATGTGGTACCAAAAAATTAAAAATGGAAAAATATTTTTTTCTTATGTATTTGACCTTTATACAAAGATTCCGGAGCAGTTTTTGTTTCGTCTATATCTTAAAAAATGGCTGAGTTATAGCATTTTGAATTTCTAGCGTGGCTGACATTTTGAAACGTCCTGAATTTTGTCACGCGATAAAAGGCGTATTTATGAACCGATTTGGATGTAACTTCGTTTATACATAGTACATACCAATGTCTCGACCGGGTTTGTTGGCCAGCTTCACCAGCCATCTTGTTTAAAAATGGCGGCCATTTAAATTTTTAAGAAAAATTTAAATTTGAAATGTGGTACCAAAAATTGAAAATTGAAAAAATATTTTCTTCTTATGTGTTGAGCTTGATACAAAAATTCGGGAGCAGTTTTTGTTTCGTCTATATCTTAAGTAATGGCTGAGTTATAGCATTTTGAATTTCTAGCGTGGCTGACATTTTGAAACGTCCTGATTTTTCTCACGTAATAACAGGCGTATTTATGAACCGACTTGGATGTACCTTGGTGTGTACATAGTACACACAAATATCTCGACCGAGTTCGTTGGCCAGCTTCATCCGCCATCTTGTTTCAAAATGGCGGCCATTTAAAAAAAAAATAAAAAAAATTAAATGAGATACCAAAAAATTGGAAAATGAAAAAGCTTTTTTTGTATGTGTTTGACCTTAATACAAAGATTCCGGAACAGTTTTTCTTTCTTCTATATCTAAAAAAAAATAGCTGAGTAATAGCATTTTGAATTTCTCTTGTGGCTGACATTTTAAAACGACCTGATTTTTGTCACGCGATAACAGGCGTATTTATGAACCTATTTGGATGTAACTTGGTCTGTACATAGTACATACCAATGTCTCGACCGAGTTCGTTGGCCAGCTTCATTCGCCATCTTGTTTCAAAAGGGTTGCCATTTAAAAAAAAATAAATTTAAAATTCAAAATGAGGTATTAAAAAATTGGAAAATGAAAAAGATTTTTTTTATGTGTTTGGCCTTGATACAAATATTCCGGAGCAGTTTTTGTTTCTGAAAATTTGTTCTTTTGTTGATATCTTAAAAAATGGTTGATTTATAGCACTTTCAATTTCTAGCATGGCTAACATTTTGAAACGATCTTGTATTTGTCACGCGATAACACACGTATTCGCCTATTTCGATGTAAGAAGGCATGTGGATAGTATACTTGAACACCTCGACCAAGTTCGCTGGCCAGATTCATCAGCCATCTTGTTTCAAAATGGCGGCCATTAAATTAAAATATATATATATATTTAAAGTGAGGTGCAAAAAAATTAGAAATTTAAAAAGGTTTCTTTCTTAAGTATTTGATCTTGATATAAGGATTCAGGGCAATTTTTGTTTGTCTTTACCTTAAAAAATGGCTCAGATATAGCAGTTTCAATTTCTATTGTGGGTGACATTTTGAAAAATCTGATTTTTTGCATGCGACAGCACTCCTATATATTAACCGATTCCGATGTGAGTGAGCATGTGCACAGCAATTACTAAGGTCTCGATTAAGTTCACTGCTTAGCCTCATCCACCATGTTGTCTTAAAATGACAGGCACTTTAAGAAATTGCCGAATTTGGCAGCCAAATATAAGTTACTTTAAAGAAAAGCAGCTTGGATAAAGCTGAGTAATTTCGCGAAATTCTCATTCATTATATTGATAAAAATTAGTATTGAATCTCCTATATTCGGTTTCCACTAAATTGAGCTTCGTGTGTTTGCATGATATAAGTTGGCTTTTTTTAAATAAGGATTATGAAAGCTACCTCTTCCTCCCGGCACTGGCCGGAAGGACTTTTTTTTCTTATTTTAGAAAAGGTTGTTATTTTAAACTACTTTGGCGACCAGTTTGGCCTCCCTTAAATGTATGCTAAGAAATGTATCATGTTACTTTTATTCATAATTTAATTTAGTTGAAAATTTTTTTGTTAAATCGGAAGATTCTGATAGAGAAATCAAAAACTCGGAATTTTTACGTTAGCGCGACGGAGGTAATAAATCCCCATACATTTCTCCCGTCGGATTTTTTTTTCGTATTTCATCTTTTTATTTAAAATGCAAAAATTTCATTTAAAACTGAAACGTTTAAAATTGATGGCTCTCACTTTTTTTTTTTTTTTTTTTTTTTTTTTTTTTTTTAACGAAATGAAAACAAAAATATTAGGCACAGATGTCATATACGCACCGGGTACCTAATTGGCGCCAAAATGGCGTTATTTTGTCTGGCATTGAAACGCGGTTTTTGTTGCGTATTTATTAATAAATATTTATTTACATTTATTTTCTTTTTATTTAAAAAAAAATATTGTAAATTGTTTTTTTCTATAGTTATTAAGTAAACTTTTTTTTATTGTTATTTCATTTTTAAAATATCAGAAAATAATTTAAAACTACATATGTAACCGGTTTTCTAAAACGAGGTTTTCTCCAAATTGTTGTAAAAACCCGGCGCGTATATGACATCTGTGCCATATCACTACAATAATAGCCTGAATCATGTGACTGTCATCAACATTTTCGCGTTGACCGTTGAAAGTCACCAAATATTATTCTATCGCCATCATTTCACCTGTATTATAATAGTCCAAGTCATATAACTGCCATAAACAATTACGGACTGATCCCTACCCTTTTATATGCCAATCGGTCATTTTGGTACTTTAATGTTAACCAGGCGCCTGTTATAAATCGCAAAATATTGTCCCATCGCCCACACTTCGTCTATATTATAATAGTCCAAGTCATGTGAATGTCATAAACAATTACGGGCTGACCCATTCGCCTTTCCTATGCATGGTGGCTATTTTTAATCATAATTAATTTTTCGAGTAAAACTACATAAAATTTGCCGTGATCGCAAAGAATTATCGGTACTTTTATGTTAGCTGGGAGCAAATTTCGCCAATAGCATTTTATAAGACTCCAGTTAGCCTTTTTTATTTCTCGAGTGGTAAATTAAAACAATGCTTTGATGTTGAAATTAAAAAATATCATTGTTTATGGTATTATTTTTCTTTTTCTGTTATTTTTCTCTTTTTATTTTTTATTTTTTATGAGAATGGAATGTCATGAATTTTAAATGTTTCAGTTTAAAATTACAGTTAAGTGTTTCAAATAAAATGAGTGAAAGGTTTATATTTTTAATGAAATACGAAAAAATGCGACGAGAACATTGTTTTGCTATTTATCATCTGCGCTCAGCTAACATAAAAATACAGAGTTCTCCATTTCTCTAACAGAAACTTCTGATTTGGTAAAGGACTGAGACCATAACTGAGACTATAACGAATTTAACAATTAATCTTATTTGTGTACAATTCTTTTGTTGCTACTTTACAAAAAAAAAAAAAAAAAAAAAAAATCATACTATAATTCTTTTAAAGTGTGTAAGCATCGTCTGCGCAAATGTTTTCGCATAATAAGAATAAATTGTGTGTTTGAATTCTTAACAATGAAAAATACATTTATTATTGAATGTAATTAACTGAATTTTTACAAATTTTAATTCATTAAAAATATGCTATATTTTTCATAAAAAAGTATTTTAAAGATTTCATTAAAAAAACGGTGAAACTATTTAATTAATCATGTTTCTGTCTATAATGACTAACTCCATGATTTATTTTTTCTTCTAAAAATATACGTGTTTCCTTTTTTCATTTACAAAAATGCACCCGCAATGGAAAAGCATGCAAAATAAATTAATTAAGATAATATTTTTTTTAAGGCTATTCTGTAAAAAAGAAAATAATAATAATAATAATAATAATATTGTGCAAATCTACAGCTCATAATTTATTTTTATGCTTAATTTAAAAGTCAAAATACTGAATAGGTTTTTTGTAAAGTGTACGACAAAATGTAATTTGTGTAGCCTATTAGAGGATTCGCTTCGCTCATCCTAATAGGAAAATGTTTTAATGCAAAAATGTTAATTTAATAAATTAAATTTTGTTTAAAGCGACATAATTTGTCGCATTTTACATCAGATTAAAACTATTTCCAGATAAGAATAGAATTTTCGCATTCCCTTTAGGTAAAGATCTAAGATATTGAATTCCACAATGATATTCTTCTGCAAATGAAAGCAATTTTTATTAAAATACCATGCTTCGCCCGCTGCGCAGTTTGATTTCTGCAAGCGAACATTGTATCAAACAAAATATATCAGTGAATTTCACGTTGTGTTTTAAAACAAAATGGACATTTACCTAGAATATCCTTTTGCGATGCTGAAAACGATACAAATCTAATTGTCCTATTATATTTTTTAATGTGTCAGACAAAATTTGTGCTGGTAAGGACTGATTATTTTAAATTATTACTTATTGTAAGATTCGGTAAAGAACGATATAAATATACGCTCATAAATCATATCCAACGACACACAACATATGGAGATTATTACCTAAGAAAAAAAGAAGCGTAGGACAGTTATAGCTGCAGATTTGGTTTACAAAGAGTAGAGTGTGACTCTCCAAAGCTTCAGGAAGAAAATGGCATATTTAACTTTTTTCGAAAAAGAAACGACCATGAAATGAATACCTATTAGTTGCTTCATTTCACTAATTTGGAGAGCTAACACGGATTTCAGTCTTATTACATCAAAAGATACTGTTTTGTTTTACATTGCCAAAAATACGTCAAAATCAAAATCACCTTCTGCGACTTACAAGGAATTGTTATCTGAGATTTTAAATAAGATGAACGAAACAAATCCAGTCGTTAAAGCAGTTCTAAAATTCACTTTGTCTTCTGTTTCTGAAAGGGATTTCTCTGCCCAAGAGGTAATCCACATATTAAAGCGTGGTGGCCAGTGTATCACAGCATTCGTGTAGTAGTTAAAATACGCCCCCTCAAAAAGCGTTGTTCAGAAATACTAGGGGTGGCCGTAGAAACTCGATTCCTGCACAATTCTTAAGTTTGCTTTCCCAGTAATAGCAGCTAAGCATTGTCAAAAAAGAAAAGATGCAGTTCTCAGAGTTTTTCCTGTTATATCCATCAACCACGACCACACACTAATAGAAGAATGCTCACTTGTCCTTGGAGAGGAAATTCTGACTCTTTATTGCAAGAAGGCCGGATGTCTGCGTATCATTCATGAGATGAGCCATTCGATGAACTAAGTATTGGCACATACGAAGAAATGAATTTTTCTGCTGTTAGTAGTATACATGAGCCTGAGATGCTACAATAAGAATACCGCGAGCTTGATCCCTACATGGCCGCAGCGGCCATAATTCCTGTGCAGACAAACGAAGAGACTTTGGGGAAACGCGTAAATGATCTACATGTAAATGAAAAAGTGAGAGCTACTAATACCCTAATCGCAATTTTACTTCATTTCTGAACTATTGTAAAGAACAACAATTACAGTGCATCAAATTTATGATAATTTTGACATCTTATTTACAGATGAGCAGCAAAAGACACTTCACTTATGCACATTTAGCCTTCGTCTTTGCAAACATGGGTTGTAAAATGGCCTAAACGTACTTTTATTACTGGGAAAGTCGGAGCTGGGAAAAGTAAGGGAAAAATTAAATTCATAAAGCAGTTGCTGTGCGGTTAGGGCAGGAAGCTATCACTGTTTTGGCTCCAATAAGTGCCACTGCAATTAATGTCGAGGGAACGACAATTAACTATGTTCTAAAAGTACCAGCGTGTTTGAAATCGTTCGCTGATTTTGGAAGTGAAGTAGAAATAATTCTACAGCTCAGCGTAGATCCATTGTCTTTTCTCATTATTGATGAATTTTCAGTGATCGGATGTCGTCTGATACATAAAAATGTCTGAATATTACATTTTACTTTTTTTCGTTTTGTATAATAAGTGATGAAAGATAATTGTTATTCCAATAGTCATTTTGTTTAGTGTTAAGACATACAAAAATAATGCGCACAGAAAATACAGCGCTTTCAATTTATACTTCTACTTCATCTTCCAAGACCAAAGCGGTATAATGTATTCAATTAAGATATTACTGGCGTCACATTTTTCTTTGAACTCTTCCTTTGTCTCTGTCAGGTTCTGAGAAATATCTGCTATTAGAACTGGGGTTCTATATTAATTTTGTCTTCATATATTATATATTGTATGGGATGTATACTGGAATTTTAAAATAACAGTCTTTCCTTATCTAAAACTGGATCTAAGCCGGTGAAAATGTATAGATAGTATGAAGGGGAAAAAAGAAAGTTGGAGAGGGGTGTGCACAACCTTTTGAGATGTCTGTGGAAGATGGGAAGACAAAAGCATTCCAAAAACGAAGAAAATAGTTTGAAATAGGAGCCAGGTAGAAAACTCTGGAGGGGTTACGTTGAGAAGGAGCAAGGGGTTTCTGGAAGGCAGTCTCTTATGCTGAGATAGTCAGTTTGAGCGTAGCGCGCAAAGTGGACGGGTGTTCCTTGGATAGCTATGAGAGAGTGCGTAGGATTGAGAGAGGCTCGGAGAGCTTAGGCTTAGAGCCCATGTGTTGGGAGATCGAGATTGATCTCCGGAAAGTTAATTTAACGTGTGTAGAGTGATAGTGATTTAACGTAGTTTAACAGTACACAGCCAGCATTTACTGTATTCAATTTAATGTTAAACCGGATCATCTATATCCGAGTTTGTAAGTGTAAATAGTCTTTTGTTGTTGTGTAAATAGTGTGTAAATAAACTGTTAATTTAGTTAATTGAAAGCGTTGGTTTTCATTTAAACAATCTTCTCAGTGCGTGACCGATATCACGTAATCATATCGGTGGTGGCAGCATATAAATAATAAGGATTTTCTTCGAAGTTGTGCGGACTAAGAGGAAACTCCGACAGTCTCCTTGCCTGAGATAAATCTGTCAACCAATCCGCATGAGTTATTTTTCAGGTGAAACTTTTCTCAGTCACTTTCAATTCATCTTGAATTATTAAAGTTGGTTTTTGGGGTTTGATGGTGGTAAAGTTGTTTGGTTAATTTATGCTCTTGCAATTAAAGCATGCTTTTTCCGTTTTATACGGGGGATATTTAATTATATTTGCAAATTTACTTAAGTTACACTTACGTTAGGTTTACATTTTTTTATACGTAATTTGTTGTTACTTGAAGCACGGTATACCAAATATGGCACATTTTTAGCTTTGTTCTCTATGTTTGAAGTTATAATTTTTTGTGTGTTGTTTAGCGGAGATTAATACACTTTTTCATTTATGACTGACAATACTTCATCAAACCATATTTAGTACTCTGGCAAATAGTACTCTACATATACACACTGTAAAAAAAAATTCCGAAACCTTCCTGGGAAAAAAAATGGGCATCTGAGTTGCCCATTATTTACAAGAAACATTTCTGGAAAATGACTGGAACTTCACTGTATAACTTTAAAACTTTCCACAGAAATGCCGGTAAGCTTCCTGCGAAATACCGGGAACGTTTCTGTTAAAAACGAAACATTACAGATATTTCACAAAAACCATGCCTTATTTTCTATGGAACGTTTCAGAAGTGTTAAATTAAGTCTGTTCAATGTTGTCAGAAGTGACAATAAAATCAATATTTGTGGTTGTTACAATAGTACAAATTTTACTTTTAAAAATGAAACCATTATTTATTTCTCACAAAATATAAATGAACAAATGTTATTAAAGTTTATTTTTTATAAGCAAATAAACTGCGTAAAAAAGAAGAGTTCACTGAGCAACACAAATAAAACTGTACAACTGCATAACCATGTTATATAGATAGAGTGAAAATGAAAAAAAAAAAAAAAAAAAAAACAGAAAACAATATCTTAAATATAGATTAATATTAATTTTAATTCTTAGACATAAATGTATAATTCTTAAACGGAAACTCATTAAAACATAAATAATATAACACATATTTGTTAAAACAAAATTTGTTCTCAAAATAATATAGCATATGAAAAACGATATCATCGGAATCGATATCGGAATAACGATATCATCGGAACAAGATAAAATATTATATTTATAGCCACTTACTCTTTTGCGATTATCCTTTTCTTTTAATTTATAATCCTTTAAAACGTAGGGAGGGGACTTATAATGGCCAACAAGGATGTTCTAGGTAATTGATTAATTTCTTTTTTCATTTAAATTAACCAAGCTATCATAGAATTCCCAGTTAGATTAAAGTTTTAGAATGAATATGCAGTCTTATGGAAATCCAAATACTAGGCGTATTTTTCTACACATCCTACTGGCTAAACATTTCACAGACAGGTACGGCGGATAATATTTTACGAGGGTCGGAGGTTGGTCTCGCCGAATGCGATGAACATTTGTGTTTAGATAAAGTATAGTTAGTATATGAATATATGATCGCGATAAAGCGCAACCCCCAGGGGTCTTGAGAAAATAAGTCGCAAAGTTTAAGTTATAGTTTATAATCGGATAAATTTCCTTCATTTGCAAGCAGCTCCGTGACATGTTCGGTAGCATTCTGGATTTGGGTTTTTTCTACCCGGGATCAAACCCGGCTCGGACTTGTTTTTCGGAACGAAAATTTTTATCAATCATTTTCGAACCGCAATTGAAAAAATGTGTATAATAATTGAAATTTACGAAAAATATGAATTAAATGTATGTTTTGTAGCATATAAGTGCTTTTTAACTACGATATATTGCATGCTTAAATATATGATAATAATAAAAAAAGACGCATATTTAATGTCTCTAGACCAGAAAATTTTGTTGTTATTTAAAATTATTTATAGTTATTTCAATGAATAATCTATTATTTTTTACAGAGAAATAAATTAAACCATGTGATATAAATGTGTTAATACTTTAATCTTGTTTTTATATGAAAGTATTTCAAATATTTCATGATTTTTTTTAATACCCTTTTTAAAATTCTCAATTTTACTTTTTTTTATTTCGGATATTTGGTTTTGCAATTATTACCTACTTAATAACAATTTTCAGCAGCTCAATATATTTTTAGAACTTACTATTAAGCACAAAGACAGTTATTCTAACTATAATCATAAGAATCGAAGATTTAAAAAAATCAAAAGTTAAAAAGATAGTTGTTAAAAAATGATACATTTACTTCACTGTGAAAAATAGTAGCTTATTTATGTAAATAACAGTAAATAAAGTTTTAAATTAGCTTAATTTTATGGTCGATAAAAGTTCTAATTGTCTTATTTTTAGTTTGTTATTAGTATTATTTATTTATGTTATCTTTACTTTTCATTAAATATATAAACATGCAAAGATTCACACTTAAAATTGTATTTATATAATTAAACTGCATTACATAAAAATATTAAACAAGAACAAAAAATGATTTCCAAAAGAAATTACTACGTATACACTTATTCTAATTAAATATCAAGAATCCCAGACTTTAAAAAACCATATTAAAAATATAAAAGCATATTTTTCAAACCATGAAATATTTGAAGTATTTGAATGAGGAAACAAAATGAAAATAATATACTTCTTCACTTATTTTAATTTATTTCTCTGTTAAAAATTGTAGATATTCATTGAAATAACTGTAAATAATTTTAAATAACA
Source organism: Maratus speciosus (assembly GCA_963932465.1). Taxonomy (NCBI): domain Eukaryota; kingdom Metazoa; phylum Arthropoda; class Arachnida; order Araneae; family Salticidae; genus Maratus; species Maratus speciosus. The sequence goes on from OZ010790.1 coordinate 71,017,159, forward strand.
ACAAAAATATTCTGGTCTTTAGACATTAAATATGCGGGGATTTTTTTACTATATATTTAAACATGCAAAATTTTGTAGTTAAAAAGGCACTTATATGCTTCAAAAGATACATTTAATTCATATTTTTCGTAAATTTCAATTATTATACACATTTTTTTCAATTGCGGTTCGAAAATGATTGATAAAAAAATTCGCTCCAAAAAACAAGTCCGAGCCGGGTTTCATCCTGGGTAAAAAAAAAAAAAAAAAAAAAAAAAAAAAAAAAAAAAAAATCAAATCCAGCATGCTGCCAAACATGCCACGGAACCGATAGCAGCAGCCTTAAATTTATCCGATTATAAACTATAGCTTAAATTTGTGACTTATTTTTTCAAGATCCCTGTGGGTTGCGCTTCATGGCAGTTATATATTTATATACTAACGATACTCTATCGAAATACAAATGTTCATCGCATTCGGTGAGACCAACCTCGGGCCCTCTCCTCGTTAGCAATGTCACAGATGTATTGCATTTTCATCTGAAAGGCCTTGACAATGGAGACAGAAATGATTATGTCCTCTATTCATTTATTTGCATTCCACTATGATTTTTTGAACTTCGTATAAGGAATTCGTTTTTGACAGTCCAGCGCGAGCGGCGGACAACAACAAAATATTAAAATGGCAGCCGCAGCGTTTTGCTGTTGACAACTTTTGTTCAGGAACGTTTCAGATATGAAAACCAGAATTTCACAGGAAAGAACTAAATTATTCTGAAAACCTGAGAAAAGGTGAAACGTTCCTGGAATTACTTGGAAATTTACCACTTTTTCATACAGTACAGGGTTGTCATATAAAAACTTCCTCAATAAATGAATCCCTAGCGGCCCAACCGCTCAACCCATCGAAAGGAAATTTCAGATCTTGTTATAAAGGTATGCGGTCGAGATCGTGATATTTTCATATAATAGAGGTATTGATTACAGTTACAGTAAAAAGATGTATATATACAGAAACTTTCGAATGACAACACACTTTTTTCCTGCGCGGATTCATCAGTGCATTGACAAACCATAAATGGCGTTGAAACGATACACGTAAAAAGAAAAATGCCTGTGGAAAACATTTGCATAAAGACCATTGTAAAGAACCAATGACAACACAAGAGAGAAGGTCGTAAAAGAACCTTTATTGGAATTAGCAGTTTTCAACGCAGACGATAACGCGTTGCAAGCAAGATATTATTGACAACGAAAACGAATGTAACATCGCAGGAGAAATCTGTGTAACTTTACATTTTATGACATCTTTCAGTTCTAACACATCTCTTGGATTTGATGTGTACATCTTCGATTTCAGATAACCACAGAACCAGAACTCAATCTGAGTGCTGTCCGTGGATCGCGGTGCTCACGAAATTACAAAGTTAAGGAAAATGACTCTATCATCGAAATGCCGTTGCAGAACTTGTTGAATATATGTGGTGACGTATAGAAGAGCACCATATTTTTATAGACATGGTTCAAGCTGGCTTTTGACCAACATTAGCGATTTGTCTAATAAGAAATAAAAAACACTACTAGACAAATGAAATAATGTTTTAGTAAAGTAGATTATGCGTGAATTATTTAAAAATCTATCTTTAACCCCTTATTGTATCCTTTTTTTTCAATATGTTCTAAAATAACTAAATTTTTTGTAATTTCTTAATAGAAATTAGATTAGTCCTTGCAGAAACTATTAAAAATAAGATATCCTAAATGCGTAAATGTTTCAGACAGTCTTGTAGTAGTTTAAATAAAAATTCCAAACATCTGTATTTGGTTTACCGTTTAAAAATATACATTAAAAGTTCCTATAAAATTCCGACTCTAAAAGATAGCAAAAAATTTACCGACCAATGACACTTTGCATGCAACTAATAAATAGTATGATAAACGGCTAATTTAAACGCCAATTTACAGGTGCAACGCCGTCGCATTGATAGTGATTTACTGACAATAGATAACTATCTATCAAATAATCCTTCCTGCATCATTGGCTTTTGCTAAACTGAATTGGTGTTGAGCCAATATCGCTATAAATAGAGTAATGTAAATGGCATGGTGCGATTGAACATGAAAAGAGGCATCAATCGTTCAGTAATGCGGATAAAAACCTCGACTGTATTGGCACACTCATAAAGAGCAAAAATTGAGTTATCGTAATTTGACAAGTCTGACTGTTCGTTTACTCACAATAGATGCATTTTGTGACGATTTGGCGGAACGGCGAACGGCGAACGGCAGCGAAATCCCTGATCATAGAATGTCATTAAGAACTTTTCGAGAGCTGCAATTAATTCTGCAACAAATTTATATACTGAACACTTGTGATTGTGCACGTTTTCACACTTGTTGAACTGACCTGTTCAGATAAGTACGGACCAAGAATAAATGTGCCTCCTTGCGATGCCGAAAGTAGGTTTAATAACCTATTTGTCAGTCAATACTTTGTCAAGAATTACAAGTGGAGAAAATCTTGTTGTCTAGTAATGATATCAACTTCACACAGCAATCTCGACCAAGGATGAAGAATCTAGCGAAATTAATGATGATAATATGGGCGTAGAACTGAATAATTCGGACGAAGACGTGGAGGGAACTATTCCAGATTCAGTCAAAACGGTAACAAGAGTGCTGGCCAAACAGAAGAAGAAAAACATAATTCTAAAATAGCAAAGAAAAAGAGAAATTCGGTTCTATTTAAATGAAATATTTTGAAGAAAACAAGGAAACTTCTTTTTCACTAGATAAACCCTCAAATATGATGAAGAAGCTCAACGCTGTATTAAACAGTCACTAAAAAAGCATGCGGAGAAATATTGAAGATTTAAAAGTTAAAATTTCCAAGTGAAAAGGTAGGCATTGGAAATCATTCTTTTCGAATGAGGACTTTTGTTTTTGCTTTTGGCAACAGTAACTTTTTTTTTTTTTTTTTTTTTTTTTAGAACAAACGAAGAATTTTCAAGAGTGTTGGCCAAACAGAAGAAGAAAAACATAATTCTGAAATAGCAAAGAGAAAAAGAAATTCGGTTCTATTGAAATGGAAGATTTTGAAGAAAACAAGGAAACTTCTTCTTTTTCACTAGATAAACCCTCAAATATGATGAAGAAGCTCAACGCTGTATTAAACAGTCACTAAAAAAGCATGCGGAAAAATATTGAAGATTTCGAAGTTAAAATTTCCAAGTGAAAAGGTAGGCATTGGAAATCATTCTTTTCGAATGAGGACTTTTGTTTTTGCTTTTGGCAACAGTAACTTTGTTTTTTTTTAGAACAAACGAAGAATTTGATCTGAGATGCAGGTTTTCCCATCAAAATTATAACTATCGCATTCGATACTAATTCAACTTATGGACATAATATGTAAATTGTTTTTGTGTAAGTTAAAATGGCATAAATGATATAAAAAGCAAAGAAATGTCCTCTTCATTATCAAATATCGTCTGTTGAAATTTATTTGATGCTTATTTCTGTTCTTATTAATTCAGAGTTCGGATTCATAGAAGGCGGCCTACCAAGCGTTTTTTACTTACCATTATAGATTTACATGAAATAATTTAGTGTATTCGACATTTCTCGTGCCCGAATAGGGACTGCCTAAAATATTTGAGTCAGAACAAATAGAATTTCGTTGAGTTAGTGTCTTTATCGAAATGTTTTATTTATATACTAGCAGGCTACGCCCGCTCCGCTGGTCTGTTTATCCAAATGAACTTTGAATCAAACAAAATGTATCAGTAAATTATACATTGTGATTTAAAGCAATATGGAACCTTACCTAGAATGTCCTTTCGCACTGTTGAAAACGATATGAACGCCATTGTGCAATTATATTTCCTAATGTGCAGACAAATTTTCAGCTATTAAGGTCTTAATACTTTGAGTTGATCAATCACACTAGGATTTGGTAAAGATTGATAGTACAATATGCAATATAATAAAACAAACCCTGAAAAATTATTTAACTAATAATGCAAGCAAACAAACTGACAAAATCCATCCAGTAAAACTTTTTTTAAAGGTATATCTTTCCTATTGGGGTCCATCTTATTGGAGAACTTTCACCCATAATTCTATAACTAAGCAACGTAGAATGATACGCATTAAACTAAAACCTCCCAAACATCGTCTAATCAACAAAGCAAGTATTGTCAATATCCGCCATCTAGAACTTTTTGAAAAGTCTAATCTTTCATAATCGGTTTCACATGATTATGGAACTTTCCGCCATTACTTGGCTAAGCAACGTGGAACAATATACAAAATACTAAAACCATACCTGAATAGGTATCTAACTAACAATGAAATTCCTACCAAAATCCGTTCTGTAGAACTTTTTAAAAATTCCAAACTTTCATAATCGGGAACAACTGATTATAGAACTTTCCACCACATCTCTATTATTAAGCAATGCATAAGGCTATAGTATATACTAAACCCCTGCCTGAAAAATTATCTAACTAACAGTGAAAATTCAATCGAAATCAATTCGGCTGAATCTTTTAAAAGGCTAATCTTTCATGATCGGGTTCATTTGATTATGTAACTTTAAAACATAATTCTATATATAAGCAACGTAGAACAATATATTATATGCTAAAATCTTCCCCAAAAAATTATCTGATTATTATTTCGATTCTCATCAAAATCCATTCAGTTGAGCTCAAGTTATATGCAGCCGGGACGAATTTCCCATTTCCATTTTGCTCCCGTATATATAGTAGAAGCAGAAGTAGATAGATAGATAAGTATATTGATTCTTAAAATTTATGAAAGTGCAAGTAATTTCTCGTTGTCGCTGCTGAATAATTTTAAAGACTTTTCAATCGGCCAGTACTGAGATTTACGATTACGTCTACAACAAATGTATTTCATTTTGTACCAAAACATTCTCGGTAAAATGAGCCAATTTGTTGTGGGTTCCGATATTATAATTTTTTTTTCTTAAAATCGCCATTTAAACTACGCACATGAAATTTTAAGTATCTCTTAGCACTGCAGTAAACATTTCCAGTTTTTAATCAGCGAAAAATGAAGTTATAACTTAATTTTACTTAATAATAAAAAAATACTTTCAATGCCAAAAAATAGTAAATTAAAATTTTTGGTACTATTTAGTTATCCCATCGACCAAAAATCTATCGCCAAACTATAAGATTAAATGCCAATAATGGTTGATCGTAAATGTCACATTCACTTGACTTTAAGCAAGTTACACGTGTTTACGTCATCAAGTGACTTTTATTTCGACTTTTTATTTGTATATTTATTAATGTTATACTAATTTATTTGTTCTTTCTTTATTTAAAATAAAAAATCTGTCAATTTGTTTAATTTGGCTAGTTGACGATTTATACAATTTGGTGAAATTGGTCGACGGGATAACTGTAAGTAGTACAAATTTTTTGCAGTGTTACGGGTAAATAATAATTAAAGAGAAAAGAAATTCGCGTTCAATAAATAGCAAGCCACAATGTTTGGCACAGTTTGCAATTAAATTTGGTAGTTTTCCACTATAGGCGCTTTGGCGTTTTTTTTTTTTAACAGCTTGGCGCATCCGGGCATTAGAAAGTGAGATTTTTTGCCAGTTGATATAAACAGTTAAGAAAACAAACATGATGAAATTTTTTATTTGTTTATATATGTATATTATTAACGTTTTTTACATAGAAATCACTTCTGTTTCTTTAGAAAATTAGATAAATAGCATATTTATGTTAAATAAATTGTATAAACATAAAAAAATGCTAGTGTATATGAAATGAAACAGCGAATAGGTTGCCAGAAAATATGTTTCCAAATTTCCTTCTCCGCCAAGGCTATTTTCTCTATTTCGCAAAGATCACTATACTAGAAAAGCACAGAAAATCTTTGCACGTTTAGGATTGAAATAAATGCATACACTTTGGTACGGTGTTGGTATAACGTAAAAGTAGCAAAAGTTCTCCAAAAAACTTTCTTTCAAATTACGCCAATTCTGTGTTAATTCGGTTATAGAATAGGTCCGCTCTAAAAACACAGAATCAATTTAAACCTTTTCCTAAGTTAATTGTGCGTCAAACCACGCCCGGTAACATACAACAATTGTCTATAGACACAATTATGTAACTTATCGGTATGTAAATTGTCTGTGGACTCGATAACGTAATTTATCTCCTTAATTAATGCATACTTTACAAACTATTCCTGATTTTAAGATCAATGGGTACCTTTAGTTGTTAAAAAGCTTGGCGCAATTCGCGCTTCAGAAAGTGAGATTTGTGGCCAAATGATATGAACAGCTATGAAAACAAATAAAATGAACTTTAAGCTTTTTAAAATATGTATTCCTATATATAAACTTTTTATTTATGAATATTCATATTTTTGTTATTTATATACAATTTACTTCTGTTTTTATATAAAAAAGAGATAAATGTCTTCTTTATAGTAAATAAATTATATACTTATTGAGCAGAAAATATGCATGAAATCTTTCCTTCTCTCGCCAAGCCCATTTCTTCAACCTCGCAAAGGACCCTATTTTTGAAAATTACAGATTTTACCCCATTGCTCTATGACTAAACAGTGTTGAACAGTATATTAGGTACTAAAAGTATCTCTGAAAAATTGCCAAACTAACAGTTGAAATTCGATCAAAAACCGTTTATTATAACTTTTTAAAATGGCTATTGTGATAATTGAGTTCACCAGATTACAGAATTTCCCCCAAAATGGTATAGCTGAGCAATGTAGAAGGACATGCTGTATACTGAAACCTTTTCTGGAAAATTATCTGACTAACAGTCCAAGTTCCATCGAAATACATACTGCAGAATCTTTTTAAAAGGCTAATTTTTCATTATCAGGTTCATCTCATTAAAGACCATAATTCAATACCAAGCAACTTAGAACGACGTGTTATGCACTAAAACCTTCCCCGAAAAATTACTTATTTAACAGTGTAAGTTCAGCAGAATTCGAGTTCTAAGCAGCTGAAAGGAAATTTACATTTGAATTATATATAAGTAGAATTAGATTTTTCCAAAAATTCAGTCCTCTACTTGAGAAATAACCAATATTGTGAAAGGCGCTCAAACCGATGCCACGCTCATGCATTTTTGGCTTAAAATTAAATTCTTTGGCGATAAAATGAAATCGTAAATAAACATACACTATATAACTCACAAGTACCGTTATTTTTATAATTACATCTGCTAGTTTCTTCTGCAAGTCACAATATGGATGAGATAAATAAAAATAAAGAAGCAATTTAAAAAAAAAAATCAAAAATATAAACGAAATTGCCACTCAGATATTATCTTATCAAATTTTTCGATGCATTTTTCTTAACCTGATGCAAGAGATAAATTGTCAAATATAGTTTAAAACTGCAATATTTCATATTGAATAAATTTTTAAGTATTACGAACATTTCCTTTTATTTTTAAATTCGATATTTTCGTTTTATAATATTACCACTCGTCAAAATTGTTTTTCATTTTCTAGTTTTTTTTCTTCTTCTTTCTTTTAAATTAAATTTCTAACAGTTTTTTTTTCGGAGATGTACAGTCTTTTGAATTCATTTATCAACAAAATTCATCTCCAATACAATAATGGTAACCCTTTCGCCCAAAATAACAGAACTTTCCGTCATAATTCTATAACTGATCTACGTAGAACAATGTGTTATAGCTTCAAAACTTCCCTGGAACGATATCTATCTAACAGTATAAGTTTCTTTAAAATCCATGCAGTAGAAATCGAAATCTAGGCATTCGGAACGAAATTTCCGTTTAGATTTTATATATATAATAGAAGATAATTGCAACTATATATATATATATATTTTATTAATTTATAGTTATAATATTGATTTATGATAATGGTGGCAGTTAATGAAACTAAACGCACTACTGTTATATTTCAAACCACTAAATTAATTAATAGAATAGAAAAGGCAATTTCAGAAAATAGTGCCTATGAAGTGGAATTAGAGCAGTTTCTCGCTGAGTTAGATTTTAAAGAAAAAGAGCTTATATATCTCGATACTGAACTTCAAAATCTATTAAATTAGATGAATTAGAAGAGGAAGTCTTGAAATGTTATGAGTATAATTCGAATTTGGTAATTTGGAAAACGAAAGTAAAACGGGCCAAATTAAAAGGAGAAACCAAATCTAATTCGAATGTTTCTACTGCAACAATAAATAAATCCGAAGAAAGAGTTGTAATTCGGGGGTTGGAATCCATTTGCATAAAGTTACACAAGCTAATAATTGAAAAATTTTACGGAGATCCTTCGGATTGACAACAATTTTGGGCACAATTCGAATTTACAATTCATAAAAATTCAGAATTTTCTGACGTAAAAAAATTCACCCATTTAAAGCCATACCTAACTTCAAATGCTGCTAACTGTATAAAAGTTTATAGTTTAACTAATAGTAACTATTCATCTGCTATAGAAACTCTAAAAGAACGATTCGGTAAGAAACATTTGGTTATTAACTCACAATTAATGAACTTTTATCACTAAGTTCAGTAATGAAATCCACTGATGTTTCTGCACTCCGCAGACAGCTGGACATTTGCCAGACCGAAATTAGAAATCTAAAATCTCTCGGATTAGAGATTGAAAAAATTATTCAGCGTTCCTCGGCCCCATTCTAAGTAAATTATTACCTTCTGGCATAGTGTTGCAAATAACAAAAAAAGTGTGGTAATGCTGAAGAATTAAGAATTACGGAAATAATTATTTGAAAATGGAAATTATTTCCCACGAAAGAACTGCTTTTTAAATATCTAATCAAGATTCTTTGAATGCAGACATTACGTCTGGGAGGCCAGTGCGCGACAAGCCGTCGCCGAAAATGATTCCTACCACATCTGTTTTAATTAATGAAACTGTATCATTTTCGAAACAAATTATATGCCCGGAATGTAAAGAAAAACCTTTTTTGATCAAATGTGAGTTGTTTAAAATAAATCATTACAGGGTAAGAAGAAAACTTTAAAGCAATATAGTTATTGTTTTGTTTGTCTAAAAAATGCAGGGCATATAGCCAAATATTGTAGACAATTTTTTAAATGCAGTAATAGTTCAAAACGGCATTATAGAATTTTATGTTGTAAAAGAAAATGCCAGACCACTAGAAAATAATGAAAGCACGTCGTTATCAAATAAAACTTGTAATCGCGCAGATTTAATGCAGACTGTAGCCGTCGGTTGTGACTTAAAAGATGAAAATACACACATGTTAGTACGCTGTTTGACAGATTCTGGTATTCAGCGCTCGTATTTGAATAAAGATATTATTAATCGATTGTGATATGAAGCTGTAGGAGAAGAAAAAAATATTCACGGTCTTTTTAGTGGTATTCAAGAAACACACGATCATTAGCGGTATAAAATATATTTTAGTAATTTAGAAAATACTTTTAAATGCAATTTTGATGTCTATGATCTAGACAAAATATGTAATGAGGTTCTTAAAGTAAAGAATGGGCCTTGGATAAAGGAAGCTAAAAGAAATGGAATAAAATTCTCAGATTATGATGCATATACAGGAATGCAAAAAAAAAAAAAAATACATATACAAATGAACAAAAAACAAGTTTAATTCTCGGAGCAGATATTTATGGAAAGTTATTAACAGGAAAAATTAAATCCTTGTATAGTAATTTAACTGCTTAAATTTGAAAGAAAAAGAGCTTCATTATCTCGATACTGAACTTCAAAATCTATTAAATTAGATGAATTAGAAGATGAAGTCTTGAAATGTGATGAGTATAATTCGAATTTGGTAATTTGGAAAACGAAAGTAAAACGGGCCAAATTAAATTTAGAAACTAAAGTAGGAGAAAGCGTTGGAATAAGAATACCAGAGGTAGATATGGGAAATGCTTATAGCTGAAATATTATAGCAGTTATAATTTCCAAGTAAAGTTACTTATATAAACTTAGTACAAAACATGATATTTTAAATCAACTGTTCACATGGAATGATTTTACTGTCTGCGAGGAAGCTTTAATTTGATTGATTGACACCCCTTTTCTGAAATGATACAATTCCTCTGGTTTTCGACGTAATTAATTATATCATTAAATAAGGCGAAATTTACTATGTAAAAAAAGTGGTGTCAATCAAAAAATCTGAATTTTAAAAAAGTAGCACACTGGCAACACTGGTTCAAGTGAATGAAATAAATCCAAGAGAATGCTCTCGTAAGAATTCCAACCCAGGTGGTCAAGAATTTTAATATTACATTTGTAAAGGGAATTGTAACTCAAAGTAGCTGCAAATGTAAAAAATCGAAAACCCTTTGTAATTCCCAATGTCACAATAACTCTTCCTTGCAAAATTATTAGCAACATGTATTTTCTTCGACTCTCCAATGACCGTCTAATTTGGCATTTCTGAACGGGTGAGAACCATACGACCTACCTCTTTTATTATTTTTATATTAGATTAGATTGGTGTAAGAACGGTCTTATTCCGATAGTAAATATGTTATGCTATATCTTAAAATGAATTTAATTGATGACTGAATTTAAAACTATCTACTTATGCTACATGTTTTTAATATTAATTACGAAAAGTATGCACTTTAAAACGGAATTATTTATTCTTTCATTATTTCAGTGTTTAAAATTTTTGCCTAATTGATTTAGAAATTTTAAAAATAATTATATTTAACCGTTTAAGCCTTGACATCCTATTAACAGGCCACATCTTTTGATTAAGTATTATTGTCTCTTAACAATTATTTTTATTATTAGCTTCATACAGTTATGAAAGTTCATGTTCCAATAAATAGCATTCTGGTTACTAAGCTTGTGGCGCCGAAATTTCATATGACAAATAAATTTTCAAAATCCAAGTGATATGGGGGAGCAATTAGATTAAATAGTTTATTGGATAAAACTGAAATAGTATGTAATTTCTATGCATCATTAGAAGTTAATATTTGTCCGTAATAGTAATTCTCCATATTTAACAGAGCCAATACAAAAAAAAATGTTCTCTGCTTGGTTGCAGGGTCAGGACTTCCATTATACACTCTGCATTAAACAGAGCCACGAATTATAACTTACATCTCTGAATACAGAGACAGAACATGTTACATGTTCTCTGCTTGGTTGCAGAGTCAAAACTTCCCTTTTAAAAAATGATACATATTATATAAAATAAACATCAAAATAAAAATTACAATATGCAGTTATAAATCTTCTAAATAGCTATAATATTCATTTAAATGACATCCATGTAATTATAAAACTAATAAATCACCATCAATTCAAAATTATTATAAAGTAAATAAATCTATATTACATGACCTTGAAATCATAATGTTACTCATAAATATTGATTCAGGATTATAAACAATTTAGATAAACAGATTAGATTTTTTCTGTCAAAAGAAAGCAGTTTTATAATTATGTTTCACAATATGAAAGATAAACAGAGTTAAATTATAAACAAATAAATTTGAGGGCATTTACTCCGAAACATCCTCCGCCTCTATGAACGGAGTTCATCAAACAATTATAACTTACCAAATTTCCACTATCACATACTAAATAATCAAATATTAAATACAAAATTAAAATATTACCTTAAATGTTAAGTGTAACTAAAATGAAATGCAATTAAATCCTACTACTTCTATAAAAAACAGTTTCTGGAACAACTAAAAATAGAAAAAAAGACATTAATATACAAAATAGTTCAGAAAATTACAAAAATTAGACATGTAAAAAAAAAAAAAATAAATAAATAAAGTTAGTTAAAATAAAGTAAAGTTCTAGTCCATCGGTAGAAGAGACAGTTTTGTGATTGGGCGTTTCAGTTCACCAGTAGAAGTCTTTATTTTTACTACACGAACAATGTTAACATTACCAGGAAATAGTTCAATTATTCTGCCCAATTTCCACCTTAATGGGGGCTGGTTTTCTTCCTTTATCAACACCAAGTCATTGATTTTTAAGTTCGGGTTGCTTCTAAACCACTTTGTACGTTGCTGCAATTGTGAGAGATAGTCTGACGACCACCTTTTCCAAAAACTTTGGAAAATCTTTTGTAGCAATTTCCAACGTTCCAAAGGAGTTACATAGGTAGAGGAGATATCAGGCTCAGGTAAGGAGGTCAAGGATGCTCCTATAATAAAATGTCCTGGCGTCAGAGCCGTAAAGTCATTTGGATAGGAAGACTCAGCCACAAGCGGTCTTGAATTTAAGCATGACTCAATTTGTGCAATTAAGGTAAAAAATTCTGCATAAGTTAAAATCTGATCAACAATTGTTCTCTTCAAATGATTTTTCATTTGTTTTATTCGCGCTTCCCAAAGGCCTCCAAAGTGAGGGGCGGAAGGTGGGTTGAATTTCCATACTATCATTTCGTCAGTAAGATACTTGTGCAATTTTTCATCAGAAGCAATTTGAGACATCATTCTCTTTATTTTGCGGTCTGCTCCTACAAAATTTGTACCTCTGTCGGAAAATATTTCTAGAGGTTTTCCACGTCGAGCCACGAATCTTTTCAATGAGGCTAGAAAGGTTTCAGTTGTAAGATCAGTGACTAATTCAAGATGGATAGCTTTTGTTAAGAAACAAACATACAGACAAACATAATGTTTAAAGGGTTTCACACCACGTCCCTTACGAGGTTTGATCAAAAAGGGGCCTGCTAAGTCGACTCCTACTCTTAAAAATACTCGAGCTTGTGTCACGCGTGCTGATGACAGATTTCCCTTTCAACTGAGATGAAAGGTGTGATGAATTTCGGAAACATTTCATACATTTCCTTATTTCTCTTTTCACAGCTTCTTTAGCATTAATTATCCAAAATTTTTGTCGAATTGCTAAAATTGTCAATTGAGTCCCGCTATGAAGATGTTTCTCATGAAAATACTTTATTATCAAGTCTGTAACATGATGCCTTTTAGGGAGAATGATTTGATGTTTTTGATATTCAGACAAGTTTGCATTTTTTAGCCTACCTCCAACACGAAGAATATCATTTTCGTCAAGAAATGGATGTAAAGGAAGGAGTTTGCTTTTAGAATTTAGGGTCTTTCTGGATTTTAGAATTTTCAGTTTGTCTCCGAATTCATGGTTTTGAATTAATTTCACAACAGCATTTGTTGCCCTTTCAAGTTCTGGAACAGTCAAAAAACCATAGACTCGTTCAGATGGGCATGTACTACAGTAGACGCTCGTTTTTACGAACCTCTTTTTCACGAATACTTGCGATTTTACGAACTATAGAGTGGTCCCGAATACACTCCCATAGAACCAATGTAATTTTTCGCTCCCATTTACGAACTACGGATTATGAAAATCTCTTTTTTGCGAACTCAGTTTTCATACTTCTGCATTAAAAAAAAATCTGAACGCAGCGTTGCGTCAATTAAGCTCTCAACAGGTGCAATGAGATATCAGGTGTATTCCAAGAATGTGTTGTTTTTCCCAATCTCTTTCGGAGGGAGAGGGCATAGCAACAATTTCAAGTAATGGTTGTCAGTACTAAGGCACTTTTTTGAACGGAACAATAATTGTGAAAGGATTTCAAGAATAGTTAAAATGGAAACATGTATTTTCCAAAATGTGATTTAAAAAAAAGATAAGTGATTATTTCCATTCCTAATTTTTTGTCTATGTTTTCATCTATGTATTTTCACCTACTGTGAACTAATCCAGTCTGTGTTTTCATATGTAATATTTTCAAAGCATGTTTCAGTGTACTAAAATTATATTTTGTGTATAAATTTGCATTTATTTCTTGTATATGTATAACTTTAAAAAAAAAATAAATAATCTTGAAATACTGCTTCATCTATGAAGGGGGGGGGGCAGTTTGATCAAATTAAATAAGAATAACGTACGTATTCATGTCATTTTTTGGTGTTTTTCTATTTCACGAACTTTCTATTTTACGAACTATTTTAGTGTTCCCTACGGGTTCGTAAAAACGAGCGTCGACTGTATTTTTGATGAATCTGAGGCACCAAGCAGTAATTCGTTTTAATTTAGTCCAGGATGAAAATTTAAATAAAAGCTCAAATTCTGGAATATTTTGGGATATGGAGCAAACAAGCGTTTTACGTTGTTCTTGCAAGACCAAGGTAGATTAGGTTGAGTTTCAGGGGGAAATACTGGTAACGATTCTTCCTTCAGCCAGCTAGGACCATGTAACCATACCTCGTTATTAATCAATTCAGATGCAGGGCAACCACGAGAGAAAACATCTGCAGGATTTTCCTTTCCTTTACAAAATTTCCAATGTACAGGAGCAACAAGTTCCTGAATTTCGCGTACGCGGTTTGCCACAAAGGGCTTCCAGTTGTTAGCACTACCTTTAATCCAGTGCAAGATAATTTGGATGTTACTTAGACAAAATATATTTTCATTCACAATTTTAAATATTCCTTTTAAATATTTCGCTAATCTTGCAGCCGTAGTGCTCCAAGAAGTTCGAGGCGAGGCAATGTAATTTTCTTGAGAGGCGCTACTCTCGACTTTGATATTACAAATGAAGTTTCACAAGAAGAAGAATCACGTAGATAAGCCAATGACCCATACCCCTTTAAACTAGCATCAGAAAATATGAAAAGTTGAGCGGTTTCAGGATTTAATTTTGGGATAGTTACAAAATATTTTCTAAGAATTTCAAAATTTACCAAGTCTTTTATTTCATTATGCCATTTTCTGAATTTTCCACTTAAAGAATCTGGTAATGTAGAATCCCAGTCAATTCCATGTTCCCAGAGTTCTTGCATTAAAAATTTAATTCTTATCACGAAAGGGGAAATGAGTCCAATAGGATCATAAATTTTTGCCACAGTTTGTAAAACAATACGTTTGGTAATAATTTTATGGTCAAATTGTACCAAAAGTGGTTGTATGTCTATTTTCAAGGTGTCACTTTCTGTTATCCATATAATTCTAAATACCTTCGAAAGATTTTGTTCAAGAGTGTCTTCCTCAAAGTTTATGCCATGTTCCTTCCATAAAAATTTTAAATCGGAAGAATTGGTTTTAAATTTTCTGAGTTTCATATTGGCCTCACTCAATATCTTCTCTGCACTGTTTGATAAAACAAAAGCTTCGTTTACTGAATCAGCTCCATGAAACAGGTTATCAACGTATAAGGAAGTATCCAGCATATGAACTATTTTTCCAAACAAATCTTTATACCCCTCAATGTGATGTTTTATGGTCGCAGAAAGGAAAAGGGTAAAGTTGTTACACCAAAAGTTACACGGGTCATGCGAAAAACCTTCAAAATGGGATTGTTACTAGTGATATTGTCAAACCACAGGAACCTCAAAAAGTTTCTATCTTCTTCTTGTATGTGGATTTGCAAGAATGCCTTTTCTATATCTGCCGAGAAAGCAATTTTGTGGAGACGGAATTTTAAAATAATGTCCAATATGTTAGGATTTAGATTGGGCCCAGAAAATAAGCACTCGTTTAACGATTTTGCCCCCTTATCTTTGGATGACGCATCAAAAACAATTCTTACTTTAGTTGTCGATTTATCTTCCCTTATTAATGTTCTATGAGGCATGTAATACGTGTTTATTTCATATTTATTAAACTCACATTCTTCAATTATACCCAAACCAGATTGTTCATTTAATATTTTCTCATATTCCTTAAGTAACCATTCATTTTTGCACAATTTTGATTTTAATTCCCAAAGTCTATGTTTAGCTACATCAAAATTGGATTCCAATTCATTTTTATTTACTTTCCACAAAAGTTTAGTTACATATCTTCAATTTACAAAATTTAAATTATCATTAAATAAATCAAGAGTATCTAAATCCTTTCGTGAAAATAATTCATTTTTACTATCACAAATACCCAAAGACTCTAGTTTCCAAAACTTTTGCAAATAAAAATTTTCTATTTCATTAACAGATACAAGATGAGCATTAACTGTTTCGTTACCTTTAGAGTTTATTTTTCCCACTATTGTGTACCCCAAAAATGTATTAGCTACATATAAATGGTCATTAATTTCTTCAACGACACCTCTCTGAACATTCCAGAAATAATCAGCTCCAAGTAAAATTTGTACTTCGGATTCCTCGGGCGTAGGGTCGGCTAACCTCCATCTTTTACTTTCAATGTATTTTGTAACTAGAGGGTCAGAATTGGGAACCTTCAATGTTGTTGCACTTATCAAATCGGTAGCTAACACCCCAATATCTATAAAACGAGGATAATTCATTTTACTTCGCAATTTACTTTTAAAAACATCATATTCTTCTTCGCGACCTTGATCCATGCCAAAAGCAAATACAGTTAAATGTTCTTTTCTTAAAACAGGCAAATTTAATTCACGAGCTAATGCTTTTGTTATGAAGCTTTTTTCGCTTGCAGAATCAAGTAATAATCGAACTACCTTTGATTTAGAATTACCTTGAGCAGTTACACAACATGTTTGCAATAAAACAGCATGCATAGAATTTCTAAAATTACAATGAGAATTAGATACAACTGTTTGATTTTGATTTTCATTAATTTCTGGTTTCAAACATTTTTTTAAAGCAAAATAATTTGTTATGTTCAGTGCTTTTACAATTTAGACGAGGCTTTAATTTTATGCGGCATTGCGAAGATAAATGCAATTTCAAAAAGCATTTGTAACATCTACCCTCCTTACGTAACATTAATCTTTTCTTTTCATCAGCTAAATTTTTACACTCGGAAGATAAATGATCATTACCTTTGCAAAATACACAAAAAACTTTAATATTAGCATTTAAGGTATTAGCATGTTGATAGTTATTTGATATTTTCTTTTCACGAAATTCAGTTTTATTTTTATGGACAAAAGAAGAAGATGCATCATTTTTAGAACTTGTCATTGACAAAGCCTTTTCTCTACATTCTATTTCACATTTCAGAAAGGCAATTAGATCAGTTACATCTGACTCTTTGCTAGTATCACGTTTTTTATGATATTCAATCACTAATTCATGGGGCAATAGCTTTAGCAAAATAGGATTTAACAATTGTCCATAAGAACTGGATGTTACCCCTAAATTTCTTAAACTTCTAATATTAACTTCGCACATGTCATGCAATCTTCTTAATGCATTTAAATTTGAACAATATTTAACTGGTTCCATATTTAATAAATTAGTCATGTGTTTATTAATAATAACATCAACCTTACCAAACCGGTCCTTTAATAAATCAATACAAGTATCATAATTTTGTTCTGTCAATGGAAACCCTTCTACCACATTATAGGCCCGATTACATAACAAGAATTTTAGATAAGCGAATTTTTCTATCTTAGATAGTGATTTATTCTGGTGTATCGATGTTTCAAAACAGTTAAAAAATTCGACCCATTCTTCAATTTCACCAGAAAATTTTGGAACATTTAATTTAGGCAATTTCATGGCAGAACTCGTTTCTGTTCCACTAGCAGAACCATTCAATGAATTTACATGACTAGTTGCTATCATAGAAACATTATTTCCTTTACATTTACTTAATCTATTTTTAATTTTAAATTTAGCACTGATCAATTGATCAGTATACTTCTCACTACTAGCAATGTCCTTTTCATATTCTTTTAAGTTGGATATTTGAGCTTCAATATCATGATTCAAACTTTGGAAAGTCGATTCTTTCAAGAGGAATATTTCTTGAAACTCTAATAATTCATCGGTTTTCGTATTATCAATGTCATCATTTAATAATGTTTCTAATTTTGTAATTAATTTCGTGAAACTCGTTCGTTCAACAGAACGTTTTGCTTTCAGCTTTTCAAGATTTTCCATTTTAAATAAACAATAATTCTTATTTTAAAACATAAACCATTCATAGAAAATGAAAAAAATATTTTCTTACCTGTTAATTCCAGGTAATATAGATGTCATGTCGTAATCCAAATGGCACAATAAAAATTCCACACTAATCACAGGTTGAAAGATAAATCACAGTTGTTAATCACAAATCACTTTCACAAACTGCTCACTATTCTTTCCAAAAAATGTTTCGCGAGTTACGAGGCACCAAAAAAATATGTGGCGCCGAAATTTCATATGACAAATAAATTTTCAAAATCCAAGTGAGATGGGAGAGCAATTAGATTAAATAGTTTATTGGATAAAACTGAAATAGTATGTAATTTCTATGCATCATTAGAAGTTAATAATTGTTCCGTAATAGTAATTCTCCATATTTAACAGAGACAATACAAAAAAAATGTTCCCTGCTTGGTTGCAGAGTCAGGACTTCCATTATACACGCTGCATTAAACAGAGCCACGAATTATAACATACATCTCTGAATACAGAGACAGAACATGTTACATGTTCTCTGCTTGGTTGCAGAGTCAAGACTTCCCTTTTAAAAAATGATACATATTATATAAAATAAACATCAAAATAAAAATTACAATATGCAGTTATAAATCTTCTAAATAGCTATAATATTCATTTAAATGACATCCAAGTAATTATAAAACTAATAAATCACCATCAATTCAAAATTATTATAAAGTAAATAAATCTATATTACATGACCTTGAAATCATAATGTTACTCATAAATATTGATTCAGGATTATAAACAATTTAGATAAACAGATTAGATTTTTTCTGTCAAAAGAAATCAGTTTTAAAATTATGTTTCACAATATGAAAGATAAACAGAGTTAAATTATAAACAAATAAATTTGAGGGCATTTACGCCGAAACAAAGCTTAATTAATCATATTGGCCGAACTTCATTCGTAATTATTAATAATAACCGGTAAAAATGATTAAAATGAAATATTTATCAAATTCACCAAAATATGTGTTTATTATTAATATTAACCGGTTATTATTAATAATAACCGAATTTATCATATTTACTGTAACATATATATGTGTATGTATGTATATATGTACCGTATGTTTCAAAACTCGCCTGATCCAAAATTTAAAAAACCGTGTTTCCTTTTGATCTAAACTATTGGTGTAACTGCACCCCCTCACCCCCTCCACCCAAAAAAAGAAACAACAAAAAAAAAACAATCTGCTGATAAAACTAATTTAATCCTGTATTTCTGGCATTGTAAAATATTGCTCTACAATTAAAACAAATGGACGCAGTTAAAGTCCTTTCATGATTTCCGAAAATGCGATCTTACTGCGAGTTTGGAAACTCACGTCCTCATTTATATTATTAAGTTCATAATGAATAACAAATACTTATGAACATTATTAAATTTGTTTATATAAAATATTTGTACTATTCAAAAAATGTTGCTTTTATTTTATAGCTTTTTGATAAAAACGTGAAATAAAAAATGTTGTTTAAATTTAAACATTTTTCAAGGTTCGGAAAGTAATTAAATAAGCTTTTATGTGAGATAAACATTTTACACAAATTTGCATAAAAGATTTGTTAATTTCTGTTTTTATACTTAGCTTAATAAATGACAATATAAATAAAAATATAAAAAAATATTTTGCAGACAAAAAAAAAAAAAAAAAAAAAAAAAAAAAAAAAAAAAAAAAAAAAAAAAAAAATGTAGTTCTTTCAAAGAAATTTTATAATATTATGTTTATATTCTCGCATGAAGTACATTGTTATAAAATGGAGTCTTCTCTAACATAAATCGAAAGATATAAAATCTCCATTTTTGTAATGCTATATAAGAAATACACCATATTTAAATTTTATAATTAAGCAATATTTAATCTTTTAAGTAAAAATGTGAATGCTTTACAAAATATTTTTTCACCATAAATTAATATTTAATAAATAATGATTTGAAAATATAATTTTATTTTTCATTCGGTTATAATGCAGAAAGTATTATTAGAAGAGTTTTTATTTTTTCATACTTTATGTTTCATATAATTTTTAAACAATACAGGATAAGTGTATTTAGATCAGTAATAATATTTTTATGATTTTTCAAGAAATATAAACAAAACAATACGCTATAAAGCAAATTATTTTTTGAGTTTTTTATTTTAGAAAAAAAATATTTAGAAATTTTCTTATAAAACAATGATGTTTATTTTCTTCAAATTTGAAATAATTTAGCAAACAATTGTTTCGAGCTGAAACTTTATTTTTCTTTCACTTAAATTGTAGTTCTATTATTCAAACTAATTTATTAATACCACATTATGCTTACTTTATTGTAAAAAAAAATCTAAATTACGATGAAGTTTTTATTTAAAGTCATTTTTATTGTTTCTTGTTGTCTATTAAGAATGAATAATTAAGTATAATAATATTTATATTCTTAATTCCCGCGCCTTGTTTCTACTGCACTTTTAAAATTTTCTGAGAGTGGCGTTAAATTGGGTTTAAACCCGGCATGTGCTCTGAACCAAAAATTGAGGAAATTTAAAAATCTTTTATAGAAACATTTGCATATCTATAATTATACTTGCTATTCTGACACAACTGGACACAAAGATTGTGCAGGACCCGCTTAGTTATCTGCTATAGCTTGAGAGCTATAGCATTGCGAGAATTTTATATTATAGGTTGATCACAAATATTACTTGTTTAATTTAATTCCTTGTTGGCGCCCTGGTTGTCCTCATAAGAAAACTTTCCCATAAATACGTAAGTTCCACAATGTTATATATATTCCCGAAGAATCTTAGTAATTTGTCGTGTATTTTTCTACACTGTAGAAAATGATAGCTGTTTCTTAATCTAAAAAAATATACTATAATCAAGAACGAAAATACACAAATCTTTTCCGAGTCACCGAAGATTTCGGAAAGGGTTCCATTACCTTTAAAAACCTCAGAAAACTATTTTATTTTCGAAATTTAAAGATGAATTTATAAAAATATTTTTTAATAGCTGCACGTCATTTTCGGAAACGTTTTTGAGTAGCTTTTACAGTGCAATAATCAGTTTTCTCTAATCGGAATATCAATTTTTCATCGGAATTCAATTGTCAAATAAATATTTTGATATTCAGAAAACATGTTTAACAAACAAACTTACAATATTAACAGAATTAATATTAATATGAAAATTAACATTGTTTTGTTACAATTGCATGCACAAATTCAGTTTTGCAACTGAAAATATTTATTTGAGAATTGATAGAATCTGAAAGACTGATTTTCAGGGTACAGAGAACTGAATACTGCATTGTAAAAGCTAATAGGCAACGTTTTTTAAAATTATGGGAAGCTAATAAAATTTTATTTTTGTAAATTCTTATATTAATTTTAAAAATAAATTATTTTCTGAGACATCTAAAGATAAAGGAATACTTTTCGAAATCTTGGGTGACTCGGTACAGGTTATTATATATTTGCGTTCGTGATTATTGTGCATTTTTGCTGATTAAGAATCATCTGTTATTTTTTTCAGTGAAGAGATTCCGCAAAACGTCTTAAACTGAATGTGCCTTATCCAGAGATGTAAAATTTCCAGGTACTTACTTTTAAGGGTAAATACCCAAGGTACCTGGGTAAATACGCATTTTGGATAATTACCTGGGTGTTTATTATTTAATTAAACATAATTGCTAAAAAAACAAAAAAAAAACATATATATCTTTTATTTATGATGAATAACTGAAAAAGAAAGAAAACTGAATGTGCCTTGTCCAGTGATGTAAAATTCCCAGGTACTTACTTTTAAGGATAAATTCCCAAGGTACCTGGATAAATACGCATTTTGGGTAATTACCAGGGTATTTATTATTCAATTAGATATAATTGTGAAAAAACTTATATGTAATTCATATATGACGAATAACTGAAAAAGAAAAAAAAAATAGAAATTTAGATTACTTACAACTCTTAAATTTTAATGAAATTGAATATTTTACATTCAAATATTGAATTTAAGTGTATTTTTTAATTATAATGAAGATTGTAAAAAAGCTAATGTATTTATTCAGAAGAATTTTAATTAAAATATAATTTTAATTAAATTTGTGTAACACGAGCATTTAACATATGCAATACCACTTCAAATAATGTATTAGTAATCCTTAGATAACTAAAATAAATGGGTCATATTCTATAATTCTTCTTACGAGACTTTTTTTTCCCAGGTTTAGTTTATTTCTTAAATTAAATACGTCTTAAGTTGACTGCTATCTAATTTCATATGATTACAAATTTCATAAATACATATCATGATATCTGGCAAAGGGTTGATATCTGGTTTAAAGGGCAGTCGGCCAAAAGAAAAAAATGACACTCCATGCAGAAAAACCACCAAATTCTCTCAGAATACAACTAAAATAGTAATTCAACAGCCTATTATATATTATTTCATTTTGCATATATATATATATATACTAGGGGGCTTTGCCCCCTGCAAGCTACGCCCGCCAGGCCCCGTTCAGACACCGCAGGATCTAAAAACACGCTAATCTGATAGGTTTTAAAAATATTATAGAAGATTGAGTTATACTGAAAAAGCTGTGCAGGTCTCCCTGTAAACGGGTTTCCCTTCAATCCCCTTTGATTGCAAAAATTTAAGGGCAAATCAGTTGCTGTTAAGACATCCAATGGTTGTTTTCGTTTTTGATTAAAGAGGATCAGTTAAACATTTGAAAAGAAGCTGAAACAAAATAAATTAAGTATACACAGTCTTTGTCTCCCGGTATTTAAAAACAATCTCTATAACAATAGCCTAAGTCATGTGACTATCATCAACAGTTCCAGGCGGACCACTTCGCGTTTTATACACTAGGTGTCATTTTGGTACTTTAATGTTAGCCAGACACAGGTGATAAGTCGCCAAATATTATTCTATCGCCATCATTTCATCTATATTATAATAGTTCAAGTCATCAACTGCCATAAACAAATACAGTCTGATGACTTCGCGGTTATTTCATATGAAAGTTTGGCACAGATGTCATATATGTCCCATATTGGCGCGATTTTGTAACAACGCCAATTTGGGGAACGCATCAACAGCATAAACAATAAGATCCGGCTTACCATATCAAGCAAAATAACGTTACTTTGGTGCCAATTAAGTGCCCGATCCGTATATGACATTGGCGTTACAAAAAAATCGAGCTGATATGGGACTGTAAGTTGATTAAAAAATCCAAAAAATTTTTTTTTCAAATAAACTACAGAAAATTTGCAATGGTTGCAAAGAATTCTTGGTACTGTTACGCTCGCCGGATGCAAATCTTGCCAATAGCTTTTTTTCAACCCGCCAGTTAGTATATATTTTTTTTTCGAGTGGTAATATTTGGCCAGATTTCATACACGCACAGCAGGCTTGGCGTGATTTTTTTTTTTTTTTTTTTTTTTTTACGAAAATTTGGCGAAAAACTCATTTTGAAATACCAGTTACATGTGCATTTTTGGTATTACTTAGTTATCCCGTCGATCAAAAATCTATCTCCGAACTATAAGATTAAATGTCAATAATGGTTGATCTTAGATATCACATTCACTTAACTTTAAGCAAGTTACACGTGTTTACGTCATCAAGTGACTTTTATTTCGACTTTTTATTTGTATATTTATTAATGTTATACTAATTTATTTGTTCTTTCGTTATTTAAAATAAAAATTGTCAATTTGTATAATTCGGCGAGTGTTTTGGCGATTTATATAATTTGGCGAAATTGGTCGGTGGAATAACTAAGTAGTGCCGTTTTTTCAAATTATTTTCTTTTATTTTCTAAAGGAAATATAAAAAAAAATAATTAATAATTATCGAACAAAATAATTTATATAAATATTTATTTATTTATTGAATAACAAACATACCACTTGTGTGCTTGACATTAGAAGCCCGCTTATAAGTCGGAGACGAGATAGCACAAGGAAATATTACAACGCAAGAGAAATGCACCCTGGGAGTTCCACACAAAGTGTGTGCGCAATGGAACCAGTGGGAATCGAACCCACAATCCCTTACGCTCGCAAGCGATTAGCAGAGTGGTGCTTTGACCATTCAGCCACAGAGACTCCTATATAATTTATAAAAAGAAATAAAAGTAAATAAACTTTTATTATCAAATAAACAATAATAGCCGGGCTACCATGACAATCTTTTCTGAAATATGAAAAAATATATATATCTGTTTTATTAAAATTTGAGTTGCCATCATTAGGAAAATATATATAAAATTAGAAAAAAAAAATAGTATTTCGAAAACTAATTCGAATTTAAAATTCTAATATCAGTTTTGAGATCCTCGGATCAATGCTGATTTTTGGTGTTAATTTCATCGCAAAGTATCCCATATTTTAGGGGAAATCGGTTGAAACATAATGAGTTCTTTAATCAGTCGATTCATATATCCGTTTCATAAATTCGTGTCATATATTCGTCTCATAAATTCTTTTCATTAGGATTTTATATATATAGGGTAGATATACAGGGTGTCTCAAAAGGTCGTTAACAAACTTAACATGCTGGTCTGTCATATCATGATAAACAAGATTTACATAGGTACTTCTGTTCGAAAATGCAAACTGCGACCACTAGAGGGCGATGAGCGCAGGATTACGGGAGAGTGGGAATCGTAATCATTTCAGGCGAGGACGTTTCAGGAGAAGGAGGAATCGGTTTAGTAACGCAGAATTGGCCGATATGCATTATGTATATTGCGCCGCGGATGGAAATGCACGAGCTGCGGTACGGTTGTACCTTGAGCTCTTCCCAAGCAGACGTCAGGCAAGTCATGTTTTGTTTGGACAATTGCACCGCAGATTGCGTGAAGCAGGAGCTTTCCAAGTACGCAGCCACATCGTTCGAGAACGTACTACACGCATGCCTGTCGTAGAGGAAACCATGCAACGGGAATTTGACAGGAACCTCCAAACAAGTCTCCGAGCAAGCGAACGCGTCTTGGGTGTATATCGTTCTAGCATTATCCGGATATTGCATGAGGACACGCCACACCCCTACCACTTACAAAGAGTACAGGCATTGTGCGTTGACGATGGTCCCCAGCGCGTTACATTCGCACGCTGGTATTTGCAACAACGGGTCGCAGAGCCGGATTTTCCATCGTGGATTTTGTTTTCGGATAAATCCTGTTTTACACAGGACGGTGTCCTGAACCTGCACAACATACACATATGGCCGCATGAAAACCCAAGGTCTAAACGTGCCCACGCACGTCAACAACGTTTCGCCATAAACGTTTGGACTGGTATTACCGGTGACATGTTAATTGGTCCTTACCTACTACCTCAGCGCCTCATCGGGAATATCTATTGTACTTTCTTAGAAAGAGTCTTTCCGGATCTGTTGGGTGATGTTCCAACAGCTACAAGCAGGAACATTTGGTTTCAGCATGATGGAGCACCTGCTCATTTTAGCTACACTGTGCGAGAATATCTCGATAAGACATATCCTAATCGCTGGATTAGCATCGGCGGACCAGTCGCATGGCCACTGCGATCACCCGAGCTGACTCTCCTGGATCTGTAGGCACACATGAAGTCCATAGTGTACGAGACGCCCGTAACATCGGACATAGATCTCGTCGGCAGGATCGTGGAAGCGGTGGGACGTGTCGGTGATACACCTGCCCATTTTGAACGGGTCCGTGAATTCATCCGTCCCCGTTGTGAAGCCTGCATTGCATCTAATGGAATGGATTTTGAGCACATTCTGTAAATTAAACCATGTTCGTTAATAAAAGTCATATTAATACCACTTTTGATATCCTTTCTTTCGATTTCGATTTCTTCCTTTCACAGCTGCGCTCATCGTCCTCTAGAGTTCGCAGTTTGCATTTTCGAACACATGTTCCTACGTAAATCTTGTTCCTCATGATGTTACAGACCAGCATTTTAAGTTTGTAAACGACTTTTTGGGACACCCTGTATATATATTGATAAAACAAAAGCTTAGAGTTCTACTTCATACTGAAATTGTACCAAACGCTCAAATTTTCAATACAGACACATAATTTTGATAATGTATTTGGTTTTGTTGTTAAATTTTACTTTAGGCCAGCAAACGCCATTTCACTGTCAAGTAGTTTAGGAATTACTTCGAACTGTACCCCTTGCATCACTAGATTTAAAATGTCTGTTTAAAAACGGAGAGGACAAATTGTAGATTTTTTTCGTTTTTTGTAAATTTGTCATGATAATTTTTTCTTTCTTTTTCTGTGTTAAATATACAGTAAGTAGTTATATACACAATACATTATAGTGTTCAATTTCTCATATACTTAAATTAATGTGATTTAATTTCATTGAAAATTTTCAATTCGTTATAAACAAGTTTAAAAATAGACAGTTTTTTTTTTTTTTTTTTTTTTTTAAATATGTATCCAAAACGCATCATCTAAAAGTTTTCTCACAATTTTTAATAAAATTTATCTTTTATGATTTTAACCCTTTATAGTGCTTTGGGGTAATAATTTAATTAACTCTATTTAATAGATTAATTTTCTCACTATTGCTTTCTAAAGAGTTAATGCCTTAAGGGTTATTGGTTCTTTTTTTCCACGTTAATGTAACTGTGAGATCTTGCTCATTATTCCTTACGGCTGGGTACTTGTATAGTCATGTTTTTTTCATATGCTGCTGGCGCATGAACATCACCATTTTTCTGTTTTTGGAGTAAATTGCTGTATCCCCTTATAAAGTGCTGCTTTTGATATAATTCACACATCAAGCAGGACGGTCGTTCTGCTAAGCCAAACTATAAAAAAAAAAAATGCTAACCCCACCAAACAAAAAAAACGCTAAGAACCAAAAGCCAGAACCGCGTAACTGCTTATTATACTCTAGACAACTTCTCCATGTTAAATCGGCTAAACGTGGCATTTTAAAATTTCAGATATTTAAGAAAACAAGCATCGCAGAGAAATAAAATTAAGACTTAGAAGAATCTACTGAATAAAAGCTTCAAATTGAGACCAAACTCATCTCTATTAAATAATTATAAACAGAGATACAGGATTTTAAAAAAATCGTCGAGATACTGAAAATGACCAAAAAATCTTCGTCAAACATATATTAGTTCAATTAAGCTAGAGACTTAAATAATGGGCAGAAAAAAGTATGGAATGCATTTTCGGACTGGTAATTACCCAATCTACGTGCTTTTATAAAATTTAGTTTAAAAAAATTGAAAATTCTATACTTAATAAGCAAAAAACTGTTAATTCATTCTAAAATTATCAAACTATGCCAAACAGTGATAAACCCGCCAACGAGCGCGTACTATCCACATTATAATAGCACAAATTCACTTCAACTTCAATCTGGTAGAGGAGTATTTTCCATCAAGATTATTTTTTCGACAAAAACTGCATAAAAGTTACAGTTTTAGAAAGATTTTTAAAATAAAAATAATATTTTAGAGAAATGGTACCTTTCAAGAAGTATGCATTGAAAGTTATCGGCATTTAAGGTTTTATTCCTAATGTAAACAAACTTTTGAAAATGAATAGAGATCGCAAATCTCGACAATAGCTTTTTTTTTTTTTTTTTTTTTTTTTTTTTTTTTTTTTTTTTTTTACCTGCAAACAGAAATTTTTATTTTTTGCGTGTGTAAGTTATAAATAATCATTGGATACTGAAATAAATGTTTTTGGATACTTGTAAGTTATCCCGTCGACCCATTTCGCCAAATTATATACATCGCAAAACTACTCGCCAAATTATACAAATTGACATAATTTTTATTTTAAATAACGAAAGAACAAGAAAATTAGTATAACATTAATAAAAATACAAATAAAACGTTGAAATAAAAATCATCTTATTACGTAAACACGTGTTTTCAAGTGAATGTGACATTTACGATCAACCATTATTGGCATTTAATCTTACAACTTGGCGACAGTAATTTGGTCGACGGGATAACTAACAAGTACCTGTTTTGGTTTAAGATAATATTATTTATTTATTTATTTTGTGCTTTAAATGAAGTAAGTGAAATGGGTGTATTTTAAATGCCTATAATATATGTTTTTAAACTGAATGTAGTATTTGAAATGAAAGTTGTGTATTTTAAACGAAACGAATGCAATACGAATGATGTCAATGGGAACAATATTAAGCGACATATCACTTCTTTCGGCTAACATAAAATTACACAATCTTTAATTTACGTTTAAAAGTAAATAAATCCTACCCATGTAAAAATATTTAATTAATCAAATTTTAAAACAAATCATCAGTTAGTTTGGTTGTGCCGGGAAGATTGATCACCGAAAACTATTGTTGATCGTAATCATACCTTCCATTATCGATGGCCAGTGGCGTTCAAAACAATATTTTGATATGCTTTTATTAGGAGCATAACATCAGATGGACGAACTTTAGCTAAGATATTAGATTCTCTAATCTTTCTTAGTCGAGTCTATTTCCAAGTTTCGGGTGAAAAAAATATATTTCAACTATATAAATGAATATAATTGTGATAGGCACAGATGTCATATTCGCCCCATATTGGCGCGATTTTTTTTGTCGCCAATATCATATAAGCAACAGGTACTTAACTTGCGCCAAAGTGTCGTTATTTTGCTTGATGTGGTAACCCGGATTATGTTGTTTATGCTGTTGATGTTTTCGCCAAATTGGCAGCCGAAAAAAATCGCTCCAATATGGGGCGAATATGACATCTGTACCCTGTGATATCATTAAAGGCTTTCATAGAAACACTCCATTGTACCACATTGTATTAGCTAAATAGGTCTATTGGCTATGAACCAAATACGGAAGATTATGAATTACGTTTTAAAATCTCCGGCACAGATGTTATGTATGCATATTGGCGCAATTTGTTTCTGACGCCAATGTCATATACGCAATGGGTATTTATCTGGCGCCAAAGTGTCGTTATTTTGCTTGATATGGTAACCCGGATGTTGTTGTTTATGCTGTTGATGTTTTTGCCATATTGGTGGGTGTCGGAAAAATCGCGCCAATCGCGTATATGACATCTGTGCCAAATCTCCGTATTATCGAACGTATTTCAACATATAAGCAAACGGAGGCAAAGATGTCTCAGACGCACCGGGGTATCCTTTTAGTACCAAAATGGCAGTTTTATTCCCTAGCAACCCATAAATTTTGACGATATTATCCTCCATATGACAATACAATAGAAGAGATTGCGTGTGTTTTAAATTAAATTAAACTTTGTGTTTTTTATAATAAAATAATTAGTGTGTGTTTCTAATAAAAGTTTTAGCACAGATGTCATATACGCCCCCTAATGGTGCGATATTTTTCTGACGCCAATGTCATGTACGCAACGGGAATTCAATTGGCGCCAAAGTGTCGTTATTTTTCTTGATATGGTAAACCGGATGTTGTTGTTTATGTTGTTGATGTTTTCGGCAAATTGGCGTCAGAAAAAATGGTACTTCTTAGTTATCCCGTCGACCAATTTCGCCAAATTATATATATCGCCAAACCACACGCCAAATTATACAAATTGACATAATTTCTATTTTAAATAACAAAAGAATAAGTAAATTAGTATAACGTTAATAAAAATACAAATAAAACGTCAAAATAAAAATCACTTTATGACGTAAACACGTGTAAGTCAAGTGAATGTGACATTTACGATCAACCATTATTGGCATTTAATCTAACAATTTGGTGACAGTAATTTGGTCGACGGGATAACTAAGAAGTTACGAAAAAATCACGCCAATATGATATCTGTGCCAAAGTTTTGTGTATTTTATAATAAAATTGTGTTTTTATACCAAATAAACAGTTTCATAATAAATAAAATCAACATGCTATTTTCTCCAGCTAGGTCTAATAGGTACCCGGAAACGTGGTTTTCTCCCCAAACTGGTTCAAAAATAAACAAAAAAATATATACTGCGCCAACCACGATGCGTTTGAGACAGCACTGTGCTCAAACGAACATAAAGCATAAATGCCTACGTGAGTTAAGCGGTTTTCTCAAGAAAGATGAAATACATAACAATGAAAAAGTTACACAATGCTGACATCATCGGAAGAAGTTCTTGGTACTTTTATGTTAGCCAGGCTCAAAACTCGCCTGTGGTATTTTTTACCTCGCCAGTAGCAGTTTTTATTTTTTGCGTGGTAAATAAAAAACAATGCTTTGATAATGAAATTGGCATTTTTTTTATTTTTTTATTTTCTTTAAAAAAAAATTAAATAAGTGAAAGGCATGAATCTTAAACGCTTGTATTTTAAATTAAAGTTATGATTTTATGTAAAATAAGTGAAAGGATTATAGTTTAAGTAAAATTAAGGCAATACGAATGAATGGGAAGGGAACAATAATCGGAGATTTATCACCTGCGCCCGCTAACATAAAAGTAACGAGTTCATGGTTTCTCTATCAGAATCTTCCTAATTGGCGAAGGATTGAGATAGTTAATTAAAATTATGAATAAAAGTAACATGATGTAATCCTTAGCATACATTTAACGGGTATCAAACTGCTAGACAGAGGCAAAAATTATCTAATAAATTCGAAATTGAAAAGAGTACAAAAGAAAAGAATTTCCTAAAATTCATATTTCTGTGATACCATTTGTAATAGAAACCGACTATTTGGCACATGGTGGTTATTTTAAATACTCGATAAGGATGATTTCTAAAAAAGGTAGAAATTAAAAGTTCGAAACGACAGAAAAGCGTTCTATGAACGTTCTAAATTATGACTTATTTGCAATTGTTAATCTGGAACAATTGCTGAATCTGCAAATTGTTCGAATCATGAAATTTGATGTGCTTTTTACTTATAAGACCTAAATGATATCACAGAAAAATTCCTACAAAATTCGAAATTTGAATGGATGCAGGCCTAAAAAAAGCTCAAAAATTGCGATTTCTGTAACACCGTTCGGGATAGAGGTCTGAATTTCGGCATGCCGGTTTGTTTAAAGATGTAAATGCACGCTAAGAACTGTTAGTAAAAATCGAAATGTTAAGAGGTGAACCGAGCGGTAAACGTTTTAAGAACGGTTTGCATTATGATTTTAATGAGATTGTTTGGGCTAGGAACATTAAACTTGACACGGATGTTATTTTCTAAGACGTAAAGGCTTTGCGTTTTCTAATAAATTAGAAATTTATAAGTGTACAAGAGCAAAAAAATTATTGTATTTTTGAATTTGTGATACTGTTAGCGATAGAATCCTTAAATCTGGTATGGTGGACACTTATAAGATGTAAATGCTCTAATCAGTTTCTAAATAAATCGAATTTTAAAAGGGTGAAATGAGTGGAAAGCTTTTTAAAAACGTTCTAAATTCCGGTTTGAATGGAATTGCTAGAGCGTGAACTTGAAATTTAACATGATTACTGATACTAAAACAAAAATGCTCGTCTTGAGCAATTTCTAAAAAATTCGAAATTTAAGATGTTGCAAGAGCAAAAGTCATTCATAAATTAAGATTTCTGTGAAACTGTTGAGGGGAGAAACTTAAAAATTGATATGGTGGTTACTTTTAAGATGTCAGTGCTCGCTAAAACCTATTTCTAAAAAAAATCGAAATTTAAAATGGTGAAACGAGTAAAAAATATTTCTAAAAATGCTCTAAATTATGATTTATTTGGAATTCTTAGCCCTAAGGAAATAGAAATTTGACATAGTTGTAACATTTAAGACGTAATTATTCACTATGAACAGTTCCTAAAAATATCGAAATTTTTAACGGCGCAGGAGCAAAAAGTTCTAAAATTGGGTTTATCGTGATATCGTTAAACTCTGAAACCTGAATTTTGGCAAGCTGTTAATTTTAAGATCTAAGCGCTCGTTCAGAACTGTTTCGAAAGAAGTCTCTCTTTAAAGAGATTAAAAGAGCAGAAATAGTTCTAAATACGTTCTAAATTACGATTTAAATAGAATTGTCAAAGCATGACCTTGAAATTTAATATGGTTGTAACTTTTGAAACAGTAATGCTCTCCGAATCATTTCCTAATAAGTTCGAAGTTTAAAAGGTTTAAAAAAAAAAAAAAAAAACGCTCTAAAATTCCAATTTTTGTGATACCGTTCGGGGTAGAAGCCTAGATTTTGCATACTAATTATCTAAAATATCTAAAGGTTAATTAAGAACCGTTTCTAAAAATATCTGCTCTGTTTTGTATGTCGTACTTCATCCTCGGATTAGCCGTAGATATTTGATCTAGAATTTTGCAAAAAATAAAATAAAAAGTTATCTTTAAACAAATATCTGTCTAAATATCAAACAATAAACAGATATCTAACTAAAAGACCAACTATAGGTCCATATGTTATTTCGACTCTATCAATTTTTTTTTACAAAATTTGCATTCTTCATAAAAAATAAAATACCATATAAATTGAAGAAGTCTGATACTTTGAGAAAAGAAGTTGGCTTTCATTGCTTTTAAATCCTTAATTACTCTAAGAAATAAATGATATGTAAATAATATGTACACATATTGGGTTTCCTTTCTACTTACAATGGTTCTAATAGAATTCATTTTAATTTAAGTGGGTAGATTATTTAAATAATACATAATATCTTTAAAAAAAAAAAAAGAAATGATATCCACTAAAAAACAACTTTTCAAAAGTAAAAAAAAAAAAAAAAAAAAAAAAAAAAAAAAAAAAAAAAAACTTGTGGCTAAAAAATGGTGTGATATCATATTTCCAAGCTTATATTATGGTACTTTTTTAACATTTTCCACTAAAACATTTACCATTTGTAATTCGAGTGACTTCGTATATGTTGATAGAAATCCTCTTCTCCTGTACTAAATACATCATAACGTGTTTCTGAAAATTCAAATGTTTTAAAATTATGCATCATGGTCTTGGCGACCATCTTTCCATATTTTACACAAATTTCTAAGCACCCAAGTTTGTAAAGGGTAATAAGTTTGCATTAATAACAATTTAGAACTTCTGATTTTAACTACGGACAAATAAATTTGAAAAGACTTTTATTTTGAGAAAAAAAGTTCATTGTTACTGCTGTTAAGTGATTAATTACTCTAAAAAAGTAATCATAAAAGGAATAGCGAAGATATGTCACATTTACCTTAACACACAAATTTCTAAGCACGCAATTCCGCGAAGGAAAGGCATAAAATGTGTGCAGTGGTAACAATGTCGAACTTTGGTTTTCAACTGCAAACATCCGATAAATTGAAAAAGACTAAAGTTTTGAGAAAAGAAATATATTTTTATTGCCTTTAAATGATTAATTACTTTATGAAATAAATCACTACATGAATCCTTTAGGTAAGTCACTATTATTTTAAGACACAAAGTTCTGCGAATACAAGTCCGTAACGGAAAAGCTTAAAATGTCTGCTAAAGTAACAATTTTGAATTTCGGATTTTATCTATGGATTAGGGTACACAGAAATTTGTGTAAAACATGGAAATATGGCCGTCAAGCCCATGATGCATAATTTTAAAACATTTGAATTTTCAGAAACAAGTTATGATGTATTTAGTACAGGAGAAGAGGATTTCTATCAACATATACGAAGTCACTCGATTTACAAATGGTAAATGTTAAAAAAGTACCATAATATAAGCTTGGAAATTTGATACCACACCATTTTTTAGCCACAAGTTTCATCTTTTTTTTTTTTTTTTTTTTTTTTTACTTTTGAAAAGTTGTTTTTTAGTGGATTGCTACTACTAGAGAACAGAAAAAAAAACTTTCTTCCGCTTTCGTACTGGTTCATAGGACAACCTTTTTGTGACTGATGAAGAAAGATTTTTGAAACGCATTGATTTATCTTCTTTTTTATTGTATATTTAAGAAGTGCCTTATTTTGGTATTATGTCACACTATCACTAAACATGTACTTAGTGATAGAACGTGCATAAAGAAACCATTAACAAACAAAATGTTGTGATTAAACTCTATAATTAAACAATGTTAGTAATGTTTGAATATTTGGAGGCTAAATACCGACTATAAACAAGTTAAATTTAAATTTGAAAAACCAAAAAACCCGACTGCGTAAAAAGCGAACTAATTAATTAATCCTCATCGATGTGAAACTAATTTTTATATTACTTACTTACCTATTTTTTTATTTACTTGTTTTGATAACTTTTAAACCGTGTTTAATTATTAGTTTCTATCTATAAACACTGTTTTGATGAGGCCTATAGATGTCTAAGAAGGTAAGAGTTGCAATAAAGCTAGAGATCCTACCTACACAACTTTCAGGTTGTGTAATATTTAAACGGAGCTTGTAACTGTAAACTAGTCAACGAAGCATGGTCTTCATTTTGAAAGACCTATCCAATGACATGCCACTCAATAGGGTGCGTAATTTTTTTCGTCTCTACCGCCATTTTGTATTTCATGGCGGCCATTTTGAATTTATAAAAGCAAAACCTAGCCTATAACCATCCGACGGTTAAGACGAATCGATAGAGACTTCATTCATTAAAATCCATCAAGCCGTTGGGATGTTTCGATGATATGAAGGAATCCACATACCCATATACGCGCGAAACACATAACCCTTCTTGGCAGTCGGTTAAAAATCAAATTTTAGGAGACTAAGGTAAAGCTAAGAGAGTCTGCGCATACTTCAAAAGAATAATAATAAAAAATCTAAACATTAATTTTTTGCTAAACGATGCCTGAATAATTTTGACTTCATTTGTTTTTTATGCATTCCCATTGTTATATTGTAGTTATGCTGTAATTTAATAAAGCAACGGTAATAAAACCAAGAAAATTATTTTGCGGAATATCTCCTAACAGGGTTGGTAAGATTGCGCACATATGTAGAAGAGATTGTTATTAATAATAACTACAATTAAATTTTTAACAATAATAATTACACTTAATCGACATTAATAAGGTTTTTGTGAGTAAATATTGTGTTAGGAGTGAATATTTCAACCAAATGTTTAAAAATAAAAAAATAGAGGATTTTAGCAAGAGTTAAAGAATTTTAATTTAAGAAGATTAAAATATCAGAAAAATCAAGTCCTACTAAAATTACAAATAAACATTTATCTACTTGATAACATGTTTAACTTGAAAATTACTTCAATTTCATTTCCACAGTTCACATTGTATTTTGTTTGCTATCCGAAGTTGTCGTCGTCCACAATCGATGCACTTCTTGTTGTAAATCGTGCATATTTCGTGCAATCACCTGCAACAAGCAATACATTGAATCCAATCACTGATCGAAGTTTGTCTCCTGGTACAGTTGCAGGCATTGAATGCACTCATCCTCATTGACTTTAGTTTTTTTCCGCCAGTATCTTTATCCCAATTTTTCTGGGAAAATTTTATCTTCAGCTGCTTTTTCTTTTGTAGCGTAATCTTTCTTAAGTTTTTTATTCATGCATATTTTGTGGATCAGTAACATTAGTTGCACTCTGCTTCTTTTTTGATTTCGATGGCATTAAACTATTTGGAATGGGTGAAAGCTTTTCCAAAACATAGTAGGTGTTATTAGAGAATTTATTTTAGTTATCAAAATTAATTTATTAGCAATTTAATTTTTCATAAATTAATATATATATATATAATTAATTTATTAACAAATATATTATTAATTTGCTAACAAAACTAATTACATAACATTAATTTAATAACAACTGTATTGTATTATTAATTTATTAACAAAATTTTTATCTGCAAAAGTATTTTTTTGCAAATTAATTTGTTGCCAAATTTAGTTTAGATAATTATGTGTTTTTTCAAAATTATTTCAAAATTGATTCTTTGATGTGTTTTACACGTAATTTGCAATTCATTCAAATTTAGCAATAAGCTTCGTAATCTCTCACAGCACTGAAACTTTTGGGGAATGCGCCATCCTGCTAATTAGCAGATGCGCAAACTCTCCTATTTTAGTAGGAGAGATTACGCGGCCTTTTATTTAAACATAGCCACTTCTAAAATGAATTATTGGTGTCCGACCCCTTAATCTAGGTTAGTATCATATAAGAAATCGTTTAAGTTTAAAATATTTTGCACTACTGACATTCTATAAGAATTCTGACGAACAGTTATGAAAATTCAAGCACTCACTTTGGAAAAACAGAACAAAATAGCATCCACGCTTTATACAAGACCCTCGGAATAATCATTGTGCACATTCATGTAGCCACTGCATTAATGCTGCTGTACAACGACCTGGAGTCGCTGCGCGCGGACTCTGCTCCTTCCGGTCGAATATCTTTGTGCGCGGTCTCTCCTACCGCGCGATCTCTCCTGGCTTTACATTATTGTGTAAAAGTTTATTATTTTTTATTATCCTCTTGTTGGATGGTTTCCGCAAGAATTCAATCGTGACAACTGCTACATGTGTGTGAACGGATAGGTGTCAGTTATTCGCGCGGAAGCAGCTACCGGATATAATGTGGCCTCTATGTTCAATTTTACTTCTCCGAAAATAAAAAAAAATGTGCTGAAAACATTTAAAGCATAATTTCATTCAGCATGGTTGTGTCTAGGAAGTGCTAATTGAGATTCACAGTTAGCACAACTGAGAAAGATACACTAAAAGTCGGTGAAGGATGTTTTAAGTGTTTACTACTGGTGCATTTACTTAGGTAATAATAGTTATTGCATAGACAATTATTTGTACGATGACAACAATTCGTTTTACTTAATTTATATGCATCGTAAATGTATTATTTACTACTTCTAATGCTAATGATAAAATTCATGTGTGATATTAATGCGCTATTTTACCGTACGGGATTCTGTATGACACCAACAAAAACAACAACAAAAAAAAACAGTTCAAAATCTCGACAACGGAGAGCGATACTGCAGAAAATTCCAAGGAATAGTTCTATATTGCTCACACAATGAAGATTTTGATACAAAAAACTGTAAAGGCAGTATTCTCTAATTATTTTGTATCCAAATCTTGCGTTGTGGGAGCAATATGGAATTGTTAAATTGAATTATCTGTTGTAGCGCACTTTACTGTCCAGATAACAACTAATTTTATTGTTGGTGTCATAGAAAATCCCGTATCACGCTGAATATTTATCGGCAATTCGCATGTCTCTCAGACACTTGGATTTTTTTTGTTGTTGTTTTTTTTTTGTTTTTTTTAATCGTATTTTACATTCGTACCGAACTGAAAAACCCGGTATATAATGTATATATATATATATATATATAAACATTATGTATAACAAATCGTCATCGATTTCTAATTACTAAAATTAAATTTATAAATTAGCTAATATTCATAACACTGACATTATACAGAATAAAGCATGTAACTAGTAATAGAGAATATATATATATATATACGCATATATAACATAAATACACAAATACTAGATATAAATGTATTAAAATGATAATTTTAATTAAAATGTTTATTAATCCAAAAAATTCGGAAGTTTATAGAGTGGTGATGTACGCATAGTGTGGAATAAAAAATTTAGCTTAATACATAATTTTTAACAATTTACAAAGCAAATACATTTCATAAAGCGTAAAGACACTTACTTAACTATAACATTTCCAAAAAATGACAAATGTTATAAATTTCTAAAGAATTACGTGATATTGCGGGACGTGATCTGTTTAATGATATTTTATTGAAATCATAAAGTAAAAGAGAATTTCTGTTTCAGAAAGTGGGCGAGGAAACAAAAAACTACCCGTTGATGTCCAATATTTTTCTCATTCAGGTAATACTGGTTCAATGTAATAGCAATACAGCTTTATTTTTTTAGTGTCCAATTCGATTGAAGAAATTTCTTATAATGTCTAAAATGGGAGACAAATGTAATATTTTATTTTGTATATAAGTAAAAAAGTTAGTTATTCATAACCCCATCTTAAATATCCGAAGAACAATTTAAATTAACATATTGAAAGTAATAAGAATTGGTAAACAAATTTATTCATTTACAGAGTTTATTTATTCAGTAAATCTTTATTTATGCCATTGTTTGGTAATTTATTAAAAATATAACATCTCTATATATATTATGTATGCCTTATCTTATATATGTAGATATAATATAAGAGTTTAGATTTTTCCTTCATTATTCTATATTCAATTTAAATATATAATAATTAACTGGATTAATGTCTGAATAATAATACGGATACAAAAATTATATATGTATATGCATGTATGCATGAGTGTAATTTCGTGTTTCATATGACAAACGATCACTGATATACAGGGTATCCATAATTAAACGATCCTAGTTTAAAGTTGTCTACGTACGGAACTATTGGTCAGAAAGTTGTGAAATTTTGTGACTGACATATTGAAGAAATGGAACTAAAGTTTTTGCCAACAGAGGGTGTTTTTATGAAATTACACAATTTTTAAGAATTTAACCACCACCCACTGGATACAACGCCTCAGCTCCGAGAAAGAATGGCGGGTGTCGTAGGAAATTTTTTTTTAGCTTTCGTACGGTCCGTTCATTTCGAACGCCAATAATTTTTAAAAGTTTTTACTCTTTATTTTTTTCGGGTGGCGGTCTGTATATTTGTATTATTTAATCTGGGAATCTGAGAAAACGTTAAAAATTGTGTAACTCATTAAAAACGCTCTCTGGTGGCGAATTTTAAACTATTTTTTTCGCTCAAACAAATTCCTATTTCTTCATTATGTCCGTCACAAAATTTCACACCTTTCTGACCAATAGTTTCGTCTATTGACATGTTTAAAGTAGTGTCGTTTAATTATGGACACCCTGTATATATATATGTGTGTGTGTATGTGTGTATGTGTGTGTACATAACCATTAAATAAACATTACCGACCACAAACAAAAACTGTGAAATTATAAATAAAATGACATTAACAAATACAGTTACTATACTAACACACAATACTAACACACTTAACAGAGATTCCAAAATCATAGTAAAAAACAACAGTTATTGAATAACAGAAATGGAATGATGGGAATTTGTAGAATTTAGACTGAATCATCAGGTCCCAAATGCCTTAAGTTCCACAAATAAAATGTGTGATTTCATCGTCATATTACCCATATATTAGCTAAAGAATATGAATTTGGGACTACCACGCACATAAAACCGAGAAATAACCATTGAGCACCCATTAAGTTTAAAATGAAATAAGATTAAAAGGATAGAGGGGAAAAATTACCAAATTAATTATCCATACTTTCATAGCATTAAGTATAACACATACTCTCATTGTGCATTTTATTCTAATTTAAAATAGTATACTATTAGAAATTATTATGATATTGTCCTGAGTAGGCTAAAATTTAAATACAAGTTAATGGTTACCGTTATTAAATGCTAAGGAATATGAATAAATTTAACATGAATTGATTAATGTATAAATTTAACTACACTATTATAAATATAAAAGTATCGACTCAACATCCATTATAAAATGTGTATTAGCAACGTAGTTATAAAACAAATGCCCATTTTTTAAAAATAAACTAACCATTGCGTATTATCCGGACAACGCCACCCTCCTCCGTATTAGGTAGCTTTCATTACAAAAAGCTACCTATTGCAGCCATTCGGAGGAAAGCGATTTCAAAAACTTTTGGTATATTTTCATCGATCATGACCCCCAGACCCCGAAACCACCCTCCGTTCAAAATTGATATATATATATATATATATCTGACCTATGTCACACTGTAACTCTCGTAATTATGAACCGATTTCTATGTAAATCGGTGCGTACATAGTACATACCAATGTCTCGACCGAGTTCGTTGGCCAGCTTCATCCGCCGTTTTGTTTCAAAATCGCGGCCATTTAAAATTTTTAAAAAAATTTAAAATTTAAAATGTGGTACTTAAAAATTAAAAATTGTAAAATATTTTTTTCTTATGTATTTTAGCTTTATACATAGATTCCGGAGCAGTTTTTGTTTCGTCTATATCTTAAAAAATGGCTGAGTTATAGCATTTTGAATTTCAAGCGTGGCTGACATTTTGAAACGTCCTGAAATTTGTCGCGCGATAAAAGGCGTATTTATGAACCGATTTCGATGCAATTCGAAGTGCACATAGTACATACCAATGTCTCGAACGAGTTAGTTGGCCAGCTTCATCCGCCATTTTGTTTCAAAATGGCGGCCATTTAAAATTTTTAAAAAAATTGTAAATTTGAAATGTGGTACCAAAAATTTGAAAATGGAAAAATATTTTTTTCTTATGTATTTGACCTTTATACAAAGATTTCGGAGTAGTTTTTGTTTCGTCTATATCTTAAAAAATGGCTGAGTTGTAGCATTTTGAATTTCTAGCGTGGCTGACATTTAGAATCGTCCTGAAAACGTCCTGAATTTTGTCACGCGATAAAAGGCGTATTTATGAACCGATTTGGATGTAACTTCGTTTATACATAGTACATACCAATGTCTAGACCGGGTTCGTTGGCCAGCTTCATCGGCCATCTTGTTTAAAAATGGCGACCATTTAAATTTTTAATAAAAATTTAAATTTGAAATGTGGTATCAAAAAATTGAAAATTGAAAAAATATTTTATTCTTATGAGTTTGACCTTGATAAAAAGATTCGGGAGCAGTTTTTGTTTCGTCTATATCTTAAGAAATGGCTGAGTTATAGCATTTTGAATTTCTAGCGTGGCTGACATTTTGAAACGTCCTGATTTTTGTCACGTAATAACAGGCGTATTTATGAACCGATTTGGATGTACCTTGGTGTGTACATAGTACATATAAATATCTCGACCGAGTTCGTTGGCCAGATTCATCCGCCATCTTGTTTTAAAATGGCGGCCATTTAAATAAAAATTAAAAATTATAAAATTAAAATGAGATACCAAAAAATTGAAAAATGAAAAAGATTTTTTTTGTATGTGTTTGACCTTAATACAAAGATTCCGGAAAAGTTTTTGTTTCGTCTATATCTAAAAAAATGGCTGAGTAATAGCATTTTGAATTTCTATTGTGGCTGACATTTTAAAACGACCTGATTTTTGTCATGCGATAACAGGCGCATTTATGAACCGATTTGGATGTAACTTGGTCTGTACATAGTACATACTAATGTCTCGACCGAGTTCGTTGGCCAGCTTCATTCACCATCCTGTTTCAAAAGGGTTGCCATTAAAAAAAATTAAATTTAAAATTTAAAATGAGGTATTAAAAAATAGGAAAATGAAAAAGATTTTTTTTATGTGTTTGGCCTTGATACAAAGATTCCGGAGCAGTTTTTGTTTCTAAAAATTTGTTCTTTTGCTTATATCTTAAACAATGGTTCAATTATAGCACTTTTAATTTCTAGCATGTCTAACATTTTGAAACGATCTTGTATTTGTCACGCGATAGCACACGTATTCACCTGTTTCGATGTAAGAAGGCATGTGGATAGTATACATCAATACCTCGACCAAGTTCGCTGGCCAGATTCATCAGCCATCTTGTTTCAAAATGGCGGCCATTAAATTTAAAAAAAGTCCTTCCGGCCAGTGCCGGGAGGAAGAGGTAGCTTTCATATTCCTTATTTTAAAAAAGCCAACTTATATTATTCAAACGCACGAAGCTCAATTAAGTGGAAACCGAATGTAGGAGTTTCAATACTAATTTTTATCAATACTAAATCATTATGAATGAGAATTTCGCAAAATTAGTCAGCTTTATCCAAGCTGCTTTTATTTAAAGTAACTTATATTTCGCTACCAAATTCGGCGATATCTTGAAGTGCCTGCCATTTTAAGACAACATGGTGAATGAGGCTAACCAGTGAACTTGGTCGAGACCTTAGTAATTGCTGTGCACATGCTCACTCACATCGGAATCGGTTGATACATACGAGTGCTGTTGCAGGCAAAAAATCAGATTTTTCAAAATATCACCCACGTTAGAAATTGAAACTGCTATATATGAGCCATTTTTTAAGATAAAGACAAACAAAAAATGCTCCTGAATCCTTATATCAAGGTCAAATACTTAAGAAAGAAACCTTTTTCAATTTCTAATTTTTTTGCACCTCACTTTAAATATATATATTTTTAATTCAATGGCCGCCATTTTGAAACAAGATGGCTGATGAAGCTGGCAAGCGAACTTGGTCGAGATATTGATGTATACTATCAACATACCTTCTTCCATCGAAATAGGCGAATACGTGTGGTATCGCGAGACAAATACAAGATCGTTTCAAAGTGTTAGCCATGATAGAAATTCAAAGTGCTATAATGCAACCACTTTTTAAGGTATAAACAAAAAGACAAATTTTCAGAAGCAAAAACTGCTCCAGAATCTTTGTATCAAGGCCAAACACATAAAAAAAAATCTTTTTCATTTTCCAATTTTTTAATACCTCATTTTAAATTTTAAATTACATTTTTTATTTAAATGGCAACCCTTTTGAAACAAGATGGCGAATGAAGCTGGCCAACAAACTCGGTCGAAACATTGGTATGTACTATGTACAGACCAAGTTACATTCAAATCGGTTCATAAATACGCCTGTTATCGCGTGACAAAAATCAGGGCGTTTCAAAATGCCAGCCACGCTAGAAATTCAAAATGCTATAACTCAGCCATTTTTTAAGATATAGACGAAACAAAAACTGCTCCCGAATCTTTTTATCGAGGTCAAACACATAAGAAAAAAATATTTTTTCAATTTTCAATTTTTTGGTACCACATTTCAAATTTAAATTTTTCTTAAAATTGTAAATGGCCGCCATT
This sequence comes from Maratus speciosus, assembly GCA_963932465.1. Taxonomy (NCBI): domain Eukaryota; kingdom Metazoa; phylum Arthropoda; class Arachnida; order Araneae; family Salticidae; genus Maratus; species Maratus speciosus. Next base: position 71,059,736 of record OZ010790.1, read on the forward strand.
TTTAAACAAAATGGCGGATGAAGCTGGCTAACGAACTCGGTCGAGACATTGGTCTGTACTATGTATAAACGAAGTTACATCCAAATCGGTTCATAAATACGCATTTATCGCGTGACAAAATTCAGGACGTTTCAAAATGTCAGCTTCGCTAGAAATTCAAAATGCTATAACTCAGCCATTTTTTAAGATATAGACGAAACAAAAACTGCTACGGAGTCTTTGCATAAAGGTAAAATACATAAGAAAAAAATATTTTTCCATTTTCAATTTTTTGGTACCACATTTGAAATTTTAAATGTTTTAAAAAATTTTAAATGGCCGCCATTTTGAAACAAAATGGCGGATGAAGCTGGCCAACGAACTCGGTCGAGACATTGGTAAGTGCTATGTACACACCGAATTACATCCAAATCGGTTCATAAATACGACAGTTACAGTGTGACATATGTCAGATATATATATATATATATATATATATATATATATGTATATATATATATATCAATTTTGAACGGAGGGTGGTTTCGGGGTCTGGGGGTCATGATCGATGAAAATATACCAACATTTTTTGAAATCGCTTTCCACCGAACGGCTGCAATAGGTAGCTTTTTGTAAAGAAATCTACCTAAAAATATATATATTTAAAGTGAGGTGCAAAAAAATTAGAAATTGAAAAAGGTTTCTTACTTAAGCATTTGACCTTGATATAAGGATTCACGAGCATTTTTTGTTTGTCTTTACCTTAAAAAATGGTTCAGATATAGTAGTTTCAATTTCTATTGTGGGTGACATTTTCAAAAATCGGATTTTTTGCATGCGACAGCACTCGTATATATCAACCGATTCCGATGTGAGTGAGCATGTGCACAGCAATTACTAAGGTCTCGACCAAGTTTACTGGTTAGCCTCATCCACCATGTTGTCTTAAAATGGCACGCACTTTAAGAAATCGCCGAATTTGGGAGCGAAATATAAGTTACTTTAAAGAAAAGCAGCTTGGATAAAGCTGACTATTTTCACTATATTCTCATTCATTATATTGATAAAAATTAGTATTGAATTTCCTATATTCGGTTTCCACTAAATTGAGCTTCATGTGTTTGAATGATATAAGTTGGCTTTTTTAAAATAAGTAATATGAAAGCTACCTCTTCCTCCCGGCACTGGCCGGAAGGACTTTTCTAACATCTACCCACCTAACCGTCCTATAATAATTTATTATTATTATTTTACAATTTTAATTTTTTTACAATTATTTTCTTATTTTATATATTTTTTTGCAATTTTTTTACTCATGTGCTATTTTTTTTTTTTTTTAAGATCATTTAGATACTAATTATATATTAATGAATATATGAATTTTTTTGGAAAACCATGATTTAATGCTTCATAAATTAGTTTTTTAACATTACTGTTCATTAGACGAAAGGAACATAAACACTTTATTCTATATAAATGATTAAGGATTATATTACGATATACAGAATTATGAAGACAAGATTTAAAATTATTAAATATATTAACTTTGAATTTAAATTCTTTACGTTTATCATATGGATCAGTTATTGTTTTTTTTTCTTTTATTGTAATCTTAAGATCTTAAAATTTAATTGTATTATTAGATAGGAGGTTTTCCGTTAATTCTAAATTTGTAGGATAATTTACTGGGAATCGAGAAATATTAGTTTGATCAGTGATAATTAAAATTATGTCATCAATATAACGATATAAATGTAGATTACTATTAGTGAAAGTAGGTTCATAGTGATATAAATATAACTCAGATAATCAACTGGATGTACATCCACCTTGTTGTATACTGACATTCTGAAAATTTAACATGTTTTCTTGCAAAATATCAATATTATAGATAATGGAATTTATTAAAAATTTAAAATAAGCTATATCTATATTAAATGGTAAATCCAGTTTATCATGCTACTTTTTGAATAATGCATTTACAATATTATGTAGATCTAATAAATCTGTATTATTAAGAATATCTTTGAAATCATATGTCGTTAGATTGTTTACACATTTAAGTTTTTCATTATATTGACCAGTTGATAGCTATTTTTTATACAATATGTATTATCAGTGTTTGTTGTAAGTATATATATATATATATTGAGAATATTTAATAGACGTTTATTGGCTATCTTATTATATGTATTTCTTCTAATAGTTACAGTCCTAAATTTAATTGGTTTCTTATGAAATTTGTGTATAAGAACTAAATAGTGATAATTAAAGTTAGTAGAGAAAATAGTTAATAATTTATGATAACTTTGAATTTTAAGATTGTTTACAATTACATTTTCATTAGTTTTTGAAAAGATTTATTAGAAGAAATACAGGATGTAAGAAATTTGTGATAATAGGATTTACATATGCTTGCATAATTATTAGGAGATTTGTCTACATATGTAATAACGTAGTTTTATTTGTAATTTAGTAATTTGCGGGAAAAAATGCTTTGTGTTAATATTAACCAAATCCGAAATATTATATTTTAAAGTCTTAGTTCATTTTTCAATAACTAGTATTTCCTATTGATTAAAATATTCAATAGGTTCATTGTATGAGATTGAAATTTTATAAATAAAAATATCTATATCATACGTAAACTGTTTTATAATAAAATTTACGTTAAAGTTAGATGGAAATCTATATTTAGTATCACAATCCATTAGTTGTTTCAATTTAAAATCATTAACAATATTATGATTTCCAGTGATTATATGTCCATGATCATTATTCATGTATTTTTTTCATTTTAGGGAGGTGTCATTGCATTTACAGGGAAAAGTACTTGCTACAGAGGTATTTTTTGAAAATGTATTATAGTTAAAAATCTCTCTACCGATTGTATTCGAATATTTAAAGGGTTTTGATATTTGAAGATTATTAATAGGAAAATAACAGTTTTTATCATTAATTATAGAATTGATATTTATTTTATTAAATATATGATTTGAAAAAGTTATTATCATTTGAGTATTCGTGTTTTGAATTTTATGTTTTTTTTTTCTTTTTGCAAATTAATATTGAAAAGATATTAACTCTAGTCATAAAGAGATCAAAACAAATATCAGAGAAACTCTTACAGCAAGATTTACTTAGAAATACATTTAAATGTTGTACAATCTGTTTCTTTTTAATAGCAAATATGCATTTTCGGATTAATAACCAGTTATATAAATAGTTACATTGAAGATTATTTGTTTAGTGATATATTTTTTGGAAACTACAACTGCTAAAGAACACTTTCCTCGCTTATTTCGTGTTGTTTTAAGATTTAAATTATGATTTAGAGTAGGATAAATTAGATAATAATCAATAGTATTATTTATAGATGAAAACACTTTAACAGGTCTATAAAATATTTCACTATTAAGTCCATATGGATAAATGGTGTTGTAATATTTCATATATGCTGTCTCCATATAAAGACGTCCAGATTTATTTTTAGAATTTGTAGGATTTTAATTGTCGTATTTTTAAATTGATGTTTATGAAAATGCTGAATTTCAGCTGTAGACTGCATATTTCTTGCTTTGTTTTTGTTAGAGTCTGAAAGATGTTGATTGATTCGTTTATGTATTGGACCTAATGTCCCACCTATTTATTTCAAGTACATAAGTTGCACTTATTATATATATATATACATAGAAATCTTTAAATGTAGAAAATTTTCAATTTACTTAAAAAATCATCATACAGAATATAAAAGTTATTTTTGTAATTGTATGCAATGGTTTTTAAAACACTGTTATATACAATTTCGTTTATTTACTAAACTCTCCATGTTAGAATAATAAAGCGATCTATAGCTTTTTTCAATAAGGCATATTCTAAAATTATTATTATTGAAACATAAAAAATGTGATAACACTATTTTATTGTTAATGTTAAATAGATAAAATTAATAATTAATGAGATGTTATATTACACATTATCTTAAAAAATGTTTAACTTTAACACATTTTTATTATTGAACACAAAATTTAAATACCGTGAGTAAAAACTCCAACTGTTTTGCTATGTCATAAAGATTTAGAAATATTTAACTCTATGTAGAAATTTGAAGCAAGCAATGAAATTTAAATTAATCCACAGTCTCAAAATAGATAAATAACTAGAAGCAGGAATTATGTTTTTCAGAATTTAGTGTCGCCCCCGATATATATATATGTATATGTGCGTGTGTGTATAAATATAGATAATACAAAACATAATTCAGTTTTAAGACTTAAAAAACTCGCATTTATTTTATATAAAATGACGTCATTCGCATCCTCTGAAGAAAGCCTCATTTACGATCTAGTGTTAAAAAACTTCTACAGTAAAGTATTCAAATGACGTCACTATTGCTGAATAATACACACAAAATAAATAAATAAATAAATAAATAAACAGATGTTACTCAAGAAACTCGACAAAAAGAAATCGGCTATCTGATGCTTTCATTTGTTTCTAATATAGATAATTAAATTAAATATAATTTGTAATAGCTTTGTATTTATCGGAAATCATTTATTTATATTTTTTTCAATATTTCGCGTATTGTAATTACTTTTTTTCCGTAGTTATGGGGAAAATGGCAATAAAAAATATAATTACTATTTTCCAAGTATGTTTTCTGTACTTTCTACAGAAAAGGATAAATTGAATCGCCAAAATTAAACAAATGGCACTAAAAACTACAAAAAAAAAATTAATGTCTCAAAAATAAATTGAGATGCAGTTTTCAAACAAATTGCATTAAAATATACCTTTTTTCCCAATACGATGTTATAAAAATGGAAAATGTGCGATGCTTAGAAGTTTAAAAAATTGCAGTAGAGTATCTAACAGTACAATGTACAACAGTACTTTGTTTTACGGCTGTCTTATACAATTGAACGTTTTTTTTCTTTTTTGGAAACGTCACTTTAATTGATGTTAGAATGAAATAGCATGTCGGGGGCTAATAAATATCTTCAACTATGGATTTACTTAAAAATCCGCGAATTATAATCGATAGTTAGGCAGTTTTCTTATAGCACTAAAAAATGAAATTTGCTGAATTACATTCTTATTTTTTTTATATTCTATTTGTTTTGTGTGCGTATTTTAAATAAGTTCTGTAATATGTGGAAGGACACGCAATATTTGTTATAAAGAATACATTTTTATTAAAAATATTCATTAAAAATATCAGACAAATATCTTTTGCAAAGTTTTATAAGGGATAAACCAAAAGAATTTTTTTTAATTATTCCAAATGTGTAAAGATACGTTACTAATACAAATACTTTAAACTAATTATAATAATCTTTATGTACCCATATGCTAATAAATCATACTTAAATTGTAAAGGTTTTAGAGTTTAATCTAATAAATTAAAATAAAACTAATCTGTAATCAGATAAAAATATTTGAAATAAACACTATAATTATTAATAAAAATGTATTTAAGTAAAAACATGTAAAAACATGTATAAAGACTTATAAATTTTGTATTATCTATATTTATACACACACACACACATATATACATTTTACATTATTAGATCTAATTCCGCAATTTCCTTATCTTATTCTAAATTACTACTTTATATTCACTAAATCCTTATCCTTAAATAATCTCTATCGTTAACTCTGTTAAATTCCCTTTAATTTAATGTCTCACTTGTCTTAACTAATAGAACGCACTGTTTACAGAAAACCCATAGCCAGTCAATCCATTATCCCTCATAATGCTCAGCACCTTTTTCATACAAAGTTTCTACATTTAGACATTCTATTCATAAATCATTCACTGTTTGTACCCCCGAGCAATTAAATAATGAAATAAATAAAATACATGATATTGCAAGAAACAATGGATACAAAGAAAGCACCGTAGAAAAATTAATTAAGAGCTTGAAGAATAAATAATCCCTGCCGGCTCGGGCCTACAGGCGGAGGTAGATTTCGAAGTTAAGTACCAAATTCACCAACAAAACTTTAATCAAGATTAGAGATAAACCCAGTTCCTTCAGTAAAAATGAGCTCTAAGGGAGCTAAACATTTTGTGAAAATTCTACTATACACGAATACACACACGCATGTGTATGGAATAGGTTTAAAAATGGCTAAAGCAAATTCAGAGAACCTCAAAGTGCTAAAATATGTTAATATTTCCATAGTCGGGTTTTTATCATGTTTTAATAAGTTTTTTCAAACTCACATGACGTTACATATTCACCTGCTGAGGTCCATTATATTTCCAATATGACGCAATATATATATATATATATATATATATTTAATTCGTCAAACTATTTATTTCATTTTGAGTTTTCATGGGGAATGCTTGCCCTAGAAAACTTATGACGTAATATTCAATTTGTTTTCAATTCGTCAAACTGTTTATTTAATTTATTTTTTCACGTGAAATCTTGCAATAGAAAAGCAATTGTTATGGTGAGAATTTTATTGCTTTTTTTTTAATTGTTGGCATCTGCTATAACGAAAAATATTTATTTTTTCCTATCATTGTTGTGAAGAGCTGGTTTTATCAGAATCATGTTAAGACGGTATATTCAAAATTTTGAGTCCTCCCCATTCCCATTCCCTTGGGCCGATTTTGCTCATTTTCAATCCCCGCCGAGATATGAACCATCTCAAAGTTGTTGGCGAGTTTGAAGACGATCCGTGCATAATTGCGACTTTTATCGTGCGGACAATATTTAGTACATACATACATATATATATATATATATATATATATATATATATATATATATATATATATATAAACTTTTTAGGTGGGGGTGGTTTTAGGTTCCTGGGGTCATATAATGAAAAGTTATGAAGGAATTTTTCAAAAGTCGCACCATGGTAACGACTGCAATAGGTAGTATTTCTTACGAAATCTACCTAAAAGAAAGGAAGTTTCAATCCACAAAATTCCATATTATCCACTTTACAATATTTTCCTGGTTTCTTCGAACGTTTGAAATATAAACTCAATAAATTCAATATCTCCCTAGTCGCAAAACCTTCTATGAAATTAAAAAATATAGTATGCAAGAAAATGAATCCAATAGAGTGAAACCAGTTATCAGGAGTATACGAAATACCCTTTACAAAAGAAAATGGAACAAAACAGTTTTACATAGGTATGACAAGTAGAAAACTTAAAATCAGAATCAAAGAACATATAGCAGACATCAAGTACAACAGAAGAACCACAGCTTTGGCCAGATTATGCAGCGAAGAACCATTACAGATTGATTTTAAAAATAGCAAGTTAATTTATATATCAAGATTTTATTTACCATCCATAATCCGAGAATCAATAGAGATATTTTTACACAATAAGAATATTTGCAATGATTCAGTGTCCCTTGATTTACCTAAAATTTGGAAAGTGTTGCTATGTAATTTTAATAGCAATAGTTAAATATAATTAAGTTTATTATATTAACACTATAATCATCGTCTGTTTTATTTTTCAATGATGAATATCAGCAATGTTTTTTTTCTTTTAAATTTGTTTTTAGCATTTTAATTTAATTTTTTTTTTTACATTAAAAAATAAATGCATCACTTACATATTGTTAAACTTTTCCCATTAGTGTTTTCGCAATTACAAATGATCATGAATAAATATTATTACGTTTGGAGACTTACTTTTTGAATTACTTTGTATGATACATTTTTGTCATAACAATGCTGACACAATTTATAATTACAGCCATTCGTACGTGCGCATATTATATTGCCACTCAAGTTAAAATGTATTAAGCATAAATTTGAAATCACATATGCAGTATTCTACTGGAATTAGTATTAAAAATATAGGGCTGGGATATTTCAGATTAACTTTGATTATAAAATATCATTATTTAGTTAATTAATATAAACAATAAAAATAAAATTATTTCTTTACTTCAGTTTTTATTTTATCGGGTAATTTTTTAATGCGTACATCATAATCTGCATTTTTTTGTCTTATTTCATAATATATTTTTACAACCCCAATGATGCTATATAATTATTATATTCAGATATTAATAGTCAAAATTAAAAAGCAAATTGAAATTAATAGTAATAAATACTTAAGATAATGTTTTATACTAATGAACTATGTAAAATCTGTAAATGCTACTGTCTTATTTTTCTAAATCTTGTTGCGTAATATATTTTTGTTATCACAATGATATATTATATACATTTTACATATAGAAAGTAAAAGCAAAATATAACAAGCAAAATGAAATTGATGGTACTAAATACTTAAAATAATGAGTTACTTGAATGAAATGTGTAACACATTAAATTGATCATGGTAAGGTACTAAATTTCTTATGATAATAAATATTATAAACTTCTTAAAATTTTGTTTATGACTGTTGATTCATAATACTGTAACCGTCTTTTCCCCCCTCGCATATTAGAAATTAATCTACCGTACATTGTATGGTAAATAGAACAAATAAATTTTTGATCGAAGAAATTAGAAGTTAAACCAGTATTCAAAAGTTAATGACTCATTTTATAAATCATAAATTCTTTGAGAGGTTAACTCTTTCACGATTTTGAAAGCAGTTTAGACAGATAAATCTTTTGAACTCACGCTGTAGAAAGTATAAGAATAAATTATATACAGTTAAACAATAAAAAAAAAAAGAAATATTTGCAAATTGGGAAAGTCTGTGCAAATAAAAAATTATATTGACAATAGAAAGAAAAATAAAAACATAACCTACTGATTTTACAATATCCGTTCTGTTCATCTTGAGACTATGGTATAATATGACATGTCAACAAAAGCCGAATATCTATATTATAAAGGACAAACATATCTGTGCTTAACGCATACGTCATTTTGCGAATGGCAACACTTTGAAATCTGAAATAAAATTTTAATTTTGCAATTTTCTCTACTGTAAAATTTTAAACTTCTAAACATCGAACGTTTCAAATTTTTACACCTTCATATAATGAAAAAAATGCTCTTTTAAATGCAGTTTGTTTGAAAGCTGTATCTCAATTTATTTTTGAGATATTAATTTTTTGTAGATTTTAATACCATTTTTCTTATCGTGGCAACAAAAGTACCCCATTTCTATTGAAGTATTTGAAAGTAAACGGAAAATAGTCCAAAATAGGAGATACCGTATCATTTTGTTGCCATTTTCTCATAAAATCAGAAAAAAAAAGTTGAAAATAAAATATGGGCTATGTCAAGAATATTGTCTGTTATTCCGTGATAATGACATCATATGCAGACTTTTCTAAAAACGAAGTTTAAGACTGGATTGTAAAAGTGGATTGCTTTAGCGGATGAAAATGACGTCATTTTATAAAAAAGCGTGTATTTTAATTCTGAAACCTGAATTATGTTTTGCAGAAGTGCGTCATTTTCACAGAACACCTGCTTTGATATTCTTCACAGGTGAAAATGCTTCACTTTTGAAAGTAATATAACGTAATCGAAATCACACACTGATAAAACGCAATGTTTTACAAAAATTTAGAGTGTCTTTATAAAAGAGAGATGACATGCAAATAATAGCGATTTAGATTACAGAAATTGATGATTCTCGCATGGATGGATTTGCTTCGCCGTGTTAGACAAGAAAACAAATAATTCGTGGTTTAAAATAATATCATGTTCCTGAAGTTTTTGTCCAAAATTCTCTCGAATAATAAAATTTTGATGCTATTCTTTAGGGCATTCTACTATAATTTTATCAAAATAACATAATTTGCTTAATTTATTTTTTCCTAATTTTATGTAATCTATATATTTAAAACACAAGTGTGTTTTTTGCCCTGATCTTTCTGCTGAACCAATTTTACTAATATATATATTTTTTTTTTAACTGAAAGCTCTTCATTTCTAGATGTGATCGCACATGTGTTTTTTTTTTTAAATATCCCCACTTTTATATTTTAAATTTAAAAGCATTTTATGAAATTTCTTCAAAATGGTGAAAAATAGATAGTTTTCATTATTGCAGACAAGAGAGAAATAATGAGGTATTTTTATCTTTAATCATGCTATTTTCTGATAAAAATTCAAAATTGTTGATAAAAATGATTGTATAGGGTTTAGTATCGTAAAATCCTATTAGGAGCAGAATATAATATTAGGGGCATAATAACGGAAAATGACATACTCTTTTGAAAACAAGCATTTTCTATATTGTTTTTTCTTCTGCCAGTGTACTGATACTAAGTTTTAGACACTAGGTGAAATGCTTATTTAAGTGAAAATGAAGTCATATTTAAAAGAAAACGATCATTTTCATAGATAAAATTAAACCTTTTAACACAAATTCGTTTTAAAAACATAAAATACGGAAATTTTTACTCTCCAGAATTGAGATTAGAATCTCAAGCAAAGGGTGCGTCTCTTCACATAAAAGATGTTGCTGAGAATCGTGACTTCAAGTTTTGAATTAATATGGTTTTTAAATGATCAAATACAATTTAAAAAAATGATGAATATGGATATGAGAAGTGCGTATGCAAATTTTGAGAAAGTGAAAATTGTTGTTTTTCATTCCGGAATACCAGGCATAAGAGCCTCAATTGATAACCACATCCTAATAACTGATCTTTATTATATTTTACTGATTAACCCATTAAACGCCAACGCTCCCGTTGCGGGAACAACAATTTGTTATTTTTCCCCTCAACATATTTTTGAATTATTTAAAAAATACATTTTGTGCCGAAAAGTTAATAGTATGGCGTGTAGTATACATATTTTCTCAGAATGATATATATATATTTACTATTTTTTGCAGATTTTTAAAAAAAGAGAATTTTTGGTTTTTAGACTTCCTCAAGTAAAATTAGTAAAAAGAAAAAAGTAAATTTTTTAGTTTTTACGAGTGCAGTGAATATTTAAAGCCAACAGATCATCTAATAATAAATTCCTAATACGAAGTAAATATATTCATTTAAAGCAATATTAGAAAGGTTTCTTTCGTATGTTCCCACAACGGGAGCGTTGGCGGCTTGTGGTTACATTCCCGTCCCTTTGCTGCAAGCGTGCTTCCATAAAGAGAGGAACATTTTATATTGATTTTTCATGAAAAGCAGTGTATGTCAGTTCCCTTGAATGTGGATTCGTAATATTATACGGAAAAACAGAACCATTGTGAACAAAAAACCCCTTAAAATTTACCTTTATGATGTTCATCCGCAGAAAAAAAAATCATTAAATTACAATTAAAATGCAAGATGCAAAAAAGAAAGATTGCGTTTTGCATGGAAGTAAGTTATTACTAAAACATTAAAAAAGAATTTTGGTAATTTCTTGTAACAGTAAATTTGACCATAAATTAAGATATAATACAGTAGTATTTGGCAGCTACTTTTGAAACTTAAATCCATAGGTAGATTCATATACAATATAAAAAAAGAAAAAGAAGGATTACGAAAATTCTAAATTGTTTCATGTTATATTAATTGTACTAATGGTGATACTGTTGTAGATCGATTTTTAAATATATGCAGACCTCTTATTAAAGAGATAATATATATATATATTTAAATAATTTGAAAATCGATGTTTGGTAATAGTATCGTGAAAAGCATTTATTATATTGAAATAAGAGATGTCTCAATTTTCATTTGTAAAACAACTACTTTATTTGAAACAGGTAATAAAGAAAATTCAAAACATCATTTAGGAATATATAGAGTTATATATATCAGTTACGTGTCGATGAAAAAAACTATATTCTAATATAAGTATATGCCAGAAATCTAGGTGTAAAACAAATTTATACATATGTGCGTGTAGTGTTTATTACAACATAATCTAATACAACATTATGTCTGAGTTATTTCTTTCAAGTTGCATAGACAATGTGTAGGGAAATAATAAAAAAGAAAGAGTGACGTTATATTTCTAATATTTTGAATATTCGTTAAAAAATTTAAATGAAAGTGATTTATGAATATTAATATTAAATTTTTAATCCACATATTTTTAGTAATTGTTTATATGTTTATTTGTTTGCATCATGCCTGAAAATGAAGTTTTATTAAATTTTCTAATCGCAGTTGCATTATGGCAGGAGAAAATAACGCGCGTTTCTTTGCAGTTCAGAGGAAGGTTCAACCCCCATTTGACGCCAACGCTCCCGCTACGGGAACATGTTATACATTCTAAACGGTTACAGTTATTAAAAAAATTTCAACTGCTTTATCAATGGGGCATCTTAGATATATAAAATATATAAATAAACTTTATTTATTTAACGTGCTTAATATAGCGGCGCTTAATGGGTTAAGTATCTATATTATAAAGAACAAATTTATCTGTGCGTAACGCTGACGTTATTTTGCGAATGGCAACATTTCACGATCAAATTTCGGTCTTGAAATTTTCTCTACTGCAATTTTTTAATCTTTTGATCATCGTACATTTTCAATTTTCGTCGCATAAGGAAAAAAAATTACTTTCAAATGCAATTTGTTTAAAACCTGCATGTTAATTGACTGAAGTATTATATTTTCTAACATAATTTTTAAGCATGATTTTTTTTTAAATTTATCTTTTCACGTGCCGGTTCCAATACATAATCTATATTATAAAGGACAAACATATCTGTGCGTAACGCATACGTCATTTTGCGAATGGCAACACTTTGAAATTTTAAATGAAAGTTCGGTTTTGCAATTTTCGCTACTGAAAAATTTTAAACTTCTAAACATCGCACATTTTTAATTTTTACAGCTTCGTACAGGGGAAAAATGTGCTTTTAAATGCAATTTGTTTGAAAGCTGTATCTCAAATTATTTTTGAGATATTAATTTTTTTATAGTTTTTAATACAAATTTTCTAATCGTGGCAACTGAAGTACTTCATTTATATTGAAAGTAAAGGGAAAATACTCATGGTTTATTATTTTTATTGATTATATCCTTATTGATGCCATTTTCACATTACAAATAAAAGTAACTTTTTTATAATTCATGAACAGAAAATGACGTCAGACATAAAAAAAAAAAAAAAAAAAAAAAAAAAAAAAAAAAAAAACCACGCATTCTTCTTCATAAACCAGTTTCATGTCAATATTTTTACATTACGCTGATCCTGAGTTTGAGACTCTAGGCAAAATGATTCAGTGAGTAAAAATGATGTCATATTTAAAACAAAACGATTTTTTTTTTTTTTTTTTTTTTTATATAAAACTAAATATTTGATTTATACTGAGATTAGAACTTAAAGTTTGTGCTAATATGTTCACATGAAAAGTTGTATCGGACAAACGTGACTTTAAGTTTGGAAATACATTCATTAATAATCTATTGCGCGTTAAAATACTTCAAATTGTGAATTTGAGTGGTGCCTATGTAAATTATGAGAATGTGAAAATAACGTACAGTTTAGATTTTATGGGGTAAAATTTTATGATGTGACAAAGCGAAATCCTTTTTACTGATTTTTCATTCCGTAAAAACAAACATAAAGAGCCTCAATCGATAGCTTCATCATAATTACTCCTCTTGATTACGTATTCTAATACCGTTTCCTTTTTCAATAATTAATCAGTTGATGAAGTTTGTGGAAATAATATTTTGGTAATTTTAGATTAGAAACATTATTTGTTTTAAGAGTTAGACAACCAATGTACCATAATTTCCCGCGTATACGCCACGACTTAGTTAAGTCTTTTTCATACCGGAAATTTTATTTATAAAATGAAGTTAAATAAATGCAAAGCAAAAGCGAGTCACATTTTATTTAAAACAAATTCCGGTAGGGAATCGAATACTCTCAGCTGCGGCGTATACGCGGGAAATTACGGTAAGATGAATTTTTTATTGTAATTCTTTTTGTAGGTTTATTATAAATTCGATCTGACAGTTCCTTTCTAACATTTTAGTTCGTCGAATGTCGACGGGTTCAAACTCGAATATATAAAAGCCGTTCTCTGTATGTATGTCCTTTATACAAATCTTTAATTTTTGACCAATTTTCACGAAACTGGATGTACATACATTTTAGAACGTGGGAAAGATAACTGTCTACTTTTAAAAATTATCAGACCACTATTTATCTCTTTTTTCTACCACTTCCATAATTTAACATTATAGAAATATCTCTTTTTAAATCTTTTTTAATTCAAACGTTTCTTTCGTGTTACCAAACCCTAAAAAATGACACAATAATGTGAAAAAAATAAGGATAACGCGTGTATTTTGCTTCTATTTGCCAATAAAAATTCAGATTTTCTTGCTATATTTTTGCGTGTTTGATATTGACGTCATTCTAAACAGAAATTTTACATTTTTTTGTATATAAAATAAAAACTAACTATAAGAGTGGGAAAACAACGTAGCACCTCAATTTGAATGTTTTTTTTTTAATTTTTTTTTTTTATTAAAACATCTATTTTAATACAAACAGTCAAATTTCATGAAAACAATTTAACAAAAAGAAAAAAAGGCTAGATATGACGTCACATTCTATCAAATCTTTTCAACGCGTAATCAAACTCATTGTAAACATATGGCTCCTATATTTTGCTTACTACTTCGATTGTATACTACAACTATATCTTATAGCTATACGTTATCGCTAAGTATTGTATTGGTTTAGATTCAGTGCTAAAATTTTCTGTGATTTATAGCAAAAAGGGAACGGTTATTTACATTTTCAAAAAAAAAAAATCTTGACAGATGTCTTGATTTAAAATTTATGGAAAATGGCACCATTTCATCTAATCATTGTAGATTTAATTTCAATAAAATTTCAAATTTTTCGAAATAAAATTTTAGTAACTACTACCTCATTTGGATGCATTTATTGTATTTTTCCCCGTATTGTGAGAAATCGTACGCGTATCTGTTACGCGTGCCAAAGAAAACATGTATTTTAATTTTAAAAGATAAAAATATTACCACAATGTGTGAAAAGAACATCCCTCCAAAATTAAATTCCAAAATTAAAACTAAAAATGTGAGTTTTTTTCATAAACGTCAAGTTAAGGTTGTTCATAATGTTATATCTGTTCTCAAATCAGAAGGAGCTACTTTCTGACATATTTTTTAATTCATTTTTGTTCGGAAACGCATGAAATTGGCAGGAGTTCTTATTTAAAACCTATGTAATCGAAAGATAGTTTTCATTTGTGTGTAAAGGTATAAGATCTTTCAGTTGGTGTTTTGAACTGAATTTCGGACGCAACAGTGCAATAAAGGAAAAAAACCGGCCGTCACGCAACCACAACTGCTCATAACTCGATAAGTAATTTATTTATGAAAAAAGGAAAAACTCAGGTCAATTCCAAATCGCTTTAATAGTCAGGCCTACAAATTTTAAGCCTTTACGTTTAATGAGTCAGAAAATGTGTCAGAAAGTTTCGCGTTGTTGAGCAGGGAACTGGAGAAGCACCTTACGCATTTGCAGGTTAGTATTTTGTAATCAAGTTGCATGCCAGGTAGTCGATTAAAACATAAGTCATTCTATATTGTTTTAAACAAAGGTGCATGCCATAATAGGTGTCAGGCACACTCATTAAAATAAGAACACCTTAGCGCACAGCCCCATTACCGAAGATAAACCCGTCAAAATACCTAGAGATAAAAATAGTTCTGCATTTTTCATTCAGCTAATAAGACTAATCCTTCGTAATTGGGTTCACATGATTATATAACTTTCCCCCCATAATTCTATGACTAAGCAACGGAAAACAATATGTTTCGCACTAAAATCTTCCCTAAAAAACTAATAGTGCAAGTCGCATGGAAATCCGTTCTGAAGAATTCAAGTTATATGCACCCGGAACGAAATTCCCATTTGAATTTTATATAATTATCAGGTTATTTTGAGTAGTTTGATTTGATATCTGTTAAATTCGTGTTTTATTTTATTTTATTTTTGGCGTTTTAATTTCGTTTGCCAATTTAGTTATTGAATATTACGCGAAAGCAAACAAATTCTGAATTATTTACGATGTTTTTGAACAATTGAGTTAATCTTTTGTATTTGGGTTGCAAGCATATTTAAAAAAATATGCATGCTTAAATATTATTTTAAAATCCATAAAAAATTTGTAAATTGAGATAAACATTACAAACAAATATCATTGAAAGTACTTTTGTTTTCTATAATGCGTTGGAACAATTGAATGTACAATGTTTAGACGTTAAACTGCAATGAAAGGGAAATTTGTTGTGTTAGGTTGTTGCCACCGAAAATATGATACCAGCGTTACTCATATACATGTCTTTTCTTTATACTATTGCATTAAGTGTAAACAGGTTCATCTTTCGTAATCGGGTTGCACTCAACTTTAAAAATATCCATGCTTAAAAATTACTTTAAAATCCATTAAAATCAGAAAACTGGGGTAAAATTTTCAAACAAATTTCATTTGAGAGAACTTTTTTCTATTCGACATTGTAAAAAATGAAATTGTGTGATGTTTAAAAGTTAGAAAAATTGCAGTTAAGGCACATTTTATGGGTTACAATTTATGGGGCACAATTTATGGGCACTGACGTAGTGTTTTTACTTTATAATGTATATAATACCATACAAACGCGAATTTCACTAAGTGCTGCGCAATTTGGAGAATTTTTTTTTTTTTTGTATTGTCAGGAAAATCACATATTTTTCTCTTACACCCTCCAAAGAAAACGTGCATTCTGTTATTAAAGCTCAGGGATTTTATTATGGTTCCAAGACAATAACGCCATCTTTTTTTATTGTCTTTATAACGAATTGTTGATGGGAATACACAAATTTCAGTTATTGTGATTGCCGTATTATTTCGTTTTAATTTATTTTACCTGGAAGGCTTCTTATAATTGACACGGGCGAAGCCGGGTAGTTCTGCTAGTAATAATAATAAACATTTTGCACATAAAACAACAAACATTTTTCAGCATTTATTTCTGAGTATTTTTGCATAACGAAATTAATACTTCCTTTATAAACAAATAAAAGAATTATATTAAAAAACCACCAATCTAACATATTTGTGAAAGACAAATCAACGAATTTAATACTTCTTTTATAAACAAATAAAAGAATTATATTAAAAAACCACCAATCTAACATATTTGTGAAAGACAAATCAACGAATTTAATACTTCTTTTATAAACAAATAAAAGAATAAAATTGAAAAAACACAAGTCTAACAAATTTGTAATCGTGCAATTTAAATTTCTAGATCACCAAATAGGTTTTTCTTTTTTAAATGGAATCCAAGTTCTTCTCAGTTTACTGATTGTCTATTGTTTTAAAAACAATTTTAAAGCATGAAATATTTTATAATTTATCTATACCGCGCGGAGCTCGATTACGAAAGATTAATCCGTTTGACCTTAAACAAAATAAAGATTTCATCATCTTCTTACGGCTAATATCCATAAAATAAAAACTTTCCCTATGAATAAATAAATAAAATAATATAAATAAAACACAAATTTAACAGACATGTATAAGCTTTGAAATTATCAGAATATAAAATGATGCCATAAGTAGCAAAATCTTGGTCAAATAACTCTTAGCATGTGGCTATTAAGAAAATATCGCTTTTGATAAATTTCAAAAATTAATTTGATAGTATAATTCGTATTTTCCATATGAAAAATGCTTTTTTAATGTAAGCGGGAAATCTAAAAAAATTATTGCATATAAAAAATTGTTCGTTTTCAATTTAAAAAAAAAAAAATGTTTTTTCCTATATTTTTTAACCCGGGAAGCCCGGGCACGATCCCCTACTTTATATTATAAAGGACAAACATATCTGTGCGTAACGCATACGTCATTTTGCGAATGGCAACAATTTGAAATTTGAAATAAAATTTTGGTTTTGCAATGTTATTTACTGCAAATTTTTAAACTTCTAAACGTCACACATTTTAAATTTTTACACCGTCGTATAAGAAGGAAAAAATGTTCTTTTAAATACAATTTGTTTGAAAGCTGTATTTCAATTTATTTTTGAGATATTAATTTTTTTGTAGATTTTAATACCATTTTTCTTATCATGGCAACAAAAGTACCCCATTTCTATTGAAAGTCATTAAAAGTAAAAGGAAAATAGTCGGAAATAGGAGATACTGTATTTTTTGTTGCCATTTTCTCATAAAAGCTGAAAAAAAAAGTTGAAATTAAAATATGGGCTAAGTCAAGAATATTGTTTGTTATTCCGTGATAATGACGTCATATGCATACTTTTCTATAGACGAAGTTTAAGACTGGATTGCTTTAGCGGATGCAAATGACGTCATTTTACGAAAAAAAACGTGTATTTTAATTCTTAAACCTGAATTATGTTTTGTAGAAGTGCGTCATTTTCACAGCCCAGCTGCTTTGAAATTCTTCACAGGTGAAAATGCTTCAATTTATAAAATAATGTAAATGAAATCACACACCGATAAAACGCAATGGTTTACAAAGATTTAGAGAGTCTAGAAGAGAGGTGATATGAAAATAGTAGCGATTTATATCATAGAAATTGATGATTCTTCGAAAATTATATAGAATATGATGATTTGCTTCGCCGAGTTAAACAAGCAAACAAATAATTCCAGCTTTAAAATAATATCATGTTCTTGGAGGTTTTATCCAAAGTTCTCTCGAATAATAAAACTTTAATTCTTATTCTTTAGGACATTCTACTATAATTTTATCAAAATAACATAATTTGCTGTCATCTGCCCTGATCTTTCTGCTGAACCAATTTTACTAATATTTTTTAAACTGAAGGTTGCTCATTTGTAGATGTGATCGCACTATCTGTTTTTATTTTAAATTATCGCTTTATCTAATTATTCGCTATTTTTTAAAAATCGCTTTTATATTTTAATTTTAAAAGCATTTTATGAAATTTCTTGAAAATGGTGAAAATTAGATAGCTTTCATTATTGCAGACAAAAGAGAAACAATGAGGTGTTTTTATTTTTATTCATGATATTTTCTGATAAAAAATTCAAAATTGTATAGGGTTTAGTGTTGCAAAATCCCATTGGGAGCAGAATATTATAATTGGGGCATAATAACGGAAAATAACATACTGACTTTGAAAACACGCATTTTTCCTCATAAATTTTCTATATTGTTTTTCCGTCTGCACGTGTACTGATAATAAGTTTTAGACACTAGGCGAAATGCTTATTTAAGTGAAAATGAAGCCATATTTAAAACAAAACGATTATTTTCTTAGATAAAACTAAACATTTTAACACAAATGCGTCTAAAAAACATAAATTAGGGAAATTTTTACTCTCCGGAATTGAGATTAGAATCTCAAGCAAAGGGTACGTCTGTTCACATAAAATATGTTTCTGACAATCGTGACTTCACGTTTTGAGTTAAAATGATTTTTAAATGATCAAACAAAATACAATTTTTTTTAAATGATGAATATGGAAATAAAAAGTGCGTATGCAAATTTTGAGAAGGTGAAAATTGCTGTTTTTCATTCAGGAATACCAAGCATAAGAACCTCAATTGATAACCACATCCTAATAACTGATCTTTATTATATTTTACTGATTAAGTATCTATATTATAAAGAACAAACCTATCTGTGCGTAACGCTGACACCATTTTGCGAATGGTAACACTTCACAATCGAATTTCGGTCTTGAAATTTTCGCTACTGTAAATTTTTAATCTTCTGACCATCGTAAATTTTCAATTTTCGTCGCATAAGGAAAAAAATTCACTTTCAAATGCAATTTGTTTAAAAACTGTATCTTAATTGACTGATGTGTTATATTTTCTAAAATAATTTTGAAGAATGTTTTTTTTTAAAGTTTATCTTATCACGTGCCGGTTTCAATACATAATAATAATAACATTTTGCACATAAAGCAACATACATTTTTCAGCATTTGTTTCTGACTATTTTTGAATAACGAAATTAATACTTCCTTTATAAACAAAAGAATAATGTTAAAGGACCCACCAATCTAACATATTTGTGAAAGACAAATTAAATAAATTGATACTACTTTTATAAACAAATAAAAGAATAATATTGAAAAAACGCTAATCTAACATATTCGTACAATTTAAATTTTTAGATCACCAAATAGGATTTCTTTTTTCAAATGGAATTTGTTTGCAAATTTAATCTCAGTTTACTAATTGCCTATGGTTTAAAAAACTATTTTAAAGCATGACATAATTTTTAATTTATCTATATGGCGCGGAGCTCGATTACGAAAGATCCGTTTGCCCTTAAAACAAAATAAAGAGTTCATCATTTTCTCACGGCTAATATCCATTTTAATAAAAACTTCCTTATGAATAAATAAATAAAATAATATAAATAAAACACAAATTTAACAGACATGTATAAGATCTAAAATTATCAGAATATAAAAGGGCGGCATATGTAGCAAAATCTTGGCAAATAACTCTTAGCATGCAGCTAATAAGAAAATATCGCTTTTGATAAATTTCGAAAATTTATTTGATTGTATAATTCGTATTTTGCATGTAAAAAATGCTTTTTTAATGTAAGTAGGCAGTCTAAAAAATTTATTGCATATAAAAAAATTATTAGTTTTAAATTAAAAAAAATGTTTTCTTCTTTTTTCTTTAACCCGAGAAGCCCGGGTACGATCCCCTAGTTATTTTAAAGAAATAAAACTATATTACGATACTCAATTGTCTTTAGGGTTGTAACAAAAAAAAATATGCTAATAAAAACAAGGGTGCTAATAAAAACATGCTAATATATATATATATATATATATATATATATATATATATATATATATATATATATACAGGGTGTCCGGTCTCAACGGTGTCCAATGGCTAATCCCTATACCGTTAGTCATTGACATATAGTTCCAGTTGCAAAAACGTTTTAAATGAGGTAAAGAAATATATTAAAGGTGATTTGGGTCAATAAAAACATTTCTTAAAAAATTACGAAATTTAAATTTTTATACGGTCCCGTCCTATACGTTATATTTAGTAAAATTTTCCTTTTACACTGAAAAGTAATGCAAAAAAAAGTCCCGTTACTGTACGATTAAAATTGAACGAGTAATAGCTGTTTAAAGGTGGAGCATATTTTTTGCTGCAAATTGGGGGTCATTCACAAATTTAGTCGAAATATAATTTCGTCAGTTATACTAAAAAATGGTTGAGAGTAAAATTAACTTTTGCAATATAAATTTAAATCTTTAATCATTCTGACATATTAATGCAAGATATACAATTTGTAATAAACCTTTAAGAAGAAAGTAAAAACTGAATTTTTGTTAAATAAAATGATGATAAATTAACAGCCTCAATTCTTTACAAAATGATACGTAATTTAAAATATTATTAGATTACACTAACCTGCAAAAGTTGGGTTATGTCATGTTTTTAGCTTTTGATAATTGATTCTCATGCATTCTGTAACGCTGAATCTGAAATTGACCTTCATTTTTAACCAGCACATCAGGATTTCTTGCAAATTTCAAAGTTAAAATTGAATCTCCTCCCTCATCTCATCGGACCACTCAGGTATTTAGCTGTAAGAATCCCAATATAAGCAAAAATATCGAATAAATTATTGAATAAAATAAAATAAAATAAAACAAAAAACAGTTTTACATATGTTTTATAGAATGATATTTGCACTATATTTTAACTTACACATTTACGATTTGCAAAAAAATTCTAACGTGATGGTTAAAAATGGTGGTCATTTTTAAGATTCAGTGCTAAAAAGTGTATAAAACACAATTGTCAAAAGTTAAAAAACACAACCATCTCCTCTACTTTATAGAATACGATTTATGTTATTCTTTAAATTTGACGATTTATGATTTGCGAAATATCGTGACATGATGGTTAAACATTAAGGTAATTTTCGGATTCAGTGCAAAAAAAATACATAAAAGTTAAAAAAACCCAACAATCGCAGTCTTGTATTATCTAATCTAAAACTTTTTCTTAAACTTCTTGGCGGTAATCTATCTTAAATTTTTTGTGTTTTCCTGTAAAATAAGTACAAATGGTAACCACCGAAAAACATAATAATATTAGATTGTTATCGGATTTGCGCCAGTATGTAAAATTTAATCTCGATCGGATATTTGAAAGTGAGTTAAAGTTCGCATACAAATTTTGAACTGGAAAAACAATACTGGAATACAATAGTTGAATAAAAATAACACAATTTTTGTTAAATGAAATCATAAAAGAAACAGTCTCAAATCCTGACAAAATAAAACGTATGTTATTTTAGCCAATTTGAAACTTAATAAATTTTAACTTAATCGTAATACCTGAACGATTTTTTTCAAAGCGCAGATACACATGAAATAAGATCTTCGAATACTTTAAGCACTTCGTATGTGACCACCCAATGCCAAGCCAAACTCATTTGTTTTCAGAGCAGAAAAGTGGCATAAGTCATGCATTTTTAAAGCTTCATAACTCGCTCAATTTTAGTGTTTTATAAATGGGACTTTTTTGTCTTACTTGTCAGTGTAATAGGAAAATTTTAATAAATATAACTATAGGACCGGGGATCGTATAAAAATTTAAATTTCGTCATTTTTTAAGAAATGTTTTTATTGATCCAAATCGCTTTTAAAACATTTTTGTAAATGGAACTATATCTCTGTGACTGACGTTTTAGGAATTAGCCATTGGACACCGTTGAGACCGGACACCCTGTATATATATATATATATATATATATACATACACAAAGGGTACTAGGAAAGTTTTGCAATATGATGAAACAAAAAGTCGTAGGTGGCTGCTTGTGGCTGTTTGGTGACATATGTTCATACTTACGCTCCTGCACGTAACCACAAGTCTGTAGGCTCAGTTATGCATTAGCTGTGATAGTGTGAAGTTCTTCAAGTGGTTGCCTGGTCACTAATGCTCGTATTCACCATCTACCTCGACCTAGAAAATCTCGGTCGAACGCTCAAATGATATTCACGATAACATTTGATTGGACATTATCAAGGAGACGTCCAATCAGGATTAAAGGTGCATACCGTTTCAGCGTTTGACCGAGGTTATCGGTATAACTCGGGGTCGAAGTAGTTGGTGAATACGAGCGTTAGTGAGATAAGGGCAGTTTTGCAGTATAACTTCGCGCATGGTTTAAACATAGACCAATGCTTAGGAGAAATTACTTTTGCACATGGTGATGACTGTACACATCGTATAACTATACACAGATGGTACAGAGAATTCCAAAGGGGAAATGTCTTCCTGGAGGACGCTGAAAAAGAGGGAAGGTGGTAAACGTCAATTACGGAGGAAAATGTTACTGCTGTGAGGTAAATGCTCGACTAAGACAGACGATTAACTTACAAGCATATAGAGGATACTTTAGGCCTAAATGCACCTGCAATTCATTCAATTCTGCATGATCATTTACGTATGAAAAAACACTATTGTCTCCGGGTGCCACATATTCTGTCTGAGGAGCAGATAACACAACGTGTGACTTGGTGCTGGGAGATGTTAAAAATGTTTGGTAAGGGACAATCTCGGTAAGTGAACAGCATCGTGACAGGCGACAAAACATGGCTATACTATTAAGATGTGTCGACTAAGTCTTAAAACAAAGTTTGGGTCACACAGGTAGCTGTCAGAAAATCCCGATCTGTCAAGAAGAAAATGATAGCTGTATTTTTCAAATCGAGTAGAATTGTTGAGTGTATCGTTTTTGACACACAGAAGACAGTTACTGCTAAGTAGTACAATGAACAATACCCAACTAAAGTCATAGAATCATTGAAGAACTTGTGATCAAAGTCAAGAATGAACACCTGGTACCTCCATCATGACAAAACTCCACCTCACCGAGCCAAAGCCTCCACTAAATATTTGGACACTACAGGACTGAAACTTCTTGAACACACTCCTTACAGTCCAGATCTTGCCCCCCCGCGACTTTTCACTCTCCCCCCATGTGAAAATGAAGTTCAAAGAGATTCGGTTTTCCAGTGATGAGGCTTTTCTGAGGACTTGTGACAATGAATGCGCCTTACTCCCTAATGAAACTTGGTAGAGCTGGTTTAAAGACTGGTTTCGGAGGGTGGAGAACTGTGTTGTTTGTAACGGAAATTACTTTGAAAAAGTTTGATAAATATATCCGTATTGCAAAACTTTCCTAGTAACCTTTGTATATATATATATATATATATATATATATAACTACTTGCACGTATGCATGTGTCTCGATGTGGAAGGTTTTTTTATTGTATGAGTAAATAACCTTGATGTCATCTCTTTTGATATCGTATCTTTTTAGTCTGTGTATGTTTCTTTTTTACTTTCTTCTATCTTCAATAGAAGAAAGTATTGTAATCGAAATTTTTTTCGACTTCCGGTTTTCGACGGATTTGCATGTTTTAGGGGTCAGAGATTCCAAAAAACATGTTTATAGAAAATGTCTGTCTGTCTGTGTGTCCGTCTGTCCGTCTGTCCGTCCGTCCGTCTGTCCGTCCGTCCGTCTGTCCGTCTGTCCGTCTGTCCGTCTGTCTGTCGCCATTGTACCATCAAAAAGTGTATGAAGTTATGTATAGAATTAAACCAAAATTTTATTATAAGTTTTTGGTTATGGCAAGCAGGTCCTCCCGGAATTTGGAAAAAATTCGCCGGTAGGGGGCGCTGATATAACAATTTTTGTGCGATTTTGAATATTGTACCATCCAAAAGTGTATGGAGTTATGCATAGAATTGAACCAAATTTTCAGTTTAAGTTTTTGGATATGACAAGCAGGTCCTCCCTGAATTTAGAAAAAATTCGCCGGTAGGGGGCGCTGTAAATGCGTTTTTGTGCCATTTTGAATATTGTACCATCGAAAAGTGTATGAAGTTATGCATAGAATTGATCCAAATTTTTATTTTAAGTTTTTGGCTATGGCAAGCAGGACCTCCCTGAATTTGGAAAAAATTCGCCGGTAGGGGGCGCTGTAATAGCGATTTTTGTGCGATTTTGAATATTGTACCGTCCAAAAGCGTATGAAGTTATGCATAGAATTAAACCAAATTTTTATTTTAAGCTTTTGGATATGGCAAGCAGGTCCTCCATGAATTTGCAAAAAATTCGCCGTTAGGGGGCACTGTAATAGCGATTTTTGTGCGATTTTGAATATTGCACCATCGAAAAGTGTATGAAGTTATGCATAGAATTGAACCAAAAAAAATTTTTAAGTTCTTGGCTATGGCAAGGAGGTCCTCTCTTAATTTGTAAAATAATCGCTCGTAGAGGGCGCTGTAATAGCGATTTTTGTACAATTTTTGTGCCATTTTGAATATTGTACCATCGAAAAGTGTATGAAGTTATCCATATAATTGAACCAAATTTTTTGTGCATGTTTCTGGCTATGGCAAACAAGTCCTCCCTGAACTTGAAAAAATTCCGAAAGAAGGGGGCGCTATATTTCCGATCTCTGTGCCATTTTCATTATTGTACCATCGAACAGCGTATAAAATTATGCATACAATTGAACCAAAATGTTTGTGCTTGTTTTTGGCTTTGGTCAACAGGTTCTCCTTGAATTTGGAAATATTGCGCAGTAAAGGGGCTCCGTGCTAGCGATTTTTGTATACTTTTCTTGATTTTTCGTAGTTCTATTGTGCATTGGCGGCTCATGCAGCGGCGGGAACTCGCTTCCTGCTAAGCCGGCTATTCGCAAACAGCTGATAACGACAGAATAAGGAAAAATTAATAATTTTAACAAATATCATGATATAGATTAACTCGTTTTTAGTCCGTTTAATTGACTTGAGCAGAAATTTAAGATGAAAATCAAAGTTGGTATAGTATTGAACTAATAATATTGAAGTATTAACATGTGTAACTAGGTTTTGAAATATTAAGATGTATAAGATAGAAGAAAGTTTTGGGATTGGCACATCCAACTAGTTCGTTATCTGCTTGATGAGCCTGAGTATTAGTTTAACCATGACAGAGGCACATTAACAAGCATTACATTAACATAACCTTTTTTAAAATTATTATTTGCGAAACGTGCATTCATTACACCACATTTGATGACTTTTATTTCTTTTTATCTATATATTTTTTCCGACTCCAATCTGCTCCGTCTTCATATTTTTCTCACAAGGAGAGGGCCTTGGTAATTATAGATTTTGATTATTTTAATACATGTTATAGGGTAGAGACCCCTTAGTCTCAGGTTCAACGGATTTTATGTAACGCTCCTTAGTTCTGGAGAAACAAATGGTCTAATATTAGAACACAACATAAATACTTACTTTGTAAGAAGTGGACTACGTTGGTCGTAGCTCAGTTGGTATGGCGCTTGCTCATTGTTCCGCGGGACCGGTTTCCATACCAGAAGACGCTACATTTGTCTTTTTCATTTTTTGTTTTATAAATATAATTGTAATAATAATTTAATAATCTCGAATAAAAAATTTAATATTGTATATCAATTATAATTTTAACTTATTCATTTTTTTTTACTTCTAACTATATAGTTATACTAGGGGTCTCTGGTATCTGCAAGCTACGCTCTCCAACCCCCGCTCAGACACCGCAGAATCTAAAAACACGCTAATCTGATGTGTTTTAAAAATATTAGAGAAGATTGAATTATACTGAAAAAAGCTGCGCAGATCTGTAACGTGTTTCCATTCAATTCTCTTTGATTGCAAAAAATTAAGGGCGAATCAGTTGCTGTTAAGACATCCAATGGTTGTTTTCGTTTTTGATTAAAGAGGATCAGTTAAACATTTGAAAAGAAGCTAAAATAAAATAAATTAAGTATACATAGTCTTTGTCTCCCGGTGTTTTAAAACAATCTCTATAACAATAGCCTAAGTCATGTGACTATCATCAACAGTTCCAGGTGGACCACTTCGCTTTTTATACTCTAGGTGCCATTTTGGTACTTTAACGTTAGCCAGGCACAGGTGATAAGTCGCCAAATATTATTCTATCGCCATCCTTTCATCTATATTATAATATATCAAGTCATCAACTGCCATAAACAAATACGGTCAGATCCCTTTGCCGATCATATGAAAGTTTGGCACAGATGTCATATACGTCCCATATTGGCGCGATTTTTTAACGACGCCAATTTGGAGAACGCATCAACATCATAAACAACAACATCTGGCTTAACATATCAATCAAAATAACTATACTTTGGCGCCAGTTAAGTGACCTTTTCGTATATGACATTGGCGTCATAAAAAAATCGCGCCAATATGGGACCGTAAGTTTTCCATTTTGATTAAAAAATCGAAATTTTTTTTCGAATAAAACTACATAAAATTTGCCATGGTTTTCTAAAGGAAATATAAAAAAAAAATAATTAATAATTATAGAACAAAAAAAATTATATAATTTATAAAAAGAAATAAAAGTAAATAAACATTTATTATAAAATAAACAACGATAGCCGGGTTACCATGTCAACCTTTTCTGAAATATGAAAAAAAAAATATCTGTTTGATTAAAATTTGAGTTGCCATCATTAGAAAAATGCATATAAAATTAGAAAAAAATTAATATTTCGAAAACTAATTCGAATTTAAAAATTCTAATACCAGTTTTGAGATCTGCGGATTAATGCTGACTTTTGGTGTTAATTTCACCTCAATGTATTCCATATTTTAGGAGAAATCGCTTGAAACATAATTAGTTGTTTAATCAGTAGATTCATATATCTGTTTCATAAATTCGTTTCATTAGGGTTTTATATATATAGAATAGATAAAATGTCATAAAACCGTTCATTTTTTATCAGTTTTAATTTGTATTTCATGGAACAATTGTGTCAGTGTGTGAGATTTTAAAGATATACCATTTATATATTACCTTAACAATGGATGTCAATACGATGGTAATATTACTCTGTTTTTAAAGTAACAAGCATAATTGTGTTAAAAAATAGCATCAGAATTATATTACAACCTATTTTTTGCATATTAAAGATTTTTAAATTTGTAATACGTATGCTTGCGCTTTCAATTATCTTACTTTCCCCTCTACCTTCTTTCTGCTTGCTTTTTAATTTGATTTGAATAATTTTTATTTTACCATAAGTACATGGCACCACAATAGCCTCATTTTTTTTAATGTTTTTAAATGATGAGAAATAATGTTTAAAAAAAAATCTAATTTAAGATTTAAATATGTTAACATTATAATTAACGCACGATATTAAAATTGTTAATTGAGATTAATAAATTATAATTACAAGTGTATTTATAAAACAAAAAATGAAAAAAAAAAGGAATTCAGCGTGTTTCGGTATTGAAGTCGGGTCCTCGGAACCACCCGCAAATGCTGTACCAACTGATCTACGACCAACGTAGTCGTTTTGTTACAATGTAAGTATTTAAGTTGTATTACAATATTAGACACCCCCCCCCCCCCTGTTTCTCAAAAACTACGAAGCGTTGTATAAAATCCGTTGAACCTGAGACTAAGGGGTCTCTACCCAACAACATATATTAAAAAGTCCTTCCGGACAGTGCCGGGAGGAAGAGGTAGCTTTCATTTTACTTATTTTTAAAAAGCCAGCTTATATTATTCAAACACACGAAGCTCAGTTTAGTGGGTATTATAGGAGATTCAATACTAATTTTTATAAATTCTAAATCATTATGAATGAGAATTTCGCCAAATTAGTCAACTTTATGCAAGCTGCTTTTATTTAAAGTAACTTATATTTGGTTGCCAAATTCGGCGATATCTTGAAGTGCCTGCCATTTTAAGACAACATGGTGGATGAGGCAAACCAGTGAACTTGGTCGAGACCTTATTAATTCCTGTGCACATGATCAATCACATCAGGATCGGTTGATATATACAAGTGCTGTTGTATGCAAAACATCAGATTTTTCGAAATAACACCCACATTAGAAATTCAAACTGCTATATCTGACAAGGAAGGTCTCCCTACGGGCACACTCCGAAAAATCTGAAAAAATACAGAATGTTCTTCTCCCATGGGTATATATAGTTATAAAAAAAAAAAAAAAAAAAAAAAAAAAAAAAAAAAAAAATTGGCGGAACCTCGGTAGAATGCCCGTAAAAAAATAATGAAAATTTCGCTTATTTGGCGACTTATCACCGTTTGGCGCAGAAATTAAGCTTTAAAAAAATACGCTTGTCGAATACTCTTTAAGGAAAAAACTTTTTTGTTGAATTTGTTTAAATAAGTTTAATTTAAATAACTTTAGCTTTGCCATTTTTAGTTTGTTTTAACTATAGTTTTGTCATATATATTTATATGTACTTATAGCGAATTTTAACTCTCATATTTTACGATTTAAAACAAAATTTAAATTGATTAAAATTGTTCCAAACTCAAAAATATGCCCCATCGAGCACTGCCGATTCAACTTTGTTGCTATGGAAACAACTTCTTCGTTATGGAAATGTATTACGGCCGCATTATTCATCTGGTGTTAAAATTATTTTTATAACCGATAGAGCCGTTTAAATTTTAAAAAATGTGGATTGGAGAATAAAACAATGGCAAAATTTCGTTCAAATCGACAACAAGCAGCAAGAATAATACAAAATGTAATAATAATAATAATAATAAAAAATTCTTTTGTGGTTTACGTTTAAATTCATTAAATACCGCATATTCTCAAAATCAATTAACAAACAATTTTCAGATTCATTAAAATCGTTTGATTTTGGCGAGGAAAAGTGCTGCTCGCCAAATTGCGTGCCGCTTTCGTCTTTTCACACCAATTATTCGAAAGTATTTTATTTTTTTTTTACAGATTTTCTACTGTAATTCCGCCGCTAATTTTAACTGATTCTTTATTGCATACATGAGTACTTTCACTAGCATTTTTTTCAACATATTATGAGTATGCCCAGTATGGAGACCTTCCTTGTGAGCCATTTTTTAAGACAAATGCAAGACAAAAAATGCTCCAGAATCATTATATCAAGGTCAAATACTTAAGAAAGAAACCTTTTTTAATTTTAATTTTTTGCACCTCACTTTTAATATACATATTTTTTTTTTATTTAATGGCCGCCATTTTGAAAGAAGATGGCTGATGCATCGGGCCAGTGAACTTGGTCGAGACATTGCTATATACTCTCCACATGCTTTCTTACACCGAAATAGGTTAATAAATACGCGTGTTATAGCGTGACAAATATCAAATCGTTTCAAAATGTCAGACATGCTAGAAATTCAAAGTGCTATAATTCAATTATATAATTTTTTTAAATATAGACGAAACAAAAACTGCTCCGGAATCTTTGTATCAAGGTCAAACACATAAAAAAATCTTTTTCATTTTCCATTTTTTTGTAACCTCATCTTAAATTTTAAATTATTTCTTTATTACATGGCAGCCATTTTGAAACAAGAAGGCGAATGAAGCTGGCCAGTGAACTCGGTCGAGACATTGGTATGTACTATATACATACCAAGTTACATCCAATCGGTTCATAAATATGCCTGTTATTGCATGACAAAAATCTGGTCGCTTCAAAATGTCAGTCACAATAGAAATTCAAAATGCTATAACACAGCCATTTGTTTAGATATAGGCGGAACAAAAACTGTTCCGGAATCATTGTATTAAGGTCAAACACATACGAAAAAAATCCTTTTCACTTTCCAATATTTTGGTACCTCATTTTAAATGTTAAAATTTTAAAATTTTCTTAAATGGCCGCCATTTTGAAACAAGATGGCGGATGAAGCTGGTAAACTAACTCGGTCGAGACATTGATATGTACTATGTACACACCTAGGTACGTCCAAATCGGTTCATAAATACGCCTGTTACCGCGTGACAAAAATCAGGTCGTTTCAAAATGCCAGCCATGCTAGAAATTCAAAGTGCTATAAACCAGCGATTTTTTAAGATATAGGCGAAACAAAAACTGCTCCGGAATCTTTGTACCAAGGTCAAACACATAAGAAAAAATATTTTTCAATTATAAATATCTTGGTACCACATTTCCAATTTTCATTTTTTTTCAATTAAATAGCCGCCATTTTGAAACAAGATGGCGGATGAAGCTGGCCAACGAACTCGGTCGAGACATTGGTATGTACTATACAGGGTGTCCGGTCTCAATGGTGTCCAATGGCTAATTCCTAAACCGTTAGTCATAGACATATAGTTCCAATTAGAAAAATGCTTTAAATCCGGTAAAGAAATATTTTAAAAGCGATTTGGGTCAATAAAAACATTTCTTAAAAAATTACGAAATTTAAATTTTTATACGGTCCCCCGGTTCTATAAGATATATTTAGTAAAATTTTCCTATTACACTGACAAGTAAGACAAAAAAAGTCCCATTCATATAACACTAAAATTGTGCGAGTTATGAAACTTTAAAAATGCATGACTTATGCCACATTTCTGCTCTGAAAACAAATGAGTTCGGCTTGACTTTGAGGGGTCACATTCCATATGCTTAAAGTATTCGAAGATCTCATTTCATGTGTAACTGCGCTTTGAAAATAATCGTAAAATATTACGATTAAGTTAACATTTATTAAGTTTCAGATTGGCTGAAATAACATATGTTTTATTTTGTCAGAATTTGAGACTGTTTCTTTTATGATTTCTTTTAATAAAATTATGTTATTTTTAGAAGTTTTTATGTTACTTCAATGTGTATGTATGTATTTTCAGTACAAAATCTGTTTTCGAACTTTAACTGACTTTCAAATATCCGACCGAGATTACATTTTGCATACTGGCCCAAATCCGATAACAATCTAATATTATTATAATTTCCGGGGGTTACCATTTATACTTATTTTACAGGATAACACAAAACATTTCGGATAGATTACCGCCAAGAAGTTTAAGAAAAAGTTTTAGATTAGATAATACAAGACTGCGTTTTGGGGTTTTTTTAACTTTTATGTGTTTTTTAGCACTGAATCCGAAAATTTCCTTAATTTTTAACCAACATGTCAGGATATTTCGCAAATCATGAATTGTCGAATTTGAAGAATAAAAAAAATCGGATACTATAAAGTAGAGGAGATGGTTGTATTTTTTTAACTTTTGATAATTGATTTTCACGTACTTTTTGCACGAAATATGAAAATGACTTTCATTTTCAACCATCACGTTAGAATTTTTTTCCAAATGTGTTAAAATATAGCGAAAATCTCAAACTATAAAACATATGTAAAACTTCTTTTATGAAACTGATTTTATTCAATAATTTATTCGATATTTTTTCTTATCTTGGGATTCTTACAGCTGAGTGGTGTGATGAGATGGGGGAGGAGATCAAATTTTAACTTTGAAATTTACAATTTGCGAAAAATCCTGATGTGATGGCTAAAAATGAAACGCCAATTCCGGATTCAGCGGTACAGAATACATAAGAACCAATTATCAAAAGCTAAAAATCATGAAATAACTCATCTTTTGCAGGCTAGTGTAATCTAATCTATTTATATAAAATCCAAGTCTCTGTGTGTCCCTCACGATTCCGGTAGGACCGCCTCATTGAAATGAGTAATTGTTGAAAAGTACTAATGCAGGTTTACCACAGTAACGCCAAATGTTGGCCAACTTGGCTAAATATCGCCAAATTTGGCGTCAAAAATAAGTTGTCATATATGAAGCAACTTGGCGATAGCTGGCTAATTTGGCGAAATGCCCATTTGGAACCATTAATCTTTCATAACGGAGATCACCGCAATTTAATTTAGACTCCGCTCTTTTAAGATATTTTTTCAAAATCTATGGGTGCGAATTTTAAGTGTAATGTATGAAAATGTACATTTTTACATCTTCCTCCCGATGCTACTAATAAAATAACCGCCAATAGACGACGCTGTACTGTCTGAGCTCCTAACTGCACGATTTTAATGTGCTTTAGGTACTTTTACAGTATAGGTTCTTTGGCGAAAAGAAAATTTGGCAACATATTTTCCGGGAACCTATCCACTGTTTCATTTTATATACACACGCATTTTCTTTCGATATTTATAGATTTATTTAACATAAAAAAGCCACTTATCTAATTTTATACAGAAACAGAAGTAATTTTTACATAAAAAACATCAATAATACACATATAAAACAAACAAAAAAGCTCATCAAGTTTGTTTTCATAGCTGTTTATATGATCTGACAACAAATCTCTCTTTCTGATGCCCGAATTACACCAAGCTTTTTAAAAAAAAACGCCAAAGCCCCTATAGTGGAAACGTACCAAACTGTCTATTATTTTGCGCTATAGTTAGTACTATATGCAAGTGGGGGGGGGGGGAGGAGGCGAAAAGTTTAAACATTAAATATTAAAGTTTCTATAAAGCAGTATAAGACTAAAAGAGGTACTTTTCCGTTACACAGGCAGCATTGTCGCCAAGCGCAATAGTTGGCGCAAAATGAAAATCACGTGAATTGAAACATTTGAAAAATAAAAGAAAAAACATTGTCGATAGTAAAGTGAGCATTTAAAAAATATAGCATTTGAAAATTACAGACTTTTACGAACTATTTTATTAAATCACAAATATATACTTAAAATAAGTGAACAAATAACTGTTATACAATAAAGTAATAAAATAAAAAATCATATTAAACTGCTGCCATAAAATTACAAATATCTTTTAGCATTGCAGTAAACATTTCATTTTTTGAATGAAGACGTCGCCACATAAACTCTATGAGATACGACTCTAAATGATGACGAACAGTTCCCCGATGTCGTTTGTTGCTCCATTTTGCGAATACCCATATTCTCTCAACATTTTGAGTATTACATCCAGTATTAGGGTCGACAAAATTATGTTTGTGATTTACTGTGAAATGATCATAAACAGCACGTCGCAGTTCATCTGTTTTATATCCTTTCCAGCAATCTCTATAAATAATACTTCCAACAGCTTTATTGTTTCCTATTGCCGCCATTAAAGTTTTAGCTGTACGATCGGGAATAGGAGTAATGAAACATCCCCGTGTTTCACGGCATAAACCACCTAACACCCACTGAGGAGGAAAAACACGCCCTACGTTGCTTTTCTTTCTGGTAAAAAGACTTTCATCTACTTCTATAATTTTATTAGGTCCACCGATTTTTCTATTTGGTCGTGAACATAAAGTATTTGCACAAACTTCTCTCAAATAACTATTCCAGTCTGCTGTTGTGTTGTGGTTCATATCAAGTTGCAGCTCACAAAACTCAGTCGATGTCAACTCTTAGCACCATAAATATATAAACTTCACAAATCATTAAGAAAAGACAACCGCGATAATTCAAACCATATTTTTTGTCGTATTCCTACGCTTTCTGCGCATGATCGTAAGCTACATCTCCATTTCGGATTTCCAGAACTCATCCATAATTTTATTTCATGGTTTTTTGAACACAACCTTTTTTTATGAAGAATTCCAAATTCCTGAAACAGTTTTATCACAACTTTCTCTGGTAAAATCCATCTCAGCGTCAGCAGTAAAAGTAAACTATAACTTTATAAAAAAAAAAAAGCATTTTTAATTCGATCAAATTAAAAAGCTTTCCAAGGTTAAGGTTAAATGATAATCATTCACGTGATTCACGTTTCATAAATAACAAATCACAATGTTTCTCATGGTTTACAATAAAAATCATTTTCACGATTAGGGTTGAAATAATTGGCGCATGAGCATACATTTTGGCATGCTGTCCGTATAACGGAAAAATACCCTAAAAAATCAAGAATAAAATAAATGCAAAATGAGACTAAACAAGAAAGAAAAATCATGCGTTAAGCATAGAATATGAATCACTTTCCAACACTTCCTGAATGCTTTAACAAAACTTCGTTATTTAGGGAAATGAGGTAAATAAGATAACTAAGAAAACATTTTAGAAAACACATAAAAAATTTTAAAAATGGATTTCAATAGTTACCGTTCATAGTCAATAGTACTGTTATTACACGCCACTATTTAGCTAAAACTTAATTTAAACTAAAACACTCTTAAAATTGCTGAAATCACATTTCCAGATTTTATCACCCATAGACGTTTATGTATCGAATTCTTTGTGTGACCCTGTACAACATTTTATCTATATTCTACAAACGTTTCTTAGTAAACTAAATTCAATTCAGCGTAAAAATACATAACTCCTTTAAAAACTACCTTTAAGACGTTTACGGTTTTACTTAGTTATCCCGTCGACCAAAAATCTATCGCTAAACTGTAATATTAAATGCCAGTAATGATTGATCGTAAATGTCATATTCACTTGACTTTAAGCAATTTATACGTATTTACGTCGTCAAGTTATTTTTATTTCGACGTTTTATTTATATTTTTATTAATGTTATACTAATTTATTTGTTGTTCTGTTATTAAAAATAAAAATTATGTCAATTTGCGTAATTGGGCGAGTGGTTTGGCGATTTATATAATTTGGCGAAATTGGTCGACGGGATAACTAAGTAGTACCCAATTTAATCTCATACTCAGTAACACTTATGAATTCTTTTGTTTAGCCCTGTATATGAACTATAGTATTTATACACACGGTTTATTATGCATACATATAGTGAAACATAATTAAAAATGCATTTCCAGCAATCATCGCTTATGTACAGTACTTCGGAGAAAAGTATTTTGGCGAGAAAGAAGTTTGCCAACGTATTTTCGGACAACCTATTTGCTGTTTCATACTCACAAGCAATTTTGGCTAAGATGTTATATATTCCTGCGGCTACCATCTTGGATTTCTCAGCGATGTTTTGTTGGCGTTTATCGATAAGGAAACCCCGGAGAATCACGTGTTCTGGCAACCCCGTTAAGCCTAACATGCACATAAATCTGCTTGGCGACATTTACTTTGGCGGAAAAGGGATTTTCACGCCAAGAAAATATCCAAGATGGCGGCCGCGGGAATATATAACATTTGTTCCGCAATTTTTTCCATATGTATACAATTTATTTAGTATAAAAAAAAACCTATTTACTCAGTTTTATAAAGAAACAGAAGTAATCGTTGCACAGATGTCATATACGCATTGGGTTTGGCATGATTTTTTTCTGACGCCAATTTGACGAAAATCTCGCTTTCTAATACCAGGTACATAAATATTTTGGCACAGATGTCATATTCGCCCCATATTGGCGCGATTTTTTTCTGACGCCAATATCATATAGGCAACGGGTACTTTACTTGCGCCAAAGTGTCGTTATTTTGCTTGATGTGGTAACCCGGATTATGTTGTTTATGCTGTTGATGTTTTCGCCAAATTGGCAACCGAAAAAAATCGCGCCAATATGGGGAGAATATGACATCTGTGCCAATATTTTTTAATTATTTGATATCATTTTGTAAAGGAAATAACAATAAATAGATAAAATTTAATTAATATATCGAACAAAACAGTTTATATAATTAAAAAAAAAGAAAATAAAAGTAAATAAATAATTTATTAATAAATAAAAAGCAATAGCCGGGTTACCATATAAGGCAAAATTTTTGCCTTATTTTTGGCTATTTTGGCGCCAGTTAGGTACCCCGGTGGATATATGACATCTGTGCCGTAATTTGTATATAAAAAATATTACATATCGCTCATCCGCAAGAAAAGTGACATATCTCGACAAAAGTAAATTTCACAGGGGAGGCAAAGAAAATGGTACAGATGTCATATTCGCCCCATATTGGCGCAATTTTTTTCGTTTGCCAATTTGGCGAAAACATCAACAGCATAAATAACATAATCCGGGTTACCACATCAACGAAAATAACGACACTTTGGCGCAAGTTAAGTACCCGTTGCCTATATGATATTGGCGACAGAAAAAAATCGCGCCAATATGGGGCGAATATGACATCTGTACCGAAAATTTGCATGATTTCACTATAACTTGAAATTATAGCATTTAGCTCAGCATGCAGGAGTAAAAATGCCCATAAAAGCGTAAAACCCTTAAGAATGAAGACACATGAAGAGTTTTAGATGGTTGGATAAATTTACCAGTCCACACTATCCACCCCTCTTCTGTGGTCACGAATGGACATATAGCGTAATAAAGTGATTTTCTGTATAACTATACTTATGAAACTTTTTGTATAGCAAGACACACCTATGATAAACCTATTGGTGGAATAAAACGCAAAATAAATTTTTGCGAGATATGTCAGTTTTCTTGCGGGTGAGAGATATATTTAGAATTTATTTTTTTTATGTATATAAATGCATGTATAAACAAAAATAAAAGTTCATTAGATTTGTTTTCATAGCTCTTTATATATATTTCACTTTATATATTCACTTTGGAACAGATGCCAAATACACTCCATATTGGTGTGATTTTTTTCCGACGCCAATTTGGTTAAAACATCAACAGCATAAACAACAACATCCGGGTTACCATATCGAGCAAAATAACGACACTTTGGCGCCAGTTAAGTACACGTTGCGTATATGACATTGGCGTCAGAAAAAAATTCTCGCCAATATGGGGCGTATATGACATCTGTGCCCTCACTTTCTGATGCCCGAATTGCTCCAAGCTTTTTTTTAAAATGCAAAGTGCCCTATAGTAAAAAAGTATATAAATAAATAATTAATAATAATAAATACATGTATAAACAAAAATAAAAATTCATCAGGTTTTTTTCATAGCTGCTTATATATTTTGGCAATATATCCCACTTTCTGAAGCAGGAATTGCGCCAAGCTTTTTAAAAAAATGCGATATATTGGAAAAGTACCTAAATAAATCATTAATAGAAATAGCCAATTATAAAAACTAAAACATTTTATTTCGAGATCAAAAAATTGTTTTTAATTTCGATTAAAAAGTGCATATATCCAAGGATAACTTCAGTTGAAATTAAATTGCTACAGCTTAATATCGCATTCCATAAACTTAAACAAACACAAGTGATTCATTCATCGTGAATCGTAAAAAAATATTAAACCATTGAGGTAATCATACATAAAGTGAGTTCTCCAACAATCAATGGACAATATTATTATGACGTCATAGTAGGTAAAATGGTGGCGGTATCGTTTGTTTATGGTTTGAATTCACAAAGATTTTATTTTGCAATGTCTCTTAGTTACATTACTTTATTGTCATATTTAAGACCTCAGAACAAAAACATATTTTTTCATTAATTAGTTATTAAATAATGAAAAAAATTATAAATCCATAATTTAAAAAAATTAAATAATTTTCTTTCTTAATACTAAAAAATAACATTGAAGTAACAGCGGGTTTATGTTAAATAAGTTTAACTATTTAATTCTGTTGTAATATTCAAAATCACTGTATTTATTAGATTCTAGTAAACAACATCAGGGCCCGATTAAACTTTGAGGTTTGAAGAATTAAAATGTCATTCCAGGACCTTTCTTTTGGAGAAGCTTTTCTAATTTCCACATACACATGGAAATTCTTCAGTGTTACAAATATTCCTAGGACTGACATAACATCAGAACGACCGGCAATTTTACACAAGTTTTTGAAAACTACTTTGTGTCAGAAATTTTATTAAAAACTGGTTATTACTTTGTTATTTCTTTGTTCTTTGTTAGCCCACACAATTATGATTATGACAAGTTGAAGCCAATTTCGCCAGCGTCGTAACCAAGATCGTGAAGATATATAATACCATTACACCATATAATACCATTTCATTAAATCGTATACGATAGTTTAATAGTTTTTGACCTTACTTCAAGTGTGCAATTTATTTAATTTTAAGAATTAATAATCTAAATTATGCAATATATGAATTTTAAAAAAAATGTAAACAAAGATTGAATAGACATGACCGCAAAAAGCCTAAAATCCGCAGAACACTTGGAAGCAAACTGTGCAGATTAGTGGTCTTCTACTGTACACTGTTTTTCATAAATGTGTTTCGTTCTTAAAATGTGTTATTTTCATCTATCACTGCGGAACAAGCGAGAAAAACTCATATTCTTGCGCATGAGTTGTATATATATTTATATCTAAATTTCCGTCATTTTTGACGG
Source organism: Maratus speciosus (assembly GCA_963932465.1). NCBI lineage: Eukaryota > Metazoa > Arthropoda > Arachnida > Araneae > Salticidae > Maratus > Maratus speciosus. Next base: position 71,098,662 of record OZ010790.1, read on the forward strand.
GCTACCTTTCTAGTAATATTTTAAAATACGTATCACTTTGTAAGGAATTGAGGGCGTTAATTTAGCACAATTTTATTTAACAAAAGTCCTTGCGGCCAGTGCCGCGAGGAAGAGGTAGCTTTCATATTCCTTATTTTAAAAAAGCCAACTTATATTATTCAAACACATGAAGCTCAATTTAGTGGAAACCGAATATAGGAGATTCAATACTAATTTTTATCAATACTAAATCATTATGAATGAGAATTTCGCGAAATTAATCAGCTTTATCCAGGCTGCTTTTATTTAAAGTAACTTATATTTGGCTGCCAAATTCGGCGATTTCTTAAAGTGCCTGCCATTTTAAGACAACATGGTGGATGAGGCTAAATAGTGAACTTTGTCGAGACCTTAGTAATTGCTGTGCTCTTCCTCACTCACCTCGGAATCAGTTGATGTATACAAGTGCTGTCGCAGGTAAAAAAATCAGATTTTTCAAAATGTCACCCATATTACAAATGGAAACTGCTATATCTGAGCCATTTTTTAAGATAAAGACAAACAAAAAATGCTCCTGAATCATTATATCAAGGTCAAATACTTAAGAAAGAAACCTTTTTCAATTTCTAATTTTTTTGCACCTCACTTTAAATATAATTTCTTTTTAATTTAATGGCCGCCATTTTGAAACAAGATGGCTGATGAAGCTGGCCAGCGAACTTGGTCGAGATATTGATGTATAATATCCACATGCCTTTTTAAATCGAAATAGGTGAATACGTGTGTTATCGCGTGATAAATACAAGATCGTTTCAAAATGTTAGCCATGCTAGAAATTCAAAGTGCTATAATTCAACCACTTTTTAAGATATAAACAAAAGAACAAATTTTCAGAAACAAAAACTGCTCCGGAATCTTTGTATCAAGGCCAAACACATAAAAAAATCTTTTTCATTTTCCAATTTTTTAATACCTCATTTTAAATTTTAAATTTAATATTTTAATGGCAACCCTTTTGAAACACGATGGCGAATGAAGCTGGCCAACGAACTCGGTCGAGATATTGGTATGTACTATGTACAGACGAAGTTACATCCAAATCGGATCATAAATACGCCTGTTATCGCGTGACAAAAATCAGGTCGTTTTAAAATGTCAGCCACAATAGAAATTCAAAATGCTATAACTCAGCCATTTATTTTAGATACAGACGAAACAAAAACTGTTCCGAAATCTTTGTATTAAGGTCAAACACATACAAAAATTTTTTTTTTCATTTTCCAATTTTTTGGTATCTCATTTTAAATCTTATTTTTTTTAAATTTATTTAAATGGCCGCCATTTTGAAACAAGATGGCGGATGAAGCTGGTCATCGAACTCCGTCGAGATATTTGTATGTACAATGTACACACAAAGGTACATCCAAATCGGTTCATAAATACGTCTGTTATCACGTGACAAAAATCAGGACGTTTCAAAATGTCAGCCACACTAGAAATTTAAAATGCTATAACTCAGCCACTTTTTAAGATATAGACGAAACAAAAACTGCTCCCGAATCTTTTTATCGAGGTCAAACACATAAGAAAAAATAATTTTTCAATTTTCAATTTTTTGGTACCACATTTCAAATTTAAATTTTTCTTAAAAATTTAAATGGCCGCCATTTTTAAACTAGAAGTCGGATGAAGCTGGCCAACGAACTCGGTCAAGACATTGGTATATACTATGTATAAATGAAGTTACATCCAAATCGGTTGATAAATACGCCTTTTATTGCGTGACAAAATTAAGGACGTTTCAAAATGTCAGCCACGCTAGAAATTCAAAATGCTATAACTCAGCCATTTTTGAAGATATAGGCGAAACAAAAACTGCTCTGGAATCTTTGTATTCGATTTCGAGATTTCGTTATGAAGAATCTGTCCATGACGAAATTCTGTATTAAACACATTTTTTTTTTTTTTTTTTAATAGGTGCAAATTGGATACAATAATCCGTTTGAAAAAAACATAATACATTTGCTAGAGACAATGGGCCTGCTAAAAAAAGAAATTAACTATAACGAAGTTTTTTTCTTTTCTATGTGATTCCGACTTTGAAGGTTTTTCTATGAAATTTTTTTTAGATTTTCAATGCTATGGTAATTTCAAGGTATATCAAATATAAGAAAAAAATATTTTTTCAATTTTCATTTGGTACCACAATTGAAATTTAATTTTTTTTTTAAAAATTTAAATGGCCGCCATTTTTAAAGAAGATAGCGGATGAAGCTGGCCAACGAACTCGATCGAGACATTGGTATGTACTATGTATAAACGAAGTTACATCCAAATCGGTTCATAAATACGCCTTTTATCGCGTGACAAAATTCAGGACGTTTCAAAATGTCAGCCACGCTAGAAATTCAAAATGCTATAACTCAGCCATTTTTTAAGATATAGGCGAAACAAAAACTGCTCCGGAATCTTTGTATAAAGGTCAAATATATAAGAAAAAAGTATTTTTCCATTTTCAATTTTTTGGGATCTCTTTTCAAATTTTAATTTTTTTTTAAATTTAAATGGCCGCCACTTTTAAACAAAATGGCGGATGATGCTGGCCAACGAACTCGGTCGAGACATTGGTATGTACTATGTACACACCGAATTACATCCAAATCGGTTCATAAATACGAGAGTTACAGTGTGACAAATGTCAGATATATATATATATATGTTACCGGCCAAACCCGATTTTAGGCCAAACTAGATTGGCGTAGGCCAAACTAGATTGGCGTAGGCCAAACTAGATTGGCGTAGGCCAAACTAGTTTATCCTAGCGCGCATTGGATAAACTAGTTTTTCCTAGGCCAAACTAGTTTATCCTAACACCCATAGGATAAACTAGTTTTCCTTAGGCCGAACTAGTTTATCCTAACGCCCATAGGATAAACTAGTTTTTCCTAGGCCAAACTAGTTTGGCCTAACGCTCATAGGATAAACTAGTTTAGCCTGCTATTCATTGGTCTGAACTAGTTTGTCCTAGGCCGATCTAGTTTATCCTAGGCTAATTCATTTTGGCGTGATTTTATTCATCCCAAAGACCGACACGGCGCCATCTTTCTAGTTTATCCTGAGCCGATCTAGTTTATCGTAGACCAGTGCAATTTGACGTGCTTTTATTGATCCCAACTACCGGTCCGGTGCCTGTGCAAAGTAGTATTGCCGTCACCCCCCGTATAATAAAATTCTATTTGATGAGGAGTGGGATACTGTCCCCCTATCTTCCCCATTTCACCGCCGCCGGTAGTTGCAAAATATGTTCCACCTAACAAATTGTGTTCTGGAGTACCAAAGAATGGGATGAGAGGTTATCATAAAATTTAGGAGAGGAAGAATTTACAGATTTTTTTTTTCACATAAATATCACTTGGCTTTGAATTATTTATGAATAAATGCATCATTAAAATTATAACAACTACATCTGATATTCTTTCAAAAATCTGGAATTTTCAAAAATCCGGCGAAGTCCCGGCACCAGTTTGGCCTAAAATACATATATTTTTAAGTTACCATTATTTCACAATTAAAATTATCTTTAAAGAATAGTACATATATGTTTATACGGATGGGGGTACAATACTGTAAAACCTGTTAGAAGAATCTGTCTATGACGAAATTCTGTATTAAACACAATTTTTTTTTTAATCGGTGCAAATTGGATACAATAATCCGTTTGAAAAAAACATAATACATTTGCTAGAGACGATGGGCCTTCTAAAAAAAGAACTTAACTATAACGAAGTTTTTTTCTTTTCTATGTGATTCCGACTTTGAAGGTTTTTCTATAATTTTTTTTTTTTTTTAGATTTTCAAGTCTCCAAGCCGTGTAAAAAAATTAGTGGTAAGTATTCAGATATTTACATACAAATAGATATTCATTAAAAAAAATAATATAGTTTACAATAGAATCATTAATATCATTAATATACATTCTGTGGCTTGGAGATTTAAAAATTTTAAAAATCCCATACAATAAAATCATCTAAGACGGAATTGCACAGGGAAGAAAAAATCCGTTATAGGCAGGCTCCCTTATTAGAAGGTTCATCGTCTGTTGCAAATGCATTATATTCTTTTTATAAGTAACTTATATACTCATTTTACAGAGATTAAAATATTTTTTTTGTTAAACACGGGATTCCTTCATAGGCTGGTTATTTTTTCTCAGGTTTTACCATACTTTAATTGTATTACCTAAAAATGCATCTACTCATGTTAAAACTAGTAGGATGTACGAATGCCAAAACTTTTTTCTATCTCAAACATGTTAATACTTCAAAATTCGCTATCACAGAGAAAAATTAAACGGCAATCTATGCACATCTTGAGGATTCTAAAGATATGAAATTCCGTTCATTTGTTCTTGAGATATGACTATCGCTGAATTCCTGTAAATCCAGCAAAGTGCAGCATAGCAGTCTGTGAAGTAATTTACATCAAAACCTAACCAGAAACAACTTATGTTAACGTCTAATTGAATCTGAAGTTTGATGACAATCCGTGTATTAGTTTTTGAGATACAGATACTGTGAAAATCGTGAAAAATCCAGCCCAGCAGCGTCACCTGTTGAGCGATTTACACCAAAACATAATCAGCCACAATATTAATCAAGGTATACTTGAATCTGAAGTTTTATGAAAATCGGTGCATTAGTTCTTGAAATAGAGCTATTGAGGAAATCGTGAAAAATACAGAACAGCAACGCCACCTAATAGGCTATTTACACCAATACCTAATAAGCATCAATTCATATCAAGGACTAACTGAATATGAACTTTGTTGAAAATCTGTTCATTAGTTCTTGAGATAGAGCTATTGTAGATATCGTGTAAATCCTGCAAAATGCAGCATAGCAGCACCACCTGTTGGGCGATATGCACCAAAACGTAAGCAGCACCAATTCATATCAAGGACTAGATCACCCTAACCTAGGCACCAACCAGAATCTGGCATAGGTGTTAAAAACCTAGGCAGGAAATTCCCTTCCATGACTCAGCCAAAGCCACAACCAGGGCAACAGACCCAGAAAACCAGCAGGTATTTATCAAAGAAAAATTAAATATAATACATAATAAAAAAGTAAGTGCCCCGACACTTACAAAGAAAAACATAATGGTATACAGAAATTTAGGACATTTACAATTTTTGACATATGTCTCAAGCTCTTAAAACAAGGCAAACAGGATTTATAGACAATTTTTTACAATATTGCAATTGTCTTTAAAATAAATTCCTAATCATATATAAAAACTAAAAATATATCCAAGCTTGAATTTAACAGATCAAATATCAGCAATTCTGATACAACTTTGTAGTTTTTAAAATGTTCAAAAACCATAAAAGCCAGTCCACAAAGTTCATAAAGTCATATAATGTTCAGAATTTATACCTTATGAATGAAAAAATTTTATTTAAATCATTATAGATTCTACACAATGTTCTATAGTTAGATCTCGTCAGAAGAACACATCTTAAGTTCCACTCAAGTGTTCTATTGCGTATCATAGGAAAACAGTCCCTTGAAACACGACAACTCTGAAATAAGTAATGAGGCGTATCACCACGTTTTCCACATGTACATCTGTCGTTCTGACGTTTACCAATTTTATGTAAATACGCCGGAAACGCTCCGTGGCCACTGATAAAGTATACTACGATTTGAGAATCACACAAAAAATCTAGGCTAACGTCCGGCAAAACTTTGTATGTGTCTCGACCTTTGACTGAATAAGACCAACGAGTCTGCCATTCTTTCATATTTTTCGTACGAAATTGGGATTTTAATACGCACATAGGTATCGAAAGCTTTTCTTCTGAATCAAAAGTGTTATTTAAAATAACAGACTTTGCCAGTTCGTCGGCACGTTCGTTTCCCGCAATTACTACATGCGATTTTATCCATCCAATATGCACCATCTTATTCCTCAGAAGACGAAGACTATTAAAAAGTTCAAATAATATATCGTTGCTTCATATCAAGGACTAACTGAATCTGAAGTTTAATGAAAATCCGTGATTTAGCTCTTAAGATAGAGCTATTGCGTTAATCGTCAAAAATGCAGCATAATAGCGCCACCTGTTGGGCGATTTACACCAAAAAGTAATCAGCACCAATTTATATCAGGGACTACCTGAATGTAAATTTTATTAAATTACGTAGATTAGTTCTTGCGATAGAGCGCCCAAAAAATTAGTGTCACATACATACAGACAGACAGACATTTTGTAAAAACATGTTTTTGGGAATCTCTGACACCTAAAACGTGTAAATCTGTCGAAAATTTTCACGAATCCAATATTTTAATCTTGTAAAGATAGAAGAAAGTAAAAAATAATAAATATATAAATGTTAATTGTGGAATAAAAGCGATTTAAAAAAACGTGCATAAAAGAAAAAGTTTGGACGTGCCAAATGTTACTGATTTTTTTACTGTACAGACCAGAGATGGGTCTAAATGATTTTCATATGAGCTGGGTTGGAAATTGGACTTAACATTTCTGCCTGTGCAGACATCAAGAAGAATGCAGTCCAATCCCTACTTAAGCCGGAAAAAAAATCACGGAAGTCCCGGTCCATCTCGGTCTGAACCTCTCGAAAAAAGTAATCCCAAACCAAGCCCGGACCGATTGTCGGGAAGGAAAATTTAGCGGGCCAGTAGAGAGCTTTACATCTAATAACCAAAGACTAGATTACAAAATTTTGTAAATTTGGTCGCTAAGCTTCTATTATATTTAAAAATAATAATTAAAAATACGAGTTTTTAGTGGACTTCCATAGATGTATTTGAGTTGAGCGGATTCGTTTGAACAATTCTGAATTTGAGCTTGAACTTGACTCATTTTTGAGAAATTAAATTTGAGTTTGAATTAGTTCGGTTCGGTTCTTTTTTTTTTTCATTTTGTGGCATCAATATAAGAATGTCAAATTGAATTGGCGTAGGATAAACTAGATTGGCCTAGATAAAATAGAAGGTTGGCGCGGAAGCGGTTTTTGGGATCAATAAAAGCACGCCAATTTGAATTGGTCTAGGATAAACTAGATCGGCCTAGGACAAACTAGTTCAGACCAATAAATAGCAGGCTAAACTAGTTTATCCTATGAGCGTTAGGCCAAACTTGTTTGGCCTAGGAAAAACTAGTTTATCCTATGGGCGTTAGGATAAACTAGTTTGGCCTAGGAAAAACTAGTTTATCCTATGGGCATTAGGATAAACTAGTTTGGCCTAGGAAAAACTTGTTTATCCGATGCGCGTTATGATAAATTAGTTTGGCCTAAAATCGGGTTTGGCCGGTAACATATATATATATATATATATATATATATATATATATATATATATATATAACCATTAATTAAACATAACCTACCACCATCAAAAACCGTAATATTATGAAATAAAGAGGTAAGTATAAAAAAAAAGTGCTAAATAATTTATTATAAGAATTATTATGGAAGAAAAAAGAAGGAAGTGGACACCGACAAATAATGGAAAAGCTTATATATTGAATTACGTTATCAAGGGCACAGAATTATATATATATATATATATATCAATTTTGAACGGAGCGTGGTTTCGGGGTCTGGGGGTCATGATCGATGAAAATATATCAAATTTTTTTGAAATCGCTTTCCTACGAACGGCTGCAATAGGTAACTTTTTGTAATGAAAGCTACCTAAAAATTCAATTTTTTCTTTCTTCTTAAATGTTTATTACAAATTGTATATTTTGCATTAATATGTCAGCATGACTAAAGATTTCAAATTTATATTACAATGTTAATTTTACTCTCAACCATTTTTTAATATATCTGACGAAATCATATTTCGACTAAATTTGTGAATGGCCCCCAATTTGCAGAAAAAAAATATGCTCCAACTTTAAATAGGTATTACTCGGTCAATTTTAATCGTAGAACAACGGGACTTTTTTTTGTATTACTTGTCAGTGTAAAAGGAAAGATTTATTAAATATAACTTATAGGACCGGGGGCACGTATATAAATTTAAATTTCGTAATTTTTTTAAGAAATGTTTTTATTGACCCAAATCGCTTTTAAAATATGTCTTTACATGATTTAAAACATTTTTGTAATTGGAACTGTATGTCTATGACTAACGGTTTAGGAATTAGCCATTGGACACCGTTGAGACCGGACACCCTGTATATGCACGAAGCTACATCTAAATCGGTTCATAAATACGAGAGTTACAGTGTGACAAAGATCAGATATATACATATATATTGGAATAATGCTGTGATGGTGATGGTACTACTTTATAAGAAAGGAGAGAAGGAAAACATTAAAAACAACCTTCCGATCAGCTTACTATCAGTGATTTATAAAATTTTCACCAAAGTTTTAACGACAAGACTTGAATCAGCTCTGGACTCAGCTGAACCTAGAGGACAAGCAGGATTCCGAAGTGAATTCAGCAAAATGGATCATTTTCAAACGGTAAGGGAACTCATTGAAAAACATAAGGAATATAATTTACCTCTTTGCCTTGCCTTTATTGATTATGAAAAAGTATTTGATTCGGTCTACACATCAGCAATAGTAGAATCTCTGGAGGATATTGGTATAGACAAACCTTACATCAATATTATAAAGAAGATTTACAAAATAGCAACAGCAACCATCCGCTTGGACAAAGGAAAAGCAAAGATCAAGCTTGGAAGAGGGGTAAGACAAGGAGACACCATTTCGCCTAAGCTTTTTACGGCTGTCTTAGAAAATATTTTCAAGAAGCTGGATTGGGAAAACAAAGGGATTAGAATAAATGGGGAATATTTGAGTCATCTTCGATTCGCTGACGACATTTTAATTTTCAGTAACAGTTTTGAAGAATTGGAAAATATGCTAAAAGATATGGCAGAAGCTAGCATTAATGTGGGATTAAAAATAAACTTGGAAAAGACTAAGGTGATGTTTCATTCATTTGCATAAAAAAAGAAAATTGTCTACAACAACACTGAAATTAAATAAGTGCAAAGTTTTGTGTACCTTGGACAAGAAATATCATCGGATAATTTTATCATGAATGAAAACAATAGAAGAATAAGAAATGGATGGCGTGCTTTTGGGAAGAACAATATTATTCTGAAGAGTAGCATGCCCCTTTGTTTGAAAAGAAAGGAATTTAACCAATGTGTTTTGCCTGTGCTAACTTATGGAGCAGAAACATGGACGCTAACAAAACAGATGGTACAAAGATTACAAACAACACAGAGAAGTATGGAAAGATGTATACTAGGTATAACTAGAAGAGAAAGAAAAAAAATAACCTGGATAAGAAGTCAGACGAAAGTTTTTGATATCATTGAAAGAATTAAACGGCAAAATGGAAATGGGCTGGGCACATTGCAAGAAGACAAGACAATAGATGGAGCACAAACACCCTACAGTGGTATCCCAGAGATGTAAAACGGTCAAGAAGACGACCTCAAGTAAGATGAAGTGATGAAATCAGAAAAGTAGCCGGTGTAAATTGGATGAATAAAGCACTAGGCAGAAAACATTGGGAAAATCTGGGGGAGACCTACATCCAGCAGTGGATTCAAAACGATTGATGATGATGAAGATGATGATATATATATATATATATATATATATCAACATTTAAACGGAGGGTGGTTTCGGGGTCTGGAGGTCATGATCGATGAAAATATACCAATTTTTTTTTTAAATCGCTTTTCTCTGAACGGCTGCAATAGGTAGCTTTTTGTAATGAAAGCTGCCTAAAATAGTCAAAATCTGTGATTGCGAAGATTTGCCCTCTCCGTGCCAGTATGAATGAAGCACGTTAATAAAATCTCTTCTGTTATTGGCTTTTTCTCTCTTTGAATTTTTCTTCCTCCGTATTCCATCTGTGTGATTTTCTTAGTATGAATGAAACACAAATTATCATCTTTCTTCATCTCTCTTTATATAATGTCTCATTGTTTCTTCCTATTTTCATTCTTAATTATTCCGTTTCTGTATTTTCCTTAGTACGACTGAAGAGTATTAATAGTACCTGTTTTACTAGTCTCTTTTCCGTATTTTTTTACTTCCCTCTTCCGTTTGTTACCTTTCTTTGTTTTGTCTGTATTTTTCTTATTAAGACTATAACTTATTGAAAACTTCTCTCTTGATAACACCTCATTGTGAACCTCAGGTCTTTCTAAAATACAGAACCTTTTCTGTTTCCATAAAACATCCTGTAGTGTAAAAATAATTTTTGTAACATAACCTGCCTCTTCTTTTCTTTGACCATTAGCGAATTGAAATTTAGAAAAGTCATAGTTCTAAAGAAAATTGTTATTCGCCATCCATTCAAGCAAATATAGTTATTTTTATTTAAATTTCAAAATTTATTTTTTATTTGGTCATAGTGTTCAATCATTAATTACTGAGAAAAGTGTTCCCCATACCTTAAAACTAATACTAAAAAAATAATAATAATTTTTGAAAGATCAACACTTATCGATTTATGACTTATCGATTATAATTTTCATAATTATTCGGCACTAATAGCGCGTGTTGTGTTTGTTATCCCCCCAGCACTGCTATTAAAAAAACTTTAATTTTGAATTATTTTTTTCAATGCCTCATCAATTTATACAAAAATCAACATATTCAAGCATAATGTTAGAAAAAAACTCTCCCAGTAGATTGAATGTCTAATAGGTAATTTTAGTCAGTTTTAATTAATTCTTTAAATACAATGAAATATATCGTTTAAAAAAAACATGAAACTGTTATCCAGATTGTAAATTAAATTATGTGCTTGTGTTCAATACAAATTGTATCAGAACACGTACTATTCGTTCTCTCAATTAGCTCGAGTAATTAATTAAATTATTAATTAAGTTCCATTTAATATTTAATTAAGTTTAATAATAATTAAATAAAGTTATGTGAAGTTAAAAAACTATATTGTCATTAACTTAAATATATGCTTGGTCTCTAATAAATTAGTGAAAAATATCTGTCTTCTTCCAAAGTTTTGTACTTGTAAAGGTATTTTCAAAGTATGCCATGATTTAATTTTTAAAAATCAACTATAACTATTGATATTTATATACAAACTTTACGTTTTAAAAAAGCATCATCTCTAGTGTAATATTGTAAATTATTTATGATAATAAGCTTTGCATGGTTTTATTTATTAATGTTCAGACTAAATTCCTTTTACTTTCCGTTAGTTATTTCATAAAAATCTTCACTTTACTCAAATAATATATAGAAATCTATCGTATTTGGAATAGTAAAGTAAACAACAGAATTTATGTATACAGAAATTTGAAATTAAAAATAAAATTAATCAAAAATTAATGACGTGGGATATTAGTCATAAATCTGTAACAGAGATTAAGTCTTTCATTATCCCGAAGATAGTTTCAACATAAAAGGTTCTTATGACTATATAGTACTGAAAGCACAGAAATCAAAACATAAAGTACTTTAAAACCAAAAAATAAATATTTGGGATATTAGAAAACATGAAAATTTCATTTTTGACCTATTGCGATCAAAAATATGTTATCCGGATTTACACAGATGAAAGAATATGATGACGAACACGCGCTATTTATTAAACTATTACTTTTTTATTCAAGAGAAAATTTAATTAACTCAAATAGAAATAAAATACAAAATTCAGTATGCTTTTTTAAATATGGAAATATATATCGATACTGAAATATTGCATTTATGTGTATACATTACCTCCTACTTCTTTCATTAAAAAATATCAATATATCTCTAACTTTTCCCGCTGTTTAATTTAAATAACTAAATATCATGGAAAAAAAATCTTTCATCTTATAGTTTGTTTTAAATTATTAACTAACATTTAGAAGGTTAACAACATCTATGTCATAAACAAAATTTTGAATTTTATTTCTTGAGACACTTTTGTATTCCGTCTTGTGGCACAATGCAAAACTCAATCTATTTTGTTACATAAAAAGGAAAATAAGTTTTTTGGAATAAAACGTTTGTATAAAAAGCGCAATATATTAAATTTCTAATTTGCATACAAGTATGTTAAACTATTTTTATAAATTTCATTTCCATTTTACATTCTAAAATATTCATGATAAAATTATTCTGATTATTTTATTTCATTAAAGTTTTTGTTACATTCCAATTAGCTTAATGAGAAAGTTCGTAAAAAATTTCTCCAAATAGCATACACTAATGTATTTATTTTTTATATGATTTTTTAAAAAAAAGTTGCACCACTTATTTTGTAATTTTGTCGTCAAATATTTTTAATTTTTTTAAAAATTGATATTTTTTAAAAAGCTGGCTCTAAATTAAAAAATATATATTTCTGTTTATTTAAATGAAAAACAATTTAAATTCTAGAAATAATATTTCGTGTTATAACGATTTTAAATTATACCACTCTTTTCATAAATTTAAAATTAAAATTTTTTTTAAAAAAGCTATGAAAAGTTTTATCATTTGATTTTGTTTACAAATGATATGGTTAACCATCACAAAAAAATTAAAATTTTAACTCAATAAATAAAAAAAAATTGAAATGTGTCCCGGACCCCCTTAAAATAATTAAACACCAAGAGAATGAACAGCTAAGAATTTTTCGATGGGAAAGTGGAGGGGAGGCACTTTTTCCAAAAATCCTTCATGGAAATTAATTTTCATTTTTTTTTTTTTTTTTTTATATTTATGTGTTAAAATTTTATCTAAACCGGGGAAGGGGTGCACTTTTTCCCAATAAATCCTTTATAGAAATTAATTTTTAGTTTTTTTTTTACATTTATGTGTTTAGAATTTACCTAAAACGGGTGGACGAAGGGCAGTATTGGATTTACGTTGTTGTGATTCGAAGAGGAAATCTACCGCCCCTGGATTTTGAAATTTAACAAATTAATATATTTTCTCTGATTTTAATAAGCACAGTCAATTTAATATTTTCGAGAAACTTAAAAGAATTAAATACTAAGAGAATGTGCAGCTATGAATTTTCTTCCAATTGGGGGGGGGGGGGGGGGGCTTTTTCTCTTTAAGTATTCCAGGGAAATTATTTGTTAGTTTTTTTTAAGTTTATGTGTTCAAAAATTATCTTTAACGTGTTCAAGGGGCAGTGTTTAATTCAGGTGTCGGTGATACAGCCCCCTCCCCTCCCAGCTTTTGAAATTTAATAAACAAAATTTTATTTTTCTCCCGTTTTTAATGATATAGAAAATTTATAATTTACAGCTAACCTTAAATAATTTAACAAGTAAGAGAAAGATCAGTTTAAAATTTTCCGTTGGGGAGGGGGTGGGGGGGGGAGTGATTTACTCTGAAATATCCGCTTTGGAAATTAATTTTTAGTTCTGTTTCTTTAGATATTTAGATGTTAAAATCTAATCTTAAATGGATGGTTTAAGATAGTATAAAATTCAGGAGTGGGCCAGCCCGTATTTTAGATTTTAATAAACAAACTTTTCTTTTTCTCCGTCTTTTAAAGACATACTGCATTTTTTTCGAGCAAGTTAGAATATTTAAATTCTAAGAAACAGAAGAAAAAAAATGTCCTTTATATGCGGCGGGGGTGGGGGATCCCCTAGAAGACTCTCATAGAAGTTATTCCTCACAGAATTTAACACATCCCCATAGAAGTTAATTTAAAAAATAGAAGTTATATTTTACATCTTGCAAAATTGCAATGTACAGTGAAACCTCCATAACGCAAACTCCCGAATATTCCGTTAAGGTAAGAGGGCTTAGGTCCATTAAGCCTTCCTCGAATTGTAAATTTAACTAATTTTTTCTCCGATTTTGAAAAACAAATTGAAATTTAATCTTTTCTCTTAGCTTAAAATAAAAGAGAAAGTAAGAATTTTCTATTGTGGGGGTGGGGGCGGAGGTTGAAGAGAGCTATTGTCTCTCACCGGATTGGAAAAATTAATTTAATTTATAATTAAAATTTCCTTTACTTCTATTTTCAAAAAAAACTTAGTCAAATATATACTTTTCGAGTAACTCAAAATAAATAAACATTTGATGCTGCCAAGCATTAACAAGCACACAATGCTTCATTTAAGTATCTACCTCATCAGTACTGGGAAGAGACTTGTACAGAAAATTAGCACATGTTACTGGCACATAGTATGGTATGCTGTTTTCTATCAAAGCTGGTTGCATAGCATATTATGCTGGCAAGCACAAAAAAGCATATAATAACATATAAAAATACCTACCTCTCCATGCTCTGACAGAAACTTAAATAGAAAATAATCATATAAAATGCTTGTACATAGCTTGCCATGCTGTTTCTCCCTGAGCTGACTGCATAGCATATTATGCGGGCAAGCATAAAAAAGCATATAATAGCACGTTAAGGTACCCACCTCTCTATGCTTTCAAAGAATCTTAAACAGAAAATAAGCATAGCATGCTTGTAGATAGCTTGTCATGCTATTTCTCAATAATCTGGCTGCATAGCATATTATGCTGCCAAGCATAAGAAAGCATATAGTAGCACATTAAGATACCTACCTCTCCATGCTTTGGAAGAAGGCTGAACAGCAAAAAAACATAAAATGCTTGTACATAGCTTGTAATGCTATTTCTTCCAAAGCTGGTAAGCATAAAAAATCATATGATAGTACGTTAATGTACCTACCTCTCAATGCTTTCGAAGAAACGTAAACAACTAACAAGCATAAAATGCTTGTACAGAGCTCGCCATGCTATTTCTGCCTAAGCTGGCTGCATAGCATATTATGCTGGCTAGCATAAAAAAGCATATAATAGCACGTTAAGGTACCTACCTCTCCATGCTTTGGAAGAAGCTTAAACAGCAAACAAGCATAAAATGCTTGTATATAGCTTGCCATACTATTGCTGTGCTATATAGCATGAGATGCTGGCTAGCATTGTAAAGCATATACTAGCATGAAAATCTTGCAGACAAAGCAATACATAGCAATAACTAGCATATTTTGTATGCTGGTACTTGCAAAAATTTTGTCCTGGGTCTAGTTAGCATATTATGACAATTATTGAATCCTCAATCATTCAGCTTTTGTACTTTTTTCTTTCGCAAATCCAATTCCCGTTGCTTCGCATATACTCACATGAAATATCAGGTCATTCTGGCCAGTGGTTCTTTTTTTACAGCTTGTTGAAAATGTAACTTTAAGTATGATTAGCCTGTATTTATTTTTTATCAATCCCACAGTTGCCATATCACATTTAATAGGATAATTTTATTATAAATTTAAACTTTTATAACATAAATCAAATTTAGACAAAAAAGTTTTAAAGCTGTTGCATATTTCATTGATTATTGTGTTTTCAATATGAAAGAATAAGTTCCACAAAAATCTACGTTTAATGTCTCACAAAGCTGTAGGCTTAATCGAAATTTAAAATTTGGGGGCTATGAAAACAACTCCACCAATCCATATGTTGATGTTCTTACAAAAAGATAAGCTTCTCTCATGAATTATTTCGTAAGAACCGCCTAAAAATTAAACCGTTAAAAATGAAATTATATGAGTATACTGCATACGATGTCAAACAAAGTTTCTTTATAATTTGAAGGCTTTATTGCAAACACAAATGAAAAGAGACATCTATGGAATTGAAGTTTATTTTGCATAAATTAATAAATATTTACGTGCGCACTACAGAGAGGATCCATGAATTCCTTGTCACTACATCCATTAGTTCGAGAATGGCACACGAAATTCGAAGAGACTGGATCAGCATTAGACAAAGCAAGGAGTGTAAAAAAAAATGCATCAGAGGAAAAATTCAACGGCTATCGTCTTGACGTGTTTAGTTCCAAAAAATCAATAATTATATATATATAGGTTTTATTAATTGATAAAAAAACAAAATATACTCCTAATACTTTACTATCTATTTTGCATAATAAAGTGACCAAAAGTATATAAGAAGAATTCAGAAAATCGAAATTATACACAAAATGATGATTTTTGAAAAGTCTTGGAATAGTTAAATTTTCAAGATCTCAAAGATTGTTTAAACTAAGTATAGTTAAATGGCTTAAGTCTATTTATTTGACAGTTTAAAACGAAACAAATGATAGATAAATAAAGAAAATGAATTCTGGGATACTACAAAATGTTATACGTTTATCACTGACTTATAGTGTTACTGAAATAGGAATCTCTACAGTGTTAAAGAAATAAAAATAATTGAATTATGTACCATGAATTATTTTTTTTCGAACAGACAATGTTATAAGAAAAATACTTGAAAAAGAAAGCGACATATTTTATGAAATTGCATAAGAAACTATAAAAGTTTATTTTTGTATCGCAGAAATGTAATTTGAGGCGTAGTTTACATAAATATCAGACTATTGTTTTTTATGTATTTAAAATAAATAGAAAATGTATGAGTGAAATCAAAAGAAATTGAGAAAAATACAGAGTAAATTACTTACCATAAAAGTGTTATTAAAATATGTATGAACAAAGAAATTTTTTAAAGATCTGTATAAATGATGAATTTTCACAACTAGACAGACTCTACGTTCTGTTAAAATATAGAAAAAGAAGGATTTTCCTTTCCGTTTTCATACTTTTTGAGGCATACATTAACAGAACAGCCTATAGCATACAAGTTTCAGGAAAGTATTATTATAATTGACATAATCTTCAAAATGCACTTTTATTATTGATTATTTTCTCCTCTACTGTACCAAAATTTAAGATATTTACCATTCCATTTAAATCTTTACATTTTATTAGTCATTCATTTTTTGTAAATTATGCAAGAAATTTATTTTGAAGGAAGATTTAAAATATTGTAAAACTTTCTCCTGAAAATTAATGACAGTCACATAAAAGGAATAAAATATTGAATTAAAAAATATTTTATTTTAACATTTTACGCTTTCTATTTATATAAAATATAGTATAACATCTATATATGTAAAAATGTGGTGCATTTTATAATTATTAAGAGAAGTTCGTTTTCTCTACATTCTTCTACTAAAAAATAATTAGAAAATTAAATTAATGTATGTGAAAACTTAAAAAAAAAAAAGTTTTTCTGAAAAAATATTAAACTTTTATGTATACATCGTAAATTAATTTTCTTTTAATTGCACTTTCTGAAAATGCACTACCAAAATAAAAGAAGAAAGTTGCAAATAAAAAAATAGATTAAAAATATTAATGCAAAAAGTAATCACATAGGTCAGAGCATTTTCAGCATAAAATTTCTAAACTTGAAACAAATAATTTACAACGATTTACTTTCTTTACTATTTGTTCATATATAAAAAAAAATAACAACAGAATACAACTCCACATTTGTACAGGCAGAAAAACTAATTTTGTAACATTTGTTTCTGTAATTAGTTGTACTTGCATTAAAAAAATAAATAGAACGAAAGATAAAAACACGAAAGACAATATTTATGAAACAAATGAAGGCTATTTTTCACGTTTTGATTTATGTGAAGTAACAGAAACTATTCCGTGCAGACAAAAGTAATTTCTAAATATAGAGAGATCTCTACCAGAGAATTATTCATATAATTTGCAATCAGCTTTCTGTATAATTTGAAATAGGAGATATTAATGATTTTTCTTTGTCAGCTTTCACTTTTTGAATTGAAATCGTTATGACGCGAAATTTTCATGTATTAATTTGTATTTTATTTATAAAATCATAATTTGTAATGGTTTACTTCGGATTGTACCTATTTCATTTTAGAAGGTGATTTTGAAACTTTTCTTTGGTTAAAGATATAAAAATAAAATGGTTTTATGATTCTTTTATATTGCAGATTATACTCTAAAATATAATTTTTTTGTTTTGAAACAATATGCATGAAAAATGTTTCTGAAATTTTATTTAACCGTCCAAAACCTATAGCTAAGAGTGTGAGTAATACATTTTACTATTTTAGTTTGCTATAATAAGTAAATGTTGAAATTTAATTTTTATACAAAAAAAGTTTAAAACTAAAGAAAACAAGGAAATGCAAAACACCCATACCCTCATTTTGTCAAAAAAGTGATAATTATAAAATACATAAAGGAAATGGTGGAAATATCGATCACTTTTGTGATTCAAAAATTTTGAAATGGTAATTAATAACTTAAATTACAGTAGTGAAATTCAGAATTCAATTTCGGCTTGGAAGCGGACAAAAGTGTTGTAGACAATATGTTGTTATCCATTCTTATACAAAGAGATTCAAAGAAGCAAGTGTTATTTTCTCTATTATTATATTAGTGTTATTGTTAAATATATACAGGTAATTAAAAAACTTTGGGTTGACGATATGTACTTGATTGTATCTTAGCTGAATTTAACATTTAAAACTGAATTTGTGTGAAGGAATTTGAAGGTATAAATAATATTTAAAAAATACATTAGCATTGTCGAATGTTAAATATGAGTGAATACGTTTTCATTTAATCTTATTGGTGTATTGATTGTTCTTTTGTATAACTTTTATCTCCTCCAATTGCTTCAGATAGCAGATTTCAACATATTACAAATTTTCCATTTCCTTCTGTCACCATGATAAGTAAACAAATACATTGATTTTATAAATTAATATTAGATTGCCTTGCAAAATATTTTTGTTTATCGTTCCTCATCAAAAAATAGTTGACTCTTCATTTCACTTGTCTTCTAGTTAGAAAACTAGTTCAAGCTGGTATTGATGACAAGTAAAAACCGGTTTAGATAGTTTTAAGAGGAATCTAAATTAGCTACACCTAAAAAGTTAAGAATGCCCACTTTAAATGAATAATATTTAATTTAGGCAAAGCATGAAGACCTAAATTTTCTATTTGGGGTAATTGTTGTGCCTAAACTAAGCGACAAGACCATGGTTCCTCTTATTATATGGGTGGAAAGAAAGATAGAATGGAAAAGTGTCTCGCGAAATCTGCTAAGCTTGATAATCCAACAACAACAAAATTTAAGAGAATAAAGCTAATTCATTTCGTGATAGACATAAAACAAATGATAATTTAGCTTTTAACCTTTTGACGAGGGCTCTTTAAAGAATACAGGCTAAAACAGATGCTGTCCGAGTCCCCGTGTGAACAATACGAAATTTCAGGTTGTCCATTTTCTAAAACAGTTAAAGAGTCCAGTTTCAAAGTACGAATGCAACTTACACTCTTTTAAAATGACTTAAAAGAGTTTGTTATATACTTCAATGCAAAAATATATGCACAGAGAATTTTACAATTCTGAAAAAAATGCTGACTTTTAAGAAAAGAGAAAGACATTAGATGAATATAAGTAGTAACTGAAACAATACAAAAGGGAACAAATGAATATCTATATTATAAAGGACAAACATATATGTGCGTAACGCATACGCCATTTTGCGAATGGCAACACTTTGAAATTTGAAATAAAATTTTGGCTTTGAAATTTTCTCTACTGCAAATTTAAACTTCTAAACATCGCGCGTTTTAAATTTTTACACCGTCGTATAAGGAAAAAAAATGCTTTTTTAAATGCAATTTGTTTGAAAGCTGTATCTCAATTTAATTTTAAGATATTAAATTTTTTGTAGTTTTTATTACTATTTTTGTAATCGTGGCAACTGAAGTACTCCATTTCTGTTGAAAATAAACGGAAAATAGTAGATTGCTGTATCTTTTTGTTGCCATTTTCTCATAAAAACTGGAGAAAAAAAATGAAATTAAAATACCTGCTATGTCAAGAATATCGTTTGTTAAAAAACCGGTGAGTCTTGTCTTTATAATGTTTTTATTTATCAATTAAATAATTTTTAGTTTAGCAATTTAACTTTACAAACGGTACAACACTTTCTCTTTACAAAAATGTATTTTAAAGAATATTTGTGGGACATTAGGTGAAATGCTTAAGTAAGTGAAAATGTCTTCATATTTAAAAGAAAACGATTATTTTCTTAGATAAAACTAAACTTTTTAACACAAATGCGTCAAAAAATAAATAAATAAATAAATAAATAAATAAAAATAAAATCGGCAATTTTTACTCTCTGGCTCTGAGATTAGAATCTCAAATTAAGAGTACGACTGTTCACAAGCAAAGATTTTGCTGGCAAAAATAATTTTAAAATGATCAAATTAAAGTACCATTTTTTAAAAGAAGGGTGACTGCGGGTATAAGGGGTTAATTTTTAAATTTATCTCTATCGCACGGAGCTCGATTAAAAAAGATTAATTTGTTTCCTTTTAAAACAACATAAAGTGTTCATCATTTTCTTACGACTAATTTTCCATAAACAAAAATAAAACTTCTTCTATGATTAAATAAATATAATAATACAAATAAAACACAAATTTAACAGACATGTAATTAAACTACGCGCTTAAAGCTCTGAAATTATCAAAAAATAAAAGGATGCCGTAAGCAGCAAAATCTTTGGCTAATAACTCTTAGCATGCGGCTAATACGAAAAAATCGCTTTTGATTAATTTTACAAGTTAATTTGATTGTATAATTCATATTTTTCATAGGAAAAATGCTTTTTTTATTTTTGGTGTCCAATCTAAAAAATATATTGCATGTAAAAAAAAAAAAAAAAAAAAAAAAAAAAAAAAAAAAAAAACTTTTCAATTAAAAAAATTGGTTTTCACCTATAGTCTGTAACCCGGGAAACCCGGGTACGATCCTCTATTTTAATTAAAAGCATTGGAGAAAATACACAAAATGTGGTTTCTTGCAATTCAAAAGTATACATACCCGGTATAAAAATGATATTATATTTGTTTTTGTGGATACAAAAGGAAACTAATAACTACAATGACATCCGGATGGAATACTTTCAATAAGGTTTATAAACGTAGGTTTGTTAATTTTATCTCTGCAGAACAATTAAAACGTTTTGTGAGTGCGATCCAAAATTTTGTGACGCAAAAACGAAATTATGGACATAAAAAGCGAACAGGACGTTCTCGAATCCATTCAAAACATGGAGAACAGCAAATTGTCATAGCTATATCAAATAAAATGAAAAGTGCAAAGAAGTGAAGACAGAATTACAGATTAAAGTGTCACGGGATACCGTTCTTTGAGCAATTAAACGTAATTTAAATCTTATTTTTGCAAAAATGAAGACTGTTCCACGTCTGAAATCTAGAAACAAAGAAACGCGATTGCAATTTTGTCGTAGTAACATCACCACAATATGAAAAGACGTAAGTTTTATCTTTTTTTCTTCAGTAATTAAGGATAAAGAAACAAGCGTTCAAATGAATCTTTTATGTTTCAGAGTATTTTAAGTGACGAACAAAACTTGAATCTCGACGGACCTCATGGTTTTACATATTACTGGTGACATTTAATAGATATAATTTTGCAAAAGAAACTTTGTACGAAGTAGCTTAATGGTATGGGGAGCATTCACTGCTCGTGGTAAGCTTCAGCTAGCATCAAAATGTAATGATTACAAACAGATATTGCAAGACCACCTTATCCTATATTGTAGGCAATTAACAAAGGTAATCTTCACTTTTCATCACGACAATGCCTCAGTACATAACAGTCGCAGTTCACGTGATTGGTTAAAGCAACAAAAAGTGAATGTTTTGAAATGGCTACCTTGTTTTCCAAG
Source organism: Maratus speciosus (assembly GCA_963932465.1). NCBI lineage: Eukaryota > Metazoa > Arthropoda > Arachnida > Araneae > Salticidae > Maratus > Maratus speciosus. The sequence goes on from OZ010790.1 coordinate 71,120,250, forward strand.
TTGCAATCCTATGGAGAAGCTGTGGAGAATTTTTTTTCACAAAATCTATGCAAACAACAAACAATATGAAAGCAAAGTCAAGATCCCTGAATTAATATTAAAAGCCTTGGATGAAATTGACAAACCTACGTTGATAAACCTGATTGAAAGCATCCTGGATTTATGACATTATCAGACGTACGTCACGGATGTCCTTGTAGTTATTAGTTTCCTTTTGTTACCACAAAAACAAATATTAATATGTTTATTAACGCTGGGTATGTATGCTTTTGCTTTAGAAATAAACCACATTTTCTGTACTTTTTCCAAAGCTATTAATTTAACATGTATTTTCCCCCTTTTGTATTGTTTGAATTACCACTTACATTCATCTATTGTTATTCTGTTTTCACAAAATCAAGATATTTTTCAGAATTGGCAAATTCTAAAGGGTAGACAAACAGAACGCATATATGTATTTATTAATAAAATGATTGCTTTTCTTATTATTTTTGAGAAATACGAAATCAAAACTTATATTAAAATTCAAAGAGAAGTCGATGATTATTACTTGTACAAGCAAGTGAGTGACATATTTGAGCATATACAGTCTGTAGCGAAAGCATTAAAACACATATTTCTCTACACATATAGAAATCGTTTCAAAAAGAATGAACATGACACTACAACAATTTCACGTTTTGGTATTTATGAATGATGCAGTGCGCAAAAATGATATGTAAAATATCAAGTGAAAAAGAAAATGAAATGTAAAGAGTGTGGATCATGAATTTCGTATCGGATTCTCTTCCAGCACTTTTGGCATATGAAGAAAAAGGAGAGCATTTTTCAAATGATATGAAAAATAAAGTTTGGAGGAAAATATTTAATTAAAATAGAAATCAGTCCTCAATCTCTTCATATGATGGTAAAACTTTTTTCCGTGGCTTATAGTTCTACATCAATAGAACATTTTATTCTATTCATATATCAACAATAATCTAACAAATAGACGTGGTGTACAGAAAGTTGCAAATTTTTCTTTTGTTATAGAATGCTCACACGATAGCAAAACTTATTACGATAAAGTCACAGAAGAACTATTGTTTATTAAAGCAAAATTTTGTGAAAACTATTTCAAGTTTAGCATTCCAAAAGTATCTATTTATTTTGTACGGTTTTATGTTCATAAGTTTTACTATGCATTATTAAACTAGATTAGAAAAAAAAAATATTTTAATTTCTGAATGTACTATCTAACACAATATATTATCAGACAAATTACCATTAAAATAGTTATCAATGAAAACTTGCATTGCTAAAGATAAAATTCTTTAATTACAAAACAAATGTGCTTAATATTTCCCTTTTTATCTTTGTTTAGACATTACCATAGCTAGAGTTAAAGAAATAATATAAATGCATGGATATTTTTGTAAAATAAATGCTTTGACATTTAATGCATTTCAATGTATTACAAAAATATATGCGAATAAATGAAGAAAATAGACATTTTCTATTAATATGAGTATATATATTACAATGTGCTGGTTCCACTTTATTTTATTTTTTTTTTTTTTACTTTAAAGATTTAATTTTTTTTTAATTAAAAACAATATATATATATACTTTTTATTGAACAAAACATAAACATGTATACACATTTTCATACACGTGAAAGAAAAACTAAAAAAATATATATATACAAGAGGGCTCAGCCCCCTGCGAGCTATGGCCGCCAACCGCCGTTCAGGCTTCGCAGCCTCTGAAAATATACTAATGTCCCCCTTTTAAAAAATATTACCAGGTTAAAGGGAGTCCAATGATATTATCAGTATAACAGCGGCTATCTTTTGCAATTGCTTTGCCATGATTTTCCGTTTGAATAGGCATTTTTTCGTTACCATGGCCTCATTCATCGCTGTCTTAATAAATGACGCCGGTTTTCGGGATTGTTAACGATATCAATTACACATTTGAAAATCAGCTTGTATAAAATGAATAGTTTAAAAATGACGCTATCATTCAGAGTTTTATAATGACGCTATAGAGAATATTCTCTCTTTAGGTTTGACGTTAAAAACTCCGGCTGCTTAGGAATAGCTTTCAGATCCACATATTGAAAGCATTGTGTTTTGAAATTTTACGCTCATATTTTATATCTTGATCGAGTTTTAGATATTTCAAGATCAGGTATAGCTTATTCGTGAATTATTTTCTCTATTTTAATACGCCATCATGAATATTTTCAAGTTATTTTTACGGTGTATATTGTTTGTTTGAACTTGATTATCTTGTCGACCAAAAGACTATAGTCAAACTATAATATTCCAATTGCACTATATATGTCTGCTGAATTTTATCAAATTTTCTCAAAATAAAGGGAAATTTGGTAGAAAACCCTGCATGATATAAACAAGAAACACACAAGAATTTGTTGAACGTAAAACAAATCAATATATCTCCGTATATAGGGTGATTCATAAATATCGAAACAATAGGCTATTTCCTTAAATAGTACCCCTAGACCCTTACTTCCAATTAAAAAGTTTTATAAAAAATAAGGTACAAAATTTAATGACATAAGTTGCAACTCCATGGGGGGTCTATTTGAAAAAATAAGAAAATTAAATTTTTATACGGCCCCCGTAGGGTAAAAATTACAATTAGGAAAGCTTTCACTATCCAATCCTGGATTAAACACAAAAAACTGCATCTTCATATCTGCAAAAGTCGCAGAGATATGTGCGTTTAAATAATTCATCAGGTTTTAAGGGATTAGACACAAATTGAACCAAGAAACAGTGTAACTTTAAGAGTTCTTGGAAACATGTAAAAAATATATTTGTTGAGTTAGAATTTTGATTTTTTTCTTTTTTGTAATGGTTAACCATATAATTTGCAAACAAAATCACATCCTATTGTCTGTCATAAAGTTAAAAAAAATAATAATAATGATTAGTATTTTTTTTTAAGAGGATTTAATTAAAAATTTTTATAACTCGAATCATTATTCATCGGATTTCAATTTTTTTTTATTTCATTAAAGAGGAAAGTACAATTTTAGTTTTGTTTCGGGTTTTTTTTAATATTTTTAAAAATATTAAAAATATTTATTAAAAAATTATGTAACTTATTTTTAAAAAAATCATATTTTCAAATGTAATTTTTTTTTTCAAATTTGCCGAAACAAAAATAATGTTAACTAATCAAAAAAAGGCATGTTCCAAGTTTGCACCTTTTTTTATTTACGATTCTTGACTTATATGAATTTAAAAACGAAAAATGGTAACAAAAAAAAAAAAAAAAAAAAAAAAAAAAAAAGAAAAAACCCATCATGCAGAAAACGCATTTAAAGTTTTAAACATAGATTGGTTCCTAATAAAATGTTTAAATGCTTTTGCCGTTGCCACCTCCATTTTGTACTGATTAAATGTCCATAAATAAATGTTAAATGTTTAATTTGAAATAATGCTTTTTCTAACATGCCGATTAAGAGTTTTTCATAATTTTAGCCCTCACAACTTCCGGCTTTTTATTGTCCCGGTGAGGGCGTTAAAAAAGTCTGTATTCAGGGGCCGGGCCGGGCCAGACCCAGGGCTGGCTTCCTTATTCCTAGGTCTCCACGGGGCGAAATTTTCAGCCCCGGTCTCGAGACAACCCGTATTAAAATCACTATCTCTCACTGACCTAATCCGTAAGTAAAATTTTGCTCAGCACAAAAACTTTTAAAACAAATGCATATATTTTTAAATTGCCATTATTTCATAATAAAACTTTAAAATTCATATTTTTAAAAGATAGTAGATTTTAAGGCAAAAATATTTAAATACAGTAAAATCAGTAAAAAAAAAAAAAATCTGCCTATGACGAAATCCTTTTTTAAACGGAAAAATCTGTTGATCCATGAAAACTGAATATAATAATACCTCAGAAAAAATAGACTACATTTACAACTCCTGAGAAGGGAACTTGTCAGTAATGTTTTTTTTTTCTTTCCTATGTGATTCTGTCTTAAAAGTTTTCACTTTAAAGCATTTTTCAATGTCTCCAGCACATGGAATATGGATTAACGGTATTAAAGGAGAAGTGAATCATTTACACATCAATAGTGATTCATTAATAAAACAAACAATCAGAGCTTTTGACGCTTTTTAAAAATAATAATTATAAACATGAAAAAAAGAAAAGCTATAATAAGTATTTTTGGTCAGAACTCCTCCTTACGAAACAACTCTTAACCATACCCATGTAAAAAACTATGTAGAAATTCAGTCAGGCCGGGCCAGGCTATGATTTGAAATTTTTTTTCAGGCAGGGCCGAACTTTTTTTCGTATGTGTCGGTTCGGGACCGGAACTAGATATTTCGACCCGTGCAGACCTCTAGTGCAGACCAAAAGCATATTTTGAAAGTAGGTTTAACGTAAAATCTATACGCTGCCTATTTTATGTCCAAAGGAGAGGCACTGTCTTAAATCGACTTTTAATAATGTACAATTTGTGGATGATCCCTATCTGGTATTCAAAATGAGTCAAATACTCGTCGCTCAGAGGCATGGATAAAAGATGTAAGTCACGAATTTTGGATTTTGATATCTCTGCGAATTTTGAAGATATCGAGATGATTCTTTTTGTGTGTGTTTAATTCAGGAATGGATAACGAAAAAATTCCTAATTGAGAATTTTACTCTGCGGGGGCCGTATAAAAATTTAGTTTTTGTATTTTCTCAAATAGACCCGCCATGGAGTTGTAACTTATGTCATTAAAATTTGCACCTTTTTTATGAAACTTTTCAATTGGAAGTATGAGTCTAGGGGCAATATTTAAGAAAATAGCCTATTGTTTCTATATTTATGAATCACCCTGTTTATACGTGCTATTGTTACACAAATCAGTACATATATTTTACAATATCTACATATTAGTAAACTACAGCAATAGATCATTTTGTGCATTTTATTTTACGGGTTATCCCAAACATTTTCCTTTTTCTTTGATCCCTAATTGTCCTTCTGATCAAATCGTCGTTGATAAATATGAAGTCAAACATATTCTTTAGAATCCTGAATTTCTAGAAAAATCCGACATGCCTAACTTTAAAATATCTGAAATTGAAAGTGCTCTGTGATTAACGATTATATAATGTATATGAATATATATTAGTGTGGTCCTTAAAAAATTAACTTAATTTTTTTTTAAATATAAAAAATTGACATATTTTGTAAACTAATAATATATTATTAATACAAATCCATAGTCATTGCCAAATTGAATCATGGTATGATATTAGGCTGTAAAGACTGTCATTTGTTTGAAGTTTCAATGTATTTACACAACCTATTGTCCGAATACAGTCAGGAGTATTTCATGTCTACACTCTATTTCAGCTCAAGTTGGCAGCATTGTGAAAGGTAGAGAATGTAACATTCCGCCTTAAAAAATAGTTCTCCGTTATTTTTTAATCTTAAATAGCTAAAATGCATAAAAATTTATAAGATAATGTTTATAAATTGTAGAATTTGATTTTTTGATATTCGTAAAATGTCGTACTTAATGGACATAATCGTATCAGAAGACGAGCAAGCACAGGCCAAAACTTAAAAAAAAGAGTGTTCGGCAAGCGTTCTTTTGACTGTTCACTGGGATTGCAAAATTATAGAAGACATTTCAGGATCTGAAACTGTAGACAGATTACCCATTATTGCTTCAGGTAAAGGTATTGGCCAGTTACTTGCTGTTCCAAAACTTCAATCAGGAACAGGTGAGGCAATAGCTCCTGCTGGTAACATAATATTAGAGTCGCGGGGCTTACCGAGCAAGTAAAACGTATGACTTTTGATATAGCCTTTGTTAATACCGGATTATCAAGAGAAGCTTGTGTTCTTCTGCAGCAGAATATGAACAAAGAAATGATTTGGATTGCCATCATCATATCCTTGAAATACTGTTTTTGTTCTTTATCTTTTGAATGAAGTTTACTGTATTCCTCAATGAGTGCTATATAACTTTCGGCTACATCATTAACAAGTTTGACGGAAGTCGCTAGTGCCTTACATGTCTTGTAGGATTCATTTTTATTCCAATTAGCTGCATCTGTTTCAAAAAAGTCTGAAGATAAATCCATAATTTAAAAAAAAAACCCCTCAGAGTGCTGTTTGTTAGAAAATCATGCAAGTCATTTTAGAGAATGACATCTGGATCAGCCCGTGTGAGTTTCAAAGGTTCATAATTTTCTTCATTTTTTAAAGCATGCACCATTTTCTTTTACTTTCAAAAAAGACATTATCATCGAAAAATTTAAAAGCAACTAGTTCTGCGAAGTACAGAAATGCCCTAAGAATTTCTTCAAAGTACACAAAGAACTGATTTCATTTACATTTTCGTCTTTTTTCAAATTCTTCAGAAGCAATAAATCATTAGGCCTGATACCAGCTGTGAATGTAGATTTTTACCACAAATGAGCAAACTTGATAAACTCCAGATTCTTCCTGCTTAGATAGTTTAAACTGATCTCTAAATAAATAAATCTTGAGCAAGTATATGCAATATGTATTGAGCAAAGGTATATGATCTTTACCATCCATGGAACCCGATGCAATCCACCTGGAGCTCTAATGTAAACACCTCTTTCGGGTACTGTTCCTAAGAAAATGATGGCCAGGTCTTTGTAACAGTTCTTTGTAATTGTCCCTGGGTTGAAAATCATTAAGATGATTTTGAGCAAATTCTGTAATTTCGGACGCATTATGTGTTATTTTTTTCATTGATTAAATTGTCAGTTATGGGAGCCTGAAATATGCCATAATCGATAGACATCCACGAAATATTAAATCGTTTGAATAATGGTATCTCAGTCCGCTTGAAACTCCGAGAGACTTAATAACAACTTCCTCAAGCATAATTTAAAGGATGTGATGATAGCAAGCCAAATCATTTCTTTGTTCATATTCTAATCCAGAAGAGCACAAGCTTCTCCTGATAAACAGGTATTAACAAAGGTTATATCAAAAGTCATACATTTTACTTGCTTATAATCTCCACAACTCCAATGTTTCGTTAACAGCAGGAGCTATTGCCTCACCTGTTCCTGATTGAAGTCGTGGAACAGCTAGTTAAAGGGTCAGTACCTTTGCCTGAAACAATAAGGGGTAATCTGTCTACAGTTTCAGATCCTGAAATGTCTTATAAAATTTTGCAATCCCAGTGAACAGTCAAAGGAATGATTTCCGAAAACTTATTTTTTTAAGTTTTGGTGCTCTGATACGAATGATAGGATACCCTTCGATACGATACTCTTTGATACGAACATGGACATTTAGTATGATATTTTACGAATATAAAAATATCAAAATTCATAATTTATAAACATTATCTTATAAATTCCTGCGCATTTTAGATATTTAAGATTAAAAAATAAAGGAGAACTATTTTTCAAGGCGGAATGTTAGATTCTCTGCCTTTCACAATGCTGCCAAGTTGAGGTGAAATAGAGTGTAGACATGAAATACTCTTGACTGTGTTCGGACAATAGACTGTGTAAATATGTTGAAACTTAAAAAAAGAACGACAGTCTTTATAGCTGAATATCCATACCATGACTCGATTTGTCAATGACTATGGATTTTATTAATAATATAATATTAGGTTACAAAATTTGTCAATTTTTTTATTTTTTTTTTAAATTCAAACCTTGATAGCGACCCTTAAAAAATAATATAAAATTTTGAAATTTTTGTGGAAGGCTTTATTTTATACATAGAACTAAATAGGAGGGTGCCCCATAGACAATTTAAATTTTTTTTTTTAAGGACCACCCTAATATATATACATATACTTACACACACACATATATATATAAGGTTAGTTGGGGTAACTGGACCCACGAGGTAACTGGGCCACAGGCTATTTTATAAAATACTGTTGATGTTTTTTAAGTTTTAGCTTTTGTGAACATTGCACCTTAATCTCTACTTCCTAAAACAACGTATGTCAACTCAATCATAACTCTTAGTTTGCTGTGATAGACTGTCAAAAATTTACATTAATTTTTTTTTTAAAACAACGTCAATATGGTTGAACTTCCTCGGCTTTAAAATATATGCTGCTTATTAAAATACTGTAAGTACTTTTATTGAACAATCTTATTTTTTAAAGATTAGGCATATAACTACATTAATATTATTAGGTATCTATACATATTTACTTCGTTTTTCAAATGTAAGCCCGGTATCCCAGTTACCCCATAAATGATTGAAGAATGGGGTAACTGGACCAGGCTGGACCCAGTTACCCCAATAGTTATATATAATTTTTTGAGTTTCTCTTACTACGGGAAATAAATTTATCCATTGCTTTTTGCTCACAATAAAGAAAATTGTAGAACACCTTTTTAAAATTACGTAATAAAATTAAAAAAAAAAAAGCATATTGGGTGGTATCAAACCAAATTTCTTGACCCCTTGAGAGGCGGTGATACTTTTATGGCATCACATAATTTTAATCCCTAATTGCCACATTGGCACTAGAATTTTATAATGAAAATTTCACCTTTATTAAGTACGCGAAATTATACATTTATTTGTTTACAAATAGATTCTCTTGTAAATACTGGTGTCTTTAAATTATTTCAACATTTTAAGAGGGCAAGTACCTTGCACCTGAAAGCGATATAGCCAAAACTTGAAATTATACGATACACATGGATCGCATTCTATAGGGAAACTTTTATTGTTCCTACCACTATTTTGAAAATAACATCTTCATCGCACCTTTCGTTAGAATATGATAAATAAAATGATCATGAAGGTAACTCATTAAGGGTTCTGGTATGAACAATAAAATTTTCCCTATATAATGCGACTCCTGGATACAGATAAAGTACTTAAGTACTTACGTAGCGGTTTGTTCATAGATTTGCCCTGCTATTTTATTCTTTAAAATACCCATGTAATTTTTATACTTATTACCTATACTAAAGTACATAAGTATTTACTTAATTTTTATGTTTTGGTATAAATATATTTAATATTTTCACTTTTAGTGCTTTTTAGACACATTGACAGCAAAGGTTTCCCTTACAACGCTCTTTAGTTGATATATAATTTACACGATCTGTCTGGTTTAAAATTTTTTGAATAGTTTATACTTTTTCAAGCAGGACCTAATATCCCACATGAAAAAAAAATAAACCCGTGTGAAACATAGTCCCTCCTGGTCCACTTACACCATTTTTATGGGCCAACTGGACCCATGAGGAAAAAAAGATGAAATATGCATATTTTCATATTTTTAAATATTAAAATGTAATTTTGAGCATTTCTGTCTGATAGAGGGAACCTAACTGAGCACATTTAGAGAAGTTTAGAGTTTAATTCAAATGAACATTAGCTTTTTGAAGCTGAATTGTCAGAAGTTCCAGAGTCACGTTGTAAAATCATGGCCCAGTTGTCCCAACTAACCTTATATATATATATATCACTGGCGTGGCGTGAAAATTTTCGGTGGTCATCGCAATTATTTAAGTTTGTGGTGAAAAATTATTAACTCTAAAATTCAATGGTTGAATGTTCAAAAAAGAAACTTTAAATCTTACCTTCACTTATACATGAACTCCAAATGTTCTGCTAAAACTGGATCGTAGAGTTTTAAAAGCTTATTAAGAGTTTTAAAATATTGCTTGGTCATCGCCGCATCCAGCGATGACCGGACGCCATGCCACTGATATATATATATATATATATACTTCGCCGATAACTCTTCTTATCTACTAATATAACAAAAATAATTAATACTTAATAATATACTATAATAAATGCAATGACAAATAAAACACATGTAAAAGGTAACAAAAGCTGCAGTAACACATTAAATTAATCTTGAATACCAACTTAAAATCACTAAAAATAAACAGTCAGTTATCAAACAGTTTCTGAAAGTTTTTAAAATATATTTTTTCTTCTTATGCAATAGTCTCAAGCCTGGACAAAGCATCTGCATTTACCAACTTGGCACCAGGTCGGTGCGAAATCACAATGTCATACTTTTGCAGTGCTAATGCCTATCGCTGCAGTTTGGAAGATTGGGGGGCATTTTTGGTGATGAATGTTAATGGATTGTGATCGATGATAAGTTCCACGGGTGAACCAAAAATCCACGTTTCGAATTTCTTTAGACTCCAGATGACTGCATAGGTCTCCCTTTTAATAGTCGGCCAAGCCTGCTGAGTTTTGGTGAGCTTTCGACTGGTGAAGATTACCGGGTACTGCGCTCCGTCTTTTCGCTGTGATAAACATGCACATATGGCTACTGCAGATGCGTCGCACTCTATCACAAACGCCACCCCTATAACGGGAGTATGTAGACTAGGTGCTTCGACATGACCTCTTTTCAACACATTTAATGCCGGTCATGGTCATCTGACCAACACAAGTGCCCTGGACTGTTCTTTTTTGTCAGTTCACTTAGAGGAGTTCACTACAGCATATTTGGGAATGTAATCTCTATAGTAATTACAAAGACCAAGAACACTTTTTAACTGTTTTTTCGGTTGAAGCACTGCTAGCCTTCGAATGGACTCCACTTTTCCGGGGTCGGTCCGATGGCTACCGGACCCGATGATATGTCCTAACTATTTAATCTCAGGTTTTGCGAATTCACACTTTTTCCAGTTAACTGAGAATCATAACTGTGATAACTTAGAAAATATCTTTTCTAAATGCATCAGATGTTCAGGAAATGTTTCAGAAAAAACGGCTATGTCTTCTATATATGCTCTAGCGAACTCCTTGTATTCGGTCAGTGCTTTATTAATTTCTCTTTGAAAAGTCGCAGCTGCGTTCCTGAGCCCGAAGGCCATTACTTTAAAGCGATACTGAGCCCTACGAGTTTTAAAACATGCTAAATTTTGACTCTCTTCTTCTAATGGTATGGCCCAATACCCTTTCAATAAGTCTATGGTGGTTATCACATTGGCCTTGCCAATACTGAATAACAGATCGGTGGCATTTTCCATTGGGAAATCATCAGTTTTCGTGATAGCATTTAGTGCTCGAGAATCTACGCATAGGCGCAAGGCCCCATCCTTCTTCATCACGCTCACTACTGGATGTGGCGCCTCTGCCTCACTTTCTTCAATCAGACTAGTTCCAGTAGCTCCTCAATTTGTTTGTCTACTTGCGGTTTTAAGGGCTCTGGGAATCTGTAAACATACGGCTTTTTTCTTTTCTGCGTCTCTTATTCGTATTTTATGCTCTCCTACTTTAGCTATTTGCACTTTTCTGGAAAATAACTCTTTACATTTATATAATAAATCCAACATGTTTTTCATCTCCACATTTCCTAAATGACTTAGATTAACTTCCTCTATATTGAATAAGTCGGAGTTATCTTTCGTACTGGGGGTGGGATGGACCTCCCCTAATTCTTCCTCATTTTCGAAGATCACCCCCACCGCCTGTACCCTAGGCAAATAGATTAGACATTATAGAGTTCCGAGTGGGCGGGAGATTGCGGTTTTGACAATTAAAAATACAAAATCTCAAATGTTCCGCACGAGTCACACCCTGATTTCAATACTGGTGAAGGTCAGCGCATATCCATTTAGAATTGACATTATCCTTACTGCATTTTGCCTCCTTCCCTCCAGATTGCACTGCAACTCGAAAGGGTAAACTGGGTTCCCGAGTCCGTCATCACAGAATTTTGACTGATATCGGGAAAAAAGTTCGGCTGCTTAAAGCGGAGTTTCGGTTCAGAGGAGGCCGGTTAAAATGGAGGCTACTTTATATATATATATATATGTGTGTGTGTGTACATATACATGTATAATAAATAAATTAAGTTAAAATAAATATTAAATTACTATGCTATTCTTCAATTCTTTAAAATTAAATTTCTGATGTATTCCAAAAATAAATACAGTTAAATTCAATCTAAGGTATTTCTTTGTTATTTTTATTTAATAAAATTTATCAGTTTCTTAATAAAAACGTAAAATGTTAGAGAACTGTTGAAATGTAAAGTGTTTTGAAGGCGCTGAAAGCAATTAAAAAATTTATTTCTTCAAATAAACACGTTACATAAACAGAACTTTCACGTAAATGTTTATTCTTTTCAGTTTTATGCTTATCTTAGTAAATTATAATGAAAAAAATTACATATATATATATATATATATTAACAGGCACAAAGAGATAATTTAGATTCTATTCAAAAAGTTATTATAATATTATATTTATTTTGCAGTATGGATTACGTTGTTATGGAATGTAGATTTCTCTGACTTTAATCGAAAAAAAGCAAAACACTTTTTTATTATTAATGTTTGATAATAAACGAACTCTGATGAATTTTTTTTATATATAAACAAAGATATTTATTTTATGTTTAAATTGAAAAAGGTCTTCTTAACTTTTTGTTGAAAATCTAGTTCCTGAGAGATAATATTCACTTTAATTTTCATGCGGTTAAAATGCTTAATCTATTGTTCGAAATTATTGTGTTTTTCACGCTTTATATTTATCGTTATATTTAAACAATGAAACAATGAAGAACTTTTTTTAAATGTTTATCAAAAGTTATGATTTTTGATTTCTTAATAAATAAACATAAAACTAGACGATAAGACGCGACGGTAAGACGATTACGCATATAATTATGTGATTTTTTAAATATATATTTTTTAAAATTAAATTATTTAGAAATGTTTGACAAACAAGGATCTTTTAGAATGAAATTGAAATATTTGGGGATTCATAAACTGTAACAATTTTGTGAATTAGTAATTTAAAATCACTTTTTTGAAATGAAAATATTTCAAAATTATTTTTTTACCTTTGAGTTGCAGTTCTGTTGCTTAAAGTAATTTTATTAATCCATAATCTGTCATATTATTAAAAAAAATCAGAAAGAGGGTGAACATTTCATTTAAACACATTTTGCCCGTTTATGCTTGTCTACTAAAAATAAAGAAGAGTGTAGAAAGCAAGGCATTAATAATTAGGTATTAGATTTCTTTATTTTAAAAAAAAATCAAATTTGACTGATGAATTTGATTTTTTAAATATTATTATTTTTTTAATACAGTTTAATTTGCGGTAGTCAGTTGATAAACTAAATAGAATTACTAATATATTTATCAAACATAATCTCTATTACATTGAAGGAAATTGATTATAATATTTTCATACTTTCTTTGATTGATTTTTGAAATTTTAAAAGTTGTTTTTCATACTTGTCCAAAGACAATTTATTTACCTAATAATATTTTTTGAAGATCATATAACATATTAGAAGTTTCCGATGCAAACCATAATTACTATGATATAAAAAAAATGTTGGAACCTGAGAGAAAAGTAAAGCTCGATCTAAAAATGTTACAGTAAAAAAAATGACAAATAGTTTCAGTCTAAGCAAGTAAGTAGTGCGTAGAAAAGTTACTGGTGCCTTAAAATCAATCACGGGAACAAATTTAACTTTTAACACATTCTGAATTCCAAACATTCATAACCAGTTAAAAATTTGGGTTCATAATAATAGGTTAGATGCTGGTTTGGTAATGAGCAAGAACGGGAGAGGTCAGTTCAGTACGAAGTATCAACCAAATTCCATTCCAGGGGTCATTGATAAGGCTGCAAGATCAAAGCCCAAAGTAACTCCAAAACCCTAAGCATTTACGATTCAACTATATGCTAACTACTTGTCTGGCTTAAGTCCATTGACATAAGGTTTCCTTTTCACAGTATTTACGTGAAATAAAAATTATTACGCCAGATATGTTATGTCAGAAATGTTAATAACAACAATTCCTCAAACACTTGACTATATTAATGTTATACTTAAAATATTTATTCATGGTTTACATTCTTTTAGCTTTGTGGAGTTTAGCTTGACTGGATGCAATCATGTCCACAATTCTGGGCCTGAGAGAAATTTTTTGTGCATAACTACACATTCTGTTTACTATACCCGGTACTCATTTTGAGTGGATAATAAGATTCTGAATATAAGGCACCAGTAAAGCTCAGTCCACATTTTCAGCTATCAACAAAAATTTGGGTAATTTCATGAGCTTTACAGATAATCTGGTTGCATTACTTTTCTACGCACTATTTACTTGTTTAGACTGACACAATTTGCCAATTTTATACTGTAACTTTTTTAGATCGAGCTTTACTTTTCGCTCTGGTTCCAACAGTTTTTTATATCACTTCACACCTTTTTCAGATCCTTTCAGGAACTTAATCAACTAACTCCAACTCCAACTAACCAAAAAACCGCTCCAAATAACCAACCAATGACCTCAGTCAACCGGTTCAAACAATTGCCTCAATCAAAAACTAACAGGAACATTAGTTCACCAGTGTATGTCAAGCGCTCTAATGACCCCATACTTATTGCTAACCCCCGTATTGGGATATTGACCTATACATTACTCAAGACTGGCCATTAGACTAGTCTTTAGACTGAGTTTATACAGTGTGATCTCTTGAATTTTTCTTCTACGTACCTACGCTTCTATAGTTTAAGGGACTTTGCAGTATCCTATGTCAACACCTCAAACACACAAAAAGCATAAGAAGCATAAATAAGGTAAGAAACAGTCATAAGAAATTAATTAAAACTGCAAAAAGACTATAAAAATGGAAAATTTCTGTTTTGGGGACTTAATGGGAATATAAAAATAAAAAATATATAAAAACCACTGAAAGCAGAAAAATGATCAAAAGTAATTGAAAATATTATACAATACACCTGTAAATAATAACAGAAATATTGCTGATATTGGATATTTATAATAGTATTTCGTAGGTCAAACTAAAATACGCGATAATGACTATCCTATTTACATCTAACTGTAACCATTGATCAAAAAATCGGGAAAATGGGAAAGTAGGTGTCCTTTGTAAAATATGCATTAATTAATGAGATAAATTACGTAATCGAGTTTCCAGACAATTGGCGTATTTGGTACTGATAAATTACATAAATGAGTCTACAGACAATTAGCGCATGTTACCGGGCGTCGTTTAGCGCATAATAATTTAACCGTAAGCACACGCACCTATATTTGTAACGTTAACACACGCGTGAGGTAAATCTCACCTAATTTTGTCTATTTTGTCTTTAAAAAAAGTCTACTATTCTATATTGTAAAATACATTAGTACTACTTCTTTTTAGGGAAAAATCAAGCGTTTCGTATTTATTTTCCGATTTTATAACAGTTTCTGTAAAAATGGCGGTTTTTTCCACTTAGAAAATATGCAACGATTTGTTTTACCTCATAAAACATGAATTATTTTATAAAATTTACAGTAATTACATTTAATACACTTTCATCAACATATACATGTAGCTTTTATTTCACTCTTTCAGTAAAATTATTTTAGTGTGTATTATCCCGTAACAAATGAACATATCGAGATGTAACATTTGTACAAGCGCGGGATTATTTAATACCAAAAACCATATTTCTACTTTTGTAGCCGAAAAACTAAAGACATTCTTTCATGCAACCTTTCTCAACCTTGGTTTTGAAAGGTACCCGGAAGGTCAGAAGTGTTTCACGACGTAATTTTGAGGTTTTTTCACCTGCATAGCCCCTTCTCCCGCAGGTAAACGCAACGTCTCCCGCCAGCCAGACCGTCCGCATACATACTACACCATAAAACGGAACAGCATATAGAAAAATGAGCTTTACTAAAATGACGAATGTTAAAGTTTTTTCACCTGCATAACCCCTTCTCTCGCACGTAAACGCAACGTCTCCCGAAAGCCAGACCGTCGGCATACGTATTACACCATAAAACGGAAGAGCATATAGAAGTAAGCAAGTAAGCACCCACCCTGGGAACCCGCTTTTGGCTTATGGTTGGGTGTAACCCCCAAGCCCAGGGTAGGGAAAAGTTTTACTACCTACGGAACCCCTTGAAAACAAATAAGTTTTAAGATGAATTATAACTATTCTAAATATTGTTATGTACAAACGAGGGTTTATAGATTACCCACAACTTTTTAAAGTTAAGTGTTCATATAAATTCATGTATAAGATCATACACCTTGTAGTTACAACTATTCCCATCAAAACCAGCCACCACCACCAAGGCCTCTAGTGCCTGGACTGGAAATGTCATTCCTGTATTTAATCTGATTCATAAAGGTGGGGCATTGTGTTGAGTTCGCTGTGTGTTTATAATAATTTGGTAAGTTTATACAATTTGCACAATTTCTGAGATCCTGTTTGTTTATATTCGTGCAACTAGTGGTCTGATGACCCATCGCACAGAATGCGCATATTGAATTTCTCCTGCAGTTACTTTCGGAGTGTCCGTACAATTGACAGTTCGCACACCTGATGATCGGCCTGTAAGGATGAATCCTACAGTTTCGTAATCCCACATTTATAAGTTCCATGCTCAAAAGTGTGTCTGAAGTTGTCTTGTCTACCTCGAGGAGCAGTTGATAATATCTTGACGAAGTTTTTTGTATTACTTTTTGAATCTGGATGTATGAACTTTTCTTTATGTTTGGATGTTGCTTTATTTGATTTATAAGATATTCTCCCTGTGTATCTTTTGGAATACCTATAATGATAATTCTTTTAGTGTTATGTTTTCTGTATTGTATTTCCGTGATATTTTTTATACCTTCTATTTTTTCTATATGTCGATATATTTCTAGTAACTGCGATTCTTGTTGTATTTTTATAATTATAGCTTTTCTATTTTTAGATGTTCTGCTACAGAATAATGGCAAATGTTCTACTTGCAATAATTTTGCAGTAATTATTTCTTGAATTTCTGATATTTTTGATCCTTCAAGACCCTTTATGAGAATTGCTGCTTCTGTATAGTTGTCCTGTTCCTTTATGGAATTATCTGTTGTTATTTCTTCTCTATAGCTATTGGTTATTTTTAATTTTGTTTCTTCTAACAGTTTTTCCAATCTATAAAGCTTTTCTTTAATCCGTGTAAGTCCTGTTTCTTTTGTTAGGCTTATACTATGCTGCTCCTCCTGGGAGTAATATTCACTTTTTGTATCCTGTATTTCCCCGAGTTCCGAGGTTACATCATTCTTGTCTTCTCGCAGATGTGTCTCATTACTAACTTGCTCATTTATTTTGTCTTCTTTTGAGTTTTTGGTTGTTTGAGTATATTTTTCTTTAATTTTTGGATGGTTTGTTATTGTTTCTTTATTATGAAGCTGCTTCTTATTAGTCTTATTTTTTTGTAGTTGTTGTAATTCTTTGTATAGATTGTCAATTTTTGTAGATTTATTTGTTATTTCATTCTGTTTTTCTGTTAATTTTTCTTCTAATTTAATTAGTTTTTCTAGTATTATAAAGTTAGTTTCTTTTACTTTTTCATATCTATTTTGCAGTACATTCATTTTTTCTTCAAATTCTTGTTGTTTAATCTTTTCTTCATTAAGTATTTCTTCTTTTTCAGTTAACTTGTCCTTGTAAGCATTTATTTCATTTTGCTTTTCCCTTATTATTTTTTCTAGTAATACTTTCTCATTATTTGCATATGTTATTTTATCTTCCAAGTTAGCCGACTGATTATTTTTACCATTTATCATGCACATCCGCTCGTCAAAATCACTTTTCTCTTCGGAATTTGTTTTCTTTATCTACGGTCTCGCAGTCAGTATCCCCTTCACTCGAGGAAAGATATCTTTCATCTGTATTAGGTTCTTCTTCTGACCCTTCAACTTTTTCTTCGTCAGACTCCGATGAGCTGTAATGCCCGTATTGCTGAAAGTCTCTCTCAAATTCATCCTCACTAAGACTGTCATCTTGTGTAAGACGGATAAAGTTGCCTGTTTCTATTCTTTCTTTTATTAAATGATATGCAACAATCAAATTTAAATGGTCGTATATTGCGAAATTTGAGTCATCATTTATGTCTACTGAGTTAAATTTATCTTGTAGTCTAGATGCTCTATGTTTTGTAATATTGTTGTGTAATTTGTACACTTTTTCGTTCTGAGCTGTAGAATATGGACTTTCATTGTACTTTCTCGTTTCCATTGCAATTCCATGCTCTAATTGTAGTTGGAAGAATTTTACTGTTTTGTGCCATTTTTTGTTTTTCTTTTTATAGTGATATAATCTCTGCAAGACTATGAATTAGTATATTATGATCGTGCATCTGGAGTTCATGATATGGACTTTCTTCATAGTTTTCATTTTCCACCGCCTTCATGTGCGCCAACTGTTTGAGTAATTCATCCCTGTATAGATTCACGAGCCTTGCTAAAATGACCTAATTTTGAATTTTTTCTCACCTGCATAACCCTTTCTCCCGCAGGTAAACGTAACGTCTACCGCCAGCCAGACCGTTCGCATACATACTACACCATAAAACGGTAAAGCATACAGAAAAATGAGCCTTGCTAAAATCAAGTGACGAAAACTTTGCTAGCTCTTAAACCAGGGGATGGCGAACCTTTTCACGTCCATGTGCCAAAATTTCCCAAAAATATACTTTATGTGATCATGACGTGTCAACAATAACAAAATTTAATGGATCAAATAATAATGAATCAAAACTACTTAAAATTTTGTTTTTAGCATTAAAAATATACAGGTATATTTGATGTTACACTGCAGAAATTTATTTTTAAAATATTATTTCTGTTGTCTCATCTTACATGCCAAATAATTTATATCTGCTTAGTACTTAGTTATTTTCGATAGAATGCAGGTTTAATTGCACTCACTTGACAAGACGTTTTTAGATGAATTTTCCATTTTTTTAAAACCATTTGGAAAAATGGTTATTGACCTCATCAGAGTAGGAAATCAAAAGCATATCTGAAGGTTTTTATTGGCTTAATCATCATTTTATTCGTTTTCTGATTGGTTTATACAGTAATCTGTATTTCCCTTTACTTTCAACAGAGATTGACTACAGAGTGTTGCCACTATGACAAAAAAAGTAATAAAAACTACAAAACAATTAATGACTCAGAAACAAATTGTGATACAGCTTTCAAACAAATTGCATTTAAAAGTACATTTTTTTCTCTCTATACGACGATATAAAAAGTAATATTGTGGGATGTTTAGAAGTTTAAGAAATAAATTTCATTTAAGACTGGTCGTCAGATTTCTTGGAAATCGGACGATGGAAAAGAGTTTTATTGAACAGCCAATGAAATGCTTGGATAATACGTAAATTTCAGGTAGATAATACCTACGAGTCGCAGGTGATTTCTGTTGCTCGCAATTTTTATGTGCAATAACACTATTAATGTTTAATTCATGGCGTACGTAATGTATGATCAACTCCGTGCTATTTTTTATGTCTTAAATTTTAGTCTTTGAAAAAATCATTTTCCAAATGGTCGTTGTAATTTGTTAAATTGCATTTTTTTTCTTTTATTCTACGAAAAGAATGTCTTGCAGAAAAAAATTTCAAAATAGCAAGTGCCAGAAACTACAGCTTTTATTGTCTGGAATCGAATTCCAAGTTGTTATAATTTTACAATCAGCATTTTTTCTTATTACACTTTTAAATTTTTTTTTACCGATAATCTTCTAATTCTCAAAATTTTCTGAGCCAATATTGAGCTAGATTCGGATAAATTAAGTTATTTTTCAATTTTTCAATCTGTGTGACAATCACAACCAACCGGACTAATCGGATTCAACTACAGACAACATCTATATTAATTAATGCATTTTGTGAAATTCTACTATATTTTGATGTAAAAATTCAATCTATGCCGTGCCAAAAATAATCTTCAGCGTGCCACTTATGGCACGCGTGCCATAGGTTCGCCGTCCCTGTCTTAGATTATTACTTTCGGTCCAACAATATTAATTATTTTTAAACTCGCGAAATTGAATTTCATTTGGCGTTATAATGACGTAATTATAGTAAAGTGTTTCAGCTTTTAAAATTAAAATGCATATTTTCTTTGGCGCGTGCAATAGGAGAATACGATTTCCTTGACAATACGCAGGAAAATGCAATAAATACAAACAAATCAACTGGAATTTACCGAAAATTTCTTTCGTATGAATTAAAAATAAATCTTTCGTTTTATGGATGATAATAATAAGGATTAATTTCAGAATATCAGGAGTCTCTTTTCAGAATAAAACATCATTACAATGTTATGTCAGTTAAACAGAAATTGACGTCATACCTGGCAAACGATTTTTTTATTATTATTATCTTTTCCTAAATTGTTTTTTTTAAATTAAAACTCCTGTATTAAAATAGATTTTTAAACATTAAAAACATTCAAATGAAGATACAGCGTCATTTTAACACGTGTTTACTTAAAGTTTTTAGATATATATATATAGGGAAAATTTTCATTTTCTGATTAAAATGACGTCGATTTGAAAAATGCAAAAATATAGCGGGAAAATCTTATTTTTATTTAAAACAAAATATGCGTGTTATCTCTTTTTTTAAATTGTTCTGCTGCTTTTTAGGATGTGGCAACAGGAAAGAAAGATTGAAGAGATATTTCGATATAGTTAAAGCATGGAACACTATGTAAAGTTTAAATGGGTGTCATTCCCTTAATATTGGATATTTTTTGACCCGACCTTCGAAAGGCACATCGCTAAATTAAGACCTTTCCAAAAGGCCATTATTCATCACTGAATGTTATCTGGTTTGGATTGTAATTGAGTTGTTCTCTTTTCATCATGTTTCAAAACGTGAAAGATGCGGCTGAGCTCTACTATACAGCACGATCGTGCTGTATGATATGACATTTAAAAAATTATGTGTTGGTAAAAATACACTGGTGTCCAAATTTAAGGACCATTCACAAAATCCTAATTTTTAAGTAAGCTAATACTCAAAAGGAAATAATATAATTCAAATAATTACTATCCCTACAACAGAGCTAGTCCATATAGCCTCTCATTCATGCCATACATGGTCACAGGTGTCACAGTCACTGGGATGAAACAAAAAATAGGAAATTCCACATGTCTCATTATGAGTAGCAAATGATCCTTATATGTGACTCCACTGAGACGTCAATGTGACTACTGCTTTTTGTTGAGTCACCAGGTGACTTTACAATCTAGTTACATTGTGACTCTCGTGTGACTGTCATTTTTAAACTCAATTTCAAAGTCGTCATGAACGTTGCATTATGATAAGTCACCAAATAATATTACATTATACTCACATGGTGACATTTCACAAAAGAGCACAATGGTGACTTCACAGTAGTCTCTCTGTCACCTGAAAGTCACCATGTGACTTTAATGTGACATTATTTGGTAACTTATCACAATGCAGCGTTCACGATGACTTAAAAATTGAGTCTGCAGATGACAGTCACATGAGAATCACAATGTAACTACATTGTAAAGTCACCTGGTTACTCGTCACAAAGCAGGAGTCACATTGACGTCTGAGTGGAGTCACGTATAGTGATCATTTGAGACTCATAATGAGATGTATGGAATTTCCTATTTTTTTCTTCTCGGTAGCGGCTGTGACACTTGTGACCAGGTGTGACATGATGAGATGTTATATGAACTAGCTGTGCTGTAGAGATAGCAATTATTCGAACTATATTATCCTTTTGAGTATTCACGTACTTGAAAATTAGCATTTTGTGATTGCTCCTTAATTTTGGACACCAGTGTAATATAAATATTGTGACGGATATCTCATTTTTTTTTCAAACTGAGAGACTCGAGTTTGGGTGTAAATCTAGTATTATTTAACATAAAAAACTTTCTGCGTTCTTTTTTTAATACAATTTAAATTGCGACAATCAGTTGATAAACTAAATCGAATTAATATATTTATCAATAAAATTTCTCTTACATTAAAGAAAGTTGACTATAATATTTTCGAAGTTTTTTTATTCATTTTTGAATTTGTAAGGGTATTTTTTATTTTTATTCAAAAACACTTTGTTTACCTGATAATATTTTTCTAATATAATAACGAAGATTCTAGAAATATTCTGTGTAATCAATAATTACTTTATTTAAAAAATAATGCGCTTGCTAAAAATAATATAAATATTCTGACTAATTTTTGTTTTTCAAACGGGAGGACAGGAATATGGGAATAACTCTAGAATATTGCTTTATTTCACAAAAAGACTTTCTGAGTTCATAATTAAAGTTCAAGCGATTGCATTTAAAATAGTATTGCTCGAAGTATGAAAGTGCTTATATACATAGTACGCTATTTTTGTAAATTCAAAATCTTTGTATATTTTGTGAAGTAATGTAATATGCAAATTGCAAAAACAGAGAGAGTGCAATCTAAAAAATAAATGTGTAAGTTAATCAATTTTGCACATATATATATGTTTAAATTTCTAAATTTTTACATTTATCATAAGAATTACACATTTTTTGTAAAAAGTTACCTCTTTTTGTGCGTCTTTAGCTTATGAAACTAAGTCTGTATTTTGCTATCTCTTGAAAAACTCTTACAAGAGTGTAAATATAGAAAAATACCTGAATTTACATCAATTGGTGTGTTATTGTCTTTTCCACAAAAACATGCATACACACATAAGTGTGCAAATTTCTAAAATCACCCATTTGTCATATAAATTACATATTTTGCACAAAAAAGTAACTGCTTTTATATGTACTTAATTTATGACATTCAGTCTAGAAGTTCTTATCGGTTGATACACTCAGACAAGTGTGTAAATCTAGGAAAATTCCAGGATTTACACAAATAGGAGTGCTACAAAAATTATAAGTTTATAAATCTTACAGTGGGTAGAAGTAAAGAAAAAAAAAAAAAAACATAAACTGTCAAGTGTGAGTATTGTCTAGACATAGGGTTACCTACAATAAATATAATTATTATTACTTGTGTTATTGCAAAAAAAAAAAATCGTTGCTAAAAGAATAATAAGACTTAGTAAAAAACTATAGGATGTATGGTTGGATTTATATACTAGAAATGTATAAACGGTTATTGTACTAGAAAAGTATAAACGGATATTGTACTAGAAAAGTATAAACGGATATTGTACTAAGAAAGTTCAAAGAGATATGAAGCCTAAAGTGTATCAAATATGGCTATTCTGTACCTTTTTTAAATCTTTCCTAATATGTTTGTGATAATATTAATCCATGCTGGCAATAAAACTAGTTCAAATTTAAACTTCATTTGGTATTTCATAAACCTAAATTCAGCGTAGTAATAATCTTTTATTTTTACAGTGTACCTCAAAGACAACCTTTGTTCAAAACACCCCAACCCTTGTTCAAAATTTAAACTTGGTATTGTGCTAAGCGCGCTTCGAAAGGTAGTCGCAATGATGCGACTCCGCCTTGTTCTGTGCCGCGTTTCACCAGATAGCTTTTTAATTAACTTTTAAAGACACGGGACGCGTATTGAGAGAGCCACTCAATGCAAATTAATCGTGAATCCCGTAATTTTTATGTGATTAATTCTAATTAAATTAGTCTGTTATTAACAGTTTTGCGTTTATTGCTTTTATATTACTACTGGTCATTGCAGTATACAAATATCTCATTAAAAGTTGTTATCTAGGCTTTAATGTCGATGGCGCATAGAGTACGCCGCACGTGTCTTTATGTATGTCCAAACCTTCCGTGTATTTATGGGTTTATATCTCGGCTAATTACCGACAATTTTTTTTCAAAAACAGCAAAGATAGGTAACACCACAGACCCTCAACTTTTTTACTGAACGCTCGCAAATCGAGATTTGTGTTTAACAGAAAAAATGCACTTTCCTCAAAAACTATGTGAGTAATCACTATATTTTTTGGAAGGCTAAAATTAGCTTGTACTACCCCTAATTTTTTTCAGAATTTTAGTTTCAGTAGATTCGTAAATAGAGTTGGAGGGATACTTTTGCATTACATTTTTGACGATATCTCAGAAAATATAATGCCCAAAACTAAAATAAATGTATTTTTGGGTTCGGTGTTACGAAAACGTTCACACGATATGAAAAAAAAAAAAAAAAAAAAAAAAAAAAAAAAAAAAAAAAAAAAAAAAATTTTTTTTTAAGTAACTTAATTAGGCCCTCTACATTTTTCTAAATATATTTGAGAATGGTTAATAATTTATAAATATGTGGGACAATAACATTCATAACATCAGCCAATTTGAATTTTCCACGTTCTATAGTTTGAGAGTTAAATAACTGTGACATACGGGCAGACAAGACATTTGCATCTTGTAATTCTTTCTTTTTTACTTTTTAAGTACGGAATCCTAAAAAACAAATGGGGGCTTTAATATAATTCAGGGGTGCACTTTTAATTTCAGTAATTCCTTTGCATAAATATAGTACTGATAGCCGCATTTTCAAAATAAAGAAATAAAACGTTTAATTTTTCTTCTTTTTCTGTAAAATGCTCTGGACCATTCCTCCCCCTCCCCTCCCCGTTTCAGCTAAATTCGCAGGAGATGAACATTTAAAAGAAAACACAATTAAAAATTGTCTTAAGCAAGGAATTCAGAGTAAGAGAAGGGTGGCGCATATGAGGGCGGTTCTCAAAATGTGGGCACTGTACACACATCATAACTTTAAAATTTTCAATAAATAAATTTCATTATCATTGACTTTAAATTTTTTACACCGAGTTTTGAACTCTGCTCAGAGACAGAAAATGACATAATTTATCGTAAAAGCTTTGTATATATATCTTAAAGATTTATTATTTTATGCTAAAGAGGTCAATTTTGGACTTTCATAACGTTAACTGTTCCAATGTACCACCAAGAAAAATAGTTTTAACTTGCTTCCACGTGGTTCTAATGGTAAACAACGAATGCATAAAGGAAACGGGTGATTTTTTGATAATTTCGTTAAGAGATGGCAGTCTGATTTATTGAATTTTTGAGGATACAAGGAATTTTCTAGAAAAAACTTTTTCTGTATTTTGTTATGTCCAAAAGTAACGATCGTAACAAAGCTATCATTAACACAAAAAATACATCAAGTAAGTACATTAAACTCTTTTATCGAACTTTAAAATCATTTAAAAAAATTTAAAGTATTTGTATGTGTTTTTGAAAGATTTTTTTGCAATAAATGCTCTTTTCTCAAATAAGAAACTGGAATGTCCGAATCGTGTAACGATCGAAACACCGATTTTTTTCCTGTAAATTTATTTTTAAAGATAATTCGATGTCCTGAAACGTATAAAAAGATATTTATTATAATGTTTTATCGTAAATAATTAGCATGTTTTGTATAAATAAAGCGTATTCAGTATGTGTAATAAAATATCTTGACTAGAAGCATACTTAACTTACGTGTGTACGATCGTCACAAAGTGGCGGCCGCTGCGATCGTTACGAAATTTCGGACATGCTTATTTAACAGTATGATTTAAAATTAATAGTAAAAGATTTTTATTTATTTTAAAAGTAATTCTTCAGTGATCTTACGCGTTTTTATGTATTTTGCAAAGTTTTCTTTACAGCAAATGTACCCCAAAAGTTTATTTAATAACCATGTCCAATTTGCGGAACGATCTAAACACTAAAAATTTTAATTTTTTAAATACATAAATAAACATATTGTAACAGAGTCCATTGTTCTAACATACATCTTTATTTTATTTTTTTTTCAGTCATTGTATTTGAGGTCATTTTTTTTTTTTTAAATTCAAGGTTGAAAAATCCCCTCTCCTTAAAATTTCATTTTCATCTTTGTCCTCCCATTTAAAATTCAAGGCGAATAAAAAAGTTCAAGCCACTACGTGCTGCAAATTTTGGTTTAAAAAAATTTGACAGTGCTCGAAGACAGCCAGCGAAAACTGTTAAAGATACTCAAAAGATTCACACCGTACAAACGACAAACAAATTTGGTACTATTCAAGTAGAAATAGATCTTGTTTTTTCAATCTCTGTAAAAACAATCAAGAATGGATTACAAGTGACGTTGGTGAAAAAAAGACTGTTTCTATAATTGACTCCTCACAGTTGAAAATAGATTGACATTGGTGACCGGTGTTTTGTAATTTATCATGAAAACTTATGGCCAGGTATTATTGAAAACATCAGCACAGATAATGGTGAACAAATATTTTCTATAAATTTTTTGACTCCTCAGGGATACATGGATTTTAAAAGGTTTCGTTATCCATCTAAAAAAAGGCAGCACAGATTTAAAATATGAAGATATTTTGTTCAAATCCCATCGGCACCTCACCCTGTGACAGCAAGAGGAGACTTTTCTTTTGACACATAAATTATAGATATGAGCATTAAAAAACGGCAGTGTAGCTTGTTATTTGAGAAAATAAAAAGAATAACTTGTATGTTGGATACGTCTAATATTGTGTAAAGGTATGTTTTTTACATAATGTGTAATTCCTATAAAATTAAGATATTACTTCTAAACAGGTAGTTAATATTTTACGATCAAAGTTTAACATTTAATTTTATTATTATTATTACTGGCTAACAAAAAGTTAATTATACATATATATGTATACACATACAATTATAGAACACATTTACTACATTCTTAGCCTTAAGAATTTTTTAAATACTAAGTACAACTTATTTATGGAACGGTCAATACTGTGTAACCTAAATGTCAGCAATGTCCAAAATCCATAATCTACATGCCAGAATATGTCCAAAATTTGTAACCTACATATCGACTACTTAAATGATATAATAATTAATTTTCCAGAATAGTTGCTGTCTTTTAATGTTTGTCTATAATTTTGTAGACTTATATACTATACTGTGAAAAAAAAATGGCCTTAAATTTGAAAATTTTAAAAATTACTTAAAGTTAACATTTAATGATCCCATATTTTGATAATCTCCCATGACTGAAAATTCTTAGTTCTTTTTTCTTTTAGTGCTCGATTATTCTGTACCCGTGTGTAGTATCTGTCTCAATGACGTCGTTTCTAGTTACGGTGGTCATGTGACATCTGCGATTAAAACGTCACTACTCACTGACGTCACGTTGTGAGTAAAATCTGAATATATTCCAAGATAAAAAAAATATATATATATATACAAAAGATATTCTAAAATGTGTTATTCAATGTAAACAAAAGTCTCTGAACACTTTTACATTTTGCTTGCGTCACTGCAAGTCACGTACTTCACAACTGTGATAAAAAAAATTAAACACCGTATTATAAAGTCACATTGTGACCAAAATGGAAATTAAAAACCTTTGAAAATGACAAGAAATGTTTTAAATAACACATTCCGAATATCTTCTCTCTGTATATCAACATATATTCAGAAGCACTGAATGGAAATCTAAATACAAAAAGAAATTTAAAATTCCTTAAGCATATCTTTCTCACGGCAAAATTTGGAAGAATTAATAGAGGGCATCATATTTGAGATATTACCCCCTATTATGCTTCTTCATTTATTTAAATAATATACTTTTTTTTTATTGTTGAACCTTTTTCTGCTCCCCCCCCCAAAAAAAAAAAAAAAATAAAATAAATAAATAAATGAATAAATAAAATAAAAATAAAATAAATAACTGAAATGACATAAGTTTAACCTTCCGTAGAATATAAAAAATATTTCGATAGCATTCATTATGTAACATAAAATCTAAGTCATTTAATATTAATTTGAGAATTTTACCATTTGATTTCCGAATTACATTTTAGAATTTGTACATGAAGTTTCGCAGAAGTCTGGGTGTCACTCTTCTAAGTAGAGATTAATACCTAATTTCTGTTTGTCGTCTCACAAACCACTGCTTTTTCCCCATTTTCCCATTTTACTTGTAATTTTAGTTTAACTACAGATGTTAGTACAATTTAGTTTTGTTTGAGCTCTATTACTATCGTTAGACACTTTTGAAAAGGGGAAATTTAATTATAATAGTATTGTGCAAGAAGTTTAGTACAAAAACAGTATCATGTGAGTTAATCGAGCCTTTTACGCCTCTTTCGAAGGAGCGGTCTCATAGTAGTTATGTGACAATTTCTGCCACAACAATTAAGGTTTAAACAAGTTTATACTTCGTTAGAATTATACGATTGGCTTCAACTTTTGTATACGGGCTTATTGGGAAAGACAGTGTGTTGTTTGTTTGGAATGGCTACATGAGACCTACACAATACATAATATCCGTTGCAATATTTTCAGGAATATAAAAGCAGAAAAGTGTAAGTACAAGTATAAGTGTTTTTCGGTCTCTTAAAACAGCTTAAATTTTGTATACCGGCTTATTAGGGAAAGACAGTGTGGTGCCTATGTGATGCCTATATGAGACCTGCACAATGCAAAATATCCGTGGCAATATTTCCGAGAAAATAAAAGTAGAATGTGTGAGTAAAAAGTATAAGTGTTTTTCGTTCTCTGAAAACAGCTTAAATATTGTATACCGACTTATTGGGGAAAGGCAGTGTGGTAACAGTTTGGGACGCCTACTTGAGACCTACACAATGCATAATATCCTTTGCACTATTTTCGGGAAAATAAAAGTAGAAAAGTGTAAGTAAAAAGTGTAAGTGTTTTTCGTTCCCTGAAAACAGCTTAAATTTTTTATACCGTCCTATTGGGAAAGACAGTGTGGTGATTGTTCGGAATGGCTAAATGAGATCTGCAGAATCCATAATATACGATGCAATATTTCCGGGAAAAAAGAAGAAGTAGAAAAGTATAAGTAAAAAAATAAAATATTTCTATTCAAGTTTTTTTAATACAATAAAAAAAAAATGTTCCTAAATTTGATGTAAAAGAGTAATAAGTCAAATGCAATTCTAGCTTTTGAATTATAAATGTCAATTAATCATGCTTACTATTCTTTTACGAATCGTCCATCCCGATTAAGTCGGGTGTCCAACCCTAAGGTCCGGTTTAAATGGCCAAAATCTTTATTAAGTTTTTTGATAAAAATCATATTTTATCTGGTATTTATATCAAGATAATATTTTTATGAAGCTCTACATAAAATTTGGAGTAGGTATGTTAAATATGCTCTCCAAAAATCATTGCTATAAAAAAGAAAATATAGGAGCTTAAGGGGTCATGTAACCTTTGAAGCTTCCAAAAATCGATTTTTTTTTTAAATAGCTTATAATTAAATATGATTCTTTGGGAACATGTATAAGCAAATCCCATACAAAAAATCGCATTAGAAGAGAAGTTATGTCAAAAACACTTTGAGCATTTGCTATATGATCAACGGGTTTTTCAATCTTTAAAGCCAATTTTCTCAAAACAGCGATTTTGATGATTGCGCGCACGATTTCTGAAAAACGGTTGCCCAGAATTTCACGAAATTTTTGGTGGATGTATTAAACGTACAGAAGAACAAAATGACCTATTATTATGTTTCTTAAGTTAGAAGTTTAGAATTCACGACTACTCTTGTATTAAAAAAAAATCTTGATATTTTGAATTACTCTATTTTTTTTTTCTTTGGATCTACAAGTTTTATTTTTTTCATTGTAGGTCATTTTGAAAACACTTTATATCTGTACTCATTAAAAAAATTTTGGCTTGTTTCAGCTATTCAAATGGGAAAAAATCATGCGCGCAATGCATGCAATAATAATTCTTTCGTAAAAATTGTATTATCTATATATGTGTATACCTTTTCTAACAACTTTGATTGATAAAATAAATCGTTCCTAACATGTGCTTTCAATTTTATAATTAAAAGTTAATTAGTTAAAGAATGACTGCAATTCTTACAGAGGTCACTTTTTCATGTACATTATTGGTTCAAAGGTTACCTGACCCCTTAATGAGGGGCTTAATGTAATTTATCTATTTATTTATTTTGTGGATGATAAGAAGAAAGAACTAAAAATGAATAACTTGGGACTTGTAATGATATATAATATTTAATAATCTCAGATTTAACCTCACCAGTGCTGTGAATGAAAAAAAAATCACGCTAGACTCATGAATGTTCATGGTTAGAGTATGTACTATTGACTTTATAGATTTATTTGAGAAGTAGAGAGTATACGAAACGCTTTTTGAATAGAGGATGTATATATCCGTATAATCTCGACTACATCTCTAATCTTTGGCCCTGATATATCTCATAGATTAATTGGGCTGTTTTCTTTTCCCACTATTCACGAGGGCTCCAAAATGATTAGAAGACGAAAGACTAAATATTTTTTATTAAATTGGTTCCGAAAAAATTCTTAAATCTTTTAGAAAAAAATCAATTTCAAGCTCTGACAGCTAATTATAATAAAAACCTTTATAAACAGTCGGGCTGTATTTTTCGTTCTCAAAAAACAGCTAAGATTATGAATGCTGGAAACAAAAGTTTTTTACTCTAATTATCGTTTTAGAAATATTTCAAATTACGATATATTTGTTAGAGCTTAAAAAATAGTAACAAAAAAAGTCAATCTGAGTTTCAGAAGCATTTATATATTATAGAGTAAAATTTCAGAACAATGTCTGAAAAATGTCTTTCTGAAAAATGTCTATGTTTAAATATTATTTGGGGCCAGTTATAAATACAGTTAAAGCTATTCAATTTTCAGTGTGTTTGGGGGTGGGATGCACAAATACTTCTGAAAATAAAATCTTTAATCTATTAAAAACAACAACACCATTATTGTTCGAAGACTAAGTGGGGGATTTTTTATTTTTTTTTTTAACCATTTGGAAAAATGGTTATTGTTCTCGTCAGGATGGGAAATTAAAAGCATATCTGAAGGTTTTCATTGGTATATTCCGCATTTTATTCGTTTTATGATTGGTATATACAGTAATCTGTATTTCCCTTTAATTTCAACAACGATGGGTACCTTCTGTTGCCACTATGACAAAAAAGTAATAAAGACTACAAGAGAAAATAATAACTCAGAAACAAATTGAGATACAGCTTTCAAACAAATTGCATTTAAAAGTACATTTCTTTCTCTATCCGACGGTGTAAAAAAGTAATACTGTCGGATGTTTAGAAGTTTAAGAATGAAATTTCATTTAAAATTGGCCGTCTGATTTCTTGGAAATCTGACGATGGAAAAGCCTTTTTCCGAACAGCCAATGAAATGCTTGCATATTTACGTAAGTTTCAGGTGGATAATACTTAAGTTTCATGAAATCTGACGGGTCGCAGGCGATATTTTTGGCTTGCAATTTTTACGTGTAATAACACTATTAATGTTTAATTCATGGCGTACGTAATGTATGATCAACTCCGTGCGATTTTTTATGTCTTAAATTTTAGTCTTCAAAAAAATCGTTTTCCAAATGGTCGTTGTAATTTTATAAATTGCTATTTTTTTTTTTCTTTAAGACATTCATTTTACACTGTATTTGGAATTCAGATTATAAAGGTTCTGCTCATGAGTTGTTACTATCTATTTTAGGATTCCAAACCAACTCTAACAGAAAGGTGGTTGCCATAATTTCAGTTGATCCTCTTTTTTGTATGAATAGGTATATCGATGATGAGAAATTGATTTGTTTTTATATTTAAAGTAAATTGCCAAAATACATCACTGTTTTGTGATCTTAAACAAACCTACTAGAAAGAACAAACCTATCCAGATTATGAGATTCTTAGTGTGTATTTTTTTCAGATCATAAAAACGTTAGTGCACAATTTAAACATACCAAACTTTAAAGGTAAAGATAGCTATGTACACAAAAATTCCGTCCATTTGGAATATTACAGAAAAATCTATCTGTTTTGACTATAATACAAATCTGTGTTTTGAATATTATGCAGAAATATGTATAAGAACAGAACATTAGACATATGTGTATTTTATATATTACGCAAATATATGTGTATTTTACATATTACACAAAAAACTGCGTAATTTACATGCAAAGAAATCACATATTTTTGTGTTATACACACAAAAATATGTGTTTTCTTCGCATAATAGATAAAAATATGTGTAATCATAGAAGAATACACAGATAAATGTGTAAGAATATTGCACAGAAATTTGTTTATTCTTGTGCAAAATACATATTAAAGTGTGTATTTCAAGAGTGGTCAGAAAATAGTTACACACTTAATGTTATCATAAAATTACACATTATTTTTTTTTATTTATTTACTCATTGCGGTTCGATGTACCTGTTTTTATGTGTATATTTACACATTTATATTTTTAGAGCGTATGCATGCGTTCAGAAATTATTACTGTAAACATTTTGCAATTGTGTGTTAATTAAATTATTTTAATTGTTTTGCAAAATTAAGCCAGCAATTTCAAATATTTTATATGGGTTTGTATAGTGTAAAATATGAGTAAAATTCGATTACAAATTTCACCTAAAGTTCTAGAACTCTTTCATATATAGAATTGATAGTGTAAAATATACAGAAGCATTAATAGATGTGTTCTAAACGTGATATATATTTAATACGTGAACATATAGGACAGGGTTTGAACTATTTCTGATGCGAGACAAAAGTAAAATTCCCTCAATGCAGTTATCGAAAGAAAATAAATTAATAACTAGAAAACAGTAACTCTGCTACATCTACAGAAAAGTATGCATATAAAGTCGCTATCACAGAATAATACACAAATGCCGCAAAAAAGCGATGCTGTCATTCAAGAAACTCGACAAAATAAATATATAATGATTCATATTTTTGTAACATTAATATGGATTCATAAAATTAAATATAGTTTATAGTACCTGCATATATTATTATAAATTTATAGTTTTTTCAACATAGCACGTATTTTAATTACTTTTTTTTCATTTATTATGGCAAAATAGCAACCGAAAGATATATGAATCTGCTTTTTTTCATTTACTTTCTACAGAGATGGAGTACTTCAGATGTCAAAATTTAAAAAAGTGGCGTTAAAAACTACAAAAAAATTAATATATTCTAAAAATAAATTGAGATTTTCAACAAATCGCAATTAAAAGTACTTTTTCCGTATACGAAAGTATAAAAGTTGACAATGTGGGACGATTAGAAGTAAAAAAAAAAAAAAAAAAAAAAAAAAAAATTCCAATAGAGATTATCAGTATTGAAGAATACATACAATGACACATCTGCTTTATTGTACGGCTGGTTTCTATAACATAACGTTATTTTTTAGAGACGACCTTTTGGAAGAAAGAAATAGCATATCGGGGGCTAAAACGCTAAAATCTTTTAACTAATAATTTTAAATTTATTAAAACAAAAGTAAAATAAATTATTATTAGGATTTTAAATGAAACATATTTGTGATAAGAATTTTGTGTCTCGTTCTCGTTTTGTGTTTATAAAAGGATTTTAATAATCATAAATTTATTTTTTCAGAACGTTGTAATTGCTTATCTAAAATTTAAAAAGCTTAAAATCACAATTATATTTGTCTACAATTATGTTGCTTGATAAATATGAAATTATTTCACTTCAATTGAATACTTACATTAAATACAATCTCTGATTAATCTAATTTTTACTTTCCTCAGGTTTAAGTAAATATTATTCAAAATAAAATTTGCAAGACACAGCTTAAATAATTTTTGAAAAGTAGAATTATTATATTTTTAGAGAGGAAATTTCACATAAAATGCATATTTAAGTTATTAGAAGGCATCGTTATTTGGTTTTATTCAGTATAGAATGATTGTAGTCTTTTTTACCTTTATAATTTGGTATTTATAAAAAAAGAAAAGTAGTGTAGGATTTAATGAGATTTAGAAATATATAATAAAAATATATTTAAAATTTTAAGAATATTTAAAGTATTCCTTATAATTTTTACACAGAGTTTTATTTATTCATTGAGTGATGTATCTTAGGCAAATAAAGTTCGTTAGAATTTCAAAAAATAATTTAAAAAGAAAAAAAAAATGATAAAAATATGCTATTTGGATGAATGCAAACAAAGAAAAATCAAATAATTATACTAACAAAAATGTTTTAGTTTCAGAGATCACCAAAAGATGACGCAAATTCGAAAGATGAAGCAGATATGCGCAAATGAAGATTGTAAGAAAATACAATAAACTACAAAAAAAGTAAGACAGCGCCTGACAATTTTAGTATATCGTGAGTACAAATGGTTTTTTTACGATGTCTAATACTTTTGCTCTGCAAAACCTTCAAAGTACATAGGTTTCTGATTCATCATTCATCTATACAAGTAGAAAAATGTACGTCAAACTTGGCAAATGAGGTGCGTTCGTACTATAACTAGTTTTATAAATATTCAGTTATTTGTGCAATAGCTGTTGCACTGTTTTGGAAAAATGCTAGAAAACGAAATTTATTACGATTATATATATTAAATTCAGTGATAAGGAAATAAAAGGAATTCATCTTAAATAAGACGTAATCACCATGGCAACCTAGACTTATTACCTATCAGGCGTATCATTGAATTAATTAAGTGTGACAGGATTAAATAGAAATAAGATAACTTTTATTAATATCTCTGTTTTATTCTTCATCTAAAAAAGGTCTAATCAACATTACGTCTGGCAATGATAAATATTCACGTATATTCAGGCGTTTAATTGATAAATTTTATTTTCTCAGATCTTCTACTTGCATTGTTTAGATATAAGGGCCTTGTAACAGCGACTTTTGAAAATAAAACATTTCTAGATATCAAATAATACAATGGCTCCCTCTGATCCCACTTGTCGAAATAAAAAAAAAATAATCTCAAATTGTTCTTATTTAACCAATTTTTAATGTTTTAAAGAACTAACCCGATGCTCCATCTTCAAATCTTAATAATATAAAAGTGATGCACTGATTACATTAGCCTGCAAAATTTGGGGTAGGGGAGGTGGGGGATGAATGGGACATTTTCACAAAAATATATTTTTATATTTTTTTATTTA
Organism: Maratus speciosus; assembly: GCA_963932465.1. Taxonomy (NCBI): domain Eukaryota; kingdom Metazoa; phylum Arthropoda; class Arachnida; order Araneae; family Salticidae; genus Maratus; species Maratus speciosus. Next base: position 71,154,977 of record OZ010790.1, read on the forward strand.
AGTTACTATCAATATTATATATCACATTTCATACATTAGGTATTTTCCAACATATATGAACAATATTTATTCTAGATTATGATTTATTCATAAAAATATTATGAAATCAAGAAAAACGTTCCTCCCTGTCCCAATTATCCCCACAGCAGGGATGAATGGCACACTAATAGGGATGGATGGGGCACAAAGATTTTCCTCCCTGTATTCAATTTTACCAAATTAAAATTTATAATTATAACCTTATATGAAAATTATATTCGTAATATGTGATTTTACAGCACGAATGGATATGTTTTTTTTTTCAATAACCTCTTTTATTGCAGTTTTAACATTTAATGCGGACTTCGGCTATCAACCTGTTCTTTTTTTCCACTTATGAGGCATTTTAGATTTGAAATGAAAGTGCAAAATGTCTTTTAAATATAGCATAGCTAATAATTTTCAATCATAACTTATTAATTAATATTAATTAAATGTATAGTAGAAACATGCAGAACGGAAATTATTGTGTCCATCGGAAAGTCATTTCATGTTGGGAAAATCAATACGTACCGGAAAATTCTGCCCGATAATTATTAGACATTAGATATCGGAATCAATGTCTAATAATTAAATGATTGAATTTTCCGGTACAAATTGATTTTCCCAACACGACCCAACTTTCCGATTGACCCAATATGTTAGGGGTGGGGACTTATTTGTGCAACATTTCAAAATTCAATATAATTTCCCCCATTTGATCAATACACATATACTATTTTTATCAATTTTATCTATTTTGATTAAGTTTTAGTACCAATTTTTTGATAATCCATTAATAATTATTACAATACAATAAGTAACACTCAGAAATTTTAAACAATAACAACTCATATAATACTATTTAATACTATTAATTGACGTAAATTGTTGATTTATCATCCTATATAATACTATTTAAGTAATAAATAAAATTTTCAACATCTCTAGGGAAGAGTGAGAATGTCCGATTCATCCCCATTTGAAATGTCCCAATCATCCCCATGATGCATAATATCCCTTCTCAGCCATTTTACCTCAGAAATTATTTTGTCACAATGGTTACTATTCTTTCATTTTAATTATTGATATTGAACCTTAAAATAAATAACTACAACATAGCTTAATTTTTACTTTCTTCTATCTTTACAAGAAGAAAGTATTGGTTTCATGAAAATTTTCGAATTCCAGTTTTCGACGGATTTACACGTTTTATGAGTCAGAGATTCCAAAAAACATGTTTTTACAAAATGTCTGTCTGTGAGTCTGTCTGTCTGTCTGTCTGTCTGTCTGTCTGTCCGTCCGTCTGTCTGTCTGTCTGTATGTGACGCAAATTTTGTGGGCGCTCTATCTCAAGAACTAATGGACAAAATTTCACAAAACTTCATATTTAGTGAGACCTTGATATAAACTGGAACTGATTAGTTTTTGGTGAAAATCGCCCAACAGGTGGCGCTGCTATGCGGCATTTTTAACGATTTCTGCAATAGCTGTATCTCAAGAACTACTGCACGGATTTTCATAAAACTTCAGATTCTGTTAGTCCAGGATATAGTTTGGTCCTGATTACTTTTTTGTGAAAATCTCCCAACAGGTGGCGCTGGTATGCTGCATTGTTCATGATTATCGCAATAGCTCTAACTCAAGAAAAAATGCACGGATTTTCATCAAACTTCAGATTCAGTTAGTCCCTGATATAAATTAGTGCTGCTTAATTTTTGGTGCAAATCGCCCAACAGGTGGCGCTGCTGTGCTGCATTTTTCAGGATTTCCACAAGAGGTGTATCTCAAGAACTATTGCACGGATTTTCATCAAACTTCAGATTTAGTTAGTCCTTGACATGAATTGAAGTATAAATTAGTGTCGTTTAATTTTTAGTGTAAATCGCTCAACAGGTGGCGCTTCTGTGCTGCATTTTTCACGATTTCCACAAGAGCTGTATCTCAAGAACTATTGCAGGGATTTTCATCAAACTTCAGATTTAGTTAGTCCTTGACATGAATTGATGTATTAATTAGTGCTGTTTAATGTTTGGTGTAAATCGCTCAACAGGTGGCGCTTCTATGCTGTATTTTTTGCGATTTCCACAATAGCTTTATCTCAAGAACTAATGCTTGGATTTTCAACAAACTTCAGATTCAGGTATACCTTGATATCGTTTAGTGCTGTTTACTTTTGGTGTAAATCGCTCAACAGGTGGCGCTGCTATGCTACATTTTTTCAGAATTTCCGCTATAGCTCTATCTCAAGAACTAATGCGCGAATTTTCATCCAACTTCAAATTCAGATATACTTTGATATGAATTGGTGCTAAATCGTTATTTCTTGTACTATTTAAAAGATTTAATTGACGTGATTTATATAGAAGAAAGTTTGTGATGGCCACAACATACTAGTTTATATTGTATAAGATATTTCACATTTTCAAATGTAAAAAAAACTTACTTTTAAGCAGAGATTTCAGAAAATGCAACTTTGAAGGAAAATGAAAACAGCAATGTGGTCCTACTTTTAGTTCTGAAGCACACTGTGGTAGAGGTATATGGGGTTAGGAAGCAATTTAAAATAAATATTTATTGCCTGAAATATTGAGAATGTCCCATCCATCCCTTGTCCCATACATCCCCTAGCTCACCTATGTCAAGTTCTTAGGTTTTGATAATTGATTTTTATGTAATTTATTGCTCTGAATCCGAAAATGACCTAAATTTGTTTCCATCACGTTATAATTTTTTGCAAATCGTAAATTTCAACCATAAAAAAAAAATCATAGATAAAATTGGACACATCCCCCGCCCCATCGGTCCCCTAAGATGTTTAACTGCAAGGATCTCCCGTATAAGCCAAACAATTTTAATAAATTGTTGAACTAAATAAAATGAAATTGTGAAATATTCTGATGTGATGGTTAAATATGAAGATCATTTTCAGATTCAGTGCGAAAAAGTATGGGAAGCTCCTCTACTACAGCGGCTAGAAGATACAGTGTGGAAAACGGCTACAAAATAGTGCTAAAAAATTGAATCCCATAAATGTACAACGATGCTGAATAACAAGATGTCGATCGTAGCGCCATCGTAGTGATTTAAAAACGATAGTCATTCTAAAAGAGACTTTTTAACCTGTTTCACGTCATTCCTTAACTAAATTAGCTTATAACAGACCAAAATATCTTATATTTATAGTTTCCGATATTTAACATTCTATAATTTTTGAAAACACAGTGTTTATATTGAAAAGAGTTACGAGATGGCGCTCGTATCAGCATATTGCCGCTGAGCATCGTTGGAGATTTATGGGATACAAGTTTTTAGCACTTTTTAAAGCATTATAGGAATAGCCGTTTTCCACGCTGTATGTTCTAGGCGCTGTAGCTCTACCTTTGACCATATTGTTCCTTTGATCCCCTAGGCTGTAGCGCCATCTAGCAGCATTTTATGAATTTTGGTGCAATTAGTGCATAGTTCCTTCACTACAGGGCTTGTGCAACCTACCTTGGATTATTCAAGTCAAAGTGGATTCCTGTGAATTATACTTCTTTTCCATCATAAAAATGTACTTATTTTACAATGTTTTGCCTAGTAATATTTTTGGTGTTATGTTTTTATTGATAGAAATAATTTCGCATAGTAGCTATAGACTTTAATAAATATGGTAATGCTTGAGCAGATGATTATCATAACCCTAAATCTGTAGCATGCTTTATAATTTGCACTGCCATGGTGTTGTACATCTGACCATCATCAGCTATTTTTCCTTTTACCAGGTCAAAGGTAAAACACTCTTAAAACCTTTCCTCAACATTTTAACTTTTATGATTGACTTACTACAACCGTCTTGAAATTAGCAAAATATATTTTTTACTTCAGTTGTTTATAACGAATACAAAACTTATGGGTATCACTAAAATATTAAAACATAATCTATTTGAAAAGTGTTTGAAAATGTAATCATTTTTTTTAAATGTTTTATCCTTGATGAGTACTTTGTTATATAACCTAATATCAGAATAATTATTTATGCTTTTAGTTTAGTTTAGTTAGACCAAACGCCAAGCAGAATGTCAGGAAGCAAGACAGGTATCAAAAGGAAGTATGTTAATAAAAATAACATTGAAATGGCAATAACATTTAACAAGTAGCAAAAAATGACAATTGGAGAGGCCTCAAGGCACTTTGGTTTAAAAAAATCAACTTTCATTTATCATTTAAATGCAATGAAAAAAATCAGGTAATACAAATTTATCTTACAACCCCCCAAAAACCTAAAAAGATCTTTAGTGGTGATGAAGAACTTTTATTGGTTGATTATTTTACACAAGCAGCGAATATGCATTACAGGTTAACAAAGAAACAATTAATGACTTTAGCATATGGTTTAACCAAAGCTAATTATAAGAAAATTGACCCCTCCTGGGAAGCAAACAAATGTGCTGGTAAACAGTGGATACGGGATTTCCGCAAAAGATTTCATTAAAAATTGTTCCTTCGAAAGCATAAAGCTACTAGCTTGGCCATTGAAACTGCATTTAATAGAGAGACTGCGGCAAAAATATTTAATAACTACAAGAATATTTTACAACATCACACGCTTGAACCTAGTGACAGTTGGGATTGCAATGTTAGTGGGATAAGCATAGTTCATATGCCTCTTAAAATCATAGCTACCAAAGGAAAAAAAAAACAAGTTGGAAGGATAGCGTCTCCCGAAAGGGGAACAACTATCACTATGATTTTAACTCTTAGTGCATCCGGAAACAGCATTCCCCCTTTGTTTGTTTTTCCCCCGGTTCAACTTTATACCATTTATGCTTCATAGATGGTCACTTGGATCAATCGGAACTTCAAATCCTTCATTCGGGTCAAATGAGACCATATTCTAACAGTTCTTTCAACATTTTCGGAAAATGATAGGACTAGTACTAAAAGTCCTGTATTGTTACTATTTAATAACCACGAATCTCATATTACCATAGCAGTGATTGATTTAGCTAAGGCTAGTGGTATGACTCTAATGACGTTTTATCCACACACCAGCTACAAAATGCAACCCCTTGATAGAGGCGTTTATGGTCCTTTTAAAACCTTATATAATCAAGCTGTAAATAATTGGATGGCTTCTCCAGGAAATGTTGGGAAGCCCCTTACAATCTACAACATTGCTGAACTTACGGGCATAGCGTATTCTAAAGCCGTAGTTCCAAACAATATTGTGAAAGTTTTAAGGCACAGGTTTTGTGCCTTTCAATAAGAATGTTTTCTCTGATGACGAATTTCTTGTAACTACTGTACAGACCGATGTTGCAAGAAACTGATTTTGATGAACCGCCAACGAGTGGCGCAGCTAAAATTGACCATTATCATTCCTCAGCGTAGCAGTTCAAATCTATCGCCACTTATAATTTCACCTGAAGCAGTTATGCCTCATCCAAAAGTGCAGGCAAGGAAAACGTCAAATAGGGCTTGGTCTAAAGGGAAATCTCTTATCCTGACTGATACTGATGAAAAGCTAACTATTGAAGTTAAAAAAACAAGAGCAATACCCTAAGTGCAAGATACCACATACAAAAAAACCTTAAAAAGGTAAATAAAAATAAATTTCTCCCTAAGGACAGGTAAGAATCTCCTAGCGACACCGAAATTTCTTCAAGAGAAAATGACATTTATCTGCCAGATGAATTTCGTGAGTTATCTGACCAGCATGAAATAATAAAATCTTAAAACGCTATCATTAGCATAATTCTTAATATGTTTATCACATGCCTTATGCTTATATCATTGTGCTGACCCATTTAGCTTATAATTATTTACAAAGATACTGAAAAAAAAATGATTTATTTCTTCATTGCTGTGTTGTCTAATTGCCTGGTCAGAGTTAAAACAACACATGGTCAAAAGTACAACACATAGTTGTACTTTGACCACAGAATTATTATTATTTTTAAATGAAATGAAACATATTAAAAGTAAAACTAGAAATTTGAAAAAATTACGTATGATAAACCATATGATAGTAATTATAATAAAATAAAGAAATTAAATTTAACTTTAATAGCCAAGCTAAAAAAAAAATTAATTTTGCAAAGTGGTCGAAGGAACAACAGCTTCCTCTACATAAAAATCAATTATCAAAATTTTAAAAACATAAACGTCACAAGAATGTTATAGTATCAGATTTTCGCTATTTATTTACTTATTTACTTTTAACTTTGAAATTTGCGATTTGCGAAAATTCCTGACGTAAGGGTTAAAAATGAAGTTTATTTTTCGATTCAGCACTAAAAATACATAAAAATGAACTATCAAAAGTTAATAAACACAAATATCTGCTCTATTACTTTAGTATCAGAATTTCGCGATTTCTAGACTTTTTAACTTTGAAATTTACGATTTGTGAAAAATTCGTTTTCGGATTCAACCCTCAAAAATACATAAAAAAAAATTATTAAAAGTTAAAAAAACAATTATCGCAGGCTTGTGTTATTAACACATTGTGTAAAATACATCATTCTTTTAAATATTAAATTCAAAAACAGCAATAAGCAGGAATGTCTGTTGGTGTTTTCCAGTTACTTGTCATCGATTTTTATAATTGATTAGTTCACTATTACACTTAAATATATAAAGTATATCACAAGTTAAAAATCTAACAAAACCTCGCTACACTTACTAGAATACTCACACTTCATTTCTCTAATTGAGACAGTAATTTCTTCCAAAAAATGATCTTTTGAAAAATATACAAAGCATTATTTTAAACTAGAAAGAATACAAACAGAAAAAATGAGAGCTATTTAATTTTCAAAAGTAAAGTATATTTAAGTCGACGTCGAAGTTGATGGCTGGTTTTACAATTTAACAACAATTTTAAATCATGCTAAAAATCAAGAGCAAGGGGTTTTAATGCATCTAAAACCATACATGGTAACCTCAATTTTTATTTTAAATCTATAAAACGTACCTCGAACCAGAAACGTGTTTAATAAATTACATTACAAGATTTCAAACAACTAGCAGAAATAAGTAAAACATGATTAATCAAATATATATCTTGGCTATAAATATGGCATTTTTTAGCTGAAAGAAATTATGGCTTGGCAATCATGTAAAACGTATACGATAACAATACAATATTACAGTAGCTTAATAATCATGCATATAACGTTGGCTAATATAGTATCAAATTTCAAAACTAAGGTTTTTATTCCTTTCTGCAGAAAAATGTGTTTTCCAATTTTATATACTTTTTTTCCCGTGAATTTCGCTTACGTAACATTTTTTCTCCACTTTCACTTTGGCACAGTGCAATTCATCGATTTGTCGCATATTATATAACAATAAAAAGTATCGAAAAATTGGTTGGTTAGTTATTTTAGGTCCTGCTTCAGATGTTAGCTATCACACTGGAAATAAGGATAATTTTATCAAGAACGTTCCCAAGTTCAACAGAAGATTAAAGAAAAAAATTAAAAATAAAATCTCTCATGTGGTAAAGATGCATAGATAATATAATTTTCAGACTAAATATATTTTGGACATAATTTTCGTCTAAATATATACCATTTGCATCACCTAACAAAAAATGCAATATAAAAAGTTACACCAAAGAAATTTTTGCTCAAAAAGTCATTATTAGAAACATGGATATATTTTTAATTAAAGATATATTCTTAAAATTAATTTGTAACATAAATATTACATATTAATATAGCAATTGAAATGAACATGTTTCCTTGAATTTTATGTAAGCATAACTTTTCAATAAACTATTCCAAAATTATGTCTTATGTTTCACGGACGATGTTTTAGTGGGCCGGGCAGACCTTTAAAAATGTACAATTAGATTCATCTGCAGCAATAATATACTAAAATCAATGTGTTAGAACTTTGAAACAAAATATCTTTAAAATATATAAATATTTAATTTTGGAAAAAAACAGTTTTTTATTAAACGTTGTTTTAGAGAGGAACTCCAGAGTTAAGGTAAAAAGGTCCCTTGCCAACATAGCCTCTGTAAAAAAAAACAGTCAAAAGCCGGTTGCCTGTCCCGATTAAAATGCCATAAATAACATTGAATTCTAATTGAAATTGAAATTTTCTAATACATTCATTAATATATTAAATTGCCTACGTAGTAAAAATAGGTTTTCATAATTAAACTTATATTAATATTACATATTGGATATTACTATATTATATTATTATTCTCGTGATCATGCTTTGTGCAAACCTTCATTATTTTGTTTTTTTTTTGTTTTTTTTTTTAAGATATGTTATAAAATCCACTATATTCCTGCACATTAGGTGAGTCATGAAAAAGATTGAAACATTAGGCGTAGATCACCTAGATATAAAATTTGGGAAAATATATTTATATTATAAAAATTTAAATGCTAGTCTTATTTAAATATTTAAAAATAACTTTAATTAATAAATAAATTAAAGAGGCAGTTTTCATTAAAAAAATTGTAATGTGATGTTTTACGAAACACGTGTATTCTTTTACAATTTTAGTTCTTCATTTATTTTTATTATATCCAAGGGAAATTTTAAATTCTTAAAAAAAATAATAATAACAAACGTCTTGGATAGTGTTTTATTCTTTAGAAATGTTTACTTATATCTGTAGAAAAAAATGTAATTATTTTCTAAAAAACTTGAAGTAAACATAAGAGAATAAATATAAAATTATTAATATATTTTTAATCATTTACTCAAAATAATAAAAATTTTCTACTATATAAAATCCAACTGTTTACTTTTTTCTTCTTCTTTAATATCATTAACTTAATTTTAACCTTAACGTTAGAGCCTCATTCTCTTATAACCAAAGAAAGAAAATAGCTGCTTATGTATGTATTATTAAAATTATATTTTATGTATATTTCTCTAAATGCACGCTAATTTGATTGGCTTTAAAAACGTTATAAAGGTTATCACGCAATGACCTTATTAATTTGATGCATATATATAAACTGAACAGGCATTTGGATACGGGGGAGTATTAAGTATATCATTATGAAAAACAGTTACAGTTATTTTCTGTAGCATTACATTTTTTTTTTTTTTTTTTTTTTTTATCCAATATGTAATAAATTTCAATGTATTGCAACTAATCAGCCAGTTTATCAACTCAGGTATAAAAAGTGAACATTTACCAATAACAAAAAAGAATAAAATTTTGCTTTCTAATGGTTATTTCACACAACGATACTAAATGTTTCCTCGCTTTCCATGGTACATTGAATTAAACAGATACACAGCACTGAATTCAAGTTGGGATATTTAAACTGCTGTCATACGCGCAAGCATAGTTTTATAAATATTTATGCATTTGTACAATCAATCGGTATCTGATGAAATTAGATCAATGAATGTTTAGTTTAAAATGCATTACAAAACATCATGCTATTGCATAATAACTTGATTTTAATATCATAGTGAAAAGTGAAACTGCGGAAAATTGCCGAAATATATATTTTTTTAGTTTACTAGAGGGCTCGGCCCCCTACGAGCTACGCTCGCCAACCCCCATCCAGACACAGCAGACTCTAAATGCACGCTAATTTGATCGGCTTTAAAAAGATTTCGGAAGTTTAATTTAAAAAACAGTGGTGATCTCCCTATAAACGGATTTCTATTCATTTCTCTTTGATTGGGGAATTTTAACGCCAAATCCGCTGCGGTACTACTTGATTATCCCGTCGGCCAATTTCGCCAAATTATATAAATCGCCAAACCACTCGCCAAATTATACAAATTGACATAATTTTTATTTTAAATAACGAAAGAACAAATAAATTAGTACAACATTAATAAAAATACAAATAAAACATTGAAATAAAAATAACTTGATGACGTAGACACGTGTAACAACATTGCAAAATAAGCTAATATAAAAGGAATTAAGTAAACAGAGTCTTTGTCTCCTGTGTATTTTTTAACAAAGCGAAAAGAAAGTTCTTTTAAATGAGACATTTTAAATTAATCGTTTCTAATCTGACATAATTTTGACCAAGCTATTCTTTCTCTTTTAAATATTCACGTGAAAATACTTTTGTTGGAAATGAAATATTATTTGCGCTTTCCTAACAAAAATAGTTGAAAAGATCCTCTCAAAATATCAAATAAATGTCTAGCGCAATTTCTAAATTTAAACTGTTTTGCTATTGTGTTCATTTTATGTAATAACTGTAATGTGACGTAAATATGACGTAATTTCACCTATTTAAGACTTTTAACGCATGTTAATGAATTTATTATTTTACAATATCCTTTCTCTTTTAAAATTCACGTGTATACTTTTTATGACGTAATTTTCAACAAGTTCTGCTTTTTATACGCAATTATTTAATTTTAATTTGAAAGTATCTTTTCTATTTATAATAGTCACGTGTAAATAAATTTTTAATTTGAAGCAAACATTATTGTTTCCGTTGTTTATACAGTTGGCAACAGGTTAAATTAGTACAATTTTCTAAAATAAGTAAAAAATATCTCTCGAAATGCTGAAAATTTGAATTTAAAATAGAAATAAAACCTCGAAAAATGAGTCAAAAAAAAAAAAAAAATGAATTCTGCACACCGGGAAATTATAAGGTATAAAATGATCTAAAAATTATTAAATTCCGATGCATAGTTTTTGCTCCTATAAAACATTTTTAGTGGAACGATTTTGTCCAACTTTAGCATTAAATATCTCTTAAAATAATTCTTCGATTTGAAAACTATCTGCATCACCGTATTTATCAAACATTTCTGTATAATACTACTGATTTTCATATTTTGGTATGCATTATGTTTCGTAATATTAACGAAGAAAGAACTCCGGTCACAAAAAATTCAAAACCGGCGGCGGCGCCGGTGACAGCGGTAGTTACTTTTTTTTAGAATAGAGAGACTAGGAGGCTCGGCCCCCTACGAGCTACGCTCGCCAACCCCCATCCAGACACAGCAGACTCTAAATTCACGCTAATTTGATCGGCTTTAAAAAGATTTCGGAAGATTGAATTATAATTTAAAAAACAGTGGTGATCTCCCTATAAACGGATTTCTATTCATTTTGTCTTTGATTGGGGAATTTTAACGCCAAATCCGCTGCGGTACTACTTGATTATCCCGTCGACCAATTTCGCCAAATTATATAAATCGCCAAACAACTCGCCAAATTATACAAATTGACATAATTTTTATTTTAAATAACGAAAGAACAAATAAATTAGTACAACATTAATAAAAATACAAATAAAACGTTGAAATAAAAATAACTTGATGACGTAGACACGTGTAACAACATTTCAAAATAAGCGAATATAAAAGGAATTAAGTAAACAGAGTCTTTGTCTCCTGGTATTTTTTAACAAAGCGAAAAGAAAGTTCTTTTAAATGAGACATTTTAAATTAATCGTTTTTAATCTGACATAATTTTGACCAAGCTATTCTTTCTCTTTTAAATATTCACGTGAAAATACTTTTGTTAGAAATGAAATATTATTTGCGCTTTCCTAACAAAAATAGTTGAAAAGATCCTCTCAAAATATCAAATAAATGTCTAGCGCAATTTCTAAATTTAAACTGTTTTGCTATTGTGTTCATTTTATGTAATAACTGTAATGTGACGTAAATATGACGTAATTTCACCTATTTAAGACTTTTAACGCATGTTAATGAATTTATTATTTTACAATATCCTTTCTCTTTTAAAATTCACGTGTATACTTTTTATGACGTAATTTTCAAGAAGTTCCTGCTTTTTATACGCAATTATTTAATTTTAATTTGAAAGTATCTTTTCTATTTATAATAGTCACGTGTAAATAAATTTTTAATTTGAAGCAAACATTATTGTTTCCGTTGTTTATACAGTTGGCAACAGGTTAAATTAGTACAATTTTCTAAAATAAGTAAAAAATATCTCTCGAAATGCTGAAAATTTGAATTTAAAATAGAAATAAAACCTCGAAAAATGAGTCAAATAAAAAAAAAAATAAATGAATTCTGCACACCGGGAAATTATAACGTATAAAATGATCTAAAAATTATTAAATTCCGATGCATAGTTTTTGCTCCTATAAAACATTTTTAGTGGAACGATTTTGTCCAACTTTAGCATTAAATGACTCTTAAAATAATTCTTCGATTTGAAAACTGTCTGCATCAGCGTATTTATCAAACATTTCTGTATAATACTACTGATTTTCATATTTTGGTATGCATTATGTTTCTTAATATTAACGAAGAAAGAACTCCGGTCACAAAAAATTCAAAACCGGCGGCGGCGCCGGTGACAGCGGTAGTTACTTTTTTTTAGAATAGAGAGACTAGGAGGCTCGGCCCCCTACGAGTTACGCTCGCCAACCCCCATCCAGACACAGCAGACTCTAAATTCACGCTAATTTGATCGGCTTTAAAAAGATTTCGGAAGATTGAATTATAATTTAAAAAACAGTGGTGATCTCCCTATAAACGGATTTCTATTCATTTCTCTTTGATTGGGGAATTTTAGCGCCAAATCCGCTGCGGTACTACTTGATTATCCCGTCGACCAATTTCGCCAGATTATATAAATCGCCAAACAACTCGCCAAATTATACAAATTGACATAATTTTTATTTTAAATAACGAAAGAACAAATAAATTAGTACAACATTAATAAAAATAGAAATAAAACGTTGAAATAAAAATAACTTGATGACGTAGACACGTGTAACAACATTTCAAAATAAGCTAATATAAAAGGAATTAAGTAAACAGAGTCTTTGTCTCCTGGTATTTTTTAACAAAGCGAAAAGAAAGTTCTTTTAAATGAGACATTTTAAATTAATCGTTTTTAATCTGACATAATTTTGACCAAGCTATTCTTTCTCTTTTAAATATTCACGTGAAAATACTTTTGTTAGAAATGAAATATTATTTGCGCTTTCCTAACAAAAATAGTTGAAAAGATCCTCTCAAAATATCAAATAAATGTCTAGCGCAATTTCTAAATTTAAACTGTTTTGCCATTGTGTTCATTTTATGTAATAACTGTAATGTGACGTAAATATGACGTAATTTCACCTATTTAAGACTTTTAACGCATGTTAATGAATTTATTATTTTACAATATCCTTTCTCTTTTAAAATTCACGTGTATACTTTTTATGACGTAATTTTCAAGAAGTTCCTGCTTTTTATACGCAATTATTTAATTTTAATTTGAAAGTATCTTTTTTATTTATAATAGTCACGTGTAAATAATTTTTTAATTTGAAGCAAACATTATTGTTTCCGTTGTTTATACAGTTGGAAACAGGTTAAATTAGTACAATTTTCTAAAATAAGTAAAAAATATCTCTCGAAGTGCTGAAAATTTGAATTTAAAATAGAAATAAAACCTCGAAAAATGAGTCAAATTAAAAAAATAAATAAATTCTGCACACCGGGAAATTATAACGTATAAAATGATCTAAAAATTATTAAATTCCGATGCATAGTTTTTGCTCCTATAAAACTTTTTTAGTGGAACGATTTTGTCCAACTTTAGCATTAAATGTCTCTTAAAATAATTCTTCGATTAGAATACTGTCTGCATCAGCGTATTTCTCAAACATTTCTGTATAATACTACCGATTTTCAAATTTTGGTATGCATTATTTTTTTGAATATTAACGAAGAAAGACCTCCGGTCACAAAAAATTCAAAACCGGCGGCGGCGGCGGCGACAGCGGTAGTTACTTTTTTTTAGAATAGAGAGATTAGAAATATATTTATTTTTTCTAATGAATTTTGAATAATGTATGTTATTTAAAAAGGATTACAAACCACTATAGCCATTTAGAACAGAAACAAAAAATCAATGTGATATTTCTCGACTATTTATAAGCTTATCTGAATACAAATAAACAAAACGTCAAATCTGTTATTAGGTAGTCACACATTAATTACAGTAAATCACACTACGAGAAAACTCAGGATCCAAAATAGTCACCACCCCTAATAAAATGGTTCATTCATTTGTATGTGTCAATTTCAACGGATATTTCTGTATTTCATGTTATTTCAACATCAGATTTATTTACTAGGGGAGCTAGGGGATGAATGGGACAAGGGATGAATGGGACATTCTCAATATTTCATGCAATGAAGGTTTTCTTAGTTGATTTCTATTCTCATATATGGCCCTACCATCGTATGCTTTAGAACCAAAAGCAAAACCACATGGCTCTTTTCATCTTTTTGCAAAGTTGTATTTTTTTTAATATCTGCTTAAAAGTAACTTTTTTTAAATTTTGAAGTTATTTATTTGTTTTCCACATACATCTGACTTGTGTGCTTGACATCTAGGTCCGCTTATAAGTCATCGTCAATATACAGGGACGAGATAGTACAATGAAATTTACAACACAGAGAAATTACATCCGGGAGCTCCACAAAGAGTGTGCAAAGGAGCCAGCGAGAGTCGAACTCGCAGACCTCTGCCGCTCTCAATGCTAAATTTTGAAGTTGTCAAATATTTTATACAATGTAAACAAATAAGATATGTTGTAGTTATTTATTTGAAGATTCAATATTGGTAATTAAAATGAGTGCATATTCACCAATGTGACAAAATAATTTCTGAGGCAAAATAGCGGATAATTGAATATGTGTACCATAGGGATGGTTGGGACAGTTTGAATGGGGATGAATGGGGCAGTCTTTTTCATCCCTAGATATGTCGAAACATTTATTTATTAACTAAAAAATATTATATCGGTTTATAAATTAATGATTTATGTTAATTATTAGTATTAAACTGTACAGTATTATGTAGGTTGTTTATTATTAAAAAATATATTGAATCTTAATTATTGTATTGTAATAAAGGTTAAATAGTTTATAAAAAAAATGCTATTGAAACATTATCAAAATAGATAAAATTTTTAAAAGTAGTATATGTTTATTGATCAGATGGGGTAATTTATATTTAATTTGAAACTTGTGCTTAAATAAATTCCCACTCGCACCTCCTCTAACATAATTTCATTTGCAGGGGTCGTACGCTTAAGGGATTTTTTCAGGACATATATCAGTATTTGTTTATAGAAAATAAATCTAGGTTAAACGCGCGAAATTTCACTTTATTTAAAAAGAGATTTTTCCATAAGAAAGTACTGGTACCGAAGAATTTCCCGGTCGTGAAATTTCAGGACAAGTACGACCCCTGCATTTGTGCATGATATCAAAGATACATTGAATTAATATTTATTAATAAGTTGTGAATGAAAAATATTGGCTATACCGTATAGCAAAGACATTTTTCACTTTCATATCATATCTAAAATGTCTCGTAAGTGGGAAAGGGGAACAGATAGTCAGTCGAAGTTCACATTACAAGTTAAAACTGCAGTAAAAGAAGTGATTAGCAACGCTGAGATATAACAGAACATATTATAAGATCA
Organism: Maratus speciosus; assembly: GCA_963932465.1. NCBI lineage: Eukaryota > Metazoa > Arthropoda > Arachnida > Araneae > Salticidae > Maratus > Maratus speciosus. Next base: position 71,170,417 of record OZ010790.1, read on the forward strand.
TATATTACAAATATAAATACATATAAGTTTATAATTATAAATTTTAACTAGGTAACATTGAATACAGGGAGAAAAATGTTGGTGTCCCATCCATCCCTATTAGTGTCCCATTCATTCCTGCTATAGGGATGTTTGGACAGAGAGTAATCCTTTTTTTTTTTTTTTTTTAATTTTTACAATATTTTACTGTGTAATAATAATCTTGACTAAATATGGTGCATAGATGTAGTCAAATACCTAATGTATGAAATGTGATATATAATATTGGTAATAACTTTAAAAAAGTATTAAAAATAAACATTTTTGTAAAAATGTCCCATTCATCCCCACCTCCCCTATATCCTACACGGCTGCTACTAGCGACTATTTGTTTATTCTATTTGCACCACTACATTTAAAATATAAATTTTGTAGTATATTTCTCTTGCACATGTTGTCAAAGTATTTGTGAAAGATTTTTATTTTGTGAAAGTGGTGCGAGACAGAATTAAAAAATAGTCGCCAATGGCAGCGTTGTATCCGTAGCAAAATATTAAACACGGATATCAAAGTACGCACCCAAAAGATTTTTTTTAAATTTAATACTTAAAATATTTTTCTTGTTAATTGTAGCTGATTCGCTACCGCGTGTACAAATATGTGAGAGTGATAAGTTACTCAAAAACGAGCAGCAATATACTTTCCAAACGCAATGAATAAGTTCGAAGCATTAAACCATAGATGCCTAACATCACTTTATTATTCCGGACTCTGATCCAAGGCGATCAAGGTTTCAACCGAAAATTTCATTTATCAAAAATTTTACAATGAAAACTAAAATCAACTTTACAGAAAGACGACACATTTCTTTATATATTTTTCCGGTTTAATGCATGCTTGTGTTGGATCAGACTCCGGAATAATTAAGAGATGTTAGCATGTATGATTAAATATATCACCACTCAGATTTAAATTTTTGATGCCTTTTACTTAAAGAAAATTGCTTTAAAATATTTTATTAAAATTTCCCGTGGTCGTGCTACTTTCCTGTGAATCTTTCATAGAATATCTACACGGAGGAAATTCATTATACACGTTAATAGGCTGAGGCAGAATGAATGTGGCAAAAGGAATGTATTTCTAATGTATTTTTTCCCAGTTATTTTCTATCACCCTGTATTATAGGTCATTGTATCCTCTCTATCGCGTTTCGTTTCCATTTCCAAACATGTTGTAGTATTTATTAAACTTACTTAATAACTCTTACTTGTCATTGAAGAACTTATCCGCCCCAAAAGTTGCTACATGAAGTGGCAAGCAACTGTGCAGCTAAATGAAAACCAATAAGATGTTTAAAATTTATATACGCAATATTTAAAAAAAAAAAAATTAGAAATTTATATCAGAGCAAAAAATGACAGAAATACCGAATTATTGCGATTTCATAGTAACTTTGATCATCATCTGAGGAAATGTTATCCTATATATTGTAGGTCAAAGTGCCCTAAAATCGCCCCCCCCCCTTTGCATCTTCGAAGGGGGCGCTACTTATCACGCAAAGCACAGGGAACGGAAGGTAAAAGGTGTCAGTAGTGAAAGTTTCAAAACGCATACATATGTTAAAGACACCGGATTTGCTATTTTTAGAAGACCCGAGTTCTTATTACGTTGTTTGTTGAACGTTATTTACTGTACTGTAAGTATTTATTTCTTATTCATTACATGTATCTTACGTAGGTAAGTTGCTGACAGCAGAATATAGTGAGTTCTAGGACCCTCAGTTCATCTTACGCGAACTGAGGATCCGCCATATTGGGAAGTAGCGCGGTCACAATTTACTCCCCCTTGCAGTATTTCTTTTCGTCCCGGGGACGAAATTAGGAATGCTTTTTAATGACAATTTTTTCAATTTTTCCTCATGTTTGGACGCATAATGTTTCGTTATGTTATTTTTGTACTGATTATTAGTACATTTCTTTGTGCCTATATTTAATGTAAATAAAATTATTTACTCATTTAGAAATAAATTTTGATTTAGTTATAATTTTTGTTTCGGCGTATTGGATATTTTGAGGGGGACGAAATTGGGATCATTTTTTTTTCTTTTGACATACATACATATTTTTGAAAAAACAATTTTTCGCATTGCTATTTTTTTTTGTACTATATTTGCCTTTGTTTCTATGTGCGTGGGTAGTTAGTCTATGTAAAATCCAAATTTTGTAGGTTTTCACTGAGAATTACAGCCTTTTGGGCCTAAAAGTGACTGGGGTGACTAAAATAGGGCACTTTACCTTATATTCTTGTACGTAGATATAATTTTTCTAAATATTAAAATTGTTTGCTAAATGGCTCATTTTGTTTCTGAAGACATTTTTTTTTTATAAGGCTAATGTCAGACGAACGTCTATTTGCACGCTTTTTGTTTAAACATGAAAAAGAAACCTCTGCTAGGGAAGGTGTTTCTTTTCCATGTTGAAACAAAAAGCGTGCAAATGCACGTTCGTCTGACATTAGCGTAAGTATGTTAACAATTTAACGAAATAAAAAATATATATGTATACTTATAATTATCAGCTGTAGCAGCGCTATTTTTAATAAAATAATATTTTTACAGTGATGTGAATTTATTCTACAAACATAACTGTAAATATTTTATATGCATGTTTAAAAATGTTTGTGCTGCAGCAAAGTGTTCTCAATCATCATGAATTAAGAATTTCACAAGAAAAATCAAATTACATAGTTCCGTAGCTGACTATTTTATATGATTTTTTCTTTAGTTGTTTTTTTAGCAATCAACGAAGTAAATTTTGTACTAGCGTTTTAATACTATACTATAATTTTTAAGAAAACTAACACGCAATTTGCGATATCTGAAACCAAAGACGTTGCGCTCATTTAATAGATTTATCTACCGTTCTGCTTCGGATCTGTCGTCTCGGCATGGTTTTCGATATATTTGACATTACATTTGTTTATCAATATTGTACGATGTAACTCGGGGGTTGCAATATGTTTGATTTCCTTGAGTCATACTGTTGTTACCCGGGGAAAGGATGTTTGACTGCGCATTGAACCCACACTGCCACAAGGTCTTTGCCCATACTTTGCAATATCAATAAAGTTATTCTATGATAGTTGTATAAAGTTATCTGTCAATGATAGGATATAATTAAATGTATATATATATATATATATATTAAATGTACAAAAATATTCTGAAACAATATTGTATTATTGAATGAAAATAAATAAAAAATGCAGTGCAAAATATATCATTTTATATCATTAACAGTTGAGTGTGCAGGACAAGCATTAACAGGAATATGTAAAAAAAAATTAAGAACTGCGAAGTAATCAAAATATAAATCTATATAATCTTTTTATATAAATCTAACAGACGAATTAAATTAAGCAACTGATTGATATTTGAAATTAATCATTAACAAACAAGAAATTATACTTACTTTTACCGCGGGCATAGAATTACTGATGAAAAAGAGGGAAACATATGTCTGAGCATTCTGTATTGCAATACTATTTTGAACCAATTAAACTAAACTAATTTTATGTCCAATAAGTATATTTTGAAATTCTGCATGTTCATGTTTTCCTTTTTTTAGCACTTTCCAACATAACTGAAAATGTTTATGAATTGGGTTCGTCTATTCATCTGTCCAGCCGTCTTTGTATATGAACGTCTGTCTGCACTTGCTCTAACTCGCTTAAATATACTTGCATTTCCATGTAATTGATATAAGTTATTGGTGTCCACTGTGGTATATTCGGAATTGAAAGTAAAGTGTGTACCATTTACATTTCATTTACATGGGCAATCAAACTTATTCCGTTAAACTACGGTCTATGTGGAAAATTAATTGCGATGCATTTTAATAGTGTTACAACATTTTAAACATAATAGAATTTATGTGCATTATTTAGGAGCACTTGAAGATGTTTATTATAGAATACTAGAAAGGTAGCCCGTCAAAAATGACGGAAATTTAGATATAAAGATCACACAACTTGCTTAATAAGAGTGTGATATAATAATAAGCTTAATAATATTATATCACACTCTTATTAAGCTTGCTTAATAATAAGTGTGATATAAAGATCACACAACTATTCTTGCACAACTCATGTGCAAGAATATGAGTTTTCTCGCTTGTTCCGCAGTGGTAGATGAAAAAAACACATTAAAAGAACGAAACACTTTTATGAAAAAATGTGTACAGTAGAAGACCACTAATCTGCACAGTTTGGTTCCAAATGTTATGCAGATTTGAGGCTTTTTGCGGTCATGTCTATTCAATCTTTGTTTACATTTTTTTAAATTCATATATTGGACAATTTAGATTGTTAAGCCTTAAAAATAAATAAATTTTACACTTGAAGTAAGGTAAAAACTATTAAATTATCGTATACGATTTCATGAAATGGTATTATATGTGTGTGCTTCACGATCTTGGTTACGACGTTGGCGAAATTGGCTGCAACTTGTCATAATCCTAATAGTGTGGGCCGCTTTAACAAAAAAGTAACCAGTTTTTAGCAAAATTTCTGATATAAAGTAGTTTTCAAAAACTTGTGTAAAATTGCAGGCCGTTCTCATGTTATGTCAGTCCTAAGAATAATATTTCTAACACTGAAGAGTTTCCATGTATATATGAAATTTAGAAAAGCTTCTCCAATAGAAAGGTCCTGAAATGACATTGTAATTCCTGTAACTTCAAAGTTTAATCGGGCCCTGATGTTGTTTACTGAAATCTAATAAATACAGTTATTTTGAATATTACAACAGAATTAAACAGTTAAACTTATCTAACATAAACCCGCTGTTACTTCCCGATGTTGTTTTTTTACTATTAAGAAAGAAAATTATTTAAATTTTTCAAATCATGCATTTATAATTTTTTACAGTCTTTAATAACTAAATAATGAAAAGATATGCTTTTTGTTCTGAGCTCATAAATATGACAATAAAATAATTTTACTAAGAGACATTGCAAAATTAAATCTTTGTGATTTCAAACCATAAACAAACGATACCGCCACCATTTTACCTACTATGATGTCATTAGAATATTGTCCATTGATTGTTGGAGAACTTACTTTGTGAGTGATTACCTCAATGATTTAAATTTTTTTTTAAAGTTTCACGATGAATGAATCACTTGTGTTTGTTTAGGTTTATGGAATGAGATATTAAGCTGTGAACCTAATTTCAACTAAAGCTATCCAAGGATATATGTATTTTTAATTGAAATAAAAAACAATGCTTTGATCTCAAAATAAAAAGTTTTAGATTGTATAATTGGTTATTTCTGTCAATTATTTATTTAGGTACTTTTCCATTATAGCGCATTTTTAAAAAAGGCTTGGCGCAATTCGAGCATCAGAAAGTGAGATATGTTGCCAAAATATATAAACAGCTATGAAAACAAATCTAATGAACTTTTATTTTTGTTTATATATGCACTTATATACATAAAAAAATCGTTTCTAAATATTTATAACATTTTTTTATATACAAATTACGGCACAGATTTCAGATATGAACCGGGATACCTAACTGGCGCCAAAATGGTGTTATTTTGATTGCTATGGTAACACAGCTATTGTTTTTTTATTTACTAATAAATTGTTTATTTACTTTTATTTTCTGTTTTTAATTATATAAACTGTTTTGTTCTATAGCTATTATTCAAACTTTTATTTATTTATAGATATTTCCTTTACAAAATGATAGCAAATAATTTTAAAATATATAAGTAACTGGTATTCGAAAGCGAGATTTCTGCCAAATTGGCGTCAGAGAAAAATCACGCCAACCCCGATGCGTATATGACATCTGTGCAAAAATTACGGCACAGATGTCATATTCGCCCCATATTGGCACGATTTTTTATCTGACGCCAATGTCATATACACACCGGGTACTTAACTCTCGCCAATGTCATATACACACCGGGTACTTAACTCTCGCCAAAGTGTCGTTATTTTGCTTGATATGGTAACCCGGATGTTGTTGTTTATGCTGTTGATGTTTTCGCCAAATTGGCGTCGGAAAAAAATCGCGCCAATGTAGGGCGAATATGACATCTGTGCCAAAATTACTTCTGTTAAAAAATGGGTAAAAAAATAATTAAAAAATGGGTAAATAGTTTTTTTACATTAAATAAAGGTACTTGTTAGTTATCCCGTCGACCAAATTACTGTCGCCAAATTGTAAGATTAAATGCCAATAATGGTTGACATTAAACATGATCATGTGTTTCTTACGTCATCAAGTGATTTTTAATTCGACGTTATATTTGTATTTTTATTAATGTTTTGCTAATTTAATTGATCTTTCGTTGTTTAAAATAAAAATTACGTCAATTTGTATAATTTGGCGAGTGGTTTGGCGATTTATATAATGTGGCGAAACTGGTCGACGGGATAGCTAACAACTACCTAAATAAATTGCATATATATGGAAAAAATTGTTTGTGAGTATGAAGCAGTAAATAGGTTGTCAGAAAATATGTTGGCAAACCTCTTTCTCGCCAAGCAACTTTTATCCGAAGTATTGTACATAAGCAACAATTGCTAGAAATGCATTTTTAATTATGATATGCGCTTTTATGTTTCACTACATTTATGCATACTATACTGTGCGTATAAATGCTACAGTTCATTTGCAGGGCTACACAAAAGAATTCGTAAGGGTTACTGAGTATGAGAGTAAATTGCTTAAAGGTGGTTTTTAAAGAAATTATGCGTTTTTACGCTGAACTACATTTAATTTACTAATAAATGTTTGTAGAATATAGATAAAATGATATACAGGGTCACGCAAAGAATTGGATACATAACCGCCTATGGATGATAATATCTGGAAATGTGATTTCAGTAGTTTTAAGAGTAGTTTAAATTAAATTTAGGCTAAATAGTGGCATGTAATAACGATACTATTGGCTATGGACGGTAACTGCTGAAATCAATTTTTAAAATTTTTTATGCGTCTTCTAAAATGTTTACTTAGTTATCTTATTTCCTAAAATAACGAAGTTTTGTTAAAGCTTTCAGGATGTGTTGGAAAGTGTTTCATATTCTATGCTTAACGCATGATTTTTCTTTCTTCTTTAGTCTTATTTTGCATTTATTTTATTCTTAATTTTTTAGTCTTATACTGCTTTATAGAAACTTTGGCACAGTTGTCATATACGCCAATTTGGCGAAAACATCAACAGCATAAACAACAACATCCGGGTTACCATATCAAGCAAAATAACGACACTTTGCCGCCAGTTACCCGTTGTGTATATGACATTGGCGTCAGAAAAAAATCGCGCCAATATGGGGCGTATATGACATCAGTGCCGAAACTTTAATATTTAATTTTTATACTCTTCGCTCCACACCCCTTACATATAGTACAAACTATAATACAGATAGCGCAAAATAATAGACAATTTGGTACTTTTCCACTGTAGGAGCTTTGGCGTTTTTTTAAAAAAAGCTTGATGTAATTTGGGCATCAGAAAGTAAGATTTGGGTTCGTTTCCGTTATACGGATACCTTTGTCGCCAAGCGTAATAGATGTCGCAAAATGAAAATCACGTGAATTGGAGCATATGAAAAAATAAAAGAAAAAAAACATTGTCAATACTAAAGTGAGCATTTAAAAAATATAACATTTGAAAATTCCAGACTTTTACGAACTATTTCATTTAAACACAATTATATACTTAAAATAAGTGAACAAATAACTGTTATAAAATAAAGCAATAAAATAAAACTCATATTAAACTGCTGGCATAATATTAAAAATATCTTTTAGCATTTTGAAATAATTGGCGCATTAGCATACATTTTGGCATGGTGTCCGTATAACGGAAAAATATCGATATTTGTTGTCAAATCATATAAACAGCTATGAAAACAAACTTGATGAGCGTTTTTGTTTGTTTTATACATTTATTTTATATGTATATTATTGATGTTTTTATGTACAAATCACATCTGTTTCTTTATAAAATTAGAGAAACGTCTTTTTTATATTAAATAACGTGTATATATAAAATTAAACAGTGGATAGGTTCCCGGAAAATATGTTGCCAAATTTTTCTTTTTCGCCAAGGCACCTATACTGGAAAAGTACCTAAAGCACATTAAAATCGCGCAGTTAGGATCTCACACAGTACAGCGTCGTCTATTGGCGGTTATTTTATTAGTAGCATCGGGAGGAAGATGTAAAGATGTACTTTAAATTCTCACTCATAGATTTTGAAAAATATCTTAAAAGAGCGGAGTTTAAATTAAATTTCGGTGACCTCCTTTATGAAAGATTAATAGTTTTAAATGGGAATTTCGCCAAATTAGCCAGCTATCACCAAGTTGGCTAACATTTGGCGCTACTGTGGTAACCCTGCATTAGTTTTTTTTTTTTTTCAACAATTACTCATTTCAATGAGGCGGTCCTACCGGAATCGTGAGGGACACACAGAGACTTGGATTTTATATAAATAGATTGTATTTGTATCACTTACTTTACGCATACAGGAGTACCCAAAAGTATTTCATTATATTACAATCTATGAAGAAAAATCTTTTGCGGCGTATTTTAATGAGGTTACAAGAATAATGAAATTGGTATAAACTTCTGAGGTGCACTAATACATGTTTTCTGTGAAAAATGGGGTGCAAAGCATATTATCATTCATTTACAGGCTAACACAAAAGAAATCGATTATATAATGGACTACAGAAAAAAAAAACTTTTTGTAGAGTATTATGTTAAGCAATTTCAAACATAAGGAAATTTATGTACATTACTGAGGTTGACAAGATACTTGCAGTATAATATGATGTAGATTCCATTTATCAATCATTTGCAGGCATGCGTCTAAAATTTGGAATACAACACTGAATCCAAAGTGTTGTCTATTAGGTATAATTGCTGAAAGTCCGTTTTCTTAGGTATGCATTTTTAAATTTAACAAAATTTTTGCATACTACGTGGTGTGCACGAATTCTATAGACCATATGCAGAGATACATAAAAGAAGAATTACCGATAATAAACGTGAATTGCTTAGATGTGTTCTTTAACTTGAGTTTTGCATTTTCAAGTTCAGCTACATTTATTATAATAAGAGGTGTTTATTATGCATAAATGAAATCATATACAGGACAGTTAAAAAACTAGACACATGGACGCATATAGATAGTAATTCGTGGAATTGTGATTTCAGTACTAGCATGTTTTAAGCAAGTTTTTATATGAAATAAATTTCAGCCTAATGTGTGGCGTGTATAGAAGTCTGTATATAATATACAGGACTGTGCAACAGAATTCCAGTAAGTTTCGGTCTATTGATGGAAATTGTTGAATGTGTATTTTCAGCCATGGTATGCGTTTTCTTAGTAAAATAACGTTTAGAATGCTATGTAGAATCTGTAAAATTCTATAGATCATATATAGAGCAACACAAAAGAATTGGAGTGTTTTCCGGCTATGGCCGGAAATTGTTGAAATCTGATTTTCAAATTTTTTATATGTTTTCTAAAATGTTAACTTGGATATCTTATTTACTTTATTAAATGGCGAAGTTTTGATAAAATATTCTAAAAGTGTTGAAAAATGTTTCATAGTCTACGCTTGACACATTATTTTTATTTCTTGTTTAATTTGCTGTTGTCGACCAATTAGAAAATGGGGGGAAACTCTGATGGGAGTGACTACTTACTTTGCCCTAATGCACCAAACAAATTATCCAAGTTTATATAGATTTATGTTTGATCATGCTTAAAAATTATTTAAAGAGTTATTTAAAGTAACTAAATTCATTTACAGTTTTTAGACAAATTGTATTCTAATGTACATTTTTAAAAATCTATTTCAGGATGTAAAAATTTTAATTGTCCATATGAATGGTATTTGAACGATGAAAGTGAAAGCTATAATGCAGGACATTGCCAATATTATTATACAATTAAAAAAATTAGCGAGCAACGGCGTATTTGAAAAATTCACTACATCTTGCTAGAGAAAAAACTCCACAGGAAAAAACACAATAGCTCAAAGAGAGAATATCCTTTGTAGCTAATTACAGAAAAATCATTTTCACAAAAAAATCCGATATAATTTGAAAATGTAAATAGACACTTTTATAAATTCAGAAGAATTCTAGACAACTTCGAATAAATAGAGGAGCCCTGGGGAATGCCAAAACATGCATTCAAATTTCTTGAAAGGTTTATTTTAACCTTGACATGGAAATTTCTGTCAAGTAAATAATGGTAAATGAGTTTAATTAAGTAGAGGTTAATTTTATTAATTAACTTAAAAATTAAACGAAGAATCCAGGCTTTGTCGTATGCTTTTTCAATATTTTGGAAGACTGCGGCCGTGAATTTTTTGGAGATTTTGCCAGTAGTAATGAGCTCGACTAACCTTTAGACCTGATTGGGGACGGGGGGGGGCAGAAAGCCCCTCTCTGAATCCAAATTGTACCAGTCAAATAATATTTTTGATATGGATGTGGCCGTTTAGTTGTTGAGCTATGAAGGCTTCAGTAAGTTTTCTAAGAGAATTTAGAGGGGTAATTGGGCGATAACTCGTGGAATCATCTGGGGGTTTACCACTTTTAATGATAGGGGCGATAAGGGCAGTCTTCCAGTAAAATGGGAAATAGGAATATTTAAACATATTATTAATTAGGTGGGTTAAATTTGGAATATAACTTAAAGGTAGCTTCTTAATCATATAATTAGGAATTTGGCTAGGCAGTACTGCAGTTAGTGGTATCCTATATTTTCATTTCCTCGCTAACAATTTCGTCTTTTACGTTTTTTATGGATTGCGGTTATTTTATGCATTGTTTCTCTTTAGCTTTAATTTTATGTATCAGTCATTTAATCTTTTAATTTATCTTATATAATATAGTTACTTTTTAAGTAATTTTTACGCTATATGTGTTCTAATATTCCATAATATATTTAACAGTAAAATATGCGTCAAAGATGAGCGGGGAAATGATCTCTTAGATCTTATAAAATGTTTGTTATCCACCAAAAATATCCTTATAAAGAATATTTAATTTTGATATATACCGCGTTCTCTAAAATACGTTAAAAACTAAAACAACTTATTTTCTTATCTCTGAAGAACTCTGAAACTTGTGTAAACAATCATCATGCATAAAAAACATGGAGCATATTCAAGGATGTAGTAGCACGGTTGAGGCTCACTCCTATTGAGCTAAAAATTTCCAGAACAGGGATCTAACATGGATATGTCCGCCGTCCGTGTCGATTCTTTACCTATTAAGCTATCCGGACGATACCTGGATGACATAACTCACTCTTATTTGTTGGATATGGCTTTGAACAGCAGTCCTAGTTTTATTCTTTCGAGCTATAGCTATAGCACTTACATGATGAAGGTGCGTGACGAAGGTGAAACTAGCGTTTTAGTTTGCAGACATATCCAACAAATAAGAGTGAATTGTGTCATTCAGGTTTCTATCGGATGCGAATTGAATAAATGCTCAGGCTGTAAATCGAACCCAGATCCTTGGCTTACAAGGTCAATGCTTTACTGTTTAAGCCAACTGGGCCGACAAACAGCCAGAATATTTCGCCCACATAACCTTAATATTAGTAACATCTGGTCTGTAATGTAGACAGCTCAACAGAATAAACTGCATTAATTACCGTAAAGGAACTCCATATAAACGATGGATACGTAGATGAACTACTATTTTAACACAACCAAACTGATTGGTAAAGTTATTATACGTATTGATTATTTTCAACTGAGCAAAAAAATGCCCAGGCTGGGAATTGAACGAAATAAACGAAATATGCTGGCGAAATATGCTGGCTGGTTCTCGGCCCAGTTAGATTAAACGGTAAGGCATTGGCCTTGTAAACCAAAGATCTGGGTTCAATTCCTAGCATGGGCATTTTTTGCTTAGTTGGAAATATTCAATTAGTATGATAACTTTACAAATCATTTTGATTGTGTTAAAATAGTAGTTCATCCTTCGGATAGATTAATGGGTAAGATATCCAGTTTCGATCCCTGGTCTGGACATTTTTCGCTCTGTCAGAGTGAACCACAACTGTGCTACTCCAGCCTTGAATATGATTTATCCAGTTGAAATACATTTACCATTTCTTCATTATGAAATATGGAGAATTTCGAAAAATTCTATATTTGTTATAATTTTTTATTAACAAACATAATGTGATTTTCATAAATATATTGTACAAAGAATCAAAAAATCGCCAAAAACTTTAGTTCTTTTGTTTTGTTAAAAAGAAAAAAAAGAGAGAGAATAAAGAAAATCTATGTATAAGGACATATTTTATAATTATATGAAGATTATTTTTAATAAGAAAATCATATATATATTAACAAATTTAAACGCTTATTGGTAAAACGAACGCTGTATTGTATATTTAAAATCAGCATACAAAAAGAGTTTAATAACGAGCTGTTTTCACAATTTCGAAGAATTAGTTATCGAAGTATTTCGTTAAAGAAAATTGGACGCTACTCACAGATACTCAAAACAAAACGTATTTCATTCCTTCTTGTTTCATATAATTTTTGCAAAACTCCGAACATAACATGTATGCATATTTTGCATTAAAATATTTCGCAATATGAATTGAACTTTTAAATTACAATTTTAAATCTTTCCGTTCCTGTAAAATTCCTCAGATTTTTCACCTTAATTTTCAGTTTATAAACAAATATGTAAAATCGAAAACTTTCAGAGACCATACGCTAGGTTAATATCAAAAGTCCTTTTGGCCAGTGCCGGGAGGAAGAAGTAGCTATTATATTTCCTCGTTTTAAAATTTTGCAAGTTTTACTCGTAGCTAATTTTGCTCAAATTTTAAGAAGCTAAAACATATCATACCATATACATATCAAATATTAAGAAGCTAAAATGCGACGAACTTGATAAGAGAATATTCGTCAATACTGAATTTGAGTGAGAATTGCGCCAATTTAGTAAGCTACTAGCCGCCCTTAGCGACCAATTTGGTCTAAATAAAAATTTAGGTTTAGGAAAACATGCTAAGCATTGTATCATGTTACTTTTATTCACAATTTATTTTACTTGGACTCCCTTAAATATAATTAATATAAACCTTTAAGCTAATATTAGTTTTTGTAGCATTAAAATATATCGGTTTATTGATATTCTGTAAAATGCGAGTAAAGCATATTGGTTTACAATGGAAGTCTGGGAATTTGGCAAAATATTAGAGATATCGCCAAGTTGGCGTCACTTTTGGCGACTAATTTTTATCGCCAAATTTGGTGATATAATGCCAAGTTGTCGACAAACTTGGCGACATTTGGAGACAGAACATGATCCCCTTATGGACCCCCCTAATATTTATATTTTCTATTTGCTATTTTAATTATTTTCTTTTTTGAGAGTTGTAAATATATATCTAGCAAATGTTATGTACCCAAAATTTCGCAAAAAATAAGAAATAAATAAATAAAATAAATATAAAAATGAATTCGGAAAATACAAATGTAGTTTACATGTTAATTAAATGTATTGACTATTTCAAAATTGCTCACCCACCATTTTTTTTTCAGACATATAAAAACATTCAATCAAGACATATTGATATTTCATTTCGCTGAAAGAGCTTATTTATTGTAGTTTTTTTATTACCATAAACATAATTATATATATACATATTTAGTGTTGTCGTATATGTGTTAATTTTTGATTTAGCAGAAGCAAAGTAGATGAAAAGAAAAATAAATTTAGGTTATTAATGCATTTAGAAATTGATGATTCAGGATAAGAAAGTGGGAATATCTTTATTGTGATAAAACAAGAAATCTACTCTAAAGATAGTTAAAAAGGTATAATGCCTTTAAGGTATTGATTCAGTAGCAACTGTAGTTTGTTAAACCATAGTAAAATATTAGTATTATTCGAAACGTGACAATTTTATCGTTTTCTTATCAGGCTCTTCGAGAAGAAACTGTCCAATGTGAAAAGAACGTAGGAAATAATTTATAGAAGATGGAAGTTGTTACCTGATCGTCTAATAAAATAATTTGTTGTTTTAATACTTTTGTTAAAATATTGAATGCAAAAGATATATAACACATTTATTTTACCTTATAGTGTAAATACCGTAGCGGAAAAATGTAAACACCCGTACTAACACTGCGATGAATTATAATAGGAGAAAGTTACTAGTTCCAGACGATTGAAATAAAGTTTTCTTTCAAATGATGTACGTAAAGTTTACTTATGGGCATCTAGAAAAGAAAAATCGACCGAACTTTGTTTTTTTCTCAATGGTAACACCCAATTTTGGAAATATATTTTGACTCTTTCGTTCATACTATTCCTAGAACGAAATTTCAAAGAATTTAGATAAGTTTTTGAATTATAAAAAATTCATATTTTTATTAATATCTACTGAAATTTTAATCCGAATGTGATATTTTTTGTGTGGTTATAATACTAAAAATCCCAAACAGAAATACACTGAATTTTTACCATAAAAAAATTATAAAATGAATTCTGTTTGTGAAATTAATGTTCGAAAAAAAATTAAATTGCAAACTACAATTTTTGATAGATTCGTATTTATTATGTTCTGCTTTATGCGAATTTAAAATTTAAAACGTTTCTTCCAAGTAGTTTTCGAATTATAATTTTAAACGGTAGAACGTTTGTTTAACGATCCGTCTATGATGTGCAGAAGAGTATAATTTGAAAAAAACATATTTTTTACTAATTTTATCGAAACATTCGGGCTTACAATAGTCGAACCATATTAAGCGAGTGAAATGGTCATATTGGAAAAATATAATACATTAATAGAAGTGACATAGTCATTCTGTACTATTTCAACAATCGAGTACCGAATTTCAATTTGGGTACAGCGTCTAATATATAACCATTTTAAAATAATTTATGTTTCTGAAACTAACTGTACGAATTTCGAGAAAATTTGTTTTGAGGCTAATTGAAGGATTCAGAATTTTTTTTTTTTTTTTATGGTATAAAACGTGAGTATTGCTATTGAAAACAAAAAATTTTGATTTCGTTTTAATATATAGATGCCCCCCTAAGCCAATTTTATACACACAAATTAAAAGTGAGGTTTATTTCCAATCGTTTGGTACCAGTAACTTTCTTCTGTAATAATTTGTTGCAGAGTTAGTAGGGGCGTTTACTTTTTTTTCACAACTGTACGTAATATATGTGCTATTAATTTAAATTTTGTGTACATTTTTGAAACATATTTACTGAGGTGAAAAACTATGTATAGAATTCTCAATGTACAAGATTATGAATTGGAGCAGTTGTTAGAACACATAATATTCATAAAACGTTTGCTTCATCAACAACTAAGTACATTAACAGTTTCCTCAAATAATATTGTTGCTATAACAGTTTCCTGATATTATTTATTTGGACTAGAGTACAATAATGATTCTGGTACACTTTCCATTTATTTACATAAGTAAAATATAACTTGGTGAAACATTTCAAAATATTGTCCCAGCAATATTTTGCACACAACATTTAGGTCATATGTGGATTTTAATTTATGACTTGTTGGTAAAGAGCAATATCGGAATTTGCGAGTAGATGATTATAGAAATTTCTCGATTAGTAATCTGCTTCTTCAAATATTAATATGCGACTTTTTTATGACATATTAAATAATGTGCAAATATATTGTTTTATAAAATTTATAGAAGCCAAACAATCTGGAAAATATGTCATGCAACTGGCTATACTGATTTAAAGTTATACAGAAAATAGTTTTACTCAGTAATAATATTTCAAACAATTTATGCAAAGTGTGAAGTTCATTTTATGCACACATTTGTCTTAGACTGTCATGTGGACAACAATTTTCAGGAAAGATATGAGCACACAATAGTTTTTGGTCAATTATGTATCAATATTGCTATGGAGTGGAGCAATCAGGAATTCTACTTTAAAGGAAAAGTTATCCAAAGCCTTTTTCTAAATGAAAAGCATTCCAATATAAGAGAAATGCTGAAAAATTACTGGATTTGAATTTCTCACTTTTTGAAAATCATAGTAATTTAAACGAGTATGAATTTTTATAATCTAATCTAGTGGGTCAAAGTAATTCATTTTTCTCATTCATAATACATATCTTTATGTTTGATTATATTTGTCTTTTTTTATTTTACTAGGGGGCCTCAGCTCCCCTGCTAGCTACGTTTACCAACACCCCGCGTAATCGCTTCGAGCTTTCATTCCGTATCGCGAAGCAATACCTATTTTCTAGCCAACCCCAGATTATTGATTGTGCTTAAAAATATTATAAATAGTTCAATTAAGCTCTATTCATAAGCTAATGTTAGTTTTTGCTGCATTGAAATATCTCAATTCTTTGATTTTCTGCACGCAAGTAAACCTTATTGTATTTCTATGGGAGTCTATAGAACTTTGGCGAAATACTGGAAATAGCGCTAATTTGGCGACTAATTTTGCTCGCCAAATTTGGCAATATATTGCCAAGATGGCGAATTTTGGCAACAGAGCCGGGTTCCCTACATTGGTAACCCCCACCCCCCCATAGCGTCAGACAGCTCTGCCAATCAGATGCGTTTCGCGGTATCTACGCAGATTTTCATTGGTCCATTTCCAAAGCGTTACTTTTTCTTATGTATAGAAGGATACATAATTTAATCTGTTCTTATTAGACTCTTCGTATATGAAGGAATTTGTCACATCAAACGTTGTTGGTAAATTAGGAGGAATATCTCTAGTAGCAAAAGTTTTTGTTGTTAACCAGATCACAATAGCATTAAATTTAATTGATGAATATCTAAATTTCCTATCCTATTTAATTTGGATTATAATTCCACACATATCGAATATAAGTCAAAATTGAAATATAGTAATCATTCAAGTGCGAGGTTTCTTTGCGCACAAAGAGTTCCGTGTAACAAAGGCCTAGTACAAAATTTAAACTTGGCATTGTGCAAGCTCGCTTCGAGAGGAACCCGCAAATTTGCAATACGCATTCCTCCATGCTTTTATTTTCTAGATAGGTTTTAATTAATATATCGGCTAATTACCAGCATTTTATTCGAAATTCATTACCAACAATCCTTGAATGATTCCGCGTCGAAAGGTATCTCCAACGCACCTCAATTCCCCCATTGAGCGCCAGCAAAGTAAAGTTTGTGTGTAACGGAAAAATGCGATTTTCTCAAAAACTACATGACCTAATTTTTTACTAAAAATATTTCTGAATGGCTAATAATCTATAAATATTTGGGTAAATAGCCTTTACATCTACTGCAAGTTAGAATCTTCTGCTGTCCATAGCTTTTGAGCAAAAAAATCTGTGTTAGACGGACAGAAAGACATACGCGTGAATGGTTCCTTCATTTCTTTTTAAGTACGGAACGGTAAAAATGAATTAAGGGGTCTCAGGACTTTTAAAGGGTTATAAATTGCTTGTCAAACGTGGCAAATGGAGTGCGTTCGTACTATAACTAGTTTAATAAATATTTTTGGCGCCATTTTTTGTGCTGAATTTATATTTTAGCGCACTTTATAAGTGCCTATCAATTTCATTCTGTCGAAAGGCTATAGCGTCATTAAAATCCACTTGAAATAAATTTTTCCCATTGGACGTAATGTAACGTAAAACTTTTGACTGTCCCTGTAATTGAATTATGCATCCGATTTTCATAAAATTTGAAATGATGCGACAAAATTTTGAGACAATTATGTATTTAAAATTTCAGACCATTCGGAATGCTGTAACATCATTAAAATGCACTTGCAGTATTTTTTTCCCATTGGCCGTAATGTAACGGAAAGCTTTTGACTGTCCCTGTAATTAAAATAGACATCCGATTTTCATAAAATTTGAAACGACTCGACAAATTTATGCAAAAATTATATATTTTAAATTTTAAACGATTCGGCAGTTATTGCGCTGTTATATGCGAACGGACAGACAGACGAACTGAACAACGACTATAGATGCTACGTATTTGTATAATTACGAACGTACCTAAAAATGGATAAAAAAGAAAAAAAAAAGACCATTTTCGACATTTAATATCTTAATATCTTAAAATGTATATGATTTTAAGATACAATTTTTATTGGATGAAAGATATACGCAAGCATTTTCTTTCATTTCGGGTATTGAAAAAAATGCAATATGCTGAATTAGCATTTATAGGGCGTTCCAAACTATCATACATTTGACAAGCAGAAAAGTAGTATAGCAGCATACGCGCAGGATTTCAATATAAATTTTATATTTAGAATGGAAATTTTGGTGCCTATTTATGCTTCAGGTTCTAATAATTATCCTGAACCTAATTAATTTTTATTTAAAGCATTTTTATATTTTTAATACAAAGTTGTATTCAGCTAATACAAATTTTTCAAAATTTCAACTGTATAATCACCTAAAAGAAAATATTTTTTGAACACTAAAAAGGAAATTTTAGGTTTAGTTTCTACAAACTAACATACAACATATGTTTTGAAAATGTCATGAAAAAATATTCAGAAATTTTTGACATATCCTGCGCGTTATGCCCCAAAACGTTATTTGGAGAAAGATGACTTTAAAATTTCAGAACTGCTACTTCAGCCATAGAAAGGGTGTAATTCTAAAAGCCATAACTTTTGTTCTAACGGGAATTTCTAGGGAAACAATTATATAAAAATGTTCAGAAAATATAGGAGTTTAACATCGAAAAAAATTAAAATTTCGAAAATTTTGAAGCTTTAAGAGTTCTGGGATCCCTTAAATATATATTAATTAGCTTAAATACACACTTTGTTTTATAGTTTTACATGAAATTAATATGAAAATCATTTATAAAGTTTGTGTTTTTAATTAGAAATGCACCCTGCCATAATGTTCGATGAAATGAATACGTTAAATTTGTGAACACGAATTGAAAAATAAAAATCTCAAACATCTTTATGAATAATTCGGATACTTTCATGTTTCTTAATTCAATTAAATAAAAACATATATTCTTTTAATTGTGTGTTGTTTCGCTACTTTAAAAACAACTAAAATTTTGAAATAGTCGAATAGATGCAATATAAAATGGTCAGGTAAAAATCGTCGTTCCTGTTTTTTTTTTTATATATACTTTGTCCTTTCACAGTAAACAAAACGATATTACGCACTGCTTTCACAGACATGTTTCAGCTCATATACTGGTACCACTATCTTTTATTCCGCACATTAAAAATTAAAATAAAATCTAATAACAAATTTAATATTCATGATAAAAATAATTATTTAGAAAATGTAACATATTTAATTAACCATTGAGTGTTTAAAAAATAATAAACGTTGCATAAAAAATAGAGTTAACTTTTTAAAAAACTGCATTCTTATTTTTTATTTTTAATGATGCTTCAAACGATTTCTTGAACGTAGTGCTGTTGATGTTTTGAAGAAAAAAGTAATTTGGGAGATTGCTAAAATGAACAGTTTCCTTGAATAATACCCTCTAATGTACCGTACTTTGAGTGACAAAGTGACCAAAGACTATTTGTATATAAAGAAAAGAAAGATTCCGAAATAAATAAATTCCTAAAATGAAGCTCTAAATCTCTCCAAGCGGTTACTCTTTCACGCTCTCTTTGAAAATTTCATCTTAATGATCCAGTTGCAATTTTAACCCATTTGTGCCTTGCGTCCTAATTTATGGGCGCTTTCTTAAAAAAAAAAAAAAAAAAAAAAAAAAAAAAAATCAGATTACAAATGGGATTATGATATCCTTTCAAAACTTTGTAAAATATATTCTTAGTATATATGTATTTTTGCATTTTTTTTAATTCTATATTTTTGTTCGAATTTGAACCTTTATATACCTTCCGGGACGCTAGGCACGAAAGGGTAGGGGTTTTCTCCATTTCTGTCTGTTCATCAAATGCATGTTTTATGCCATTTATTTTGTTAAAAAATGGTTACATATCATTCGGATTATTATTTGACTGCAAAATTATTATTCGAATTATTATTTGTCTATTCTTTGTTATTAATATAGGGGGGGGGGAGGTAGGGCTGTGCTCGGTTCAAGAACAAGACCCCCCCCCCCTCCACACTTAGCTATTGTTTTAGTAAAAATTTACATCATAACGTTATGTTTTGTACTAGTTTAGTATTTGACATCCTGATGTTACAAATATATATATATATACAGTAGAACCTCGATTATTCGACATAAATGAGATCGAACCAACCTACATCGGATAATCAAAATTGCCAGATAATCGAGAACTTATCAATAACAATCTAGTTTAATATGTAACAGCGTCATAGAACTGCTATTAGGACTATTTAAACAGCCTAATAAATATCTAAATTCAAATTACACATGAAAATAATTTTATTTGTTTAGAAAAGGAACGTGTACACAGGGGGTGGGGCAAGAGTACAATTATACCGGAATCGGATCTTGCGGGAGCCCAAGCTAATTTCAATGGAATTCGAAGAAATGGGAACCAAAATAATTATCTCTGCCCGTGGTTTGGAAAGGAACACTTGTATACACAAGGAATGTGAAAGTAAAAAAAAAAAAAAGTTGAAAAAAATTCAGGATATCGATATGGTTTTACGGAGAGTTCCGATTAAACGAGGGTCTGATAATCGAAGTTCTACTGTACCATACATACTCGTGTGTGTGAAACGTAGAATTTCTGACAATTTTCTGCAAGTAAATTGGGGGAGGGGGCGATTAGATTTATATGCGAATGAATTACAAAAGCAAAAAAAAAAAAAAAAAAAAAAAAAAAACTTCGAATGCTGCAAAAGTTTGATTCTTTATGTGTATAAATAATAAAATAATATATAAAATATGCAAATAATAATAATTTATTATTTAAAAAATACCGATGATTTGTTTTTGTTTACTTACTAATTTTTCACATTAGTAAGTGAAATCTTTGGTTTGATTTTGTGCAAAATTGAAATGAAAAGTTAGGGGTGCGAGTTATACGCGAGTTATCGATTTTTTGCAGAATTTGCATTCAACAGTCTGGGGGTCAGCGTATATGCGAGTATATACGGTATATATATTCCATTATTAATTATTGATTATTATAAATTATTTCTATGCTTATAGCTAAGGGTGGGGAGGAAGAGGGTCCTGTTCTTGAGCCGAGCCTAGCCCCCTCTACTCCTTATAGTAATAATACAGAGATTTTTATGGTCAAATAATAACCCGAATGGTATATAACTTTCTGTAACAAAATAAATGGCATAAAACATAGATATAATTCTTAGACAGTAACGGAAAAAACCCTACCCTTTCGTGCCTAGTGTCACAAAATTGGGACGTTTAAATTTTTATATGTCAAATAAAAAAAATTTCAAAAGGAATTTTTTCGATTATTTTTTACGCTTATTTTACAACATTTACTATAATTAAGCACAATGTTGAGTTGAAAAAAACTCGGGCACTAATGGGTTAAACTTAGTATTTTGAATGCCAGCAGAATGTAAAAGAATATAAAAAATAAAATAAAATAAAATACAACGAAATTGGTAAACGTCAAAGATTTACTGCTGACGTTATGTGGATATAAAATAGAAAATATATGTTTTTAAATAGACAAAAAATTTAGATTTAAACTTGCAATGCTTTCTTTTCAATAAAATTTCAGTCTAGGTAAAATTTTACAATGAAGCACATAAATGAATATATATATATATATATATATATATATATATATATATGAACACATTTTTATAAACTAGAAACATAAATTTTCAATGATTTATTATTAGAAATATTCAAATAAAATAACATTTCATAAATTATGTAAAAATCCATTGAAATATATTCCTGCCACTATAGGATTCATAATAAATATTTCTTGATGTTATTAAATTTATTAATTCTATGATATATCATTTACATCAAAATGGGATTTAGATAGAAATATTAAAAAATAAAATAATATTTAAATCTCAATTCATAAAATTATTTATGATACGATACTTAGTTTCTAGTTTAAAATTATGTAGTTTCATTATAAATATTATGCAGCTAAAATTGATAATTATTTGGAACAAATGTACATAAATAAAAGAATAAAACAAATATAAATTTAGTTTAGTTTTTGTATTTTATGTAGTTTTAATTGTCTGAGCGAAGCGAAGGCTAATACTCAGCGAAATATTACTGTCCGGACACATTACTACTACGATGGATATTAACGCCATGTCCTACTGAATAAAAAGCCTAATAAAAACCTTTCGTCAAGCATAACTCAAAAAATATTTGTCGGATTTCGTTTCTGATTGCAACAGAAGGTACCTATGAGGGTCGCCTACTGAATGCGCCTACTATGAAAAATAAGTTCCAAACCGTTTAAAAATTATATAGAAAAAACTGATAAAAAAGCAGAATTTATCTGCATACGTCACAGAAATTTCGTGTGCGTCACTTTCACCGGTTGATGTTTTCGTAGACAACTGGTTTGAACACATGGAGCAAATAATAATAAAAAAAAAATACTCAGGCAGTAATATTGAATAGATCAGTTTCAACCACGTGATCACAAACCTTGCAACAACCCGTGGCAACCAGTTTTGGTGGGCAAACAAATAATAATACAGTACTCCGTACCACGGTGACCGTTTTTAGCCTGTTGTATAAAATCTGTCGTGTTGTATGACATATAATTGTGGAGGATTAAAACAAAAGACATGAGTGTTTATTGCTCCGGGAGGTTATCCTTCTCTGGATGTCTGTCTGTCTATCATACAGCATGCAATTTTCTTGTAAAGGATGATATTATTATGCAGTAAAACCTCCATAACGGACACGCCCGATTAGTGGACACCTCTATTTAGCGGGCATTTTTTCGATTACCAACCCTTAAATAACTGTACATTTTTTTACTCTCAGTAGCGAACATCTCCAAATAGAAGGCAAATTCTGCCCTCGCGAGGTGTTCGCTATTCAGAGGTTTTACTGGTAAAACCTCCATAGAGGACACACCCGATTAGCGGATAGCTCTATTTAGCGGACATTTTTCGATTACCAACTCTAAAATAACTGTACATGTTTTACTCTCAGTAGCGGTCACCTCTAAATAGAGGACAAATTCTGCATTTTCTGGGTGTCCGCTATTCAAAGGTTTTACTGTATATAATATTGATAGTTATTTTACAGGGCCGCACAAAAGAATAAGAATATATGGAACGAATATAAACTAAATTCGGGATTGGTAGATCTCTGATGATAATGTAATTTTAGGATGTTGTTACAGTCATCCGCAGCATGTTTTTAGAGTTTCGTTCATCTAACGAAACCCTACCTGTCTCACTCCTTTGTCTGCCTGTCTGTCCGTCTGTCATAGAGCCCGTTCTCAGAAACTATATATGTCGGAGACTTAAAAATTTGCATAAATATAGCCGAACACCACACATCAAACGGAAAATAATAAAATTTTGAAAAAGTCTAATATTTAACCCTCTGGGCTCTAACTTGTGTATTTTAAGCAATTTTTCTAACTCAGCCCCTAATTTAATTAAGTTGTAGACATGAAAGTTTGCATACTTATAGCTGAACACTTGCGATAACACGATAAATCATAAAATTTTGAAAAAGTCATATTTAACCCTCCGGTCTCTAACTTCTGTATTTTAAGCAATTTTTCTAACTCAGCCCCTAATTAAGTTGGAGACATGACATTTTGCATACTTACAGCTGAACACCTCACATCAAACAACAAATAATAAAATTTTGAAAAAGTCTAATATTTAACCCTCTGGTCTCTAACTTATGTATTTTAAACAATTTTTCTAACTCAGCCTCTAATAAGGTTGGAGACATGAAATTTTGCATACTTATAGCTGAAATCCTCACATCAAACAACAAATAATAAAATTTTGAAAAATGTCTGATATTTAACCCTCTG
This sequence comes from Maratus speciosus, assembly GCA_963932465.1. Lineage (NCBI taxonomy): Eukaryota > Metazoa > Arthropoda > Arachnida > Araneae > Salticidae > Maratus > Maratus speciosus. The sequence continues at coordinate 71,194,364 of OZ010790.1, forward strand.
GGCTTTAACTTATGTATTTTAAGCAATTTTTCTAATTCATCCCCAACTAAGTTGGAGGCTTGAAAGTTTGCATACTTATAGCTGAACGCTTGCGATAACACGATAAATCATGAAATTTTGAAAAAGTCATATTTAACCCTCCGGTCTCTAACTTCTGTATTTTAAGCAATTTTTCTAACTCAGCCCCTAATTAAGTTGGAGACATGACATTTTGCATACTTACAGCTGAACACCTCACATCAAACAACAAATAATAAAATTTTGAAAAAGTCTAATATTTAACCCTCTGGTCTCTAACTTATGTATTTTAAACAATTTTTCTAACTCAGCTCCTAATTAATTTGGAGACATGAAATTTTGCATACTTATAGCTGAAATCCTCACATCAAACAACAAGTAATAAAATTTTGAAAAATGTCTGATATTTAACCCTCTGGGCTTTAACTTATGTATTTTAAGCAATTTTTCTAACTCAACACCTAATTAAGTTGGAGACATGAAAGTTTGCATACTTATAGCTGAACACTTGCGATAACACGATAAATCATAAAATTTTGAAAAAGTCATATTTAACCCTCCGGTCTCTAACTTCTGTATTTTAAGCAATTTTTCTAACTCAGCGCCTAATTAAGTTGGAGACATGACATTTTGCATACTTATAGCTGAACACCTCACATCAAACGACAAGGAATAAAATTTTGAAAAAGTCTAATATTTAACCCCCTGGGGTCTAACTTGTGTATTTTAAGCATTTTTTCTAACTCAGCCCCTAATTAAATTGGAGACATGAAATTTTGCATACTTATAGCTGAGCACCTCACATCACACGGTAAATAATAAAATTTCGAAAAGGGTCTAATATTTAACCCTCTGAGCTCTAATTGTGTATTTTAAGCAATTTTTCTAACTCAGCTCCTAATTAAGTTGGAGACATGAAAGTTTGCATACTTATAGCTGAACACTTGCGATAACACGATAAATCATGAAATTTTGAAAAAGTCTATTATTTAACCCTCTGGGCTCTAACTTGTGTATTTTAAGCATTTTTTCTAACTGAGCTCCTAATTAAGTTGGAGACATGAAATTTTGCATACTTATAGCTGAACACCTCACATCAAACGGCAAATAATAACATTTTGAAAAATTCTAATATTTAACCCTCTGGTCTCTAACTTGTGTATTTTAAGCAATTTTTCTAACTCAGCCCCTAACTATGCTGGAGACATGAAAATTTGCATACTTATAGCTGAACACCTCACATCAAACGACAAATAATAAAATTTTGAAAAAATCTAATATTTAACCTCTAATATTTTGTCTCGCGCAATTTTTAAATTTAAACTGTTTTGCAATACTATTTTTTGTTCATTTTGCATAATAAGTGTAATGTGACGTAATTTCTTCTATTTCAGACATGTTAATGAATTTGTTTTAGAATATCCTTTCTCTTTTAAAATTCACATTTAAATATAGTTTTTATGGCGTAATTTCCAATAAGTGCCTGCTTTTTATACCTAAATATTTAATTCTAATTTGAAGGTTTTTTTCTGTTTATAATAGTAACGTGTAAATAATTTTTTTTATTTGAAGCAAACATTATTGTTTGCGCTGTTTATACAGTTGGCAACAGTTTAAAATAATACCATTTTCTAAAATATGTAAAAAATATCTGTCAAAATGCTGAATATTTGAATTTAAAATAGAAATAAATCTCAAAATATGAGTCAAATTAAAAAAAAAATTAATGAAATCTGCACACCGGGATCTTCTATTGAATAAAATGATCTAAAAATGATTAAACTCCCATGTATAGCTTTTGCTCCTATAAAATTTGTTTTAATGGAACGATTTTGTCCAACTTTAGCATTAAATATCTCTTAAAATAATTCCTCGATTTGAAAACTGTATGCATTAGCGTGTTGATGAAACATTTCGCTATAATACCACCGATTATCTTATTTTTGTATAGCAATAGTTTTCTTAATATTAACGAAGAAAGACCTCCGGTCACAAAACATTCAAAACCGGCGGCGGCGGCGGCGGCGGCGGCGGCGGCGGCGGCGGTGACAACGTTAGTTACTTTTTTAAGAATAGAGACATATAAAAATGAAAACTTGTCTATCTGTCTGTTTGTAATTCTATAAAAAATCCACAATTTGGAAGCCAAAATCGTGAAAAGATACGTACATGTGTATTAAAACATGGCCGAGGCAGCTAAAGTAATCCGGAATCGAAATAATTTATAGTTAATTTTTAATTAATAAAAAACCACCAATTTAACAGCAATTTCTTATCAAATTTAAACATTTTTCGTTGTAGTAGTTGCCAACAATTAAAAAAACAATAAAACTATTACTAGAACAATTAATTTTCTACTGCAAGATTTCCACGTGAAAAATGAAAATGAAATAAATAGTTTGCCGAATTTAAAAAAAGGGTGAATATTACGTCATAACTTTTCTATAGCAAGATATTCACGTGAAATATGAAAATGAAGTAAATGGTTTGACGAATTTAAATGAAAGTGAATATAACTTCATAACTTTTCTATTTCAAGGTTTCCACGTGAAAGAGGAAAATATTACGTCATATTGGAAATATAAAGGACGTGGTGGATATAGTATAACGTCATATGACTGTGAAAAATGTATTGAAGCATGATAAAAACCCGATTATGGAAATATTGGCGTATTTTAACATTATTGCTCCAATTATAAATTGAAATAAGTTCATTTATAGCTGTATTCTTTTGCGTCTGTTGTATACATTTATACATTTTTATGTAGCGTTTTCATATGATTCATTCATACAACATTTCAACTGCTTTTTTTAATGTTTTTTTGTGTTGTATATTAAAATTTGAAATTGATTTTTCAGAACAAACATCCTTCAAATTCTGGGCAACGCCGGCACTTCAGTTTGTAACAGATAAATGGCTTTTGTATCTGTACATCTAATGCTAATATTATAAAGCGTTATAATATTATAAAGTATATAATATTATTAATGCTTGTACGTTTGTGAGGTGTTATCTCTGAAACTACATAGCCAACTTAAAAAAATGTTGCTGGCCATCTCTGCTCCGAAAAAGACTATTTTATGTCAGTGCAAGAACCTACATCGCTGCAGGAGCAAAAAAGTTCAAAAATTGTGATTTCTGCGATATTGATGGGGTTAGAAACTTTAAATTTGGTGCGGTAGTTACTTTTAAGATGTAAATACTCGTAATGAACGCTCTCAATTTGACGGATAAACGTAAAAATTTCCAGAAAGGTTCTAAACTATGATTTATTTGGAATACTGAAATTTTTGGGATACAGTTGGGGTTAGAATCTAGAACTTTGGCATGGTAGTAATTAATAAGATGTAAATGATCGTTGTAGAACGAAGTCTAAAAAATAGAAAGACTAAACAAAGCGGAAAAAGATCTAAAGATGATCTAAGCAACGAAGAACATGGAACTGTTAGGAATATAAACATGAAAATTGACATGGCTGTATTTATCATGACGTAAATTCTCGGAATAGAACAAATTCTAAAAATGTCGCTATATAAAACAGTGCAGTAACAAAAAACTTTCAAAAATTTTCTATTTCTGTGTTACTGCAGAGCCTAAAATCTTGAAATTTTGTTTAGGGTTAGTTTTAAAATATACAATTGTCTCTATGAATTGTTTCTAAAAAATTTAAAATTTAAAAAGATGAAATTAACGGAAAGCGATCTCAATTACCATTAATTTGGAATTATTAGGTACAGCAACTTTAAATATTTCATAATGCTGCATTTCCACCGCAAAACATGCGATTTAAATGCAACAAAACTGATAGATACCCACCTAGCATTAAATAAATTGTGTAAATATTGAATAAAGACCTGTATGAAACAGTGAGTAGGTTGCCCGAAAGTACTTGTTAAAGTGTTCCTTCTCTAGGCTTTTCTCTCTCTCGCCAAGGCCACTAACAGAGGAAAGTGCCGTTTTAAATATGATATGAATTTTTTATCCGATTCATTTTTCCAGACATTTCATCATAAGGTCATATTCTCAATTATCATTAGTAGATTTTTTACATATTAACTTATTCTGGTGAAATTTCATAATCGGGTTCATATTGTCGTATGTTAGCTTGCATGATTTGCTGAATAAATATGTATGGATTTGTAAATCACTTCAAATGACACTTTGACAGCTCAAAAGTTATGCAGACGATATATTCAGATCTTGTGTCATACTTTATGTTGTAATCATTGCCGATTTCTTTTATTTAATACATGCTAAATACAGCTCAACTTGTGCAGAATATGTTAGAAAACAAAAGAATACAGCGTATGTAGTGTCCAGCCTACACTCATCATTTAAATCCGATCGAGCATATCTAAAACACACTCTAACGAAGCATTGCATGCCACTATTGATGTATTCGGTACTTTGATATTATATTAGATTTTGAGGAGAGAATTCCCTAAATGTTACCGACAACCTCATTGCATCCGTGGAAAACAGATATTGTACAATATTAACTATTCCGGGGGAGCACACACCATATAAAGTATAGTCCATTCTTTTTAAACATCATATATTTGTCATTTAAAGTTACTCAAATTGGTGCGGAGCGTCTGATTATGCTCTTGACATCATTTTATACAGTTAAAATTCCGATATAAGTAATTTAGTGTTTCATTTTCTATTTTATTTTTAATATATTGCGTACTTTCAATTTTATATCCATGCTTGGCTGTCTTGAATGGTTTGATTTCCCATTTTTTTAAACAGTGTATACGAATTTATATATAATATTTTGTAATTCTACGATTCGTTTATTTTCATCATTTCAATTTATCGCAGTATATGGACAATTAAAGATAACATCTTATTTTCTTTGCTTCCACATGTTATTATTAAATCTATGTTCTCAGTAATATCGCTCAGACTAATTCCTCTGAGGGAAGTCCTAGTTAACAAAAATGTACAGATTTTTTTTTTTTTCAATCGATAAAAAATAAGATAATTGTCTGAGCGAAGCGAAGTCTAATACACGACGCAGTATTACTTTCCGGTCAAAAACAGCTACGATGGATATTAAAACCTTTCGTAAAACCTTTCGTCAAGCATAACTCAAAAAATATTTGTAGGATTTCGGTTCTGATTTTACCAGAAGGTACCTATGAGGGTAATCTACTGAATGCACCTACTATTAAAAATAAGTTCTAATTCGTTCAAAAATTATATTAAAAAAACTGAGAAAAAAGCACAATTTATCTACATACGTCATGGAAATTTAGTGTATGTCATTTTCACCAGCTGGATGTTTTCGTAGAAAACCGAATTATAGCACATGGAGATAAGAAAATATGACCGCACTAATGTTAAAGTGCAAAAAAAAAAAAAAAAAACACATTTAAATTTAATCAAACGGGAAAATAAATCTGGATTTTTTTTCTATTTCAAAGAAAAAAAGCCATAATAACGTAGGATTTCAGATTTTACGATAATCTACCCAATAGCATTTTTTAATCGCCAAAAGCAACCAACATTTATATTTTGCGTGTGAAAATTTGAAACAGTTATTTTATGTTTAAATAAATAATTTTTATTTGTGGCATCATTTATTCTTAATTTACTTATTTTTGTCTTTTTAGCATTTTAAATGAAATTTGGGTGCTTGTTAGTTATCCCATCGACCAATTTCGCCAAATTATATAAATCGCCAAACCACCCGTCAAATTATACAAATTGACAATTTTTATTTTAAATAACTTTTTTTTAAAAATAACTCAATATTAATACTAAATAACTTACATATTTTAAAGAACAAATAAATTAGTATAGCATTAATAAAAATACAAATAAAACGTCGAAATTAAAATCACTTGATGACGTAAACACATGTTGTCAAGTGAATGTGACATTTACGATCAACCATACTATTCATGCATATTTTCTGGTATCCTACTCATTCTTTCATGTACCCAAGCAATTTTTTAACGATTTAAACAATTAATTTAGTGTAAACAAGACATTTAAGCACAGATGTCACATGTGCACCACGTTGGCGCGATTTGTTTCTGACGCCAATGGCATATACGCACCGGGATACTTAACTGGCGCCAAAGTGTCGTTATTTTGCTTGATTGTAACCTAGATGTTGTTGTTTATATATTAATAAATTGTTTATTTACTTTTATTTTCTTTTTTTTTAATTATATAAATTGTTTTGTTCTATAGTTATTAATTAAACTTTTTTTATTTATTGTTATTCCTTTTTTAAAATTATATGTGTAACTGGTATCCGAAAACGAGGTTTTCGCCAAATTGGCATCAGAAAAAAATCGCGCCAACGTGGTGCGTATGTGACATCGGTACCAAAAAGGTTTATATTTATTTGTAAAAAATATACATAAACGTTCATCGGTTTGTAATAAATTGTCAGGTTTGTATCATCTTTTTGTAACAAATCTCACTTTCTGAAACCAAAACTGCATAAAGATAAAAAAAAAAAAGTAATGTTGTTAAAGTACAGTGAAATTAGTTAAAAACGTGTATTTTAAATGAAGTGAATGAAGGCTTTATATTTTTAATGAAATGAATGCAAGATGAATATAGAATTTAAAAAAAATATTGTCAATTTATCACCTGCACTTGGCTAACTTAAAAGTATCAATATTGCAATTGGTACATGCTATGCAAAATGAAACAATTATGTTATAACCACTCTTCGTGCAAGAAAAATGGCCAATAATTCGTATTCAAATACACAGGCAAAGTTGACGTGAAACAAGAGTTATACTAACAGCAACATTGTTATAACGGACGGAGTTATAATAGCTAAGTAATAATGGCTTTAAGCACACATACCACACAAACAGTTTTAGGTAGATTTCGTATGAAATACTACCTATTGGGATCGTTCCTATGTTGGAATTTCTGAAAAATTTTTCTAGATCTACGCCGATCATGACCCTTAGAACCAAAAACCACCCTCAGTAAAAAACATTATCTATCTATCTATCTATCTATCTATCTATCTATCTATCTATCTATCTATGTATATCACTTTCTTCTGGACACGATAACTTTCGTAATTCTGCACCAATCTCTTCCAAACTGATACATAAAATCAATGGGCATAAAATCTCGGTCAAGTTCGTTAATGGGCAAAATCGGACCAAGGGGATTGAAATAGGGAGGGGTTTTGTGAAAACCGAAAACCCTACATAAGTTCTTAATTTTTGTACATATCAAATCAGTTTAAAGTTTTCATTACTTCTAAAAATAGGGCCAAAATTTTATGTATCACAGATTTTTGATAAAGTTAAAAATGGGCTGAAGGGGCGCAAAAGATAGGGTTTTGGGAGAGAAAAATTCATAACTTAGTCAATACTCAAGATACCAATTCCAGTTAATTTTATTATAAATTTCCTTAATATTATCTGCAACTTTTATATTCACAAGTTTTTGATAGGACCAGTTCGTACCAAAAAAAAAAAAAAACGAAAACAAAAAGGGGGTTTGAAGAAGAAAAAAATCCATAACTCCGTCAATTCAAAATATATAAAATCCCCATGAATCATGGAAGACGATAGTATTCCGAGTGACGCAGCCTTAAGCCTAAAATCGTATCGTAGAATTCGTAGATGGCGGAACTCATATATACAGCTAACTCGACATCAAAGAAAACGCGAAAAGCCGCCTGTTAATAACTCAGCAAATATAGGTCTTATTGTTCTGATTTTTTTAAAACAGTCTTATATATGCAGTCTAATCCTATTCTGAAATTTTTACAATTCTAAGAGCAGTATATTTTGAGATCTGAAAACCCATTTTGAAAGCAATTTCGATGGTGTAAGTTTGTCTTTTTTTTTTCTCTGTAACGGTCTAGATTTTTTTAAAAACATTAATATACAAAAGGAATCCGTTTTTGATGAAGTGGATAAGACTAACCTAGTATCTAGGAAAACTCTTAATTTTTATGTAATCCGCATAAAAAATTGGACTTCTTAGGATCGCGGATTACATGTTATTCTATGGGCTAGCAGACACAACGTTGCAATCCGGTTTTGTGCGGATAAGGTCACAGTTTAAAATCTGAATATTGGCAATAAATCTTTTTTTAAACTACAAAAACAGTTTATTATGTGCTTTAAAATACTTAGATTGATTTTTTTATATGGAGCAGTATTTTATAATTATATGTATTTTATTTCATTGTTATTCATAGTAAGGAAACAATTTTTAAGGAGAAAATATTTCCCATTTTTTCGAAAATTCTCGTATCGAAATTCGATATTTATCGAAAATGCTCGTATCGAAATGAAAATTCATCGCGTCCGCCATAAGACTTCGCCATGTATCACTACGCCGCAAAGTTGACTGAAGAAATAAGAAATTAAATATCAAAGATCTTGAAAAGAAGAAAGTGAGCACAATTTCTAATTATCCAGACAGCATCTAATGTAATTATTTGTAACCGATCCTTTCTAATTAATATAATGTTCTGAATTGTTGTTATTTTCATCAATACTTATTATAACTGTTGTTCTTACAAAATAACACTCATGTGTGGCATAGGTATTACTTGTTACATGTGAGTGTAATACAGATAATTACCAATTTAATTTTGGGTTTTCTCTTAAAGAAATTAAACAAAATCTTTCATTTTTAAAGAACGCACAATTTAAATAAAAGGTATGACGAAATCAAAATTCAGATTTCCAATCACGTTTATAAAATGATTCATTTGCGAATCGTTTCTAATAACATTATAAACGAAAATTGACTTAAAATGACCTCTTTTTCGAAATATGGGTATCTTTTGCTGATTTTTTTTCTTTTATATATATGTATATCTCTTTTCAGCTTCAAAAATTAAAGCATCCTAGTATTTTATTTTTGTAAAATTAAACCTAATGGGGAAAAAAAAATTCTTATTACCGTTTATCTCTGTAACAAAAGAAAAACAGGAGAAAATAAAAAACAAAATAAAACCTGAAGCATTTCTTTTAGGCTAATTGATTACAGCCATGGTTGCAAGACATTCAGTCTCAGGTCTGATTTCAGTCTTGGACATATTTTTGACTGATATTAAATTGTACTTTATATACTTAAATTATCACGATTAACTCAAAACGAACCATTTTATCCTGACTGGTTGTGTTTGTGTTGAGCTCCTAAAAGTAAAAATTTTCATCATGGTACTTTTCCTTATTTAGTAATTAAAGTTTGTAGATAAATAAGATAAAACAGCTTTTTTGCAAAAGTAAGATACTTGTTTTTATTTAATTTTAAAGCTAATATGCTTAAAAGAAAGCTTTAAATAATTTACTTTTTAAAAATATAAAAGTAGTATTAGTAGTATAAAAGTAGTATATAAACTCCCGGTATTTGTGGTAATCAAGTATTATTGTAAATAAGAACAATTCAGAACATGTTACTTTTTAGAAAAGATCAGTTTCACAAAATTACATTAGCAGCTGCATTGTAGCTGTCATGATAATTAGACTTTGTATAAACTAATAAAGTAATAACCCAGTAACTATTTCGTAATATTAATCTGACTCGCATCTTAATTTAAATATTAAGTTTTTATTCTGCTTTCATTAAACTATTCACTATTCTTTAACATTCTGCATATTCAAACTACAAAAACTCTTTTTTTCAATTCCACCTGTACACTGGAGGGTTGCCGTGCCACTTACACAGTGTTGATTTCAGGGGGTGGTCTGGGGGGGGGGGGGACATTCCCCCCGGAGCAATGAGATTCCCTCCCCGGAAAATTTAAGATTTTGTGTTTTCAATGGTAAAAAACCGCAATCCCCCCCCCCCACACCGGAACTGTACAAAGCCACCCCGGAGAAAAGTGTCCGAATTCAACACTGCACTTACTGACAGATGCGTTTATCGCCCGTTGGGTGATAGCATTTGAAAGATCACCACATTAACATAAAAAGTAGCAAAAAAACAAAATTAATCAGTTGATTATAAAAAACCCGCAACATTCTCGGTAGTGGGAGGAACATCACAAGGAAAAAAACCCTTGCGAGTTTTGACAGTATGTCAGGGGGGGGGGGGATCCAAAACTTCATGCAATGTTCACATGAAAAATGTCGCTGATATGTTACTTTTACGTATAAGAACGTGGAATTCTGCTTTTTCAGCACACTGAATTTTATCATCCCTGGGATCGGTGCAAATCTGCATTAAAATTTTTTGACATTTTTAGGAGGGTGGGAGGTGGCGGTATCAAATGCAACAAAAATGTGAGTACAAACAGTACCAAATTGAGTTAATTTCTCTCCCTTTCTCTTTCGACCTTTTCTTTCCTGTTACCTACCACACATTTAGCCCATGTATAGAACTGAACAGCATGAAAACATAGCCACCCCCACACAACTATCGCCTGCTCTGCCTGAAGGATTGTAGGAAAACCGCGAATTTCGTCAGACGATATGTTATTTTCGTCAAATTATCTCACAAAACGCAATTTTCGTCTAAGTATTGTGGGAAAACACAATTTTCATCAAAAGAATGGGAATTTCGTCAAAGGATCAAGGAAAAAACACTAATTTTGTCAACAAATTGCAAAAAAATCAGTAATTTTGTCAAAGGATCGTGGGAAAAATGCGAATTTCGTGAACAGGCCATGAAAAAACACTAATTTCGCAAAGTATTGCAGAAAAAAAATCAGAATTTTGTAAAAGGGTGTCAACGAATTGCAAAAAAGTCACTGATTTCGTTAAAAGATTGCGAATTTCATCAAAAGGCCGTGAAAACATACGAATTTTGTCAAACGATCATGAGAAAACGCATATTTCATGAATGGATCGCGGAATAAATGCACATTTCGTCACAGGATCATAAAAAATGTGATTTTCGTTAAATAATCGCAGAAAAATCATGAATTTTAACCGAGGATCGCAGAAAAAAATGCGAATTTCATCAAAAGGCTGCAAAAACACAAATTTCATCATAGGATACTGTAAAAAATGTAAATTTTGTCAAAGAATCACAAGAAAAATGTGAAATTTGTCAAAAGTGTGAAAAAAAAATAATTTTGTCAACAAATTGTAAAAAAAAATCACAAATTTCATCAACAGATTGCAGAAAAAATGTGAATTTCATGAACAGGCCATGAAAAAACACTAATTTCATCAAACTATTGCAGAAAAAATGAGAATTTTGTAAAAGGGTGTCAACAAATTGCAAACACATCACTAATTTCGTCAAAGGATTGCAGAAAAATGCAAATTTCATCAAAAGGCTGCAAAAAAACACGAATTTCGTCAAACGTTCGCGAGAAAATGCATATTTCGTGAGTGGATTGCTGAAAAAATGCACATTTCGTCAAAGGATTGTGGAAAATGTGAATTTCGACAAATAATCGCAGAAAAAATGTGAATTTCATCAAAAGGCTGCAAAAACGCAAATTTCATCATAGGATCCTGGAAAAAAAACACAAATTTTGTCAAAGAATCGCAAGAAAAGTGTGTAATTTGTCAAGTGTACGAAAAAACACTTGTTTTGTCAACGAATTGCAAAGAAATCACTAATTTCATCAAAGGATTACAGAAAAAATGCAAATTTCGTGATCAGGCCATGAAAAAACACTATCATCAAAGTATTGTAGAAAAAATGAGAATTTCGTCAAAGGATCTCGGAAAAAATGCGAATTTCATCAAAATGCCACAAAAAAACACAAATTTCATCAAACGATCATGCAAAAATGCATATTTTGTGAATGGATTGCGAAAAAAATGCACATTTCGCAAAAGGATCGTGGAAAAAATGCAAATTTTGTGAACAGGCCGTGTAAAAACACTAATTTCATCAAGGTATTGCAGAAAAAATGAGAATTTCATAAAAGGGTGTCAACGAATTGCAAAAATATCACTAATTTCATCAAAGGATCAAGGAAAAAATGTAAATTTCATCAAAATGCCGCGAAAAAACACGAAATAAAATTGTCCAATTAAATAATATATAATAATGGCTGGGTTGTTTTGTGAGTTGGAGCAGTAAAGCAATGGATGGTACCTTTTAATGGTGTTAACACATCTTAGTCTTAAGGTAAGTGATGTAATCATTTTACAGAAGTATATTTATACGTTAAAAAATATATGTATATTCAAGCCTCTATATTAATTGCATTTTTAAAACTATTGAAAAAGACATACTATAGCCTTCAAAGTTTAAAATAATGTTGTAGGTTAAATTAAAAAAAAAAATTATATGATTTAAATCAAAATAAACTGATTTTTTTCATACCCTGTTTGAAAGTTCATTTTCTATAACCATGTTAGCCAATCAGTGTGTTCAGAATATAGCAGTCTAATGGTTATTTACAAGATAAACAACATATTTCCTTCTAATGACTGTAGAAATGCCTTAAAATTTTCTTTATAGATTCAATCATCTAATAGTATTTTATTGCAGTCAAAATCTGCATTATCTCACTTAGAAAAACGTTTGTTTACATTAGAAGAAACAGCACCAAAAACTGGTGATTTATAAAAAGTTTTATTATTTAATTGTTTGTTTACATCTGAAATGTATTGCAGATTATAGGCTTTTGCGAATTATAGAGTCGTCTAATACATGATTGATTAGTTTGTATATTATGTCTCCCTCACCCAACTTTGATTTGACACTGGCCACTTTCTTAGGTATCTTTGTTTTTGTACCTTCGGTACAGCTGAATTAACTCCTTTATTTAAAGTCAAAATGTATTTTAAGTCTTTGAAAGAAAACAAACGAGCTAGATATGTTTATTTTATGTAAAAACTAAACTGTTGATATTGTCTTGCGAACCTGACAAAGTATATTGACTTGACTGTTAAGGGAAAAGGGGGGGGGGGTGGAGATCTGAGAGCTAAAATGCCTTTCCCTTCAAAATCAGTCACTTTTTTTAAAGAGATTATTGGTCTTAGATTCTCTTCCTACTCTGTAACAAAAGCTTGTTTGCATTACTCATTGACTTTTAACTAACCAAAGATTATGTATCCTTACACTGCAAGAATAACCAGTTTATAAAAAGAATTCTTTATTTTGATCTTAAAGTTTGCTTGGCCATTAAAATAATATGTAATAATCGCAGGGTTGTTTTGTGAGTTGGAGCAGAAAGGCAATGATTGGTACCTTTAATGCTTTTAACACATCTTAGGCTTAAGGTAAGTGATGCAATCACTTCACAGAAGTATAAATACTTCTACATTAAAAATATATGGTACTAATTAGTTATCCTGTCGACCAATTTCACCGAACTATATAAATCGCCAAACCACTCGTCAAATTATACAAATTGACATAATTTTTATTTTAAATATCGAAAGAACAAATAAATTAGTATAACATTAATAAAAATACAAATAAAACATCGAAATAAAAATCACTTGATGTAGTAAAACGTGTAACTTGCTTAAAGTCAAATAATGTAACATTTACGATCAACCATTATTGGCAGTTGATCTTATAGTTTGGCGATAGATTTTTGATAGGCAGGATAACTAAGTAATACCAAATATATATTCAAGTTTCTATATTAGTTGCATTTTTAAAACTATTGAAAAGGACATGCTATAGCCTTCAAAGCTTAAAATAATGTTGTAGGTTAATTTAAATTAAAAAAATTATATGATTTAAATCAAAATAAACTGATTTTTTTCATACTCAGCTTCAAAGTTAGTTTTCTACGATCTTTGCCAATGAATGTTTTCAGAATATAGCAGTCTAATGGTTATTTACAAGATAAATCAAACATTTATCTTTTAGTGACTGCAGAAATGCCTTAGAATCCTCTTTATAAATTCAATCATCTAATTTTTATTACAGTCAAAATCTGCATTATCTTGCTTAGAAAAATACTTAACTGTTTGTTTATATTTAGAAGAAACAGCACCAACAAGTGGTGATTTATACAAAATTTTATTATTTGTTTGCTTATATCCGAAATGTATTGCAGATTATAGGCTTTTTCGAATTATAGAGTCATGTTACTGACTTTTAACAAGCCAAAGATTGTGGATCCTTATGCTGCAATAATAACCAGTTTATAAAACGAATTCTTTATTTTGATCTCAAAGTTTGTTCCCAGAGTCAGTTTATACCCTGCTGAACTCTCATCATCACTGAATGGGTCAGAGCTTTTAAAACTTTATGAAAATAGTTATGACATTTGAAATAAAGATCTGGCATACCAGAACAGGCGAGACATTTGGCGACTTTGAATTTGACAAGGTGATCAATCGTTACTTCTGGTAATCTCACTTTTTGTATTTTTGGCTATCCCTATTTGGAAATCTAGTTTTATTGACATCATTGATGATGAAATCTGACATTTGAGGGTGCAACTCATCTGTGTGTGTTCTAAAATGGAATAGCTCAAATAAATATACAGTAGAAGATCTTTATAGCGCAAACCTAAAAACGCAAGGTTGTGCGTTATATAGAATTTTGCATTATATGGATCACATCATTAAATTCACCTTGTAAACATAGCCAAATATGTCTGAAACTCATCAAAATACATTAGAATATCTTTATACTGCATTCATTGTTACCAAGAGTTATCCAAATTATAAATTTTTGCATAATATAGGTCAGACATTGTTAAATTTACTTTATAAACATGATCCAAATATAACTGACACAACCATCCCTTATATTAGACATTTTCAGAAATGTTTATTGTAATAATAGTATTTTTTCACTAAAAAAGTCTTAAATTAGAAAATAAAGTTGAACTAATGTATCAAATTTAGTCCTAGAGTAGCAATATGTTACAATGTAAAAGTGCAGGTGCTTTTTAACTGCAAAAATCATTGTTTACATCTGAGAAGTTGTGCGTTATATGGAGAATTGCGTTATAAAGATCTTCTACTGTATTAATATAAACATACAAATAACCAAAAAAAGTAGAATCCCTGATAGTAGGTAAAAATAAATTTTTTTGACCTTGTAGGAAAGTGGTTGCTGACAGACAATTTCTTAATAGCCAATTTTTATCATTTAGTGTCCCTATGCCCAGTGGCAAGTGCTAATTTTGCCCTTTAATGCATGCATTTAGTGATCGAGACAAGATATTTGTGAGTTTTGTGCATTTTTCATATTGCTGTATCCAATGATTTTTTGTTTATTTTCATGAACATGCAGTGTTCATTACATGCATTATTAATCATTCCAATAAGTTGCTATATCCAGTGATGTTACTGTGGTTTTAATAAATGCAAAGTGTTCATACATACATAAATTAGAATTTGAATTGTTGAATATTTACTCTATTGTAAGTAGATATTTTTAAAGATTAAAATGACATGACTTTTTCTCAAAGTTATTGAAAAATCAGAATTTCAATCGTTAAATGATTACTCTGATTTAGAAAAGTTGTTTAAAAGATATAACATTTTTCAATTAATTTATGTTGAAATTTTTTTTTTTTTTACTTTATTTTGATTGTTGCATTAAAATGAGCTTTCCTGTGTTTTCTAATATGCCGTTATTTATAAATATTGTATTTACATGATTCATAAATAATGATATAGTAGAAAATGATAGTCTGGCAGCAATAAAAAATGTAAACCAATCGCAACAGTTTTCAGGTTGCCATATTTTAGTTTGAGTTGGGTTGCATGGGAATGTTTATGCGTGCCAAAAAAATCACTGGGTATTTCTCTTGTTCTGGGATTCTGCTGAAGATCTTTATAATGCAATTATCTACATAATTTATTTCTGAGATGTAAACAATAGATTTGGCAGTTACAAATCTCCTGTATTTCAGATTCATATTGTTGAAATATCTGTTATTTCCCAAAACACTAAATTTTACATAGTTGGATGTTTAAAATCTTATTTTAGAATTCTGTTATGAAAACATTGTTGCAGTGAAAGCCCTTTATAATGCAATTCTCTGTATAACAGACAGCTTCTTTAATGTAAACAATGAATTTTACATTTAAGAAGAGCCTGCAATCTATTTTGTAGAAATATTGCTACCCTCTAGAGGGCTAAATTCAAAACATTATTTCCTCTATCTCCATAATTCTGATTTTTTTAATAAAAAAATTGCTATCATTAAATTAAAAAATTTTGAAATAAGTAATATAATGATTTTGTCCAGAGGTACTTTTGATCATGTTTATTAAGCATCATTTTGTTTACATTTTAAAACTTCATCAAAATAGTTGTAACTTTTCTAATAAATATGTTACATATAACATATGGTAGTAATAATCAGTATATCTGATGAAAATACAAGTATTTTTTTTTTTTTTTTTTTTTTTTTTTTTTAATGAACTATTTAAAGATTTTTTTTATCGCTATTACTGCATTTGATTAATAGTAATTCAAGAGCCATAATTTTATATTCTAAAATCATTAAAAGCACTCTGCAAGCAGTCCTTGTTCAATCACAAAAGCCTGCCACTAAAAAATTTTAATGCAGAAGATGTAATGTATTTCTGAGATGTAAACAATGAATTTTGCAGTTAAGAAGCACATGTGCTTCACAAATATTGCTATTTCTTGGAACACTAAATTTGATTAATTATCGTCTTTATAAACATTAATTTGGAATAACAAACAAATTTAGAATTATAAACATTGTTATTATATTAAAATTTTTTGTAAATGGTTTTAAACCAGGTTTTTTTAAATATAATTTCCTATTGCATACAGATGCATATCTGTTGATAAAATAAACATTTTTAGATATTATATAAACTTTCGAAAATATTTAAATGAAATAAATACAGTCAATTATATAGAAAATTGAAATCATTTCTAATTTAAACATTATTAGTAACAGCTATGTCTTATGTTCAAAGTAAACTGCTCTACACAGTGAAACATTGATACCTTTTAAAATCGTATGAAGAATCCTTTGATTAATAATATAATAATCAATCAATAAACATTTGATGCAGTTTCATGAATATAATATATTATTCTGTGGTTATTATTATTAGTATTTTTTTAATATACAAATACTTCTGGTTATTTTGTTTTCTGAGTGATGACTCCAAGTGTCCAAATCAACATTTTTGGCCGTTAGATTCAGCAACTAACAGAAAAGATTGATTGGTATTATTGAAATGCTATAACTAGTACTCAATTTTTGCAAGCTGTGTTGTTCAATCTGATATCTTAAGTTACTCTTATAAATTCTTTAAGGATAATCTTTCCCAATCCAGAAAATTTTCTTTTACAACTTAACCAAAATCTTAAAGATCATCGTATTTTGTTATTAACTGCTGTAAATAATCTGCATTTTTTAAATGAAAATATTTTATGCTAAATATTGAATATTATTTATCTATTTTATCTTTTCTAATTTCACATGTTTTAAGAAAAATCTTTAGGGTATGAGATATGTTCATCAGCACATGTTAATTTTCATTCTACATGCATAGAAACATAACCTTGGCTCATTATCTCTCATGTTGACTGCTGAGATGAAGTGTTAAAAGTGGAAATTATTTCTATCAATAATTTAAAACAACTAAATTACAAAAAAGGGAAAATATTATATTAGATTTTTCTAAAAAAACCAATTGGTTTAAACCGTGCCAACCCTGTCAAAAACCTTAAAGATTTAGTATCTGTGACTGCTCTGAAGAGGGCATTATTATAACTTTATAATTTTTTCATTCTGTAGCACAAATTACTCAGCTTAGAATTTACCAATCAAAACATTGCCATCTTGATTTTTTTCCACTGTCTTTGTTTGATTCAGAAGTGGTTAAGATTTTTTTATATTGTAAATCCTAAAGTTTATAATAGCAAAAAAGCATCTTTAACTCCTTGGGGATGAGCGACTGGTATACTTTCCACTTAAGGTGTTCAAAATCCTTCATTATTCTCACCACTTATTTTTAATTGTAAAGTTTACCTTTCTTTAATTGGAGCATTTCTGTGATTCAATTACAGAAAATTTTCTGATTTTAGAAACCTGTAGTAAAAGGTTAAAAATTAAGCAAAGGACTCTTGTCACGAAGGGGTTAAACATCTTGAATTAAAGTGAACTTTAATAATCTTTGGCTTTAATTGCCAGTACTCTCAATTGAGCTATCTGTACGACAACCCAGCCAACACAATATTCGCTCAGAACAACTATTATCATGACATCAATTGATTGTGTGAAAAATAATTAAAAGTGTACATGATTATATATTTTATTTTATTACTAAGCAACAGACTTTGCAGATCCATTTTTCTAAAAAGCTTTAAAGATTGAAATCTCTAGGCTGGAGTGGGAAAGTGGTAATTTTGAGTAATAAGAGGATAATTTATATAGAAGAATTTTCTGTATAAAAATAAAGATTTGAATTTTTTTTAAGGCTGGGGAGTAGGGGGGGGGGGAGAAGAGGAGAATTGTGCATTAGGGAAGTCAGTGCTTATTTATTTATTTATGTTAGTGAGCAACAAATGTTGCAGATTTTTTTCTTTTCAAACTAAGGTTTGAAAGATTAATTATTTAGGTAATCTGGAGAGGTGGGTGCAAAGGGAGAAGTGGAAACTTTGGAGCTCAGGGGATTATTTTATATGATTTATTATTATTGTTAATAAAGAATTTTAAATCGGGATGGTCAAAGATTATTTTATATAAAATTAAAGAATTTATAATGTTTAATTTTTTTTTGCACTAGGAATGAGAAAAGGGGGAAGCAGAAATTTGTAGTTTTGGATTTAATATAAATGTATGTAATTACTTTTATAAGTGAGTGATGATTGCTATATATACATATAAAGGTTTAAAGAGTAATATTTCTTGTTACTTAACAAAGTAAATTTTTTAGATAGTAAAATTTAACATTGCTTTTCATATTTCTGAAACAAACCAACAGAAATACCCTTTAAACATGCATGTTGTACATTACTTCCATATCTTACCAAAGAGTTCTTATAAAAATATCATAGCATGGTGCTCTTTAAAATTGAAGTATGGTCATCCTTTTTTGCGGGGCGAAAGGGGGAGGATTGAAGGTGAATGGAAATCCTATGTATTATTTGTATTGGTCTTTATTATTATTTTTTTTTCAATAACCTTAAAAAAGTAATGATATCAATACAAAAACCCTTAACGGGTTAAAAGTTTGTGACGCAGCACTTTATCTTATGCTCTAAGAATTTAAAATATGGAACTTAAAAATAATGATATCAAATTTTGAGTGACGCTATGCTATCAATTATAATCTCTCTCTATATTATTTATTTCATCTTTTTATTTTTTTTATAATCGCATGTGCAAAAATTATGTTCAATTTAAAAAAATGTATAAAAGTTTATTCATTGATGCTTTATCATTTACATCTCTCATAAATTCAAAGTATGAGTTTTAAAAGATATG
This sequence comes from Maratus speciosus, assembly GCA_963932465.1. Lineage (NCBI taxonomy): Eukaryota > Metazoa > Arthropoda > Arachnida > Araneae > Salticidae > Maratus > Maratus speciosus. The sequence continues at coordinate 71,213,698 of OZ010790.1, forward strand.
ATATCAAAATTTTAGTGACGCTTTGATGTGGCTTTAAACGATTTGTTTTGAAATTAAATTAAATTTTTTTTTGGTTTGGCTAAGATATATTCACACATCTAAACAATAGTTTTAATTTTCTAATATGCTTTAAATATGCCACTTTCACTGAATTTATATAATGCATTTAAATGTATTTATTTGAATAAATTGATTTATCCTTTGTCCAATGCTATTAAAAATTTAAAATAAGATTTACGTGAATAATTTTTTTGCGTCATTGTACCCATTTGAATACATTTCACTTAGTTTGGATACAATGACGCAAAAAAATTATTCACGTAAATCTTATTTTAAATTTTTAATAGCATTGGACAAAGGATAAATCAATTTATTCAAATAAATACATTTAAATGCATTATATAAATTCAGTGAAAGTGGCATATTTAAAGCATATTAGAAAATTAAAACTATTGTTTAGATGTGTGAATATATCTTAGCCAAACCAAAAAAAAATTTAATTTAATTTCAAAACAAATCGTTTAAAGCCACATCAAAGCGTCACTAAAATTTTGATATCATATCTTTTAAAACTCATACTTTGAATTTATGAGAGATGTAAATGATAAAGCATCAATGAATAAACTTTTATACATTTTTTTAAATTGAACATAATTTTTGCACATGCGATTATAAAAAAAATAAAAAGATGAAATAAATAATATAGAGAGAGATTATAATTGATAGCATAGCGTCACTCAAAATTTGATATCATTATTTTTAAGTTCCATATTTTAAATTCTTAGAGCATAAGATAAAGTGCTGCGTCACAAACTTTTAACCCGTTAAGGGTTTTTGTATTGATTTATTATACATCTTCTTAATATTGTCTATATATACTTCTTATATTGAAAGGGTGTATTCAAATCCAAACTGCTTATTTTCTGGCTCATTTTACAATTCTTTTTTGCTGTCAAAGGCTTCCAATTGGTACGTTTTCTTACTCAGAAACTATATAATGTACCATAATGGTCGATTTTTTGATAGAGGCAGGATATATTTAAAAAAATGCTGTTAAAGTGGGCATTTTGAACCGAATTTCCCGAAGCGGATTGTGTTGGAAAAATCATTGTATTAAGGATGCACTCAAATCCAAACTGCTTTTTTTCTGACTCATTATTAAATTCATTTTTGCTCTCAAACGCATTTAATTGGTAGATTCGCTTATTCAGAAACTATATAATGTACCGCAATGATCGATTTTTTGATAGAGGCAGAATATATTTCAAAAAATGATGTCAAAGTGGGCATTTTGAACGGAATTTCCCGAAGCAATTGTGTTATCACTTTCTTCTGGACACGATAACTTCCTCAAATCTGCACAAATCTCTTCCAAACTGATACATAAAATCAAGGGACATAAAATCTCGGTCAAGTTCGTTAATGGGCGATGGGAATGGGGCGAACAAAGGGGATGGAAATAGGGAGGGGGTTTGTGAAAACTGAAAAAAACCCATAACTTCTTAATTTTTGTACATATCAAATCAGTTTAAAATTTTTATTACTTCTAAAAATAGCGCCAAAAATTCATGCATCACAGATTTTTGATAAAAGTTAAAATAGGCTCATGAGGCGCAAAAAATAGGGTTTTTGGGAGAAAAAAATCCTTACTTCGTCAATTCTCAAGATATCAAATCAATAATTTTATTATACATCTCCTTAATATTATCTACAACTTTTACATTCACAAGTTTTTGATAGGACCAATTCGTACCGTAAAAAAAATAAATAAATAATAAAAACGAAAACAAACTAGTTGGATGTGCCAATCCAAAAACTTTCTTCTATCTTATACATCTTAATATTTCAAAAACTAGTTACACATGTTAATACTTCAATATTATTAGTTCATTACTATACCAACTTTGATTTTCATCTTAAATTTCTGCTTCAGTCAATTAAATAAACTAAAAACGAGTTAATCTATATCATGATATTTGTTAAAATTAATAGTTTTTCCTTATTCTGTTGTTATCAGATGTTTGTGAATAGCCGGCTTAGCAGGAAGTGAGTTCCCGCCTTTGCACGAGCCGCCGATGGACAATAGAACTACGAAAAATCTAGAAAAGTATACAAAAATCGCCATCACAGAGTCCCATTACCGCGCGATATTTCCAAATTCAAGGAGGACCTGTTGGCCAAAGCCAAAAACATGCACAAAAAATTTGGTTCAATTTGTATGCATAATTTTATACAATTTTCGATTGTACAATAAAGAAAATGGTACACACATCGTAATTATAGCGCACCCTTCAACGGAATTTTTCCAAATTCAGGAAGGACCTTCATGCCATGAACAAAAAGAAACGCAAAAAATTTAGTTCAATTCTCGGCATAACTTCATACACTTTTCGATGGTATAATATTCAAAATGGCACAAAAATCGCTATTACAGCGCCCCCTACCCGCAATTTTTTCCAAATTAAGGAAGGACCTGCTTGCCATAGCCAAGAACTTAAAATAAAAATTTGGTTCAATTCTATGCATAACTTCATACACTTTCAATGGTACAATATGCAAAATCGCTATTACAATGCCCCTAGTGGAATTTTTTTTCTAAATTCAGGGAGGTGCTGCTTGTCATAGCCATAAACTTAAAATAAAAATTTGGTTCAATTCCATGCATAACTTCATACACTTTTGGATGGTACAATATTCAAAATCGCTGTTACAGCGCCCCCTACCGGCGAATGTTTTCCAAATTGAGGGAGGATCTGCCTGCCAAAGACAAAAACTTAAAATAAAAATTAGGTTCAATTCTATGCATAACTTCATACACTTTTGGATAGTACAATATTCAAAATCGCACAAAAATCGCAGTGACAGCGCCCCCTACCGGCGAATTTTTTTCCAAATTCAATGAAGACCTACCTGCCATATCCAGAAACTTAAAATAAAAACTTGGTTAAGTTCTATGCATAACTTCATACACTTTTTGATGGTACAATATTCAAAATCGCACAAAAATCGCTGTTACAGCGCCCTCTACCGGTGAATTTTTTCCAAATTCAGGGATGACCTACCTGCCATATCCAAAAACTTAAAATAAAAATTTGGTTCAATTCTATACATAACTTCATATACTTTTGGATGGTACAATATTCAAAATCGCACAAAAATCGCTGTTACAGCGCCCCCTACCGGCGATTTTTTTCCAAATTCGGGGAGAACCTACCTGTCATATCCAAAAACTTAAAATAAAAATTTGGTTCAGTTCTATGCATAACTTCATATACTTTTGGGTGGTACAATATTCAAAATCGCACAAAAATCGCTATTACAGCGCCCCCTACCGGCGAATTTTCTCCAAATTCAAGGAGGATCTGCTTGCCATAGCCAAAAACTTAACATAAAAATTTGGTTCAATTCTATGCATAACTTCATACACTTTTTGATGGTACAATGGCGACAGACACACGAACAGACGGACACACGGTTACACGGACACACGGACAAACGGACAGACAGACATTTTCTACAAACATGTTTTTTGGGATCTCTGACCCCTAAAACATGTAAATCCGTCGAAAACCGAAAGTCGAAAAAAATTTCGATTACAATACTTTCTTCTATTTAAGATAGAAGAAAGTAAAAAGGGGGGTTGAAGAAGAAACATTTTCATAACTCTGTCAATTCACAAGATATAAAATCTCCATGAATTTATCATATGTCTACTTAATATTGTCTTCAACTTTTATACAGACAAGTTTTTGATAGGGCCAATTCTTACAGCAAAAACAAATTAAAAATGCATAGCGGTAGAAGAAAAAAATCTTATTAAGGGTGCATTCAAATCCAAACTGCTTATTTTCTTACTCATTTTTACTTTCTTCTATCTTTACAAGACGAAAGTATTGGATTCGTGAAAAATTTCGACTTTCGGTTTTCGACGGATTTATACGTTTCAGAATGCCCAGAACACGATTTGATGGTTTTTAGAAAATGTCTGTCTGTGAGTCTGTCTGTCACTCTGTCACTCCGTCACTGTGTCACTCCGTCACTCCGTCACTCTGTCACTCTGTCTGTGAGTCTGTATGTGACAAAAATTTTGTGGGCGCTCTATCTCAAGAACTAATGCACGGAATTTCACAAAACTTCATATTTAGTTAGACCTCAATATAAACTGAACCTGATTAGTTTTTGGTGAATATCGCCCAACAGGTGGCGCTGCTATGCGGCATTTTTCACGATTTCTGCAATAGCTATATCTCAAGAACTACTGGACGGATTTTCATAAAACTTCAGATTATGTTAGTCCAAGATATAGTTTGGTGTTGATTACTTTTTTGTGAAAATCGCCCAACAGGTGGCGCTGGTATGCTGCATTATTCATAATTATCGCAATAGCTCTAACTCAAGAAAAAATGCACTAATTTTCATCAATCTTCAGATTCAGTTAGTCCCTGATATAAATTAGTGCTGTTTAATTTTTGGTGTAAATCGCCCAACAGGTGGCACTGCTGTGCTGCTTTTTTCACGAATTCCACAAGAGCTGTATCTCAAGAACTATTGCACGGATTTTCATCAAACTTCAGATTTAGTTAGTCCTTGACATGAATTGACGTATAAATTAGTGCTGTTTAATTTTTGGTGTAAATCGCTCAACAGGTGGCGCTGCTATGCTGTGTTTTTTGCGATTTCCGCAATAGCTTTATCTCAAGAACTAATGCTTGGATTTACAAAAAAATTCAGATTCAGGTATACCTTGATATCGTTTAGTGCTGTTTACTTTTGGTGTAAATCGTTCAACAGGTGGCGCTGCTATACTACATTTTTTCAGAATTTCCGCTATAGCTCTATCTCAAGAACTAATACACGAATTTTCATCCAACTTCAAATACAGATATACTTTCATATGAATTGGTGCTAAATCGTTATTTCTTGTACTATTTAAATGATTTAATTGCTGTGATTTATATAGAAGAAAGTTTTGTGATGGCCACAACATACTAGTTAAATTCATTTTTGCTCTCAAACGCATCCTATTGCTAGATTCTCTTATTCAGAAACTATATAATGCACAGTAATGATCGATTTTTTGATAGAGGCAGAATATATTTCAAAAAATGATGTCAAAGTGGGCATTTTGAACAGAATTTCCCGAAGCGATTGTGTTAGAAACGAAAAATATTGCCCTACTGAGAAAATAATTGTTTATTAATCAAGTTTTAATTAATTGAAAGAAAAATAAAAACACAGGTGGCTTATAAATCTTTTCAAAAATCACGTCAGCATGTTTCATATATATATATATATTTTTAATAAAATATGAATCTGAAAATGTGCCAGAAAATTTCGAGTTGTTGAGCATGGAAAAATATTTTTTTTTTAATATCGCCTTAACATGATTCTGATAAAACCAGCTGTTTTATAAAAATAAAATAAAAACTCGCCAAAAGCAGACAGATAAAACTGTTAAAGTGTATTTATATCTGATAATGATTTAGGTTTTGTTGGTGAAATTAGTATACTTAACTTCGAAATCTACCTCTGCCTGTAGGCCGGGCCGGCAGGGATTTTTTTACAAATGTTTCGAGTGAAGCTCGATCATCAAGGTGCTAATTATTCATACAAGCAACCGTTACATAAACGAGTTTAAAATTTAAATGTAAATATATGCAATCTCGACACCCCCCTCCCCCCCCCAAAAAAAAATAAATAAATAAATAAATAAATAAATAATAATAATAATAAAATGTTCCAGCAATGTAATTTCTTTTGGAGTTAAGCGAAGCCTTTTAAAATACGATATCGGTTGAAAACCAGATTACGGAATATTCCTATAATATTTGAATTAATCACGGTACATTTTTTTAGTCCGGTTCAGATTTTGCCAAGAGTATTTTATTTTTATTTTTTGTCAAAAGCCGCCTTTTTTTCCCCGCAAGTGTAACTTGTGTTGATGTTTAAATAAATGTTTTGACTTATGCTATTATCTCTTCTTCTTATTTTTATTTATTTACTTATTATTATTTTTAATTAAACGAGTCAAATCGTGTTTATAAATTTATTTAATGTGTGTATTTTAAATGTAAAAAATGCATTACGAAAGATGGCGATAAGAACAATATTTGACGATTTATCAATTGCGCTCACCTAAATGCTTTATTTCAATGTGTTTAATTCCCTTCTTGGAATTTCATTGTTATATGGACTTTGCTTTTTTAAAAAAGCTTGACGCAATTCGAGTTTAAGAAAGTGAGATTTTTTGTCAAATGATATAAAAGACTATGAAAATAAAACTGAAGAAGTATTATACTGGTTTATGTATGTATTTTAAAAAATGCAAAAATGTCGGTATGAAACTGCGAATAGGTTGTCCAAAAGTACTTGTAAATGTGTTCCTTTTCTAGGCTATTCTATCTCTTGCCAGGGCCCTTAACAGAGGGAAGAGCTGGTTTAAAATTGATATGGATTTTTTTTTTCAGGTTCACTAATCTAGATGTTTCATCATTTGAATTAGTAACCAGTATATAACCAATTAAAGATAGTATCTCATTTTCTTTAATTGCAACAAGTTATTATTAAATCTATGTTCTCGGCAATATCGCTCAGACAAATCCCTCTGAGGGAAGTCCTAGTTGTATTTATTTTATGTTTGTTTTCTATCTTAAACTGTAAATATATTGGATGTATATCACGTTGGAAGATGTATTTGGATGTTATGAACGATATGAGTACAATTCCTCTTTCTCTTCTAAATCAATTTTTATTTATTTTTCTCCTCTTGTTTTTTTATCTGTTCTGTTTTCCAGGGTCTTATATTGACGTCTAACATGCTATATGTTGCTTATTTATCTAACTTTTATATGGAATATTGCATTTTTAACAACATGTGGTATTCTTGCCAACTGAAGATTAAATACTACATGTAATTCTGTTTGTCATCTTTATTTACTTTCTTCATATTTTTCTACTACATGTAGTTGGTCCATTTGTGATTAGTTCCTTTTTTCTCAATTTTGTTTGGGATCATCCATACATTAAAAACTTTAAGACTGTTAATATTTTGAGATTTCATAGTGTGTTCCATTTGCCAATAAGCTTTACTTTATTATACGCTTTAGTATAACAATTAATATATATTGTTATTACATGCCATTTTCATTTAGAAAATTTGTTAATATTTTAATATGATCTTGTAAGATAAATTTGGATTCAAAGGTATTATTTCATTATTGAAAATGATAAATTATCTATTTATTCATTTTGTTGAAAATGTCAATATGTTCTATTATTTTGTATTTATGTTTTCTATATTGTAATGTCATTCTGATATGCAACCACACATAATTCATCCTGCGTTTATAGTTCACATAGATTTTTATAACTTGTCGATATCCCAAATATATCTCATAAATAAAAATTTGAATTCTTGTAATATTTTACGAATCCTTTTTTTTCCAGCCAACTGGTTCCAAATTACGTAACTATACATATATTGCAAAAGTGCAAACTGATAATGAGAATAAAATTAGCGTAAAATATTCATTTAAAAAAAAAAACTAAAATATCATTATGTTAAATTTATAGCAATACTTGTAGCTATTGATTTTATGTTTAATCATCTTTAATGGTAAGCTGCATTTTTATTTTAAACTTTTAAAGCAGTCTGCACAAACAAAACTTTTAAACGGTGTAGTTAATAATATTGCTGTAAACATTAGAATTTGTCTTATGAGAGACTTCATAAAAATCGTCATTTAAAAAAAAAAAAAAAAAAATATGTACATTATCGGAATAAACTTTCTATAGTAAAGTAACCAAAGGGATATTCAAATAAGATCAATTAAAAAGTGAAAAAAAAATTAAAAATTAATGACTCAAAATAAATGTTATAAATTTCTCCGAGAGATTATCTATTTCACAATCACAAAGGTACATTCCCAATAAAAATAGTGTTTTGACTTCAGGATCCAGAACTCAGAGGAACAGGAGACAATAAATTAAACAAAAACATAATTTGAAGAATAAATTAAAAAAAAAACAAAATTTATTTCCTACATTGTTTAAGCGCGAGAAGGGGCAGATATTAAGATATTTCATTCAATTAGTTTTACATTTAATGTTAAATTTTTGTAACAAATTAGTTAAGCCAATTCAAGATTAAAAAATAAAAATAAAATTCATACAATATGATACTTAAAACACCCTAAAAAATTAGATTCCGTTCAAATGCAATCGAAATAAATCTTAGAATTCTTCCATTTTTAATTGAAACTATTTGTATTGCAGATTTTGCATTATGTTTATAACAATTGTGCATAAAATGATAAGATGCATGCAACATACAAAACTTAAAAAAAAAGTCTTATTTTTTCACAGTCTAAGGAACACTGATATATTAAAGTATGAATAAACTGTACAACTCACAGATAACATAAAAGTAATAGTAAGAGATATTAAGAAAAAATACATCATCCACTTTAACATTCAATGGTGCATAATTTTTGTTAACAATATAAACACAAAAATTGATAAATATTTCGCGTTTTTTTTTTTTTTTTTTTTTTTTTTTTTTTTTTTTTTTTTTAATTTTTAATGCTTCGTCACGAGATTTAATTATTTACCATTACTTTCACTATCCAAATTTTAAATGTCATAAACATTTTCTCAATTAATCATGCAATTCGTACCTAATATTAGCAGCAATCTATCAATGATCTTTCAACTGGCTCTATGAGAGTTAAATAAAATGCTTACATTATTTAATTCTAAATTAGTAGGTATTGTATAACTACCACATTATCCTGTTCTTATTAACTGAAATATAATTTTTTATACTTTAAAAACAAACAAGATTGATGTGTATTCTTCATCGCTCTAATAGAGACATTCTCATGATTTATAATGATACAAATATATTCGAAAAAAAAATGAAAACTGGTAAACAAAAATTACGAGATCTCATGTATGTCAATCAATTGCATTAATAATAATAATAAAATAATAAAAACATAATATTTTTATTATTGCACTTGACTTCATTATACATGAGATCTTGTGATTTCTGTTTATCAATTTTCAATTTTTTTTTTCAAGAACTAGGGGGCTCTGCCCCCTACGAGCTACGCTCGTCAACCCCCGTTCAGACAGCGCAGACTCTAACAGCACGCTAATTTGATCGGCTTTAAAAAGATTTCGGAAGATTGAATTATAATTTGAATCTGACAATTATAATCTGACGTAAATTTCACCAAACTTTTCTTTCTCTTTTTAATATTCACGTAAAAATATTTCTGTTAGAAATGAAATATTATGATCATCTTAAAATATCAAATAAATGTCGCGCGTAATTTTTAAATTTAAACTGTTTTCAATATTATTTTTTTGTTCATTTTACGTAATAAGTGTAATGTGACGTAAATTCTCATATTTAAGACTTCTAACGCATTTTAATGAATTTATTATTTTACAATATTCTTTCTCTTTAAAAATTTACGGGTAATTATAGTTTTATGACATAATTTTCAATGAGTTCCTGCTTTTTATATTTTCTGTTTATAATAGTCACGTGTAAAATAAATTTTTAATTTGAAGCAAACATTATAGTTTGCGCTGTTTATACAGCTGGCAACAGTTTAAATGAATACAATTTTCTAAAATATCTAAAAAATATCTCTCGAAATTCTTAGCCTGTATCAATACAGGTCTGATATACACTTATACTGCTATCAGCAGAGGAACTGTAAATGTGCTGTGGAAGATACCTGTTACAAAACTGTATGTTGAATTCATAGAAAAGTCAGATATTGTTGACGACAGTTCTTTATTTGAATTCTATTTCATTCAATTACTTTATAAAAATACAGATTTAAGTTGAAAAATATTCAGAGCCAACTTTGTTTAAAATAGCTAAGTGAATCATTAAAAATAACTTTGGTTAAAACCGGATTAACTTCAATACAGCTGGAGCTTTTCAAAACAGCTTAAATTTAAATCATAGCTAAAACCGTTTTCTAAAAACATCGTAAAACTCAAACTAAATATCTTACTGTAACTTAAACTCAAACATATTAAAATCATAATGATAACTTTAAAGAAATGAACAGAAAAGAGAGAGCGCGGCAATTGATTAGGGAAACGCAATTTATACCTTTGAACTGGACGATTCCATTTTACAAAAAGGGTAGATCCGAGAATAGTCAACTACGGAACGGCTAACGCCATCTATGAAACACTTTAATTTTAATGTCAGTTCTTTTAAATTAATTTACGTTATAGGAAACAATTAACATTATATTCCAGGTGATGAAGGTATTGCTTTTAAAATAAAGAAGTTCTATAAGCATTAAAATGTAAAAAGGAAAGCTATTAAATCAATATAAGTTTACGTAAAGTTTTAAACCCATATTAGTCATAAGTGACAAGTAAAAACGGTTGAATATATAACAAAGCCCCCCACTTGTCACTCATGGGAAAGAAAAATTTAAACAGTTAAAAAATCCCTAGAATTTCCAAAATCCGCTCTGAATTTACAAAGGTCAAACAAAAATTCAATCTGAACTTTTACCATTACATCTTCAATCTTCTCATAAAATCCAACATTTTTATCCAAATATAACTTGTCGCCTTTTAAACAGTAACATACAATTACTAAACATTATAAACATTAACAAGATTTATAACACTATATAACAAGAAACAAATTACCCTCATGCATCTAAAATGCAATATCCAACCACAGTATCTAAAATTTAACTCTGGTTTAAACTTCAACAGTCCATCAGCTTCAATTAATATTCCTAATATATTACCAGATAAATTCAAATCTTTCTGAAAAGCAAATCGTTTTAATACAACATCTAACGTGACTTCATTTTAAAACAGTTTCAATATAGTTTCAATACATTTTCAATCAGTATATTTCAATATAAATTTCTGAAAAATTATACATATTCAAAACTTTAATAATCACATTCATCCATCATCTTTCATCCTTCATCATACATGGGCCCATGATTCCATTCTCTTTCATAACACATAATATACTCTATAAATGTTTAACTCATAATTTCATATTTGCACTGTATATAATAAATGCAGATTTTTTACATGTCAATAATTCAAATTACGCATTCAGATTTCTATTTCAATAACTGAAACAAGATTAAACTTTCATTTCAAATTTAGCTCAAAAAAATCTTAAACTAATAAAATTCATGGTTAATCTCAAACTTACAACAATGTTAACGTAATGAAGTCGACTTCATGTATAATTAAACTCTTATATTTAAGTTTCACCAAGTGAACCGGGATACTAAAGTGGCATTTCCAATATTAAAATGAAGGACTTACTGAATTAAACTTTAACATGCCCGCAAATGGGGCCTTCCTGCAACAGTTACACCTTCGTCCAACACTATCCCCTGTAGACTCTCTGGCCGGATTACATTTTCACCTTTCACGAGACGTTACGAAAGGCCGCTCGAGCCCCGGAGAATGGAAGGGCAAAGGGTACTTATTGCATTCCGGCGGGATTTTAAATTGGTTCACAAGGCTAAACTAAATTCAATTTTTACACAAAAAAAAAAAAAAAATTGATCTTATACATAACCTTATATAGTCAAAACTTTAAAATACATCTTTTATACAGAAGCTGGACTATCTAGTACAATAAATATTATATAAATACACCTTAATGCAATGAGGGGTATTTAACAAAATTTAACAATCCAAGAAAACGTTTAATTTAAAACCTGATAATTCAAATTTACTAAGGGGCTTGGTGAAGATGTCCGCGTAATTTTCTTTACTTTTAACATACTTTACTTCAAAAATATTTTTATATACCAAATCTCTAATAAAAAATAACTTTACATCTATGTGCTTCGTTCTGTGGTTTTCAATGGGGGATTTGACAAAACTAATGGTGGCCTGATTATCAACCAATAATAAAGATTTTTCCTTTCTATCACAAATTATCCTTCGACCAATGCATTCGTCCATTATTCTATCGAACCATAAGAGCTCTCTTGCAGCTTCTGTCATCGCAATAAATTCCGATTCCATGGTCGATAAACTTATACAATTTTCCTTAAAGGACCTCCACATTATTGGTGATTTATCTAAAAGTAATAACTGACCTCCCATTGAAGTTCTGTCATCCCTGTTTGTGGCAAAATTGGCGTCTGAATATGCAATTACATGTACATTTTTACAATTCAAATTCAATTTTAAAGATTTAGTAAAACAAACATATCCCAAAAGCTTTAATAATCCATGCCAATGTACTAATCCAGGGTTATTTTGAAATTGGCTAAATATATTTACTGCATAAGCAATATCGGGCCTGGTTCTATTAGATAGGAACGACAAACATCCCAAAACACTTCTGTATGGAATTTTAGACATTTCAAATATTTCGTTATTGGATTGAGGGGATTGGGTTTTTGTATAAACTACACCTTTGCTTATTGGAAGTGAAGTGATAGGGAACTTAAACTTTTTAAATTTTTGACAAATCTCATCAATATATGGAATTTGATGTATTGCTAGATAGTCATTACCCTCCTCGAATTCTACACCCAATAGCTTTCTGGTTTTACCTAGTATCTTAAGATCAAAATAACCAGTCAAAAGTTTAACAACCTTTTCCACCACTCTTTCATTTTTACCGAAAATTACTATGTCGTCTACATAAAGAAGCAGGATAATGTTATCATCGAAACTATACACGAAATTGCACCATTCAAACTTAACAAACCCTATATCATGCAAAATTTTATTTCAAAATACCACATTCTGCCAGACTGATGTAAACCATATAAAGCTTTTTTTAATTTACATACTAAATTTTCGTTTTCCACAAATCCTGGAGGTTGGGACATATATATTGTTTCGGCCAAAGGTGCATATAAATAAGCACATTTTACGTCGCATTGTAGGTGTGTCCATTTTTTACAGGAGACTAAAAGGGAAAAGAAAAATCTAATAATAGCAAAATTAACAACGGGTGAAAAAGTTTCATCATAGGTTTCCCCCTTTATTTGTTTGAAACCTTGTGCCACTAGGCGGGCCTTATACCTTACAATTTTGCCCTTGTCATCCTTTTTTAATGTGAAAACCCACCTACAACCTAAGGGTTTAGCATCGCTTGGTAACTTAACTAGCTTCCAAACTCCCCTTTCTCTCATAGTTTTCAATTCTTCTCTCATGGCCTGTTCCCAAAACTTCCTTTGTGGGATTTTAAAACTTGTTTATAGGTAGTTGGTATTTTGATGTCATCTAGTCATATATCCTTATCAATATCAGAAGTCTCCGTATTTGAACAAGAACTATCCTCTTGACCTGAAACCACTCCTTTAAATTTATTTGATCCTTTAAAACAGAAAATATGAGGTTAAAATTTAAGATGATGCTTTTTACAATACTTTTCTACATCGTTTAAGGATCTCAACCTTTCAGTTTTTCCCTGTTCGTAATAGTAAATGTAGTTACGATTACCATAAGCACTCGGGGCAACTTTTCTAAACCAAACAGTATCAGAGAGTGGAACCCCCCTCAAATCATCTTTACTTGATTTTATTTCCTCTGTGGAATTCTCCTCCTCTGAAGAGGATAAATCTGGAGGTTTATACGAAGGGAAATAATTTATATTTGGGGTATCATTATTTTCGACCTCACCTTCAAACTCTTCATCAGATTCCTTATCAAAAATAGGAGATCCTATCTCTTTTGAACCCATCACGACTCCACTGCGCCGGATACTATCTGGGAGTTCCTCATTGAAAGAAACATTAATGGTGTCAATAATTTTGTTTTCTTCAGGTAGCCAAACCCGGTAACCTTTAGTACTAAAGGCGTAACCAACCATTACCCCCCTTTTTGCTTTTGCATCAAGTTTCGACCTAAGTTGCTTGGGAACATCTACATATGCTATAGCTCCAAAGGGTTTTAAGTGTCTAACGGATGGTTTAGAGCCACTATAAAGTTCGAAAGGAGTCTTCGACTGAGATTTGTGACAAATGCGATTCCAAGTATACGTAAAATACAACGCTGCCTCCGGCCAGAAACTTCGTTTTAAACCACTTTCACTTAAAATTGATCTGATGCAGTTAGCAATCGTTTGATTGTATCTCTCAATAGTCCCATTCTGTTCAGGGGAGTACACGTCCGTAAATTCATGTTTAATGCCTCTCCCTTCACAGAAAATCCTAAAATTATCATTTTTAAACTCCCCGCCATTATCTGATCGAATGTACTTTACTTTACGTTCGAGAAATCTCTCCGCCCGGATCACATCATTGCGAACAATTCCAAACACTTCGGATTTTTCCTTTATGGGAAAAACTGTGGCCTTACGCGAAAAATCGTCAATAATTGAGAGAAAATATCTCTCTCCGTTTCTTACTTTCTTTCTTACAGGCCCCCAGACATCCATAAACAACAACTCGAGGGGACGTTTAGATCTAATCCTATTAATTGATTTAAATGACGTACGTCTATGTTTACTAAGTTTACATATTTCGCAAAAAAATTTTCCTGATTTAATCCGGGGAAGACCTCTAACACTTTCATTTTTGGCCGTATTTTCTATCAAATCTGGACTTACATGCGCGAATCTGCGATGCCAAATTCTGAAATCATCTTTAGATAGATGGGACGTTTCAAAATTAAGCTTTTTAGGAACTAAACTTGGAATTTTAGGATACAAATGATAAGTACCATCCCTAAGAAAAGCAGTAAATAAATATTGACCATCTTTGGACACCTCCACCTTACCGCCTTCACCAGTAAATTTTACACCTTTTACATCCAATTTTGGACCTGAAATAAGATTTTTCCTTAGTTTAGGGGAATACATTACATCAGAAAAGAAAAACAGCCTTTGGCCAAACTTTAACTTTACATTTCCCTTTCCTTCTATCGGAAAAGTAACACCATTTACAGCAACAAACATTTTTTCATCTTTTAAAGGCTTAAATTCATAAAACAAACTCTTATCACGGCAAAAATGGTGTGAAGCTGCGGTATCAAATAATCAGCTATTTTCGCTTTCACTACCACTCAAATTTGCCTGAATATAAAACAAGAAAGGAATGTTTTTATCTTTTTGTTTAACGCTGTTAGAGTTTGATGATGATTCCTTCGCTTTGCCTCTGCGATTCCTGTTTCTCTTAACTGGAGACTGGGCACGTTCGGAACTGGATTCGGAGGCATCAGACACACTAGAAACATACGGAACACGACGATTGTAACTTCTAGAGTCTCTTCGGCGTTGTCGATAACCCCTCTGTAGATGGTTTGTGCTCCCACATCGAAAGCATCGAAGTCCACTTTTCTGTATATGTTGAGTCTCAACGAAAAGTTCTTTACGTTTGTCTAAATCTCGCAGGGCTAATCTTGATTCTTCGGCGATTAATTCCATTAGAATATCATTGAAAATAAACTTTTCCTCCTTCCAACGTAATATAACTTGCACTATGCTGTCGAAATGGCTTGGGAGATAATGCAAGAGTTGAAATGATTTATACACTTCTTCAACAGGATGACCAAGGTCGTTCAGTTGATCGGCAATTCTATTTAACCTGGCAGCAAATAAATCTATCTTTTCATCTGGCTTTACTTTACAGGACATGAACTCGGAAAACAGGAACATATGCCGTGATCTATTATCAGGCTCGAAATGTTTCTTTAATACATCCCATACATCTTTGGGATTATCTTTGTTCCCTATGATTTTTCTAAAGTCCTTTCCCATATTTAAATAGATTGTGGATATTGCAATCTTTTTCCTAGTATGAAAATCTTTCACATCCTTTGCTGTAATTCCCTTATCGGCATCAATTTCAGGTTCCTTCTCAATTCCAGCGACAATATCCCATGCGTACTTCTGCAATAGAAGGTATTTTCTATCCATTTGCCAAGTTGAGTAGTTTAAAGCTCCAAGCTTATCGATCTGTACTTGCATACTCGCCATCTTAAAAAATATATCAGACCCCCTTCTTAACACACACAAATGTCTTTGAAATGGGGCTAAAATTTATGACTCTGCTTATTTAAATTCAACACGCTTCTATTATCCAGGTATGGCATTGGTTGCCCATAACCTCTTCTCTTAGCCTGTATCAATACAGGTCTGATATACACTTATACTGCTATCAGCAGAGGAACTGTAAATGTGCTGTGGAAGATACCTGTTACAAAACTGTATGTTGAATTCATAGAAAGGTCAGATATTGTTGACGACAGTTCTTTATTTGAATCCTATTTCATTCAATTACTTTATAAAAATACAGATTTAAGTTGAAAAATATTCAGAGCCAACTTTGTTTAAAATAGCTAAGTGAATCATTAAAAATAACTTTGGTTAAAACCGGATTAACTTCAATACAGCTGGAGCTTTTCAAAACAGCTTAAATTTAAATCATAGCTAAAACCGTTTTCTAAAAACATCGTAAAACTCAAACTAAATATCTTACTGTAACTTAAACTCAAACATATTAAAATCATAATGATAACTTTAAAGAAATGAACAGAAAAGAGAGAGCGCGGAAATTGATTAGGGAAACGCAATTTATACCTTTGAACTGGACGATTCCATTTTACAAAAAGGGTAGATCAGAGAATAGTCAACTACGGAAAGGCTAACGCCATCTATGAAACACTTTAAATTTAATGTCAGTTCTTTTAAATTAATTTATGTTATAGGAAACAATTAACATTATATTCCAGGTGATGAAGGTATTGCTTTTAAAATAAAGAAGTTCTATAAGCATTAAAATGTAAAAAGGAAAGCTATTAAATCAATATAAGTTTACGTAAAGTTTAAAACCCATATTAGCCATAACTGACAAGTAAAAACGGTTGAATAGATAACAGAAATGCTGAAAATTTTAATTTAAAATGGAAATAAAACCTCAAGAAATGAGTCAAATTAAAAAGCTAAATGCAATCTGCACACCAGGAAATTCTGACGCATAAAATGATCTAAAAATGATTAAATTCCTATGTACAGTTTTTGCTCCAATAAAACTTTTTTAATGGAACGATTTTGTTCAACTTTGACATTAAATATCTCTTAAAATAATTATTCGATTTGAAAACTGTCTGCATCAGCGTGTTTATCAATCATTTGTCTATAACACTACCGATTTTCATATTTTTGTATGCAACAGTTTTTTTAATATTAACGGAGAAAGGCCATGCTTAAGCATTCAAATTGGATGCCGATCTTCCCAGAATATCTACGCAGATTTTCATTGGCCCATTTCCAAACCAAAACTTTTTTTTATATATAGAAGGATATTTATATGATTACAGATCTTGAGCATGTGAGCATCTGAGCGATGACACATGTCTATTTAAAAAAATGCAAATAATTGTCTCCTAAGTGTATTTTTATCACTCTTAGCAAGTATTAACTTAGTTTGACTATTTTAAGTGATTTTCATATATAATGTTACATTCACTGTAAACGAAAACTATGTAGATATAATTCTGTAGCTCTTAACTACTCCCAAAATATTGAACTTTAATTGAAATAAATTTTGCACTTATAAATAGTAGTAAATGTAACAGAGTGAAAAGGTATCCAAAACAGTACTTGAACCCGGTTCATTGCCAGCAACAATGCTCTAGCAACAAAGCTGCTCAGACGACACACAGCTTGGTAATGTTGATTAAAAGAAAAATCTGTTTAAGTAAATTAACATAAAGAAAACGTATCATAAAAGCAGCGAAACTTTCGTTCTCGATTAAATTATAAATATCGAGTATAAAGTTTATGTACACATTTTTATTATTACTAACTTTTTAGCACCAATTATGTCAAAGAACAAAAAGTTAATTACACCAATTAGTGTAATTGAAACAGAGCATTTCTAAAATAAATCAAAAGAAAAATAATCCAAATCACTTTTATTTTATAATTGTATTACACACAGGGAAAAGTAATAAAAAAATAACAAAGAAATGTTTGTACACAAAAGAAAATAATTTATGAGCATTCATTTTCTAATTAGTCGTACTTGTGTATATGTATACATATATATAACCATGTATATATATATATATATATATATATATATATATATACAAAAGTTTCGGAATGAAAGATAAAAATAACTGAGACAATATTTATGAAACATATAAAGACTATTTTTCACGTTTAGATTTACGATCCGGCAAACAAACTATTGCTTGAAAAGGAAGTACTTTTTACATGTAGAGAAATCTCTATACGAAAGTTATTCTCATAGTTTTTGAATTGGAATTGAATTTTTTCATAATTTCACATATTAGATATATTTTTTTTTTCGTTCTCAACAATTATTTTATTTTAAATCGTTATCTGAATAAAGGTTTATTTTTTGTTTAAACTGACGTTGTTTGTGATATTTCACATTCAAATAATTCTTTTTTTCATTCAAAACATCTATTTATTGAGTTATCTTGGGGCAAATAATTAGAAAATATATCATTTTTCTTATTTTTTTAATAAACTATAGTACATATACATTTTTTTTAATTTAATTGTATAAAATATGCCCACAATCGGTTGTTCTTTTTTTTATTCCAACGCGCAGTTTTAATAACGAAAACTGTTAATAAATTTATATTAAACAAACGAATTCCGATTTACATTTTTTTATATAAGGGGATGGGCAAAAACATGGGTGCATATGTGTACAGGTAATCAGATAATTCATAGCGTTATTTTCCTGAGATATAGTAAATCTTTACCTATGGAATATCTAAAGGGTACCTGTCATTAAAGTGTTATATATATATATATAAACTAAAACTGCCTTGATCCTACAAACACAAATATGGTATCAAAACTGGGTGTTACTATTTAAATAAATAAAGTCCCTACTATTTTTAATATGTAGACATCTACTGTTTGAAAAACTTATTAATATTCAGAAAGAAGGTAATATTTTGAAACTAATGTCAACATTGGTGTGATTCTATCTTAAATTTTTTGAAAAAATAAAAAATAAAAAACAGTTGTATCTGTCTTTTAATACTGGCGATGTACTAATCCTTTTTATCGAAATAATTTTTTAAATAAAAAAAATTATACTGTAAACAATGATTTGTGTTTTTATAAAAGCTGCAGTCTAGTTTTGGTGCTAAGAATATGTTTAAGCAAAGATAAAATTCCAAACATTTTTTTTAAATATATAAATATGTATACAAGTAAAGAATGAAATTGAAAATTTACTGGAAAGTTGAAATTATCCAGGCCCTCTCCATAAAATTTGAGAAATAATGGTTTAAAACGCAAAAAAATAAGAGTTAAATGTAACAGAAAGCAATTGATATTGAAATATACTTCCGAAATTATGATTGAAATTTATCGCTGTAAAAGAAAAAAAAAACAGATTTCGTAATTTTATATTTTAAATTGAAATAACTTTATGTTAACATAAAAAAGCAATAAAAATTTTTCAGCTTAATTTTAATACGAAAATCCCCTTAAAAGTTATGATAAACAAACGGTATCACCTCTTACATTATTTCTCAAACCGTCTTACTTTTCATTTTCATATTAAAATATTAGAAATAGAAAATAATAGAAAATCAAACACACTCTTGTAATACTAAATAAAATTTCTGTTACATTGTTAAAGTTCTTTTCTCGTTAAATAAAAAAAAATATATGAAACTATTAAAACATTCGCAAGGCATCCATCAATCCCTCTTATGAAAGTAATAAATATATACTTCTGTTTTGTTCATAGTCATGCATTCCTTATCCCTCTATTCTAAAAAAAAGTAACTTACGCTGTCGCCGCCGCCGCCGGTTTTGATTTTTTTGTGATCGGAGGCCTTTCTCCGTCAATATTAAGAAGAATATTGCATACAAAAATATGAAAATCGGCGATGTTATAGAGAAATGTTTGACAAACACGCTGATGCAGACAGTTTTCAAATCGAAGAATTATTTTAAGAGATATTTAATGCTAAAGTTGGGCAAAGTCGTTTCATTAAAAAAGTTTTATAGGAGCAAAAACTATACATCGGAATTTAATCATTTTTAGATCATTTTATTTTATACGTTATAATTTCCCGGTGTGCAGAATGCATTAATTTTTTTTAATTTGACTCATTTTTTGAGGTTTTATTTCTATTTTAAATTCAAATTTTCAGCATTTCGAGAGGTTATTTTTACTTATTTTAGAAAATTGTACTAATTTAACCTGTTGCCAACTGTATAAACAGCGCAAACAATAATGTTTGCTTCAAACTAAAAATTTATTTACACGTGACGTGACTATTATAAACAGAAGAAAAACTTTCAAATTAGAATTAAATAATTACGTATAAAAAGCAGGAACTTATTGAAAATTACTTCATAAAAATTATATTTACACGTGAATTTTAACAGAGGAAGGATATTGTAAAATAATAAACTCATTAACATGCGTTAGAAGTCTTAAATAGGAAAAATTACATCAGTCTTATGTCGCATTACACTTATTGCGTAAAATGAACAAAAAATAATATTGCAAAACAGTTTAAATTTAAAAATTGCGCGAGACATTTGTTTGATATTTTGAGATGAACTTTTCAACTATTTTTGTTGGGACAGCGCGAATAATATTTCATTTCTAACAAAAGTTTTTCACGTGAATATTAAAAAGAGAAATAAAAGTTTGGTGAAAATTGCGTGAGATTAAAAACGATACATTTAAAATGTATTTCATTTATTTATTTATTGAACAACAAACATACGACTTGTGTGCTTGACATGAGAGCCCTCTTAAAATGTCTTATTTAAAAGAACTTTTTTTTCGCTTTGTTAAAAAATACAGGGAGACAAAGACTCTGTTTACTTAATTCATTTTATATTAGCTTATTTTGAAATGTTTAACTGGTTTTATTTAATCAAAGAAGAAAACAGCCATAGTATATTTTAACAACAGCTGATTTTTCCTGAAAATTCCCCAATCAAAGAGAAATTAATAGAAGCCAGTTTTTGGGGAGATCGCCACTGTTTTTTAAATTATAATTAAATCTTTCAAAATCTTTTTAAAGCTGATCAAATTAGCGTGCTTTTAGAAACAGCGGTGTCTGAACGGGGGTTGGCGAGCGTAGCTCGTAGGGAGCTGAGCACCCTAGTGTTATACATTTTATTTACAACAAAAGCATGTCTTTGAAATTTTACCTTTAACGTTGTAAATGAAATTCCGATTTATAGCATTTATTGAATCTCTTAAACAGAGTATACAATTCCGTAACTTTTGTTCATTACGTTAATAAAAGAAACACATCACGTTATTTCTATATAATTCATAATAATATAAACTAGCAAATCTGTAGATCAGGAGCCTCAACGTCAGCTCTCCAAGTCTTTTTTTTAGACACACTCTGGTAATATTCAATTTTCTGCAAACCGCAATTTAAAGTTTTCTAATTATTTAATTATTTATAAGAATAAAAAATACGAAGTTTTCAGACATTAGAAGCGTTAAATTAGAAACGTTGTTATGGAAGGATATTTTGAAACCTTCATGAGCTACTAATTCTGGTATTTTTTTAAATAATAAAGTCCTCAGGGGGTTCCACCCCCTGAACCCCCCCGTGGTCTCATTAATTTACATATATAACTTTTTATTGATTGCGCTAATGGTTATCGTAAATCTGAGATTTCTTTTTACACCTTCGAGCCTGATTTTTCAATACAGGTAGACAGAAAATGATTTACACTGACGCAATTATATTAAAAGTTTTATGAATGGAAATGTAATTTCCTTTTAAAAATAAAATAATTTTCATTCATATTTTCTGAAATGAGACGGCATTAAGAAGTAACTCTCGTCAAAAAATATTTTTTCAGGCAATCTAGTTAATACTTGGTTTTTAAGAATGAAAGTATTTATTTCCCGATACAATGACGTCATTTTCGACAGCAATAATTTTGCGGTGCATAACTTTGACGTTTACTATCAATTTGCTTTTCAAAAGTTTTTTTTTTTCTCATTGAAATTTTTGATTGAAAATTAAATATTTATGTTAGTCGTATGCAGACGATAAACCATGAGATATTAGTAACATTTTTTTTAATAATAAGAATTAATATTATAACACAAGCTCTTTTTATTGGAGCCTCAAAGCGTATTCGTTTTATCTTTGATATATGAGATCAAATTCACTTCATTTTCCTATTTTCGTTTTATTTCTAATATGAAGACGTATTCATGTCTATTTTTT
This sequence comes from Maratus speciosus, assembly GCA_963932465.1. Classification (NCBI taxonomy): domain Eukaryota; kingdom Metazoa; phylum Arthropoda; class Arachnida; order Araneae; family Salticidae; genus Maratus; species Maratus speciosus. The sequence goes on from OZ010790.1 coordinate 71,235,901, forward strand.
ATTTCATTTTCCTCTTGCACATGAAAATCTTTCAAATCAAAATTAACTGTTTAGGATAAATTACTATCCCGGGATTGGATTTTCTTGGAAACGGAAAAGAAAAAAGATTGTTAAATTTTACAGCAAAAAGTCAATTTATTCCTTATGAAAATAATGGACTTTTTAATTTAAAAGAAAAATATTTGAACAAAATCGATAGAACATAGCCTTTCTTTATTTCTGGGGGTAAATTCCATCTATATGTAAAGACACAAAGGCATTAATTCATCCTTTCGACGTTGGTATGACTTCAAACAATTACACATACTTTCACATTTCCGATATTTTTAGGTGCAGTTCCGTTGCTAGGCAACATTTAAAAGAAAATTAAGACAATGAAATATGTTCATTAAAAAAAAAGGTAAATTTATAAAAGAAAATATTTTATATTATCGGAACACATATATAAATTCCCTCCATAAGTTATACACCGAATTTAAAAACTCTGACAAATGTATACACAAAATTTCAAACTAATATGAATAATGTATGGTTCAAATTAGGAAATTTCATCATCCATAATTTATCATTTAAATCTTTCAATCATATGAGCCATTTCCTTTCAACACATAAAAATGGAAAAATCGTTTGAATTGCTATAGAAAGCATTAAGGCGAAAAATAAAATGTTCTATATATTCCGAACGAATAAACCAAATTTAACCAAAAACTATACAGCTAAATCCAGGTACCTCACCAACATGCAACCTTAATTTCAAGCTAATCGGATGCTTTTTACAGCAGTTATCGCGGGACAGGCAGACTAACTAACTAACTAACTAGCTAACAAACTTATGAAAACCAAAAACTTTTCGGGTCTCCACAGTAAGCTTTCACTGACGTTTCGGCAATTAAATGCCCTTTTAAAGACGGAAATTACTTTTCTGTAAATATATAAAGTGTATATACCGGGTGAGCCAAAAGTTCATTACAAATTTAAAAACTCGTAAAAAAGGAAGAAAATATGATAAAGGTTTGCAAGAAAAGGCTCACAAGGTAGTCGGATTTTTTTTTATCAAACAAAAAAAATAAAATAAAAAATCACATGTAGAAGGCACTGACGACCCGAAACACAATGAACAGGACAACACTTGTGTCGTAGAATATTCTGGAGGTCATGTTGAACATTTGCTATTGGGAGAACAAAGGAATGGAGCGTTAATGTTAATTAACGTCTGTTAATTAAAAGCTGCTAATTAAAAGCTGTCTGTTAGTAAAGCTGTCCTGTTAATTGTGTTTCAGGTCGTCAGCGCCCTCTACATGTGATTTTTGAACTAATTTTTTTTTCTGCTAAAAGAAATCCGATTTCCTTGCGAATCATTTCTTGCAAAAATACTCCTTTATCATATTTTCTTCCTTTTTTAAGAGTTTTTAAATTTGTAACGAACTTTTGGCTCACCCGGTATATATACAAATACATATGGGAATGTGAGTTTCAAAACTCGCCTTATCCAGAAAATCAACTTTAGTGAACTCGCGAAAAACCTCTAACTGCGTCCATTGGTTTTCGTTGTATACCAATATTTTAAAATAAGAAAATACCTAATAAAAATCGTTTTTTGTTTCTGATTGTAGTGTTTCTTCCGTGCAGATGTATCAATAGAACAGATTGTCAGTCAAAACACCATTTTTTAAAAATTTGGATAAGGCTAGTTTTGAAACTCAGTCCTCATATCTACATATATGTAAGAACTGTAACTTCTCATTGTTGATGTAATTCCTAAAGCGTTCATTATAGAGGTTAGTTCGGACTTCAACAATGTTTCACATGTTTCTTGTTTTTCATAACGTAATAATTATTTTTTGAAACAGTTGCAAAATGAATATTATTCAGTGCATAAGACATTAAAGCGGGATTTTTAAAAAAATCACCCATGCTCTGACAAATAAAATAATTTCTAGCAAAAAAAAAAAAAAAAAAAAAAAAACGAGTTTTCCCATTTCTAATTTTCTGATATCAATACCCCATTTGTGTTCTTGCAAAATGATTTGTCGCATTGCATTTTCTCAAAACATGAAATTTCGGTTAAATGTATTAATAACTATTTAAGACGGTAAGAAATGTGTTAGGACTTCAGTATAATACGAGGAGCATTAAAAGAGTCACAGGGAATAAGCAAAAAAAGGTGGAAAATATTAAAAACTAACGCGCTGTTGTTATATATATGATAATATTTTCTAGATGCAAATAGGACAATGTCTTATTCTTCAAAAAGTAAAAATTTCTTTACATCATCAATACTATTTTAAGGTTTCTCTGCTTAAAAAATAAAAACTGAACGTAATATCATTCGTGCGACTGTGTCTCCGTCTGTTCCAGCAGTTTTTCTCGAAACTTATGAAATGCGGAAAGTTCAAACTTGAGAGAGTTTTAAAGTCTATTAACCCTCATATTTATAGATTATTAACCATTCACAAATATTTCTAGGAAAAATTTAAGGAGGTTAAATAAATTACTTTAAAAATGTATCTATTGTGGAGTATAGTTCGAAAGATGGAAAACCGAGCTAAAAAGTATATATTTTAGGTATAAAATATATAAACTACCGAAACTAGAATTATGAAAACACAAGAGGTAGTAAAATTTTTTTTAAACCTTACAGGAAAACTATTTCTGTTATCCTAGTTCAAATAGTGTTTAAGAAAATAGCAATTTTCCGTTACACACAAACTTTACTTTACGGGCGCTCAGCGAGAGTGTTGAAGAATGCTCCACACACCTATCGACGTGTAACCTTCCTTGTATTGCTGATAATGATTTTCAAAACTCAATTGTCAGTAGTTAGACAAGATGTTAATTAAAAACCCATCTAGAAAAACGCAGCGTTCCAATTTTGTAACATCCTTTTGAAAGGCGCTTTTTACAATGTCAATTTTAAACTTTGTTGTACGTTTTGCGCGAGTAAAACCCACTCTTGTTGTTATACAAACAGGGCTGCCCAAAGGCGAGTATTTTTTATTTCCATTTTGCACCACTTTTTCAAAGCAAATACCTTTTTCATATGCTTTGACAAAATTTGCACGAGAAATATAGTACAAAATGTATTTTTTTTTTTTTTAAATATTAGTACGAACAGAATATTAAAAATAATCACCTGTGGCAGCCCTGTACAAATGATCTGCAAATTTATGTATTAATTTTTCTGCATGGTGCCCTTCATGTTTTTTAATATCCCTTTATATATAAATTTCACAATTAAAGATGAGGTTCTGAATGAAAATATTTACTCGAGTTTGTTTGTGCCCACTGATTGTCCCAAATAAAAAGTGTAAGTCCACTTCATCCATCCCTCTGCAAATACTGATAAAAGTATTTCAAAATTGTTTCTAAATAGTTTAGATATCAACAGATTGAGCAATTTGTTTCCAAATATATACAAGTCTTGCGACGGTTACCTACAATGTGCTTGTCAACTTTCAGCATAGTCTATGCAGTGATTAAACACTATCGTGTTCACTCATACACACATACGTACAACGTTCAAACTGGACAGTCTCTGGAGTCCTAAAAACGTAGAGAAATAGCAGAATAAGCTTATACATATGCACATACATATAGAATCTACATAAAATAGCAAATGTGATATCTGTGGACCTCAAAACGTAAAGATTCATCAAATTTCAAAATTCGATTTTCATTACGATTTCCAACGATACTTTCCTACTATTCGTTTGGAAAGCAAAAACGGCATCAATTTTTGTTTTTGTTTTTACATTTTTTTCTGTTTATTTTCTAATCAATATATGAGACGTTCAGAAGACAATCCAACTAACTCCATTTTAAGTGGCGTATTTTTAAACAAAGGGACATTTCTATATATAATATTTATACAGTGATAAAAAGTTACCCTGGATTAAAAGAAAATCAGTTCAATCAAAATATCCCAAGAAAAAATATTATATAAATACAATATTTTTATAGTTACAATAACTCTAACTGTTTATACTGTTAATACTGAATATTATCATTTGATAGAGTTAATCAATTTGTGCACTGAACGGCTCATATCACAGTATTTTGTTAAACATCCATGTTTTACAGTATGGTATGTACCGGGTGTCCTAAAAAAAAACTAACAGATTTCAAAATTCAGTGACTTGCAAACGATGACAGACATTTAAAAAATTCTTGCAAGAGGGTATGTATGATGTCAGGAGATTTTTACAGTGATTCTCGATTTTAGTTCGAATTACAAACAAAGATGACGCTGCGAGAAACGTGTGCTAATTCCATATCCGATTTCTGGTAATTTGAGATCCATTCAGTACATTTTAATCCCCCTTTTTGCATGGGCGAAGAGAGAGGCCAAAAAATCGAATCTGTGTTTATCGATTAATGCTTGCAGCGCCATCTATCGCTGCTATTTGTAACTAAAACTGAAAATCGCAGCATAAAAACTCTTGACATCTCACATAAAAATCCTGCAAAACTTTTTTAAATAGCTATCACCGTTTGCAAGTTATTGAATTGGAAAATCAGTCAGTCTTTTTTAGGATATCGGGTATATATTCATTATAAGTCAAGTATATTTTGAATTTATTCTTACATTTATGTTTCATCAAAATTTTTCTTTTCCGATTTGCACAAGAAAATTCTTGTATATTGAACTATGTGCATTTACCTTACATTTGCGTTCCCACAGTATCAATTTTCCTTAGACTTAAAAAAAAGTCGTCTTTTAAAAGTTGCTCTTATTTTATCTTACAATCCTTGCTGTCTCTTTAAAGTTGAGAGGCATCTATTTTTATGATCACGATACGTCGGCGATAAAACTGTCGTTTTTTTGTAATGTCATGAGTGGTGTTTTTTTATTTATTGTTTTTTTTCTGTGCGATTCTTTCGTATGGAGTCATTATTATTTTTATTTTTTTAAATGATATTTATGATCATCATTGTGTTGAAATATTACATAAATATATGTGTTGGTATCACGAATCATCAAACCCGGATAATGTCTTAAAACGCTAGAATTGCTTAATTTTAATTGTCTAACAACTACCGTACTATTTAGGGTTAAAGAAACCATTGTTTTAGTATGGAGAAGAATCCATTACTAACTCATTTCAGTGTGACTTTTAAGATAAATTTAAATTAAAAGCTACAATTTAAAAAAAAAATATGTTTCAATTATTAAGATTTGGTTGAATCATCATTAACGAGCATTTCTCATTAGTCGTTATTACATTTATTGGATTAAAATATACTTGTAATATATGTTTATATGGATTAAAATTTGTTGGCTAACGTTGTAATGATTCTACATATCGTGGGATTGAAATTTACGACATGACATAAAACGGACTGAATATTAAGTTTAATGACAAATAAAGGAAGAAAATTTTTAATTTTTTTATTTTAAAATGTTTATTCTAAATCTAAAATTTAAAAATTTAAAAGATTAATGTGTGGAGTTAGATATTTATGACTACGCTTTTTTGTTTTGTTCCAAATATCCCCTATAGATCGCTCTTCGATGTCTCATATTCTTAGGCCAAGAAAGGAAACCTATAAAAGTGTATCGAATTTCAATTAGATTTACCTTTCTTTTTTTATTAGCTGTAGAAACGTGAAAAAAATTATATGAGTTTTAAGATTTGAAAAGATATTTTGTCCGTTATTACACTTTGAATCATGTTCAGCGCCAATTATCTGTAACAAATGGAACTGAAACTTGAGAGAGTTGTAAATATATTTCTAACTTAGCACATCACGCTCTAAAAGACTAATTCAAGACGTAATTGTCGATAGTAAGTAAGTCCATATTTAGATTTTTTTTCATTTTAAGATGGTTTCAATGTTTTTACATGCTTATTCACATTTTCTAGGCATAAACATTCATAGGTAGCACCCGAAATGATTTCCAATGATTGCCAATAAATATGAAAAAAGATTGTAACACAACTGAAATGGGGAAATGTCAAGATACGGACTTTCCTTCAAGAGTCAGCGATTCAATTCAAATAGCTATCTCTGATTAAAAGTTATAAAATAAGAAATCAAACAATTCAAATAGTTGTGACTGAATAATTGTTATTAAATTAGAAAACAGTCAATTCAAATTGCTGTCAATTTTGAAATGTTATTAAATAAGAAAACAGTCTATATATTAATATATGGAAATTATTCCAGAGAGAAACATTTGCCTTGCATACAATATTTCAAATGAAAATCAAATTTCAAAGTGATTGCTTAAAAGGCGCACAGGCCAACATAGCGAAAAAGATTCCAAGCCGGCACTCGAACTCGGGCCATCAGTATAGCGCACTGACGTTCTACCGACTAAACCACTTGGAACGATACCTAGCTCGGAAAATATCTCACCATTATATGTTGGCAAGGCTACAAACGTAGCACAAGATGGAATATTTATCGTGAGCCACCGACCTGGGGCGAGCACGAAACATAATTAAATCCAGCATCGATAGAATCTATATATTAATATATGAAAATTATTCCAGAGAATTTTTCCATATATTAATATATAGATTCTATCGATGCTGGATTTAATTATGTTTCGTGCTCGCCCCAGGTCGGTGGCTCACGATAAATATTCCATCTTGTGCTACGTTTGTAGCCTTGCCAACATATAATGGTGAGATATTTTCCGAGCTATGTATCGTTCCAAGTGGTTTAGTCGGTAGAACGTCAGTGCGCTATACTGATGGCCCGAGTTCGAGTCCCGGCTTGGAATCTTTTTCACTATGTTGGCCTTTGCGCCTTTTAAGCAATCACTTTGAAATTTGATTTTCATTTGAAATATTGTATGCAAGGCGAATGTTTCTCTCTGGAATAATTTCCATATATTAATATATAGATTCTATCGATGCTGGATTTAATTATGTTTCGTGCTCGCCCCAGGTCGGTAGCTCACGATAAATATTCCATCTTGTGCTACGTTTGTAGCCTTGCCAACATATAATGGTGAGATATTTTCCGAGCTAGGTATCGTTCCAAGTGGTTTAGTCGGTAGAACGTCAGTGCGCTATACTGATGGCCCGAGTTCGAGTCCCGGCTTGGAATCTTTTTCACTATGTCGGCCTTTGCGCCTTTTAAGCAATCACTTTCAAATTTGATTTTCATTTAAGAAAACAGTCGATTCTAATAGTTGTCTCTGATTAAATGTTATTAAATAAGAAAACAGTCAATTAAAATAGCCGTCACCGATTAAATGTTGATAAATAAGATAACAGTCAACTCATGTAGCTGTTACTGATTAAATGTTATTAAATAAGAAACAGTCAATATATCTCTTGCAACATGTGAGCATAAAATATTCGTACAAAACGCGGCATAAAGCGTTTGAGATGGCTGTAGGTCTCTCAGATGCGTGTATGTATACGAGGTATGCTTGTGTAATCATATAAATAAGAGTAACTAGCTAGTGTGTATGAAAATAATATACGAAAAATGCAGTGGATGGTAATTTAAAATTGAAATAAAATTTTATGATTTATGTAACTTTTTGGGCCCGTTAATTAAATCCGCAAAGAAAATAGGTTTTCAACTCCATTTTCAGCTCAACAGAGAAAAATACACTGCTCAAAACAATTAGGGTGGAACATGGTTTAAACAAAATTACGCAAATATTTACACCGAAAAGTAACGTAAAATAAAACATCCATAATTTAAAGCGTAGTAGAAAACGTATGATGAAAACTTCACATGCAAATCAAAGTTTCTGACGTCAAAAATTAAGAAAAAGGAGATAAGTGCAGAAATCGGGTTTGCAGAAACGTCTGTTTCACTGTCTTAGTGTAAAATTCAATTGTCCAGCTTGTATTTTGAGAAAAGGTGACTTGCAAATGTCAAAACAATGTGATTTACCGGAATCCATGGCTTAGCGTACTACCGGAACAGTTGAATCAGGGGAAAAACAACGAATTGTAGCAAACGCTGCCGGAGTCGCAAGAAGTGTCAATGCAAGGTTGTGGAATAGATTCCAAGACACATGGAATGGTAGACATCGATGGATGGAGAAAAAGGGACACTCAAAATAATCCCACATTCGTTCGTGAAAGTTCACATTACAGACGAGGTCGGTTGATGCTATTGGGTGGAAACAGCATAGATGGACGTACGGGCGTGCATATAATTCGGAATGGCACTTTGACGGCCAGAAGTTATACAGACGAGATACCGAGACTTCGTGTCGTATTTTACGTTACAGCAATTGGTGATTCATTTTTTTTCCATGCATGATAATGCCAGACTGCATACAGCTCGTCTTGTGGATAACATGCTTAAAGTTGAAACAATACAGCATATAGAATAACCAACATGCTTCCCCGACCTGAATCCGATTGAGCATGTTTGGGACACAATCTGACAATGCTTTACAGCAAGACTGGGGCCTCCATTTATTGTCCAGAGACTTGGAAATTGCAATTCTTTAGGAGTGGAAAAGAACTCCCCAAAACAATACCGATAATGTCACCGAATCCTTGGAAGTCAAGTATACGACAGTGTTATCTATTCGAAGGGACCACTCGCCATATTAAATTTCTAGCATCATTCCTAAACTGTACTTTTTTGTCATTTACATGTAACCAAATTGTTGCCATAAACCATCTTTTCCCGTTCTGTCCACCGTTTCAAAGAATTAAAGCTGCCTTTCAATTTTTTTTCCGCCCTTTTTTTTTTCTGTATTGCGCGTCGATACACATGTTACCCTCAATTTTATGTCCCTGCATGGCTGTCTCGCACTGTTCTCTTCACTTTTTTGCTTGCTCCCCTAATTTTTTTGAGCAGTGCATGTTAATCATTCAAGAATGCTGATTTTGTGAGTTCTATGATAATATATATTCCAATTTTTTAAATATATAATTAAATGAAACTTATATATTACAAATAACTTGATAAATAAAAAAAATCGTATTTCCAATTTGCAGAATATTATATTTCATTTTGAATTATAATAAATATCTTAAATGTATAGTTCTTCATAACAATACTTGATGTAATTTTAAGAGAGTATTGAAAAAAAAAGAAACATTTATAAACATTATATATCTAATTATGTTAATGTGCTTATAAAATATAAATTAAAAGATTAATATTATAAACTTATAAAAAAACTTGTGATTTCTTTAAAGGATCAGGCTGTTATGGAGGCCATTATTTAATACTTATACGTAGAAATATGTATATCTTTCAGGAGGATGTTCTTTAATTAAATAGAAGGTAAAATCGTTTAAATGCTGTCAAGATGAAGCGAAAATGTAGATTAATCACACAGCGTAGCAATGAAACACTAGTAGATAGAATTGCCTCAATTTGACGAGTAACACATTTTTTAGTACAACAACTGAATGTTTAAGAAACTCACTCCAGAAAGACTTAAGTAAGAGCTGTAAACTTTTTAAAACATGAATTGAAGATAGGGTGACATTTAAAATTACAAACTGTCACCGACTTAAATTTCGAGTATTTTCACAAAGGAATCAATAAATATGTACCTCTAAATTTTCATACTATTGTCATTTTCACGCATTATCAAATTTGTGGAAGATCAAATTCAGTGATACTTCATCTTAATAATAAATGCAAATAAAGACGAAGACATACACGCACGCACGTGCACGTGCATAGGTTATATGCATTGCATCGTCAATAATTTGTTTTAGAATACACCAAGATAGACTTCGAAATAAGATATTATAAAACTTTTTATCATAAAAATTATAGTGCTTTTGTAGGAAATATTCTTTCAGCAATTGCCATCACAACAATTATTTTTTCCAATGTTGTTTTATTTTCTTACAGTGTTTCAATGGCTCCTCAACTTTAATCCTTCTAATAATAAAATAAGCATTTATTTGCTTATTTTATTATTCTATTAATTTTTTTACCAACAAGTTTTGAGGATTTTATTTATATTTTTTCTCCGACAAATACAGAGTTAATCTTTAAATCATCTGAAAATGTATCTTTATGAGCTGTTTCTCTCTTTTGTAGCTTTTTTAATGTCTCATATAAGCATAAAAACTGTATTTCAATCACAGATAATAATTTTAACTAAATTGTTGAATAAAATGCCTTTATAATTTAAATTTTCCGAAGCATGCCAAATGTAAAATGTATTCACTACATTTCATGTATTATACCAATATTTTCAGCGGAAGAACTATGTATACAGAGTGATAAAAAAAAGTTTACAAAATGACATGACAAATCAGGGATACAAAAAAGAATAAAAAATCCCATAGGAACATAAGTTCGAAAACCACCTATTTAGTCACAAATTGTCACAAGAATTGTCACATTAGTCACAAGATTGATCGTAACGCAATTTGTGTTGACGATAGTAACTTTCAGAAAACTGAAATATATTATAATATAACATTTGACAGAAATCCTCACATTTGTTGTAAATGTGATAACACCGAACAAAAGTTGCAGAATACGCTGTCACAAAATAAGTGGTATGAGACCCTATGTTCCTATACAATTTTTTATCCTTCCTGTATGCCTAATTTGCCATGTCATTTTGTAAACATTTTTATGAATCACCCTATAGATATTATAATTTAAATTAAGTAATATCAGCACAGTGGCAGGGAAAGATTCTTTTCGAATACCTTCATATATTTCCTTCGGAATTTAAAACCGCATTAGACTAAACAGTTTCTTTTAATATAAGCATGGACAAGAGCGCTCCGAGCCAAATGACCGATTTCTACCACTAAATTTTAGTATTTCTCGCCGTATTTAATGACAGAATTTCTGAGATTTAATAAAGCAAAGAATACTATTAAAATTTAGTCGTGAAAATAATCCATATGGGGTTGGAGCACTCTTACCCCTGGGTTAGAAGTAACTTTATTCTTTCTCAAGACGCTGAAAATTCTTCAGCTATGTAGTACATGTAACGAAATAAGCCCAATTACATTAGACATAAGATTTTTTTTTTAAACAAAGGAATTTAAATAATAATGAAACAACACAAATACTAAAAGAGTTTTTTTTTTTTTTTTATAATATAAAAGTGATAAATATAAATATATTTTTTTAATAATATAAAAGTGTTGGTAAATTTTATTTTTGAACGAGTTTTTAATAACATTTTATGCAAAAAATACTCGAAATAAATTACTTTTATTTATTATTGCAGATTTTTCGTACAAGAAATGTGTTCTAGAATGAATTCCCTAGCTTCCCACTCTCAAAGGCCACGTACCTTGTGCGTTACCGGGAATTCCAAATTCGTTTCTCTCTGGAGAATAGTTCATTCCTGCAGTTTCTTAGTTATTGAAAACGCTATAGCCTATAATATGACAGCAAATTAGCTATTTTTGGCAACATGACCATCCCATGTGTGGTAAAATGAGAGCTTTTTAATAAAGCTTTATTGCGTAACATATGATTTTAAAGAAATACCATGCTGCATTATTTACAAAGATGTAAAGTGTTATAGGGGAGAGTGGGGATGAAAAGGACACTCAAAATTTCAGGAAGAAAATAAAATGTACAATGATTCAACTTTGGCTCAATCGATGACGATACTTGTTCTGTCTTAATAATCCTTATAACTAACATTAGCAATTGCAGCGTTGTAGGTGATGAGAGCAAAACCTGTTTTCGATATAAAAAAGTGAATTTTGATGTTGCTTTACTTTTTTTCTCTAAAAAAGTAATATTTGTTTAGCAATACAATACTTATATTATTTAGCACTGTAAAGTATGCACTTTATGGGAATATCAGTATATTTCGTTAGCTAAAATACTCTCATGCATGAATGCATTTTTAATTTCGCTAGGTGGGTATGGGGTTGAAAGGGGCAGAAACTGAGGGACTGAAAGGGACATCTCACTTTAAAAAAATTAGGTTGTTTGTATCAAGCTTTCTTTAGTGAAGCTCAATAAAAAGAGTTAGCTTCATATTTGCTCCAAGCACCTAATATTAACCATGGTTTGACAAGGTTGCTTACTACGAGTATGCAATTGCTTTGAACCCTCCAAATATCTCACTATCTCGGCGAACAAAAAAGCAAGATGGAATTGAATGGTTCCAAGATTTTATGCAACAATATTCATACTTTCTTTTAAGAAACCTATAGCCATTAGTTTAACAAAACGTACAATTTTCAACAAAGATAATGTTGATATTTTTTAGAAAACTTCAGTTAGCTATAGATCGCTATAAATTTCCACAGAACATAATATATAACTGTGATAAAACAGGCTTAATGACAGAGTACAAACCACCTAATATAGTAGCAAAACGATGTGAAAAACAATTTTCTCACGTAACATCTGCTAAACATGGTCAAATTGTCACAATTTTGTGTTTTGTTTCTGCATCAGGTAACTCTGTTCAACAGTATTCGTTTTTCCAAGGAAAGATTTTTAGAAGATCATGCTCGGAGGAGCTCCATCCCAAAAACTTGGACTTGTTCATCTAAGTTGGTCAATGGGCGCAGAAGTTTTTTAAAGCAATTGCGCATTAGCTAAATATTCCGAGATGTTCCAAAACTGATCCTGCGCTTATCTTATTCGATAATTATGAAAACAGTATAAATATTAAAACAATAAAATTTGCGAAAATTAATGGATTAATTATGGGGGTATTCCTCTCGCACTGTAGCCACAAACTCCTGAAAAGTTCTCGTAATGAATTTAAGGTAAATTTTTTCAGAATAAAACAGAATAAAACCATTTTATATTTACTGATACTATTGACATGAATGACGTGAATATTCATGATATTGTTATGGAGTTATCTAAATCCGTAACTGGTGGTGAGACAGCTAGAACTAAATCTAAATTTTTGACTGATTTAAAGTTGTTTTATGTCAAGTAGGCCTAAACATGTTATTTTTCTTGTTTTTATTTTATCATATATCACAATATGTTTTATTTTTATTTCTGTATAATTATCTTTTATTTTTGAATAATGTAATCGCAAATTAAACGAAAAAAGTTCATAAAAATGTTTCATTTTTCTGTGTCACTTTCAACCCTGCACAGTGTCTCTTTCATCCCCTACAATGGGGTTAAAAGGAACATTTCTCCTAATTTATAAAAATGCGTATATGGTTTAAAATACTGTACTTGGGGATAAGAAGTTTTGGTAATATAAAAGCAAAGGTTTCAGTTGAGAATTAGATACAAATTTGAGTGTGATATCTTTTAATGCCATTATTTTATAAGCTTATAAAGACAAAATGTCCCTTTCTTCCCCACTCTCCCCTACTTGTTATTAAAAATAAACTATTGCGTTGTAAATACAGCAAGGAATTTCGCAGATGCAGGTAGATGAAATGGAGGCAAAGCTTAGTTACTCCAGGGGCAAATGTCCACCCTTTTTCTTTTTGAAAAGTAATTTTATTCTTATTGGTGAAAGAAACTGGGGATTTTAATTAGATGAAGATAACTAACGAGAAGTACTGTTGAAATTTTACCTCTATGGTAATCAGACATTTTTATCGCTCGAATTTGACTAAATATCTGCTATCACGGCGAGGAATATGATATTTATACCTGTTTTTACACCACGTTTCACACTAGCTTATTTTAAATACATGAATAACACAATATTAGAGTATATGTAAATTGAATAGCCTGATATTTAAAAAAATATTCGATATTCAATAATTTATAAATTTTATTAGCAGTCATTAATCTTGCTGAAAGGTTATTGTCATTTTGTAAGGTACTCTTAAGGATAAATTGCCTGCATAATTTGTAATATGTGAATGACAGTCTAAAATTTACGAGAGTGAAAACGATGATGAATATCTTAAATTAGTATACAACGGATGGAAAAAAATCAATAGCCATCATTTAAAAAAATCTTTGTGTTTATAACTCTAATGAAAGTTTTCTTGAAAAGATAAAAGAATTAATTTTTTTTCAGATGTATCTCAGAATTTAAAAACTGAAAAAAAGTGTCTTCGGTTTAGTATATCTTATAATAATAGAGTAAAGGCTAAATTATGTTAACTTTAGTTATCCAAATCGCCGCATTTACGAATCAATAACATAATATAAAAAAATAAAAGTACCTTCTGAAAATCTATGTTCCACACAACACATATGTAGAAATTTCGTCTATTTTGACCTGTTTACTTCCAGAATACATACATGTACATGAAACCGATGTCCATTCTAATATGCAAACTGGATTGTTCACACTGTAAAAAAATATCTGTAAAGTTACAACAGTTTTTCTAGGAAACTGAGATTCCTAGATCTTTGCATGTAACGGCAACAACAAAAATTCCTGTAACGGTGTCTGTTACAGGAATATTTCTTGTTGCCGTAACATAAAAAGTTCTAGGAATCCCAGTTTCCTAGAAAAACTTTAGTAACTTTACTTTTTTTTTACAGTGTAGTTAAATTACTTTATTAGAAATTACGGCAGGCAGATGGACAGACAGACCAAACGACGACTATAGGTGATACGTATTTATATAATTACGAACACTGCTAACAAGACCAATATTGCTTAATCTAGGTAAATATAATATTAACATGAACAAAAATTAACAATAACCTCCTCCAAGTTGTCCACTATTCGAAACAGCATTCTTTATATTTAGAAATGTCAGAAACTAATATATTTACAAGGATTAAAGAAGGATTTATTTTGCAGCAACTGAGATTCGGAACCATTTGTTAGTAGTTTTTCTAGTATATTCATCAATTTACTCAAAGCAGAATAACGATTTTTAAGATCCATTCTCAAATAAACATCCCATGTTGAATATTTTATAGACTACTAACAAAACCCGAATCTTTGCTTGCATAATAGTTCAAATAGGTCAAGTGATATTTGAATGTCTAATTTTTATTAAAAGAAATTATACTTTTAAGAATAATTCAAAAATACTAATTAAGCCACAGTTTGACTAAGCTTCATTGTTACACTACATTAGACAGAAGTGCGACTTAAATTAAAAAGAAAAACTAAACCTAATTCCAAATAAATGATAATTTAGAAAGTATTTTGAAGCTTTTATGCTCATTTCAGTATTCATTTGAAGTTTTTAATTTTTTAGAAACCATTCTCAGTACGCAATTACATCTTAAAATAAACCATCATGTTAAATCGCAAGTTTCTCTTCTAACGGTCAACCACTTCTCCGGAGGTAGCGGCACTAACATAAAATGTCTATGTTGAAACAGAGACTGGCATCATTAATTTGTCAACATTAATTTTAGAATCGGTTTGGAATTTCATAATATTCCATAGAAAACGTAATTTAGAAAGTTTTTAAAGGCTTTTTTAGAACAATTTTTGTTCCTGCCAACCCCAGGTGGTAGTGGCACCGACATAATATATAGACCTGTG
The DNA here is from genome assembly GCA_963932465.1 of Maratus speciosus. NCBI lineage: Eukaryota > Metazoa > Arthropoda > Arachnida > Araneae > Salticidae > Maratus > Maratus speciosus. The sequence continues at coordinate 71,251,232 of OZ010790.1, forward strand.
TAGGATCAGAGACTGTCACCGTTGATTCGTAATTATTACTTTAGTAATCGATATATTATATCCTGAGATTGCATGGAAATCGTAATTTAGAACGCTTTCAGAAACTTTTTTTGACACTTCATCCTCTTAAATTTTGAATTTTCTTTATTCGGTTCATAGAAAGCATTTGAATCTTTAAGTAATTATCATGCCATATTTCAAAATGTTCGACAAATCAGTATCATAAAAAATGCAATTTAGTAAATCTTTTGCTCCTGCAACCCCCAGGTGGTAGTGACAATAACAAGCCATATAGCCCATGTTAGAGCAGGGACTGTCACCATCAAATTAAAACCATTACTTTTGAAATCGGTTTGATATTTCCTTTGATTGCGTAGTAGATATAGCAATTTAGAACGTTTTGGAATTCTTTTCAAGAATTTAAACTCTTTTTAAATATGGAATGTTTCAGAAACTGTTCATAGAGTACAATTATACCTTATACATAATTACCATGTCCAATTTCAAGTTGCTAGTCCGTGTAGTATCACAAAAAGCATAATTTAGAACGTTTTTCTCTCCTACAAACCCCACGTGGTAGTAACATCAGCGTAAAATAGAGCCTATATTGAAGCAACGGTTTTCACCATCTATTTCCAACAACTACTTTTGAAACTGGTTTGATACTTTTTAAAATTGCGTAAAGATAACCAGTAAATACCAGTAATAACCAGTAATAACCAGTAATAGCCAGTAATAAATTTAGAACGTTTTTTAGAAAGCTTTTCACGCATTTGCACCCCTTTTAAATTTCAAATTTCTTAAGAAATGTTCTTAGACATAATTTATATCTAATAAATAACTACCATGCCAAATTTCATGCATGTAGGCACTTCAGTAACACAAAAATCGCATTTTAGTCCAGGCAATAGAGACCGTATAGGGGCCCTACCTAGCAAAATTCATGGTAATACTGGAAAAGGGCTTACTGTACGTTTTTTGGGTCGCTGAACCCGAATTTTTAACTTCCCACCGAAATTTCCCCCGGCAACCCCCCTCCCCCTCAAATAGTTGTTTTTAACTTAAATTTCTTACTGTTTTAGAAGAAAACATTACAAAATTCAGAAACTAGAGAAAATCTGAAACAAATAGGATACATGACATTATGACGTAGGATGGACGGGGAGGGGGAGGGCTGCCTCTGAATATGCACTTCAGCGTTACGTGCACTAAGTTATGAAGTCCAGGCAATAGGGGATTTTACCTGGCAAAATTTATACTAGTTCTCGATTTCGACTCACTTTATGTTTTTTGGGTCGCTGAATACGAATTTGTAACTTCCCACCAACATTTCATCCGGCAACCCCTCAAAAAATTGATTTTTTGAAAAAATTTCGTTTTTGAGAAAAGCGCGCGGGGAATGTTCCGAGGCAGACCCTTCTCTCCCCGTTTATCCTACGTCATAATGTCATATATCCTATTTGTTGCAAATTTTGTCTAGTTTCTGATTTCGTAATGCTTTTCTCCTAAAACAATAAGAAATTTAAGTTAAAAACAACTATTTTGAGGGGTTTTCGGGAGTTAAAATTTCGGGGGTAAGTTAAAGATTCGGATTCAGCGACCCAAAAAACTTAAAGTAAGCCTTATAGAGAAAGTTCGGAGGGGAGATGGGAGGGCGAATGTAAACGTGTGAGTGGTTAAGTGGAATTGCGCAACTTAGTCCACGTAGCACCGCAACGCATGTTCCGAGGCAGATCCCCCCTTCCCCTTCAACCTAAGTCATAATGTTATATATCTAATTTGTTGCAAATTTTGTCTACTTTCTAAATTTCCAGATACTTTTTCCCTAAAACAGTAAAAAAATTGATTTTTTTACTAGAAACCTTTTTTGGGGGCTTTTTACCAAAATTTGGGGGTTGTCGGGGGATATTTTGGTGAGAAGTTACAAATTCGGATTCAGCTACCCAAAAATTTCCAGAACTACCATTAATTTTGCAAGGTAAAATTCCCTATTTCCTGGATTATTTTTAGAACGTCTTTTGCTCCTTCAAACCTTTTGAGCTAGTGGCACCACCTTAAAATATAGCCTATCTTGGAGCAAGTGCTGTTACCATCATTTTCACACCATTATTTTTTAAATCTATTTAGTACTTCCTGAGATTCCATAGAAATCACAATTTAGAACGTTTTTTAGAACGCTTTTCATCCATTTGCATCTCTTTTAAATTTTGATTTTTTTAGGAAATGTTCTTAGAATCATTTATACCTTATAAGTAACTAATTCTAGGCACTTCAGTAACACAAAAATCGCAATTCAGATAGTTTTTTGCTCCTGCAAACACCAGGTGGTAGTGACACCGACATGAAATATAGCCTATGTTAGAAGAAGTGCTGTCACCATCAATTTCGAACCATTACTTTTGAAATAGGTTTGATATTTTCTGATATTGCGTAGAAATTGCCGTTTAGAACATTTTTTGGAATGCTTTTCGCACATGTTCACCCCTTTTAAATTTCGATTTTTTTAAGAAATGTTGTTAGAGATCATTTATATCTTATAAGTAACTACCATTCCAAATTTCATATTTCTAGGCTCTTCAGTAACACAAAAATCGCATTTTAAAACTTTTTTGCTCCTGAATCCCCTTTGGGGTATTGTTATGGACATAAGATTATAGCCTATGTTGAAACAGGGACTAACACCACCATGCTGATACCATTACTTTTTTAATCGGTTCGGTAGTTCCAGAGATTACATCCTACAAGTAAACAAACATTCTTTACTTCTTTATAATATTAGTATAGATGATTCTAACTTGTTAGCATTAACCTTCTCACTGCCGTGAACAGATTTATCCGTCCACTAAGCTGTAGGTTCCACTGCAATAGAAGCATTTTTTAAAATTAATATAATTCTGCAGACATAATCCAGTTTTGAAATATTAAGGTATGATTAATAATCTGAAGGATTATAAACCTATACGTAATTAAATTTTTCATATCATGTTGAATTTTTTTTTTCTCTTTTAGCATTTTTTAAAAATTAAAGAGAAAACAACATTTCAATTTTACCCTTTTGCTCGGCGTTCACGGATTAACATTAAAATTAATAAATGTTTGTTATTATTCCATGTAAAAATTCTGTTACTCTCATGAAAATGTTAAACTGAGAATTGATAGCTTACTAAAAATGTATATTCCGTTTTCAAAAACTTGTAATTACTTTGGAAAAGCTACTTGTAAACGTTTTCGAAAAAACGTTGAAGAAAAAGAAACTTAAAATGTAATAACTTCTTCTTTAAAGAACGAATATACCGGGTGTCCCAAAAAGGACTGACTGATTTTAAAATTCAATAACTTGCAAACGGTGACAGATATTAAAAAAATTCTTGCATGAGGGTTATGCATAAGGTCAAAAGTTTTATTACAGTGATTTTCAATTTTAGTTCGATTTACAAACAATAGATGGCGCTGAAAGCAATAGTCGCTAAATACAGGCTCGATTTTTGGTACTTCGTGGCCCGGATAATACATTTCCATCTCCTTTTTCTGCATGGAACAAGATAAAGGAACGAAAATCGAGCCTGTATTTAGCGACTATTGCTTACAGCGCCATCTATTGTTTGTAAATCGAACTAAAATTGAAAATCACTGTAATAAAACTTTTGACCTTATGCATAACCCTCCTGCAAGAATTTTTTTAATATCTGTCACCGTTTGCAAGTTATTGAATTTTAAAATCAGTCAGTCCTTTTTGGGACACCCGGTATGTAGATATATATTAATTTGCGGTTCCTAAAGACGAAAACGCTGTTTGAACACGCGGGTAACTTGAAAGAGATTATTCAATGTTATCGTTGAATGTTGTTTTATAATTACGTAGATTAAGAGACATTTAATGATCAAATACCTTAAATTATAAAAGTACAGTAAAAGTACCGATATATTTATCCAATTTAAGTCGTAGTCTCACTATTTTATGATCAACGATATGTCATGTTTAAAGTGTCATATCGCAAATGTTCCATTAACTTATTTTATTTTTTATGAGTCAAGCTGATATCTATATAATAAAATTATAATATGGGTTAAATATTGAAGGTCGGTGGTATGTTATTTATATTCCCTAATTATAATCCCCAAATACCAAAATGGATACAGTATTTTAGAATATATACATTTTCTTTTTTAAAATACGTGAAGAAAATCATTCACCTATTTTCAGATACTTTTGTAAAAAATCTTTCGTCATTCAATTATTTCAATATTTCACGCATGGTTTAACTAATTAGAGAGATTTACAACCTTTATAATGATTATTAATTTTTGAATTTGCTTTAATTTTTCCCACAAATCATTTTGAACCATTCTACATTAATAAATATTAATAAAAATTAAGTGTTTTTAATTGTATTAGCGAGAAAAAAAAAAAAATATATATATATATATATAAAATTTATCATGCAACAGCATTTTTCAAAACTATAGCACCTAGAATATATAGTAAATATCGGCTATCCCTGTAATACTTAAAAAACCGCTAAAATATTGTATCCCTTAAATGTGCAACGATGCTGCTGAAATTTGAAGATCGCATCGACATCTGCAGGATATTTTTTTACAACTGCAAGAAATTTCTAGTCTATACAATGTAATACTAGTAATACGAAAATCCCGCAGATGTCGCTGCGATCGACACTTGGGATTTTAGCAGTATCGTCGCACATTTAAGGGATACAAATTTGAAGCACTGTTTGGATAGCATATTTCCACACTAGGTATTCTAGACGCCGTATTCAAAACATTATTAATAAAATCTTGCGATTCTTTTATGATGATGATTTTGCAATTTGAAAGTGAAAAGAACTATATATTTCAAAACTATATATATACATGTTTATATGCAGCATAAATTTACATTAAAAAATAAAATTATAAGTATTATATACTGCAAGTTTCGCATAATTATTTATTACGATGATTTGATTTTCGTTTATAATTTTGCTTACATAAAATAACGTAGAAATTCTATGTGGCACTAGAGCATAGTAAAACTATATTTGGAAATGCAACTCACAAAATAAAAGTCAATCAATGTCTACACTAAATGATGAAATTTTTAAGTGTAAAGTACTATTAGGTAGCTTTCTTTACAAAAAGCTACCTATTGCAGCCGTTCGGAGGAAAGCGATTTCAAAAAATGTTGGTATATATTCATCGATCATGACCCCCAGACCCCGAAACCACACTCCGTTCAAAATTTATATATATATATAAAACCTATGTCACACTGTAACTCTCGTATTTATTAACCGATTTGGATGTAATTCGGCGTGTACATAGTACATACCAATGTCTCGACCGAGTTCGTTGGCCAGCTTCATCCGCCATATTGTTTCAAAATGGCGGCCATTTAAAATTTTTTAAAAAATTTAAAATTTGAAATGTTGTACCAAAAAATTTAAAATGGGAAAATATTTTTTTCTTATGTATTTCACCTTTATACAAAGACTCCGTAGCAGTTTTTGTTTCGTCTATATCTTAAAAAATGGCTCAGTTATAGCATTTTGAATTTCTAGCGAAGCTGACATTTTGAAACATCCTGAATTTTGTCACGCGATAAAAGGCGTATTTATGAACCGATTTGGATGTAACTTCGTTTATACATAGTACAGATCAATGTCTCGAACGAGTTCGTTGGCAAGCTTTATCCGCCATCTTGTTTAAAAATGGCGGCCATTTAAAATTTTAAGAAAAACTTAAATTTGAAATGTGGTAACAAAAAATTGAAAATTGAAAAAATATTTTTTTCTTATGTGTTTGACCTTGATAAAAATATTCGGGAGCAGTTTTTGTTTCGTCTATATCTTAAAAAATGGCTGAGTTATAGCATTTTGAATTTCTAGCGTGGCTGACATTTTGAAACGTCCTGATTTTTGCCACGTGATAACAGACGTATTTATGAACCGATTTGGATTTCCCTTGGTGTGTGCATAGTACATACAAATAACTCAACCGAGTTCGTTGACCAGCTTCATTTGCCATCTTGTTTCAAAATGGTGGCCATTTAAAAAAAATTAAAAAAAAAATAAAATTTAAAATGAGATACCAAAACATTGGAAAATGAAAAAGATTTTTTTGTATGTGTTTGACCTTAATACAAAGATTCCGGAACAGGTTTTGTTTCGTCTACATCTAAAAAATGGCTGAGTTATAACATTTTGAATTTCTATTGTGGCTGACATTTTAAAACGACCTGATTTTTGTCACGCGATAACAGGTGTATTTATGAACCGATTTGAATGTAACTTTGTCTGTACATAGTACATACCAATGTCTCGACCGAGTTCGTTGGCCAGCTTCATTCGCCATCTTGTTTCAAAAGGGTTGCCATTTAAAAAAAATGTAATTTAAAATTTAAAATGAGGTATTAAAAAATTGGAAAATGAAAAAGATTTTTTTTATGTGTTTGGCCTTTATACGAAGATTCTGGAGCAGTTTTTGTTTCTGAAAATTTGTTCTTTTGTTTATATCTTAAAAAGTGGTTGAATTATAGCACTTTGAATTTCTATCATGGCTAACACTTTGAAACGATCTTGTATTTGTCACGCGATACCACACTTATTCGCCTATTTCGATGGAAGAAGGCATGTGAATAGTATACATCAATATCTCGACCAAGTTCGCTGGCCAGCTTCATCAGCCATCTTGTTTCAAAATGGCGGCCATTAAATTAAAAAATATATATATTTAAAGTGAGGTGCAAAAAAATTAGAAATTGAAAAAGGTTTCTTTCTTAAGTAATTGACCTTGATATAAGGATTCAGGAGCATTTTTTGTTTGCCTTTATCTTAAAAAATGTCTCAGATATAGCAGTTTCAATTTTTAAAGTGGGTGACATTTTGAAAAATCTGATTTTTTGCCTGCGACAGCACTCGTATATATCAACCGATTTCGATATGAGTGAGCATGTCCACAGCAATTACTAAGGTCTGGCAGGCACTTTAAGAAATCGCCGAATTTGGCAGCCAAATATAAGTGACTTTAAATAAAAGCAGCTTGGATAAAGCTGACTAATTTCGCAAAATTCTCATTCATAATGATTTAGTATTGATAAAAATTAGTATTGAATCTCCTACATTCGGTTTCCACTTAATTGAGCTTCGTGTGTTTGAATAATATAAGTTGGCTTTTTAAAAATAAGGAATATGAAAGCTACCTCTTCCTCCCGGCACTGGCCGGAAGGACTTTTTTTTTACCTAGGGGTGTCCGTCTTTTCAAATGTATGCTAAAACACCCTACAGAAAGCCGATTTCATAACGATGATCGTAAAATCCCCTGTATGATTTTCACTTCTTTACTTAGACGTGACTTCTAAATATTGTTTAATTAAAAAGTTTCCGTTTTAAAATAGTGGATATATATGCTCTGAAATAAAATTAGTGTGAAATCCGTACCTACCTACTTATGTTACTTTTTAAGTCTTATGTTCAAGAGAACGTATCACAACGTATACGATTTTAATTTATAGTTAAGCTTTTTTTTTATATTACCAAAACCGTAATGTGAAAAGTTAACAGAAATTACTGAATGAATATTTTTATTGGAGACATAATAAAATTAAAAAGTCCTTCCGGCCAGTGCCGGGAGGAAGAGGTAGCTTTCATAATCCTTATTTAAAAAAAGCCAACTTATATCATGCAAACACACGAAGCTCAATTTAGTGGAAACCGAATATAGGAGATTCAATACTAATTTTTATCAATATAATGAATGAGAATTTCGCGAAATTAGTCAGCTTTATCCAAGCTGCTTTTCTTTAAAGTAACTTATATTTGGCTGCCAAATTCGGCAATTTCTTAAAGTCCCCGTCATTTCATTATGGTGGATGAGGCTAAGCAGTGAACTTGGTCGAGACCTTAGTAATTGCTGTGCACATGCTCACTCACATCGGAATCGGTTAATATATAGGAGTGCTGTCGCATGCAAATAATCAGATTTTTGAAAATGTCACCCACAATAGAAATTGAAACTGCTATATCTGAGCCATTTTTTAAGGTAAAGACAAACAAAAAATGCTCCTGAATCCTTATATCAAGATCAAATACTTAAGAAAGAAACCTTTTTCAATTTCTAATTTTTTTTGCACCTCACTTTAAATATATATATATATTTTTAATTTAATGGCCGCCATTTTGAAACAAGATGGCTGATGAATCTGGCCAGCGAACTTGGTCGAGGTGTTGATGTATACTATCCACATGCCTTCTTACATCGAAATAGGCGAATACGTGTGTTATCACGTGACAAATACAATATAGTTTCAAAATGGTAGCCATGCTAGAAATTCAAAGTGCTATAAATCAATCATTTTTTAAGATATCAACAAAAGAACAAATTTTCAGAAACAAAAACTGCTCCGGAATCTTTGTATCAAGGCCAAACGCATAAAAAAAATCTTTTTCATTTTCCAATTTTTTAATGCCTCATTTTGAATTTTAAATTTAATTTTTTTTTAAATGGCAACCCTTTTGAAACAAGATTGCGAATGAAGCTGGCCAACGAACTCGGTCGAGACATTGGTATGTACTATGTACAGACCAAGTTACATCCAAATAGGTTCATAAATACGCCTGTTATCGCGTGACAAAAATCAGGTCGTTTTAAAATGTCAGCCTCAAGAGAAATTCAAAATGCTATTACTCAGCCACTTTTTTTTAGATATAGACGAAAGAAAAACTGTTCCGGAATCTTTGTATTAAGGTCAAACACATACAAAAAAATCTTTTTCATTTTCCAATTTTTTGGTATCTCATTTAAATTTTTTAATTTTTTTAAATGGCCGCCGTTTTGAAACAAGATGGCGGATGACGCTGGTCAACGAACTCGGTCGAGATATTTGTATGTACTATGTACACACCAAGGTACATCCAAGTCGGTTCATAAATACGCCTGTTATTACGTGAGAAATATCAGGACGTTTCAAAATGTCAGCCACGCTAGAAATTTAAAATGCTATAACTCAGACATTTCTTAAGATATAGACGAAACAAAAACTGCTCCCGAATCTTTTTATCAAGGTCAAACACATAAGAAGAAAATATTTTTTCAATTTTCAATTTTTGGTACCACATTTCAAATTTAAATTTTTCTTAAAAATTTAAATGGCCGCCATTTTTAAACAAGATGGCGGGTGAAGCTGGCCAACGAACCCGGTCGAGACATTGGTATGTACTATGTATAAACGAAGTTACATCCAAATCGGTTCATAAATACGCCTTTTATCGCGTGACAAAATTCAGGACGTTTCAAAATGTCAGCCACGCTAGAAATTCAAAATACTATAACTCAGCCATTTTTTAAGATATAGACGAAACAAAAACTGCTCCGAAATCTTTGTATAAAGGTCAAATACATAAGAAAAAAATATTTTTCCATTTTCAGTTTTTTGGTACCACATTTCAAATTTTAATTTTTTTTTAAAAATTTAAATGGCCGCCATTTTGAAACAAAACGGCGGATGAAGCTGGCCAACGAACTCGGTCGAGAGATTGGTATGTACTATGTACACACCGAATTACGTCCAAATCGGTTTATAAATACGCCTTTTATCGCGTGACAAAATTCAGGACGTTTCAAAATGTCAGCCACGCTAGAAATTCAAAATACTATAACTCAGCCATTTTTTAAGATATAGACGAAACAAAAACTGCTCCGAAATCTTTGTATAAAGGTCAAATACATAAGAAAAAAATATTTTTCCATTTTCAGTTTTTTGGTACCACATTTCAAATTTTAATTTTTTTTTTAAAATTTAAATGGCCGCCATTTTGAAACAAAACGGCGGATGAAGCTGGCCAACGAACTCGGTCGAGAGATTGGTATGTACTATGTACACACCGAATTACGTCCAAATCGGTTTATAAATACGCCTTTTATCGCGTGACAAATTTCAGGACGTTTCAAAATGTCAGCCACGCTAGAAATTCAAAATGCTATAACTCAGCCATTTTTTAAGATATAGACGAAACAAAAACTGCTCCGGAATCTTTGTATAAAGGTCAAATACATAAGAAAAAAATATTTTTCCATTTTTAATTTTTTGGTACCACATTTCAAGTTTTAAATTTTTTTAAAAATTTTAAATGGCCGCCATTTTGAAACAAAACGGCGGATGAAGCTGTCCAACGAACTCGGTCGAGACATTGGTATGTACTATGTACACACCGAATTACATCGAAATCGGTTCATAATTACGGGAGTTACAGTGTGACATAGGTCAGATATATATATATATATATATATATATATATATATATATATATTTTGAACGGAGGGTGGTTTCGGGGTCTGGGGGTCATGATCGATGAAAATATACCAAAATTTTTTGAAATCGCTTTCCTCCGAACGGCTGCAATAGGTAGCTTTTTTGTAAAGAAAGCTACCTAAAACGCGTGTAATGTAACGTGTGTATATATAGTTAATTGCGCAATGTATGTAATTATGCGATGTTGTCACTATGTATGTAATTACACTAATTACGTGCGTATGTAAATTTAATGGCACAATTTTTCTTTCATATAAACTTTGAACACTACCCTCTATAATGGATATGTAATGAATTGTTTAAAAAAATAAATTTAATCAAGAATGAAAAATAAATATCTGTTATCTAACTGACGCATATATTGAAAGTCTTACCTTATTAAAATGATACCACTTATTCTTTATAGATTCAAATACATCGGCTACAAGCATTCCACTTTTCCTAATATACCAACATATTATATTCCATTCTAATAGTTTCCATATTGTTTTCCCTATATGTTCTGGAATTCATACCCCTTTTCATTGTGTGAACTATCTGAGATCTTGAAATAGTTCATCGACTGGATAGATTTATGTTTTTTATCACAAGTCATTAATACATTAATACACTTTTTAATATCAGGTTTCTCGTTACAGAAATCCTTTTGATAATTTTACTAAGTTAAGATTGTTACATTAATTTATATTCCAGTAAAATAAATGGTTTAAATATTGTTTCGATATCTGTAATAAGTAACAATAAGAGAAACTGTTTAGTTTGAAAAAATTAAATGTTAAGAGTGCAAATACAGATGTTGTAAATAATTAAACATGTTTAAATGGATTGAAATTTCAAATCAAATAAAAATTTGTATTACAAATATTAATATAAATTAAAAGCTTAAGTATATATTTAATGTGTTACAATTTTCGAATATTTACTAAATATCATGATTTTCTTTTTCGTTGTTAGGTTTTGTTTTTACAATATTAAATGTCGAAATAATTGTGGTGTGATAAAATTATATTCAGAAGAAGATGATAAAATTATATCACTCAAAAAACGCATGATTGTGTAATGATACAAACGTACTAAATTGACATATTCTTTGCTAAAATTAGAAAAAAAGAATAAAAGCATCATCAAACGTCTGCATGAATTTGAAATATGGAAGATAAATAACACAAGACATAAAACGGAGATATATATTTTTTAGGAAAGGAATAAACTAACTAATATATATTATCATGAAAGCAATATTTTATTCATACGAGGACGAGTCATTAAGGATGTTACAAAAGCCAATAAAAAAAGAGAAACCCTGGCATGTATATTTCTCTATATAAACGTCATTTACATTAATACATTTTCCCTATCTCTTTATGAGTTTTCTAATGCCTGCTGCATAAAAGTCTTGGGGCTGAACTTTCAGCCATCTGCGTACCTCACATTCAACGTCTGCATTAGCAGGATAAACCATGTGAACATCCTGTGCAGTTGCTAACGCTGTCTATTTTTGTTCGCCTGTCAGTTCTAACCGTTTCCTCAACCTTCCGCACACTTTCTTCTGTCGCAATATCAACAGGACGACCACTTCGTTCTTCGTCAACAGCTTTTGAAAGAACCTTCTCATCTTGTACAACTGTCGTCTTCTAAATTCGAAATTGACACCTTACAGATGGACAGTACTGCCACATATTGGCATATTTGGAAACGATTTACAACTAATTTCCGACCTCTCATATTGGTTAGTGACCTACTTACTGGCTTTCCCTCGTAATAATGTTTTATTCAAACAATGTTTTATTACTTTTTATGATATTTGCAATGTATTAAGAAGTTTACTTATTATTCAGTTAACTGAATTATCGCTGTAATCTGTTCTTAAATGAAACATGTGTCTTATTCCAATATCACTTTTTATTGTGTAAAATGATATAGCTTTCTTTACTGCCGTGAGAGGTCGGTGATAAAACTGTTATTTTTTTATATTTTCAATGTCTAACAGGTTACTTTTTATTTATTTGTTCAGAAAAATTTGTTGTTTTAATCCATACGCTTTCTATATCCTGACACCGACACTATTTTTATGTTGAAACTATCTTTGAGATAGTGAAAGAATAAACCCTCCTTGATATTTTATGACTGTTTATCATGAAGCATTAACTTTTGAAACTTTTCTAGATTTTTGCTTTTTATTTTTACTTAAAAGAAACTCTTAGTTATTTTACTATTCAAAACATTTTAAGTAACTATTTAAACCATTTCACTATTAAAACTCCTCATTAAACGAATTAGAATTAATAAATAAAATAGTAAGAGTTTATAATTATTAATAACGAAGAACTTAATAATGAAAACGCATCTGGTGAAAACGTTTTACATGTGTCTATACAGAGTATTTGTTTAAAGAAAAATATTTTACCAATTTAATATTTTGCTTTTCTTAATTAACTATTTATTGTCATGAATTATTTTTATGGTGATAACGCATTGTACTTTTGATATAAGAAAATGTATGTAGTAACGCATTTTACAACACTGAAAGGAATATATCGTATAATAAGAATTTAAAAGCTTAATTTAGTATTTTTATTACATTCACAGTAGAATATAAGAACGCTAATTAAAAAAGTGGGAAAAAATATGATAATATATATATTTTTTTAATTTGGAAATTAGTTTGGTTTGGTTTGTATTTGTGACGGCCAATTATCAACACGTGGGATATAGGCCCTGGGGGGAGTGCCCTTCGTGGGGGTCTTTCTAAAAGAACCTAACCCATATTTACGCATGGGAATCCACGGTTTTGAAGAAAACCACGAAAAATTTGGAAATTAGAATAAGCTTAAAACTTCTGATACATCTTTAGATAAGAACTCATTTATGTACACAACTTATATTTAATAATTGTATTCAGATCATATGTAATTGGCGTCCAGTCTCTGCACCGGCATTCCCAATTAAATTTATTAACAATGTAATAGCAATTAAAAATAGTAAAATCAAGAATGAATCATATATAATTACTTCGAAAGACAGGAAGGATTTTTGGTCATATGATCACTCTTTAACACTAGAACGGCGGTAGGGGTCATTTTGACACCTGAGTACTTTCGTCCGTTGATTACTTTTGTTTGCTTGGGCGAAATCGTTTGAAATTTTTTGACTTTTCCTAAATAGATAACATATATTTCTAAAAAAAATTCAGCTTTCTAGATTTGTTAGTTTTTGAAATATGGGCTTGTATTCCTAGAACGGTGGACGGGGGTCATTTTGACCCCATTAGTAAAATACTCTTTGTACTCGAAGCTGCTTTTGTTGCTATACTATATGTTCGAGGTGCAGTAAAAAAAAGGGTTTAGATATATATTCATTGTCGTCCAAGGCATGAGGAATACTATTTTGCAAATAAACTATCTCAAGAGATAGATTCAAAGAAAGAAAAATATTTTTTAAGTTTGATGAAAAGACAACAGGATCTAGCAGACTACAGACTGAACAATTTGCTCTTGCATCTAAAATGTGGAATAAATTTATTGAAAATTGCAAAACATGCAAAATATTACAGGACAAAATATTACAGTTGATGAACAATTGTTCGCATCTCAGGATAGATATAAATTTACACAATATTTGCCAAATAAATCGGATAAATTTGGAATAAAATTTTTGTGATCTGTTGACGTTGATACTAAAAACCTCTTGGATGAATTTATTTATCTGGAAAAGGATGAAACAGCAAATCCTTAATTACGTTTATCGGAAAATGTTGTCGTGAAATTAACAGATCCCCATCTAAACGAAGGGAGGAATATTACGACATATAGCTATTTTACTAACATCAAATTAGCAGAAATGTTAAAAGCTAAAAATACAACTTTGGTTGCACAATGAAAAAGAACCGAAGAGAAATTCCTATATCATTGAAAATATGCGCAGTACTCTTTATTCATCGAAGATAGCGGAATGTGATAATATGACACTTACCATCATCTATCAAGCCATAAGAAAAAAATGTGTTTTTCTACTGAGCTCATTACATTCTACTGTAAAAACTGAAGACGGTCTCAAGAAGTTGCACGATTCAATAGAATATTACAACGCAACGAAGTATGGTATGGATATCCATGATCAGATGTGCCGAAAATACTCCGTGAAATCGGCTTCTGGACGATGGCCTGTACATATATTTTTCAATATTTTGGATCATGCAGCTTTAAACGCCTGGATAATATATAAAAGTGTAACAGGCAAGCCTATCAGTAGAAGAGATTTTCTATTAAATTTAGGAGATGTGTTCAGAATGGATCTTATGTTTTCAAATCTCCCAAAGATCTTTCCCGAGTCTTCAGAAAAAAAAACCCCATGAAAATAAAATAGATATCAAGAGAAAAAATGTCAAGTACAGACATGCAATGGCAACAAATCTCAAGAATTTTGCACACCATGTTTCAAAGTTGTGTACTGGAAAAATTGCTTTTTTTTTTTTTTTTTTTTTTTTTTTTTTTTTTTTTACAACTGAATTAATTCCTAATACGTGTGAACAATTTGGAGTAAAATGTACTGGAAAAATTACATTTTTTTTGTTGTTACAACTGAATTAATTCCTAATACGTATGTACAATTTGGAGTACTATAAGCATTAAATAAAATTGAAAGAGAATGCTTAACATATTAACCATTCAACTACACTTATAATGAAATAACGAAAACAACAGAACACATTTCTCATTTATGGATTTAGAGAGTGAATCATTCGGCGAGTAAGTAGATGAAAATATAAATGTATATTATTTTATAAATTGTGTTTTATTTTAGTTAACATTAGTTTGTGAAAACATTAATTTTAAATCGATTTTTATATCAAATTAATGAGCTTTTTGAGTAGTCGTAGTATGATCCAATTAATCGCCCTGTTGGCGTTACATATACAGTACTTTAAAAATTCAATAAATTATCGAGTAATATTAAATATAAATTATAAAATACACGTAAATTACATATTTTTGCCAATGTATGGCATTTAAAATTGTTTTAGCGTTGTTATTTCAGTAGTTTCATCGAGGGGTCAAAATGACCCCTTCCCGCCGTTCCAGTAGGTAAGATTTTCTCGCCGTTCTAGTGTTAAAACCACCATTTATCATATGTAATTGGGGTCCAGTCTCTGCATCGGCATTCCCAATTACATTAATTAACAATGTAATATCATTTAAATAATAGTAAAATCAATAATGAATCATATATAATTACTTCGAAAGCCAGAAAGGATTTTTGGCCACATGATCACTCTTTAAAACCACCATGCGTGGCTAACAGCGAAAGTGACCACGTATCTACCTTTCCTCTTGGCCGTCACCTAATTAAGTAGTTTAGATTCTACCAAATGAAGGAACTGCAGAAAACAATTAGTTTAACTCTATCAAGTTTGAAAAATGTACATTGCTGTCAAAAAAAATTTCCATCATAAGAATGTACTCATTTATATACACAACTCAAATCTAATAATTTTGTTCAGATCATATGTAATTGGGTCCATTCTCTCCACAGGCATATCCAATTACATTTATTTTGAATTAACAATGTAATGTTATTTAAATAACTGCGAAATAAAAAATGTATCATATAGAACTACTTAGCAAGCCGGAAATGATTTGTAGCCGCATGATCGCTCTTCAAGACGCCATGCGTGGCAAACAGCGAAAGTGAACACGATTATTAGATTCCTCTTGGCCTACACCTATTTAAAACAGTTTAGATTCCACCAAATGAAGGACCTCCAGCAAACATGAGTTCCCATGAAAATCCATGAAGTTTTCCATCAAGTTTGAAAAGGCTACATTGTTGTCAAAAAACATTCCATCATACGAAGTTTTTACCAATATTTATTTCCAATGTTTCTCTAAAGACGAAGTTGCTACCATCGTAGAATGAGAAAAAAATGTAATTCCTATAGCTGACTACTTCTCTCTCCTAATGACCACCAAAATGGAGCTAATCTCTTTTGTCTGAAAGATCTTTTATTTTGTTGACGCTTTTTTACAATTTTTTAAGACTTCAATGTGTTCTACACAATACCTTAAAACAGCAGAGTTTGAATACAAGGAAAAGAAAATATGAGTACAGACAATGCGAAAATTCAAAGAAGTTTACATCGCAAGCAAATTCGCAATCTTCGCGTGTTCGAACCCCGCAGTATACCGCTTGGAGCCTCTTCAAAGAATTTTAAAACAGTTTTGTGAAGATGATCTACTAGTTGTTTCATATTTGTAATCTTGTTCGATAACATATCTTTTGTCTAGGATATTGCTTAAAGAAGAAAAAAAAATTAGATTCTCCGACATGTATCGAGCCGTTATACGACCAGAGCTACAGAAACCAATACCAACAGAACGAATAATACTAATTAGTATTGTTATACAAAAAGCTAACAAAATAGATAGGCTCTATGATGACTCATATTATCACGGATCTTGGCACCTATGAAAAATGTCACTTCAGCCGCTACTACCAATGATAAATACACCGCGCCTCTTCCATCCCTCTTGGTCGTCACGTAATCAAGAAAGGAGTGTTTCAACCAATTGAAGTACTCGAAACAAAAAGACCTTTAACCCCATCACGTTTCCAAAATCTTGTTTAAATAAGCACATAAAAAAATCCTCATTTCAAGCACGCCGAAGATAATTCCGACATTTATTTAGCATGTTTTTCTCTAAAAACGGAGCTACTAGCGTATCATTAGAGCGAGAAATATTGCCTTTATTTATCCGAATCAATGCCGAAAGTAGAACTAATTTCATTTGCATGAAAGCCCTTCAATGACTAACTATCAAGGTAGATTTAACAGAAGCCCAGATCGTGACATAGTCGTCTTGTCTTATTCGATGGCTGATGTCAAAAGGTTACCTGTTACGCTTCATTTACGGATCATTAATTCAGCCTAGATTAATTTATAAAAAATATTTTAATTAGATTTTTTTTTTCTCATTTAGGTATAAGTTTAACTAAATAGGTTTAGTAATCGTTTAATTATTAAATATTTTAAATAAGAAAATCTGTCATGTGTATTGATTTTAGCCGTGGCTTTACTCATATTATAAACATTTATTTTAAATAAACACACAAAAGAAGTTAAATATAATTTATAATTAAGATAATAATGAAATTCTGTGTTTTTATTTATAGTATGTATTTTTAGTCCGACTTAAAACGCATTTAATACGCGCAAACACACATACTTTATAGATGTGTTGGATTTGACCTTATAATTACTTAAAGATTCACGTGAGTCATAATAACAGATGGATATATCTCTTCACAATCTCTTTATAATTTTATGCAATAATAGGGAGCTCTGCCCCCTACGAGCTACGCTCGCCAAACCCCGTTCAGTCACCGCAGACTCTAAAAGCACGCTAATTTGATCGGCTTACAAAAGATTTCCGAAAATTGAATTATAATTTAAAAAACAGTGTCGATCTCCCTATACACGGGTTTCCATTCATTTATCTTTGATTGAGGAATTTTAAGGCCAAATCAGCTGCTGTTAATCTGCAGATTTACTAGCATAAAAAATAGTTTCACATTGATGAGAAATAATTAATTAGTTCGCTTTTACGCAGTCGGGTTTTTTGATTTATTATAGTTAATTAAATTTATATCTTCATGAAATTGTTTTTTTTTTTAAATTAATTGATAATTGTCATGTATTTATTGATTTCCTATTCGATCAAATCTGAAATTATCTCCACTAAATATGAGACATTCCCTGCTCCGTAACGCATACTGTCCGCAGATATAATATCAATACATCAAGAATACAAAATCTGTGAACATGCTGTATTTTACACAACTGTACAAAAGTATTTCAACATCATGAATGAATATCCATGTTCTATTTATAACTTCATGAATAAATGAGTATCTTCTTTCTTAAAACTTTTATTTCATGACAATTAAGCTGCCGTAGGGTAATAACGCTGAACCATATATATATATATATATATATATATATATATATTTTCAAACATATATAGGATTTGATACAGGAACTTATTGACTGTGTATACAATAAGGAATATTTTAGCAGATATGTATTCATAAAATGTATTGGCGAGATTTCTTGCCCAATTCTATTTGACGTTATTACTCGCCTATACGGGTAATAATGCCATGCAAACAAATCTATAAAGTAAGATAGAATATTGGCATGTAAATTGCCCAATTCCATAGACCTCTCTCTACGGCCCTTGAAATTTGCATATATCTCTTACATACCATCAACTGCTATATCAGCATGCAGTAATAATCATTTGATATTTTATTCTTCTGACATGAAAAAATTAATAGCACTTAGGGCATACAATTTCTCTGTATCCTTTTAGGTTTTCAACAATGGCAATAATGATCTCTAGTGCAGAAAAAAAATATGCCCTCTTCGGATATACTTCCAGCACTGAAAAGAACCGGAGTAGTAACGTCAATGGATGGCGTTATCATCCCGGTGTACTTATTACGCAAAATATTTTAAACTAAAACCTACCTCGCAAATATATTCACAATTTTCCACAAGATATTGAAAGTACGTGGTATACACTATAAATTTACGTAATAAACAAAGTATTTCCTAATAAATATATAGTTCCCAGATCACAGAACTTACCTTTCAAATTTTACAAAGGGAGTTGATTCTTACGTGCTTCTTCCAGCGATAAGATCTACAAATGGAACAAATTAACTTTTCGTGGTTGTTTGTAATTCAGATGGCTCAGAGCCCTTCTGCGCAGAAATGGTAAGTACCATTTCCCGGATTCCTTCAAAATTACGCGTGATATTAGCTCTTGGCGTTCTTACCCATCCTGGCGTTACCCCAGGACAGCTTATAATTAAATTTCAAGAATTCTCGACATCACTAATATAGTACGGTTTTTGTGCAAGTACTTTGAGTATTCGAGCAACTAATCTTTAGAAATTCTACGATAAAAAACCTTTACCTGATTAACCTTTCTAGCTGTTTCTTCTGTAACAAAAAAATATTTTCTGCAAATCACAAAATACTTTTACAAAACATAAAACACTTTCTAGAAAATAATGTTATGTTCATATTTTCGAAATGTGATGCATTACATGAAATAAATCAAAAGCGTAACAAACTTTCAACTGTTTAAAAACCTTATATTCTAATAAAAGATTTTCAAAACACCTCTCAAGTGATAAACAAATGCGGGTTTTATTCATAAATTACAATTTAATAAAATATTCTTGCTTCGATTTTAATAAAAATGAATAGAGCAGAAAAAAACATTCAGAAATAAACAACATTTTTAATAAATTACGTAAACATATATGTATTTATTTCAACGAAACATTGGAAAATAATTTTCAAGTTATATGTGAAAATAACAAATGTTTTAATACAACTTTGCACGTTTGGGTGTCTGCTTTTGATTTATATAATCTTTCATGGTGTTTTGAAATTTGGAGAATAAAACATGAGGATAGAATATTATTTAAATAAATTACAAATTATTTAAAAGAAATACTTCTGTTAGAAGTAAAATTATAATCTCTCGAAACAAGAAAGATAATTTATATCAAAAATTTAAATTATTTTAGCTATAAAAATAAATTTCGTTAATTCGGAAAATTATTTATATTAAAATTTTTCTTATTGTTTACATTTTGTTAAACTATTTTATTATTTTTGGCATATCTGAATTTGTAATAAACTGATTTGTAAGAGTTATTTAATAAGTGTAATTTAATAAGTAAGTGTTGAATAATGATTATTACATCCTCCCCTCTTACACATATACTAGTTTCCAATGCGAAGTTCACGAAAGTGTTCTAGGGCGCAGCAAATTATTGCTCCGTAATTCATAAAAAAATCGCCACAAACATTTCCTAGCACATATTTTGACCTCATGGGGAAAAAATGAAATTGATATTGACATTAAATAAAAGCTTGCTGTCACAACCAGATGCGTTGTATAACTTTCCAAACTTCCACCTACCCTTTAGATTTGCGATTTTGGCTAATATTCTTGTCTACCGTGATCTGTAAATAAGTGAAAAGTGGCATTTGTTTTTGATTAATCTTCGCAGTACTAAATTCAAAATATTACTGAAATGCCTAAGATTTATAAAGGGACACCATAGATAATTTAGGCCTCCATAGGCAATTATACTGTTTATACGACACGACGATTCATTTCCTTCAATAGCGAAATTTACGGAACAACTGAACACAAGAAAAGAAATAACGAAACGAGAGAGGCACCTACACTCGCTTGCATGATAACACTGTATCCACAGCGCCGTGAAGTGAACTACATTTGGCAGGATGACAAAAATTATCTTTTTTTTCCTTGAATCGTGATAAATGTTAGAAAGCTTTCACTTATTCCCAGGTTGCCTAAGATGGGGTCAATGTGACTGCATTCTCCATTTCTGCAAGTAAAAAAAAAAATGTAACTGTACGAAATTTGCTAAGTAGACAGGGTAGTTCATAGAAAAAAAAATGGCATACATATTCTAAATGAAAAAAAAAATAACCTCAAAATGACCAGATGGGGTCAAATGGACCCCACCTTAGTATTCCGAGGGTTAAACAAAACATATACCAATGGGAGTTTGAAAAAGGCCGAAATACAGTTTTAAACACTTCTACTTCGGATTTTTACGGAACCATTTCGGTAAATGCTAGAATTTACCAACTAATTTTCGTAAAGTCCGAAATGATTGCTAAGCCACACGAAAGTCGTTCACCGAACATTTTCCAAAACAGACTATTGTAGTCAGTAAAAGTTGCTTGACCTTGATGAAGAAGAGAATTTTTCTGATTCACCCAACTTTTCGGGCATCGCGTGGAAAGATTTGGGTATTCATTCAGCGCTGGATGAACTGAGCCAATAGGAACGAAGCTAGGAAGATAAGATTTATATGAATGGATAGGAGGGAAATATGTAAGCGTATAAGGTAACTCTTGCATATCAACACATAATAGATAACCCTACAAAACTTTGAAGGACCTGTTTATCGAACATGCAACAAGCTGGATGAACATGTTTCGTAAAATGTTTGCGGAAATATTTGTTGTTTATGGTTCCCCGTCTGATACGGACATTAGAACAAGATGCGGGAAATACGTGGAGGACATACTGCAATCCCTTAGCTATATGGTATACTAAATCAAATATTTATTTATTTATTTATGTTTTAGGTGATCTTTATCTATTTATTTAATGTGAGTTTATTTGTAAATTAAAGGGGAGAAAACAGTTGCGAAATAAGTTGTACAAGATATGACATTTATGCTGTTTTTTTCCGGGAACTACGTACACGATTTCAATGCATATTTAAAATTTTTTGACAGTGCTTAAATTAAAAACTGATCATCGCTAAAAATTAAAAATTAAATGGCTAGGCAATTTTGAAAAAAAAAAAAAAAAAAAAAAAAAAAAAAGGTTTTAACATAGCTGTTGCATTTTTTATTTTTTACCGAACGGTCATTTTTTAGTTTAGCTACTACCAAAATTTTTAAAATATGCATTGGAATCTTATCAGTAACTCTCGAGCGAGAGCTGAATCATAGTCAGGTTTTTACGTCGGATTTTGCAACTGTGATCAACAGTTTAAAATTGCATTTCAGATTACAATTTATACTTTATTCATTAAAGTTATAATAATTTGCTTTTTTATATCAGATTTAAACAGAGCCTAGAATAAGAACATCTTCGTACAACATTTCGTACAACTTCGTACAACTAAATTTGTATAACATGTAAACTCTTATATTTGACTGCATTTAACTTATTCATGAATATGTTTGCTATAAAATTATTTATTATTTAATAATTTATAATAAATTTATTTATAATAAATTAAATATTAATATAAAATACAATATCTTCATTTAAAAAAATGTAAAATATATTAATTTTTTTATAAAAGATTCATGATAAAAGGAGATATCATTCTATCGTGAAACGAGGTTCATTATAAAATGGATTTTTTTATTCTGAGCTTTTGCAACACTATAAAATCATAATTAAACTGACTTGTTACAGCAAAACTGACATTTGTGGCGTTTATATGACAAAGTAGATTGACTGATTTGCACAAACACACCTTCGTGGTATACTTTAGTTTCTTAGTCCTTGTGCCCCAAATGAAAAAAGCTTCTTTTTTACAATCTCATGTACGCCTATTTTCTGTGTACCAACATCTTCAATATTTTTAAAAATAAATCTGCAAAGTAAGCTGTTTTCTTGTGTGTAACGATTTAATTTTAATCAACTTAGTATCAAGTTTATAAAATTGTTTTTGTGCTCTACAGGTACTTTTATTCTGAAATTTTGTCCAAGGGTAGGTTTCTTGAAGATTCAAAGAACCTTATTCCTCTACGTACCAGACAGATCCAATGGACCAGGCATGTACATTCAAAATATTTATTCAAATCAGAAATATCTTTAAATTAAATTAAATGAGTAAACGAGACAATGATAAGTTAAATATAAAACTTTAATAGTTTTAAATAAAATTCTGGTGAAGTATATATATTTTTTTAACTTGAGTAAACTTTATTAAAACTGGAGTTTCTTGTAGTTCTAGAGTTAATCTTATCTGAATGTTCCTCAAGTCTTCCTTTAGCATCCTCTCGAAAGACATTTACTTTCAGAACTCAGTTGATATCCTCAAGATTTTCAGAGCACATTTCTAGCTTTCTTTTTTTTCATTCTGAATTTTGCAATACGCCTCAACAGATACCCATGTTTCTGTCTGATTACTAATATTTTGAGATTTTAACTCAATAACAGGCTCGAACTTATTGTCTTCGTCTTTAGTGTTATTGTTAACGTTTGTTCATTCATTCATTGTAGATTCATTATTAATGTTTATAACCTTTTCTACGTCTTCCTCTATGTTTATGCCCATAGTCAAATTGCGTGTAAAATTGATTTAACAATAGGAAAACGAAAGATGGCTTCATAAAGTAAACATTCATTCCCTTATGATATACTCTGTTTTTCTTTATCTTTTGCAAATTTTAATTCTTAAGACATTTTGTTGTGTTATTTCTTTCATTGATATTGCCATCATGTTCGCAAGGTCTTTTTTGACCGTTTGTTTGAACCCCGGATGACATCCTGGGTCTGCAATTTTTCACTTATAAACAATCAAGTCACATAAAAAGTCAACAGTCAAGGTTGTCTGATTGATGACTGGTGACTTTCCCAACATGGTTTATTAGTGAAACATTGCAGACCCAGCTATCGGCCGGAGTGGCTCAGTAGTTAGAGCAAAAGCCTAGTACGCTGTAGTCCCAGGTTCGATCTCTGGCTAATTTTTCACTCCAGTTGGGTTTATTGTATGTATTGTATGTATGATTATATAATATTTATATATACCTTTAATCAGTGCTTAATTTGAGCCAGAGGCCGCCGGAGCTCATCTCCGGAACTTCTCTGTTTTAAGTAAATATTTAAATATTGGGCGGAATTCTCAGGAGCTCATAAATACAGGGCTCAGGAGCCCAGTGCAACAGCGATTAATAAAAACCGAAGCCTAAATTAACCTTTCCTTTCATTCACATCTTCAAGTTTCTGTATTCTTTTCTATCAAATCTTATATGTGACATAAGTGTCGCACCAACGGACCCTATATATTTGAGAAAGCCTTGACATACGTCACAAAAACGTCACACAAAGCAGGCAAAACAAGGAAAAAAGATCATTCATTGGCTCGTAGATTATCCACGAGCTAATGAATGATCTTTTTCCTTGTTGTGCCTGCTTTGTGTGACGTTTTTGTGACGTGTGTCAAGGCTTTCTCAAATATCTAGGGGGCGTTTGTCGCACACGAAGGAGATGAAACTGTGCGTAAGAGTTTCTGGAAATTTTTCTTAGACATGTTTTCATAGCTGCGAACAATTCTTTTTTTGTGCTAACACTATTTACGAATCATAATCCTTACCTTATTTAATTTCTGAATTCTGCAGTAATTAACATTAAAATTAGGTAAACAGTTCTATTCGGAAGGAGCGAAAAACTGAAAGGTGAATAGTTGACAGTTAAGTATATGCAGGTAGATATATTTAAAATTTTTATTTTTTTAAAGATAAAGAAAGATATTTTAAATGTTGCAAATATTGTATGAAATATAAATATGCTGATTAGAGCGATGGCGGAGAGAGTGGGGAGATTACTCTACGGTTTTAGTATTGCAGAATATTAGGGCTCCGGTAATTTTTTTGTTAGAAATTAAACCCTGCATTTAACAGTTGCATGCAGGCGTTATTTATGTGTGTAGGTGTGTTTTAATATATATTGTAGTATGTGTGCTTTATTCTACACCTTTTGTTTAGTCAAATATACCTAATTAATCCAAATTTGTGATTTATAAATATAATAAAATATGTGCTAGTTTTTATTAAATCAATACTACGCTAACTTTGTAAAGATTTTTGGGGTTAGTGTTGGCTAAGAGAGTTTTATGTGATTTAAAAACCTATAGAAGATGGCTACTGTGAAGATAATAATAATTTACTGTATATGCGACGTTTGGTTATTATGCAGTACGATTAACATTTTTATTTGTAAGATAACGTAAAACTAGTCGGATGTGGCAATTCAAAACTTTCTTCTATCTCATATATGTTAACACATCCTGAAAAAGGCAGCATATCAGCACAACCGGTTTGAAGAAAATCTGATGATAAACAACTTTGACAAATTCTAACTGAGTCTGAAGTTTGATGAAAATCCGTGCGTTAGTTTTTTAGATAGAGCTATTTCGGAAATTGTAATAAATTCTGCATAGAAGCACGACCTGTATGGTGATTTACACCAAAAACTAATTAGGACCAATTTATACCAGGAAGTAAGTGAATCTGAAGCTTGATGAAAATTCATGCATTAGTTCTTGAGATACAGCTATTGCGGAAATCATGAAAAAAAACAGCACAGCAGCGCCACCTGTAGGACGATTTACACAAAAAATTAAACAGTACTAATTTATATAACGGACTCACTGAATCTGATGTTTGATAAAAATTCGTGCATTTTTTCTTGAGTTAGAGCTATTGCGATATTCAAGAATAATGCAGCATAGCAGCGCCATCTGTTGGGAGAATTTCACCAAAAAGTAATCAGCACCAAACTGTATCCTGGACTAACTGAATCTGAAGTTTTATGAAAATCCGTGTAGTAGTTCCTGAGATATAGCTATTGAAAAAATCGTAAAAATACCGCATAGCAGCGCCACCTGTTAGGCGATTTTCACCAAAAACTAATCTGGACCAGTTTTTATCAAGGTCTAACTGAATCTAAATTTTTGTGAAAATCCGTGCATTTGTTCTTGTGATAGAGCACCCACAAAATTTTTGTCACAAAGAGACTCGCAGACTGACAGAGTGATAGACAGACTCACAGAGAGACATTTTCTAAAAACCATCAAATCTTGTTCAGAAGTCGAAAATTTTCACGAATCCAATATTTTTTTTTGTAAAGATAGAAGAAAGAAAAATGAGATACTTTTAAAGTTAGTAAAGAAAAACATTTAATATTTCATAACAAATGTTTAACATGATTAAAGAGGAAGAGAAAAATATACATAAATATTTAGCTTTCAAAAGAAAGTTGGATTTTCGGGTAATGGCAACCAGATGGGTAACATGGAATAGGGTTATAATCAATATTAAAATTGCTAGAAAAAAAACACGAATTAAAAGAATATGCAAAATTATTTAATGAATTAACCTTATTACATCATTCATAAATCATCAGATTATTTGAAAAATTGATTCTATTTTAGATTCGTCTTGAAATAGTTGTCTAGCTGATATTCTATTTAAGCCGACATACCATCTTGAAAATCATAAACTCTTCACTTGTTAACAATTTAGCACAGAGGAAAAATGACTAACACAGCAATAGTCAGTTCCACTTTATACTGAATTCGGTTAACTTCACTGACAGTAAGATTTTATTATTGAGACGAATTTTATGAAATTTTTCTACAAAAAACTACAAAAATTGATAATAAGATTTTATTTCACCGCGTAGCTACAAAAATAGGTATCAAAACAAAACTGAGCACAGTGCCTCATTTATGTACTATGTAGTGGTGTTGAAGAATTGCGCGTTATAGCAACACAGTATGCGCCATGTATTGAAGTATTCCTTATTGTCCGACCATTCCATAATACATGAACTTATTCTACTATATATTTTTTAGTTATATTTAAACGTAGAAAAACATTAACTCTAAAGAAAAATTATAATGTACAGTTCAACGAACTCATACATGGGATTGAAATCTCAATAAAGATTGTTTTCTATTTATATGCTTTATTAGTTGTTTTTTTTATTTATTTCCTAATATCAGTTCGAATATTTGGCGATAAACATAACAAGAGATCCGGTAATTGGTGTTGCAATGTAAACATCGAACCAAGATAAGTTAATTTAAATTAAAAATAAACCGCACAATAAAAAGGACCTGACAAACGGTTAAAAATGCTTTGGTTTAAAAAAATTATACAGAAAATTTCTTTTTAATAAATAACAAATATATAATTTGAAACATAAATATATAAATATAAACAAAAGAAAGTAAAAATGTTTCATAAGCGATTAGATAATTGAAGTTTTGTTGAACACGAAATATATTATATATGTGTGTGTAACCATTAATTAAACATTACCGACCATCATCAAAAACCACATTATTGTGAATAAATTGACAATAAAAATGGATATCACAAACCTATAATATAGAACTGTGTGTATAAAATAAAGTACTTTATACTTAATTACAAGAATTAATAAGGATGAATAAAAAAAAAAAAAAGAAGAATAAGTATTCCGAAAAAAATGAAAAACTTATGTATTGAATTACATTTTCAAGAGTACAGAATTCAATGATATAAGCAAACCGGTTGTTTTCTGTGAGAAAAAAAAGATAAAAGCTGAAATTTTTTTTCTCCTGTACTCGAACAACCAATAGAACCAAAAGAATAGTCTCAAGATGAAAACAGAATATTATCAAATGGCATGAAATGAAAAAAAAAAAACACTACAACCCATTAAATATTTAATTTATAGTAATAGAAATCTTACACAACTTACCGAATAAATTCCCAGTAGATTTTCAAAATATATTCCCGCACATGGAATCCACCAGCATGATAAGATTAAGGTGAATAAAACAGTTAAGTTAACACAGAAATTAAAATCTATGGATTCAGTTAAATCATTTTGAAATACCGTGATAAATACAATTAATATAATATAAATAGAAAATAATTACATTATTTAAAATACCTAAAAACAATTTTAAATTGTTTAATATCAATTTTACAAGATTGCCAATATCCAGCGTTAAATACCACCTGGTGTAAAAAATTAAAATTAATACCTTATTAGAAGCTTTAAAAAGACAAAATTTTTGGTGATGCCATCTATTATTTTATTTTAAAATTATTTTTTATTTTAAATAATGCTTAATAATTATAAAATAATTTTAAAATGCCATTATTTTATTTTAAAACTATTATTATTATTCAAATGTCACAAAAAGAAGATCCTAATAAAAGCTAAAAAAATAAAAACATATCAACTGCTACACAAATCTATCCTATATATATAAAATCCTAATGAAACGAATTTATGAAACGAATATATGAAACGCCTGAAATGTATCGATCCTTTGAATCGACCGATTAAACAACTGATTTTGTTTCACGGCAATTTCTCCTAAAATATGGAATACTTTGCGATGAAATTAACACCAAAAATCCGTGTTGATCCACAGATCTCAAAACTGGTATTAGAATTTTTTAAATTCGAATTAGTTTTCGAAATATTAATTTTTTTCTAATTTTAAATACATTTTTTCTAATGATGGCAACTCAAATTTTAATCATAACAGAATTTTTTCTTTTCATAATTCAGAAAAAGCTACTATTTTAAATTAATTTGGCGACAGTTGGGCCTCCTTTAAATCTATGCTAAGAACAATGCTTTTTTTGTATTTCGTTATCATTTTATTAAATACAAAACTTTCATTTAAAATGAAACATTTAAATTGATGGCTTTCACTTCTTAAAAAAAAAAAAAAAAAAAAAAAAAAAAAAAAAACGAAAAGGAAAATATTAGACGCAGATGTCATATACGCACCAGGGTACCTAATTGGCGCACTAATGGCATTATTTTGATAGACATGGTAACCCGGCTATTGTTGTTTATTTAATAATAAATGTATATTTACTTTTATTTCTTTTTTAAATTTATATAAATTACTTTGTTCTATAGCAATTAATTATTTTTTTGCTATTTCCTTTTGAAAATAATAGAAAATAATTTAAAAATACGGTACAATGTAGTAGTTATTCCGTCACCCAATTTCGCAAATTATATAAATCGCCAAACCACTCTCAAAATTGTACAGATTGACAACATTTTTATTTTAAATAACAAAAGAACAAATAAATTAGTATAACATTAATAAATATAAAAATAAAACGTCAAAATAAATCACTTGATGACGTAAACACGTGTAACTTGCTAAAAGTCAAGAGAATGTGACATTTACGATCAAGCATTATTGACATTTAATCTTATAGTTCGCGATAGATTTTTTTTCGACGGGATAACTAAGTAGTACCAAAAATACATATGTAACTGGTATTCAAAAACGAGGCTTTCGCCAAATTTTCGTAAAAAAAGAAAAAAAAATCATGCCAAACATGCATGCCGATATATGACATCCGGCGAAATATTAAATTTTGTAACAAACCATGACATTTAATTTCAACTTCAAATCAATGTTTTAATTTACCACTCGAACAAAAAAAAAAAAAATGCTAACTGGCGAGTTGAAAAAAGATATTGGCGAGATTTGCACCCGGCTTTTTTTTTCTTTCGGCAGAGATGTCATATACGGCCCTATATTGGCGCGATTTTTTTCGGACGCCAATGTCATATACGCAACGGGTACTTAACTGGCGCCAAAGTATCGTTATTTTGCTTGATATGGTAAGCCGGATGTTGTTGTTTATGCTGTTGATGCGTTCCCCAAATTGGCGTTGGAAAAAAAAATCGCGCCAATATACGTATACAACATTTATATACGTATTTATAATACGTATATAACATTTTCTTCCAAACTTTCATATGAAAGGCGAAGGGATCAGATCGTATTTGTTTATGGCATTTGATGACTTGAACTATTATAATATAGATGAAATGACGGGGATAGAATAATATTTGGCGACTTATCACCTGTGCCTGGATAACATTAAAGTATCAAAATTGCACCTAGAGTATAAGAAGCAAAGTGTTCCGCCCGGAACTGTTGATGATAGTCACATGATTTAGGCTATTGTTATAGAGATTGTTTTAAAATATCGGTTGACAAAGACTATGAATGCTTAATTCATTTTATTTTAGCTTCTTTTCAAATGTTTAACTGATCCTCTTTAATCAAAAACGAAAACAACTGATTCTCCAGCAGATTAACAGCAACTGATTCTCCGTTAAATTTTTGCAATCAAAGGGAATTGAATGGAAACCCGTTTACAGGGAGATCTGCACAGCTTTTTAAGTATAATTTAATCTTCTCTAATATTTTTAAAACCCATTACATTTTTAGATTTTCAGATTCTGCGGTGTCTGAACGGGGGTTGGCGAGCGTAGCTTGCAGGGGTCTGAGCCCCCTAGTACTAATATAAAAATACCATAGTATATATCATTATTAAAAAAAATTAATTAATTAAATGAATTAATTAAATGTTAATAAAATGCTTTCAAGATATTTTATTAACAAACCCATTTAATCTACAATGAGAAATTTAAAAAAAAATAACATTGATAATATATATAATATCGCTATATGCTATAAAATAATATAAATTATATATAATAATAATATAAAAAACTTTAATAATTACCATTACATATAAAAAATGAAAAGGAAAGAAAATAAATAAATAAATAAACAAATAAAAATGAAAAGTGCCCAGCTAAACTGATGGCATTGAGCTCACAGGCTATTCACACTAATTGTATATTATACTCTTATTTTAAAGATTAATGCCCCTCAAAAAAATAAGTGAAGGGGAATTAACACCCGTTTCCCCCTTTATACTTAACCAGTGAACCTTCAAATCTAATAAGGGAAGCTCCTTATCATAATAAACCGGTATACCAAATTTGGAGCAAATCGAATAATCCTGCAAAAAACCATTTATCTAAATTAAGGGGGTGGACTAGCCCCCCTTTATGCTCAACCAATGAATCCCCAAAACGAATCAGGAAAGCTCCTTAACATAATAAAACGGTATACCAAATTTGGAGCAAAGCGAATAATTCTGCATGAAAAATCCGTTTATATAAATTAAGGGGGGTGGACTAGCCCCCTTCCCCCTTTATCCTTAACCAATGAACCCCCAAAACTAATCAGGGAAGTTCCTTAACATAATAAACCGGTATACCAACTTCGGAGCAAATCGAATCATTCTGCATGAAAAACACATTTATCTAAATTAAGAGTGGCGTACTAACCTTCCTTTTCCCCCTTTATCCTTAAACAGTGGACACCAAAAACAAATCAGGGAAGTTCCTTAACATAATAAACCGGTATACCAAATTCAGAGCAAATCGAATCATTCTTTATGAAAAACCCATTTATCTGAATTAAAAGGGGTGGACTAACCATCCTTTTCGACCTTTATCCTTAACCAATGAACCCCCCAAACTAATCAGGGAAGTTCCTTAACATAATAAACCGGTATACCAAATTCGGGGCAAATCGAATGTTTCTGCATGAAAAACCCATTTATCTGAATTAAGGGGAGGGGGGTTGGACTAACCCCGTTTTTCCCCCTTTATCCTTAACCAATGAACTCCCAAAACTAATCAGGGAAGTTCCTTAACATAACAAACCGGTATACCAAATTCGGACAAATCGAATGATTCTTCATGAAAAACCCATTTATCTGAATTAAGGGGGTGAACTAACCCCCTTTCCCTCCTTTATCCTTAACCAATGAACCCACAAAACTAATCAGGGAAGTTCCTTAACATAATAAACCGGTATACCAAATTCGGAGCAAATCGAATCATTCTGCATGAAAAACCCATTTATCTGAATTAAAAGGGGTGGACTAACCCCCCTTTTCCACCTTTATCCTTAACCAATGAATCCCCAAAACTAAGCAGGAAGTTCCTTAACATAATAAACCGGTATACCAAATTCGGAGCAAATCGAATGATTCTGCATGAAAAACCCATTTATATGAATTAAGGGGGTGAACTAACCCCCCTTTTCCCCCTTTATCCTTAACCATTGAACCCCCAAAACTAATCAGGGAAGTTCCTTAACATAATAAACCGGTATACCAAATTCGGAGCAAATCGAATGATTCTGCATGAAAAACCTATTTATCTGAATTAAGGGGTTGGACTAACCCCGTTTTTCCCCCTTTATCCTTAACCAATGAACTCCCAAAACAAATCAGTGAAGCGCCTTATCACAATGAACCTATAAAAATTTTTTGAAGCAAATCGGATGTTTCTATCAAGTGTTATCGCGTTACGTACATACATACATAATACATAAATACAGAACGGGCGGGCACATTAGCTCTCAGGCTTTGATAGCCTGTGAGCTAAAAATGGATGTTTATAGTTTAAAAAATATGATTGTGACAATCAAACAAATTAAACCGATAATAAATCATGGAATACAAAGTTGAAAATAAAACAAAATTAATAAAAAAGAAAAGTGCCGTGCTAAACTGATGGCATTGAGCTCACAGGTTATTCACACTAATTGTATATCATACTCTTATTTTAAAGATTAATGCCCCTCAAAAAAATAAGTGAAGGGGAATTAGCCCCCGTTTCCCCCTTTATATTTAACCAGTGAACCTCCAAATCTAATCAGGGAAGCTCCTTATCATAATAAACCGGTAGACCCAATTTGGAGCAAATCGAATAATCCTGCAAGAAAAGCCATTTATCTAAATTAAGGGGGTGGACTAGCCCCCGACCCCTTTATGCTTAACCAATGAATCCCCAAAACGAATCAGGGAAGCTGCTTAACATAATAAACCACTATACCAAATTTGGAGCAAAGCGAATAATTCTGCGTGAAAAACCCGTTTATATAAATTAAGGGGGGGTGGAATAGCCCCCCTTCCCCTTTATCCTTAACCAATGAACCCCCAAAACTAATCAGGGAAGTTCCTTAACATAATAAACCGGTATACTAAATTCGGAGCAAATCGAATGATTCTGCATGAAAAACCCATTTATCTGAATTAAGGGGTGGACTAACCCCCTTTTCCCCCTTTATCCTTAAACAATGAGCCCCCAAAACTAATCAGGGACGTTCCTTAACATAATAACCGGTATATCAAATTCGAAGCAAATCGAATGATTCTGCATGAGAAACCCATTAATCTGAATTAAGGGGTTTGACTAATCCCGTTTTTCCCCCTTTATCCTTAATTAATGAACTTCCAAAACGAATCAGGGAAGCGCCTTATCACAATGAAACTAGAAAAAAAATTTGAAGCAAATCGGATGTTTCTATCAAGAGTTATCGCGTTACGTACGTACATACATACATACATACGTACAGACATACAGAACGGGCGGGCACATTAGCTCTCAGGCTTTGATAGCCTGTGAGCTAAAAAGTATAGAGGAATAATAACAAGTGGGTAAGTGTGATCATACATCGCACAAAGGGTTTCGTTTAATATTCCTTTCAAAACACTTTCTTTCAAAACGTCCAGTACATTTATCGCCATGGAATACCTTCTAAATTTTGGCAAACACATCCTAAACTATGTTAAAGTTTCAAACATATTCGCCTTGTTATATTTCCTAATTTTGTTCGCCCCCCGCCCCCCAAAATGCTACGATATATCACATGACGGGTATCTGCCAAATTTATAAAAGTGCCCCCCTTTGGGGGGGGGGAGTGGCCAGATGGTCACCATGATTTTTGACGCGGCCTGATTTTAAAATTTTATGTTATGTTTTATAAGCCATATTAAAGTTTCAAACAGATCGTCCATTTATATTTCCTAATTTTGTACGCGCACCTCCCTCAACCCCCCCCCCCCCTCCTCGAAATGCGACGCGCCCTTCTTCTTTATAATTTATTATCGTGTGTTATAAAGTATCTTAAAGTTCAAAACAGATTGAATTGTTAGATTTCCTACTTTAAATGAAATCGCGGTCTGTTAATTCCACATTCCACCACCAGGGAGCGCACTGTATTCTTAACAATAGCGTATCTGAACGAAACTCCTTTACACAACCCATTAGTAGATATGTTACTCGAGGGGGTGGCGGTCTTCAGCAAGAATTTAAGATAATTGTTGAAATTACTATTCGGAAATAGTGGTAATTTAACTTTTGACATATTTATATTTAATAAGTATAAGTAGCATGTATCTGAGGACTCCATCAAAAAAAGCACCTGAAACGGTATGAAACAAAAAAGAAATATTTTGCCCCTCCCCCTCTCCCCACCTTCCCGAAATTTCACGCGCCATTTTTTATAAACTTTTTCTAATGTGTTATAAACTATCGTAAAATTTCAAACAGATCGCCTTGTTATATTTCCTAATTTTAACAAAAATGTTAGTTCCATATTCCACCACCAAGAAGCGCACTCTATTCTTAACAAAACTGTATCGGAAGGAAACTCCGTTAAACAACCTATAAGTAGATATGTTACTCGAGGTGGCGGCGGTCTTAATAAGAAATTAAGATATTTGCTGAAATTACTATTAGGAAATAGTGGTAACTAAACTTTAGACAATTTTATATTAAATAGGTAGCATATATCTCAGGACTCCCTCAAAAAGTCACCTAAAGCAGTCAGAAATGCTAATTTTTTAAATAGAAATCTAGCGCCCCCCCCCCCCTCCCCGGAATTTCGCGTGTCATTCTTTCTTACACTTTATCTTATGTGTTATAAAATATCTTAAAGTTTCAAACAGATCGACTTGTTAGATTTCCTAATTTTAACAAAATCGCGTTATGTTAGTTCCACATTCCACCACCAGGGAATGCACCCCATTCTTAACAAAAGCATATCTGAACGAAACTCTTTTACGCAATATTTCCGTAGATAGATGGGTCGGGATGGTGGCTGTCTTAAACAAGAATTTAAAATATTTGCTGCGGTAACAAACGCTAAGATTTTAAAAATAATTCTAGCCCCCCCCCCCTCCTCGAAATATCACACTCCATTCTTTTTTACACTTTTTTCTATGTGTTATAAACTATCTAAAAGTTTCAAACAGACTGAGTGGCGGTCTTAACCAATAATTCAAAATATTTCCTGAAATTACTATTAGAAAATAGTGGTGTGAAGTAAACTTTCTGATGATGAATGAGTTATACTTATCTCATATCGCTATTCAAAAAGCCCAGGCAAATTATTAGATTTTCTAATTTAAGTTAATTCGTGGTTAAATAAGCGCGTCTCTTCATTTTAATCGACGCATTTGATAGGAATAAACCGATTAATTAAATAATAATTAATATTTCAGCTTGTAATTAAGATAGGACTTAGATATGGGTATCAATGAAATCAGCGAGAAGTTTGACATCGGGATGCCAAAAAATTTAATCAAAAAATTTAATATTTAAAAAGTTAAAATTTCGTATTAAAATATGCTATTATGGAAAACCGCAGCGTCGTCATGTCTACCCGCTTTCCCGCGGAATTGAAATCTTTTTATTTCCTTGTCTTTCCAATTAAAGAAATTAAATTTTTATCGATCGATTTTTAGTGGATATTTTAACTTATACAAATCGCAGAAATGTGAACTTTATACCAAATGAAAGTAGATTTTTTTTTTGCGTCTGTCTATTCCATTTACAAATTTCTCGGACCAATATTTTCTGATATACGATTTCGCTTTAAAATCTCCACTTCATTTTTCGGCTTAATTTCCTCCGTCGTAACCGTGCATTCGGCTGATTTTACTGGCAACCCTTAGGAGAAACACGGATGATTTCGAGAAAGTCCGTTTGAATTTGCGTTAAAAAGGTGGATTGGTTAATATTAGAAGTTAATTAGCCCGTAATTCGGTTAATTACCAACTTTTTCAAAATTTTATGATTTGTTGTTTGATGTGAGGTGTTCAGCTATAAGTACCCAAAATTTCAAATCTCTAACATGTATAGTTTCTGAGAACGGGCTCTGTGACGGACAGACGGACAGACAGACAGACAGACAGACAGACAGATAGACAGAGGAGCGAGACGAATAGGGTTTCGTGAGATGAACGAAACCCTAATAAAAACTATTTACCCAATTTTAATACATACAGTATAACATAAGTTATATCAAATAAACTTATATGCATAAAAATCACTAAAAAGATGGTATACTATTATTAATTAATATGATATTGTCCTGAGTAGACTAAATTTTAAAAACAAGTTAATATTGAATTTGATTAAAGAATTTAAATTTAATATGAATTGAAATAAAAAGAAAAGTCACCAATTACATATAAAACATCAAATCAACATCCATATAAAATACGTATTAGAATTATAGTTATAATACTAAAGCCCCATATATATATATATATTTTTTTTTTAATTAACCATTGCGTGTTATCCAGACAACACCACCCTCCTCCGTACTCTAACATCTACCCACCCAACCATCCTATAGAAATTGTTTATTATTATTTTACAATATTTAATATTTTATAAATATTTTTTTATTTTATAAATTTTTTTGTAATTTTGTTTACGCATGTGTTAATTTGTTTAAAAAAAAGGTCATGTAAGTACGAATTGTATATTAATGAATATGTGATTTTTTTGGAAAACCATGATTTAATGCATCATAAATTAGTTTTTTAATATTATTGTTAATTAGATGAGAAGAACATAAACATTTTATTCTATATAAATGATTAAGTAGTATATTTCGATATACAGAATGATGAAGACAAGATTTAAAATTTGTAAATGTATTAACTTTGAATTTAAATTCTTTACGTTTATCATATATATCTGTTAGTGTTCTGTTGTCTTTTGTTGTAATTTTAAGATCTAAGAAGTTAATTGCATTGTTAGATAAGAGGTTTTCCGTTAATTCTACATTAGTGGGATAATCAACTGGAAATTGAGAAATTTTAGATTGATCAATGGCAATTAAAATTATGTCATCAACATAACGATATAAATGGAAATTATTATTAGTAAAAGTACGTTCATAGTGATATAAGTCTGATAATAAACTGGATGTACAACCACCTTGTGGTTTACCGACGTGCTGTAAATACAATGAGTTATCTTGCAAAACATAATTATTATAGTTAATGAAGTTTGTTAATGATTTAAAATATGCGATATCAATATTAGATGGTAATTCCAGTTTTCTATAATACTTTTTAAATTGTAAATCTAATAAGTCAATATTATTAAAAAGATCTTTGAAGTCATATGTTTTCATATTATATACACAATTAAGATTTTTTTAAATATTGACCAGTTGATAGCTATTTTTTATACAACGTGTATTATCATTGTTTGTAGTAAGTATATATATAATTGATTAAGAATTTTTAATAGAAGTTTATTGGCTTTATTATTATATGTATTGCAACCAATAGTTGCAATCCTAAATTTAATTGGAGTTTTATGGAATTTGGGAATAAGAGCTAAATAAGGATAATTAAAGTTAGTAGATAGAATATTTAATAGTTTATAATATCTTTGAATTTTACGATTATTTACAATTACATTTTCATTAGTTTTTTGAAAAGATTTATTAGAAGAAATACAGTTTGTAAGAAGTTGGTGATAATAAGATTTACATATAATTGCATAATTATTAGGAGATTTGTCTGAATATGTAATAATGTACTTTTTTTTGTAATTTAGTAATTTGTTGGAAAAAATGCTTTGTGTTAATAGAAACCAAATCAGAAATATGATTTTTTAAAGCCATAGTTAATTTTTCAATTACTAATATTTTCCATTGATTAAAATATGCAATAGGTTAATGTAATAGATTGAAATTTTATATATAAAAATATCTATATCATATGTAAACTGTTTAATAATAGATTTAACAGTAAATTTAGATGGAAGTCTATATTTAGTACTAAAACTCGTTAGTTCTTAGCTCACAGGCTATCAAAGCCTGAGAGCTAATGTGCCCGCCCGTTTTGTATGTATGTACGTATGTATGTATGTATGTACGTAACGCGATAACGCTAGATAGTAACATCCGATTTGCTTCAAAAAAATTTTCTAGGTTCATTGTGATAAGGCGCTTCCCTGGTTAGTTTTGGGAGTTCATTGGTTAAGGAAAAAGGGGGGAAACGGGGTTAGTCCAACCCCTTAATTCAGATAAATGTGTTTTTCATGCAGAATCATTCGATTTGCTCCGAATTTGATATACCGGTTTATTACGTTAAGGAACTTCCCTGATTAGTTTTGAGGGTTCATTGGTTAAGGATAAAGGGGGAAACGGGGGTTAGTCCACCACCTTAATTCAGATAAATGGGTTTTTCATGCAGAATCATTCGATTTGTTCCGAATTTGGTATACCGGTTTATTATGTTAAGGAACTTCCCTGATTAGTTTTGGGAATTCATTGGTTAAGGATAAAGGTGGATAAACGGGGTTAGTCCACCCCGCTTAATTCAGATAAATGGGTTTTTTTTATGCAGAATCATTCGATTTGCTCCGTATTTGGTATACCGGTTTATTATGTTAAGGAACATCCCTGATTAGTTTTGGGGGTTCATTGGTTAAGGATAAAGGGGGAAAAGGGGTGTTAGTCCACTCCCTGAATTCAGATAAATGGGTTTCTCATGCAGAATCATTCGATTTGCTCCGAATTTGTTATACCGGTTTATTATGTTAAGGAACTTCCCTGATTAGTTTTGAGGGTTCATTGGTTAAGGATAAAGGGGGAAAAGGAGTGTTAGTCCACCCCTTTTAATTCAGATAAATGGGTTTTTCATGCAGAATCATTTGATTTGCTCCGAATTTGGTATACCGGTTTATTATGTTAAGGGACTTCCCTGATTAGTTTTGGGGGTTCATTGGTTAAGGATACAGGGGGAAAAGGATAATTAGTCCACTCCCTTAATTCAGATAAATGGGTTTCTCATGCAGAATCATTCGATTTGCTCCGAATTTGTTATACCGGTTTATTATGTTAAAGAACTTCCCTGATTAGTTTTGGGGGTTCATTGGTTAAGGATAAAGGGGGAAAAGGGGTGTTAGTCCACTCCCTTAATTCAGATAAATGTGTTTCTCATGCAGAAGCATTCGATTTGCTCCGAATTCGTTATATCGGTTTATTATGTTAAGGAGCTTCCCTGATTCGTTTTGGGAATTAATTGGTTAAGGATAAAGGGGGGGGGCTAGTCCACCCCCTTAATTTAGATAAATGTTTTTTTTTTTTTTTTTTTTTTTTTTTTTTGCAGGATTATTCGATTTGCTCCAAATTTGGTACACCGGTTTATTATGATAAGGAGCTTCCCTGATTAGATTTGGAGGTTCACTGGTTAAGTATAAATGGGGAAACTAGGGCTAATTCCCCTTCACTTACTTTTTTTTTTAGGGACATTATTCTTTAAAATAAGTGTATGATATACAATTAGGGTGAATAGCCTGTGAGCTCAATGCCATCAGTTTAGCTGGGCACTTTTCTTTTTTTCAATTTAAAATCAATAACAATATTAAGATTTCCAGTCATTATATATGTCCATGATCATTGTTTATATATATATTTTTTAGATTGGGGTCATTGCATTTACACGGAAAATTACTTGCAGCAGATGTATTTTTTGAAAATGTATTGTACTTAAATATCTTTCTACCAATTATATTCGGGTATTTAAAGGTTTTTGATATATGAAGATTATAAATAGGAAAATAACAGTTTTTATCGTTAATTATAGAATTGATATTAATTTTATTAAATATATGATTTGAAAAAGTTATTATCAAGTATTCGTATTTTGAATTTTATAGATTTTTTTTATAAATTAATATTTAGAAGATTAACCCTAGTCATAATGAGATGAAAATAAATCTCAGAAAAAATATATATATATGTATATATACATATAAATGTAAAAATTAAAATGCATAAAATATAAAATCCGGTAAACTTGCAACCACGCCTCCTTAAATAATGAGAGAAAGTGAATTTCAATTCCGTTTCAAATAATATGAAATATGGATAAAAAATATGTGAACGTTCTAAATTAGAACAATAACAGGGAAAACGTTTTAAACACCAAATGTAGCTCATTTATTATGTTGAGAAGATGAATAAATAGCCACAGCAGAAGTTGCGTGTAGATGTAAGTTGTTCTACTTATTTAAGATCTTTATTACAGCACTTTTCACATAATTTTCACGCTAAGAATGGGTAATTTTTTATTTAAAAATAGAAGATTATTTATAACATGAGATTTTATTTAAAACAAAGCAATTTAAATTTCGAAGTATAACTTTTCATTTTTATGCTACAGTAACTGTCATGTTTCTTTATACATATATATCAAGATAAAGCTAAAAAAAATTCTAAGAAAATCATTATTCTTTAATTTTTGTAAACAAATACATGGAGTTCGCGTACCAATATAGCTTTTACTTCTTAAGCTGAACTTTTTAAAATCTTTGATATTGACTTAGATATTGGCAATCCGGACAACTGTAGTTTAATTTGTACAATTGCTTTACTGCCTTCTCAGAAAAAAAAATAATTAACTCAAATTAAAAGTAAACAGAAGAAATTTAAAATGCTGCTATTTAAAAAATAAACTATACAGGAAGCCATTTTTATAGTTCATTAAAAGGAATTTAAAAGGCAGTACGTAAAAAATTTACCACTGTAAATCTAGAATTGAAAACAAAATAATTATGGAAATATTTCATCCGCAATAGAATAACTTGCGACTGATTATATAAAAATGTGACATAAAATAAAAGTATAATGCGCAGAAAAGACATATTAACTTTAAACACAGCTTCTGGTTTTTTAATCAGTGTAAAAATTCGTGAAAGGAAAACGAAAATAATAGTGAAAAAATTTCAATGAAAAATGCATCTTCTCATTTATAGTGTTTAGAAAACGCATAAAATACCGTTCTAAAGATTTATAACAGCAAGCTTTTCTTAAATTTCACAATAAAATGGCTTCCCGTTTACTTAAAAATAGAAATTAAACTCAACATGAAATATCATTCCAGGTAAAATAATTTTAAGCAGATATTTTAATTTTTATGTTCCAGTTCTTCCACATTCCTCGATTCTTTATAAATGAAATCAAAATTTTCTGTATAATGTCCTTTTGTAAAGTGTATTTAAACAAAGAAGTATAAGGAATCGAATTAAATTAGAAATCGAATCGTGTCGTTCAGAAGAACCATCAAGTACTACTACTACTACTACACACAAAAAATATAATAATCATAAAAAAGGGACGATGAAAATTTTTTTTTTCATATAATGGATTTTGAATTTATTCGATAGTTTTTATATTATTCCATTATTTTAAAATAAAAATGGTATATTAATTAAAAACATGTTGCGCAAAAATAAAAAATACTTTTAAAATATTGAAGTTACTTGTACTAGGATTTATATCTATGCATTTATTTTACTTTCTTCTAAAAAAAGGAAATATATTTTCACATGAACTTTAAGTTAAGACAAAACACATTCTAACATGAAGGTTATTTTTTATTTTCTGACAAAACAACCTTAAACTTATTTGTATAAAGAAAATCATAATTTGTCGCGAAATGTTTTAATTTTTATTTTCAGATCTATTTAAACGATTTTAAAAAAGACGAAAACTAATCAAAGTATTTTTTTTTACCTTTAGAAAACGCATAAATTGGTACAGAAAAAGTTGTATTCTGTTAAAAGGCTATTTACATAGTCCTAACAATAGAATTTAGTAGCCCTAAACAATAACGTAATCGTATTTCAGAATATTTCTCATACTTCTTCCTTCTAATGTAATGTAACAAAAATTTAAAAAAATAAAATGTTTACGGAATTATTATTCAAGCTTTTTTTTAAAAAAAAAGGGTCTTACGTTTGTTTTTTCACACGTAACATTTTGTAGAAAAAATATATTTAAAATGTAGGAAAATGTTATATTTAGTCTATTTTTCATTTAACGCATTCTAAGTGTCGGTATTAAATGTACATATTGAAGTAACCAAACTACATTGTAAAAGCGTCGCCCATTCGACGTTAAATTACAGATTTACACAATATTTAAAATATGTTTAATAAAATATATTTTGTATTCAGTTTCGAAGCATTTTGATTCAATGAAAAACATGGAACCGTATAATCGGTAGTCTTTGTACTTAATTTATTATTTTCCCACCAGTGGCCGAGAAGTTATGTTCAAGAAGCTGGTAGACGGGGGGCGCTGAGTTCAAACTAAATCGCGCCCGTCGGTCTAACCGTTCGGAGTTTTTGTGATTTTCTTCGAACATTGGGAAAACTTTTGTAAATACGGGTTAGGTTTCCTTAGAAAGACCATTCCCCCCTGGGTCTGTATTCCTCGGGTAGAGAATCGGCCGTCAAAAATGCACCCAAACCCTTAATTTATTATTATTTTTAAGGAAATAGCGCCACCTGGTGCAAATTTTAAAGGAAGGATCTCGTGGAAAGGAAATCCTTCATACTTGATTATTTCTATGTATTTTTTTAACAGAGCATAATTAATATTTGTAGAATTGACTAGTTTTTAAATAATTTTGAAAGCCGTATGTCTATTGGTCCACTATAGATTTCAGTTATTTCAATGGTTCAATAAACACGAGGGAGAAATAAGATCAGCTAAAGCAATAAAAAGAATAGAGCTAAACAATATCGGAACCAATATGGATATTGATTTCAATAAAACCCCAAAATTAACAAAATATATAAATTTGAAATAGGTTCTAAGAGAAGACATAAAAATAACCAGCGATAAAGAATTTACCTGAAACGATACCCTTCATTCAAAATTTTACGCCTGTTGACGATACCAAATAAAAGAAATTTAAAATTTCAAGTAAATATGAAGTAAAAATGACACGACTTATTTCTTTCGATGTCATTCATTTTCTATCAATGGAACTGGAGATAAAAATTAGATTTAATAAACATTTTTTTAACTATTTAGCAATAGTGGGATTTTATGTCTACAAATAGATAACATTTGTAAATAATTATTTATAAGATAAACTGACATTTTTATTACTTATTTGTAATATGCATTATAAAAATCATGAAATGTTAAAAAGCAATAAAATTAACAATTAAATTAATGTGCTTCTAAATAATAAGATAAAACGCAGCACAGTGCCTGTTCAGGTCAAAAGTTAGTGAATCATTGTAATATAATAAATGCGAATGTGTGTCCGAAAGTTTGACTGAAATCAACATCAAATCTGATGAATTAATGTCTTTGTATATTTGCATATTGATAGAATATAAGCCGCAAAAGAACATAGGCTATATATTATAAATTTTATACAAATATTTTTACTTAATAATTAAAAATTTCATTATTTTCATAGAAAATAAATGGACATATTTTCCTATCGAATTTAACAAAATTTCTTTACCGTTGCCAAGAAAACCAAAACCCGGAAAAATAATTTCTTCTCAGCAATTAATTTTCTGTAAAGGAAAGTTAAAATTCTAGTGCTAAATTCACCTTGAGTAAATAATTAAAGTTAATATAAAAAACATAAATTAAATGTACTAAAATTCCTCGCAGGTACGTACATATAAAATAAAAATATTTAAAATACATTAAAATTATCTTTAAAAAAATATAAAAATGCATGAATCAATTTATTTCACAGAAACGAAAATTGTCAGTCAACATATTGATAGTTACAACCAAGGTTGTATGTTGGATTTTAATGTTTTTTAAAGGTATTTTTAATGTATTTTAAATAATTTTATATTATATCTATGCACCTACAGGTAATTTTATACATTTTATTTGTGATTTTTATATAAATTTAAAATTGAACAATTTCCACGTAAAAAAGGGAAATAAAAATAATTTTAAAAAATGACTATGACGTCATATTTGAAAACAAAAAATATATATTTTTCAGATACAATAATAAGAGGTTTTTATCAAAAATGGTGTCGAAATTAGAAGGTTAAAGAATGAAGAATTATATTATTAAGAAAATATTTCGCTTGGAAAAATATGACCTCATAATAGTTGATATAAATGTTGCATTTTCAAGTATTCGTTGAAAACAAAATGAGCATGGATATCAGCAACTAATGAAAATAGGTAAATAATGACGTCATATTTAAAATAAATAGCAAAAATAATTCTTACTAATGCTGATCAATACGTTTGAATTTATACGTTACATACAAGTGAGAGTTTTCATTCAAATTTCACGTTATGTTTATCAGGAGAGAGCATTTTTGTGAGAAAAAGGGGAAATAAAATGTATTTATGCATTTGTTATGCTTTTTTCACAAATGAAAAAAATAATTTAATTTCGATATCAGTAGACCGGTAGACAAAAAAAAAAAAAAAAAAAAAAGATAATTTAAGTATATGTTCCCATAACTAAAAATATATTTTTACACATTGCAACTTCATCAATAAATTTATTCCACGGAATCGAAAATAGTCTGTCAACATATTGACATTTGCAACCAAGGATGTAAATAATAACTTCAGTACATTTAATTGGATATATTACACCTATTCAGACGAATTGAATTTAAAAAAAAATCATCTACTATTTTAATTATTTTTATAAGATGGCACATAAAACGTTTCACAAAGGCATTTTTAGTAAAAAGGTTTATCTGTTAAAAAATATGTCACATTTTTTCATGTAAAGCATTCATTTTTTAACGACTTAAAACTAGTCGTTGGGGGCTACCGTAATACTTACCCATCATGGATATACATAATATAAAATATGAAAATAAAACATGTGATACATACTAAGCATTGTATCAGGTTACTTTATTCATAATTTAATTTACTTAGACTCCCTTAAATATAATTAATATAATCCCTTAAGCTAATATTACTTTTTGTTGCATTAAAATATCTCAATTTGTTGATTTTCTGTAAGCAAGTAAACACTACAGGTTTACAATGGAAGTCTATGGGACTTTGGCGAAATATTAGAGATACCGCCAAGTTGGCTTCACTTTTGGCGACAAATTTTGGTCTCCAAATTTTGCGGCATTTGGCGACATCACAGGATCCCGACTATGGTAACCACCCTTATAGGTATGGAGTTGC
Organism: Maratus speciosus; assembly: GCA_963932465.1. NCBI lineage: Eukaryota > Metazoa > Arthropoda > Arachnida > Araneae > Salticidae > Maratus > Maratus speciosus. Next base: position 71,295,852 of record OZ010790.1, read on the forward strand.
ATTAAATGCTTGACATTTACGATAAACCATTACTATTGGGATCTAATCTTAGAGTTTGGCGATAGTGTTTTGGTTGTCGGGATGATTGTGTAGAACCGAATTGCGTAAAAGAAACAACCTTATAACTCGAAAAAAATTTAATAATATTGACTAACACTTTACTGCGTCGGATTAAGCGTCTCATTTCCAATTAAAATATATCTTTGAATTGAAATTTGAATGAAATACAGATTCCTGAAAAATCGAGGAGTGTGAAAAATAGAATTACAAATATATCGACAACTAATTATCCGATGGAGTTCATTCATGATGCAAAATTTATGTTTTTTTATTGATTTTTATATTCACTCCTTCAAATAAACAATTTCGAAAATTTTTGTATACCTTTTATCAGAAAGAATATTTCGAGAGTCTAAAAAAATAGTTCCGGATAATCGAGGTTACTTATATTAATAGGATTTTTTTCCATTGTTACTTGCTAAGTACACACCGAATTTCAAGTCCCTATCTCAATTTGTTCGGGAGATAGAGCAGACACACACACACATACAACCGTACGGCATTTTTTTCCCCCTAAAAATATGTTTTTCGTATCTCCAGTGTCTGAAGCGTAAAAATCCGTCGTCCTAGTCGTTGGAGGCCACCGTAATACTTACCCATCATGGATATACTTAACATAAAATATGAAAATAAAACATGGGATATTTGCTAACCATTGTACCATGTTACTTTTATTCATAATTTAAGTATTGCGCGGCAGCGCAATACTTATTTATTTCCGGTGTCACTTCTCAATGTTAATTTAACATGGAAAAGCCTATGGAGATCATAACTTTTTCATTTTTTCTTCCCACCTTTTTGTCCCTGATGCCACTCATTGTTTATTCTTTACTAATTTTAACGATATTATAAATTTAAAGTGTAAAAACGATTGTCTGACGTCAGGGTCAAAACGAATGGTAAAACGCCTTTGCATATGGGTGAACCCAGATAGAAACATGGGCCAATTTATTTTTACATTATTCTAATATTTTTCTTAATAATTCCAATTTTCGCTTTTTTCATTGAAAATCAACGGACATTTTTCATAGAAAATGTAACATATTTATTTCATTGTTGCAAAAATTTCAAAAGCCGTAATAATAATTTATTTCTTTTTATTTGAAAAATTTCCACGTGAAATATTAAATTGAGGTAGTTTTTTTTTTTTTTTTTTTTTTTTTTTTTTCCAAAAATTAAAAAGGTGAATATGGCGTCATAGTGGAAATATAAAGGATATTTTCAGAATAAGTTTTTGTTTTAGTCAAGTTTATATTTTAGTAAAAAGTTTCTAACGGATAGCTATTTTTACGCAAGGTAGCGAACTTAGTGGGGAATTACATGACTTAAATTTTAAAATGAATTTTTTTTTCTGAGATGAGAACTATTTATACCACAAGTTAAACTTATGTAATAATTTTCTGATGTGTTTACATCACCCCTTGGGAGAGAATAGGGTTTAAACATTTAAGTACAATTTTTATTTTTTATTTTTTACTGTATCACAGCTATAATATTGTTAAATATTAGCAGTAAGGATTCAACACAATTTACATTTACATTCATAGCGTTCCTGAGTGGGAAATAGGGTATCTAAATTTAAATTAAGTTAATTTTTTATGTTTTGATTATAGATTTTTTACGTTCCGATTTTAAATTTTTGTCCAAACTACCGCAAACTGCATTACTACAGTAGTGAAGCATTTTGAATTACACATTGGTAAACTACATCCCACATTGTGATGCACCGCATACATCAACGCCTGATGATGATATTTTCCATTAATTTTGAAATGCGTTCGTCTGAGTGCAGTAGTTATTAAAAAAATTGACATATTAAACAAACACATAATTTGAAGAACAAAATAAAAAAAAACAAAATTTATTTCCTTCATTGTTTAAGCCCGAGAAGGTGTACAGATATTAAGATATTTTATTCAATTAGTTTTACATTTAATGTTAAATTTTTGTAACAAATTAGTTAAGCCAATTGAAGATTAAAAAATAAAAATAAAATTCATACAATATGATACTTAAAACACCCTAAAAAATTAGATTCCGTTCAAATGAAATCGAAATAAATCTTAGACTTTTTTTTTTTTTTTTAAGTTTTGTATTTTGCATGCATCTTATCATTTTATGCAGAATTCTCATAAACATAATGCAAAATCTGCAATACAAATATTTTCAATTGAAAATGGAAGATGTCTAAGATTTATTTCGATTTCATTTGAAAGGAATCTAATTTTTTAGGGTGTTTTAAGTATCATATTGTATGAATTTTATTTTTATTTTTTAATATTCAGTTGGCTTAACTATTTTCTTACAAAAATTTGACATTAAATGTAAAACTAATTGAATGAAATATCTTAATATCTGTTCACCTTCTCGGGCTTAAACAATGAAGGAAATAAATTTTGTTTTTTTATTTTGTTCTTCAAATTATGTTTTTGTTTAATTTAATGTATTTGGACTTCCTAATATTACTCTTTGTTGCATTAAAATATCTCAATTTGTTGATTTTCTGTAAGCAAGTAAACGCTATTGGTTTGCAATGGAAATCTACGGGAATTTGGCGAAATATTAGACATACCGCCAATTAGGCGTCACATTTGCCGCCAAATTTGGCGATATACCGCCAAGTTGACGACAATCTTGGCGGTATTTGGCGACAGAACAGGGTCACCCCTATGGTAAATCCCCTTATAGGTATCGTCGAGGCATTAAATGCTTGACATTTACGATAAGACATTATTGGCATTTAATCTTACAGTTTGGCGATAGTTTTTTGGTCGGCGGGATAATCGAGTAGTACCGCATTGCGTAAAAGAAACATCCTTATAACTCGAAAAATTATAATTCTATTAACTAACAGTTTACTGAGTCGATTTAAGAAGCGTGTGTCTCATTTCCAATTAAAATATATCTTTGAATTGAAATTTGATTGAAATACAGGGTCATGAAAAATCGAAGAGTGGGAAAAATAGAATTACAAATATCTCGGCAACTAATTATCCGATCGAGTTCATTCATGATGCAAAATTTATGTTTTTTATTGTCTTTTATATTCACTCCCTCAAATGAACAATTTCGAAATTTTTGTATACTTTTATCAGAACGAATATTTCAAGAGTCCGAAAAAAAATAGTTCGGGTTAATCGAGGTTACTGATATTTAATTGGCTTCTTTCCATTATTACTCCCTAAGTACGCACTGAATTTCAATTTTCTATCTCAATTTGTTCGGGAAATAGAGCGGTTACAGACACACACACATACAGACGGACGGACAAATTTTTTTCTTCCAAAAATATGTTTTTCGGAATCTCCAGTTTCTGAAACATGTAAATCCGTCAAAAATATTTTTTCGATTTCTAAAACGATTACAAGACTTACCCTATACTACCTATGATGGGTAAGTAAAAAGGTTGTATCTATTCGACGCGTATATATATTTTAATTAAAAAATTATGTAGATTTACTTTAATTTTGTCAAAGTGACGTCCTTTTCATTGCACCAGCTACGAAATTAAAAACGAAATCTTAAAATAACACTACAAGCAAATTTAGAAATTTTTTACCCAAGTTTTACCTCAAAAGTTGCATAATTTCAAAATGAAATTTTAGCTTACATTTTAAAAACAATTTCTTATTTGAAATTTAGTAATTAATAAAATTAATGTTTCAAATATTTTTTTTTTCTAAATGCACGATAATATTAAATTTCATGAAGCGATTTCATGTTTTAAATAAATTAAAATGCATATTTTTGCATGATCCTGACGTGAAAGATTTTTTATTTTTTATTTATTTATTTTTTTTATTTTTATTTTTTTTTTTATCTCTACAAGTATTATTCCGTATGGGGGAAGAAAAAACTAGTAAAAGTATCGTCATATTTTAAATCATTAGCCAGTTTTCATATAGGAAATATTAGCATTTTGTAGCAGTTACACAAAATGACGTGATTTCCATTGAATTTATCATTCGCAGATACGTAAGTTAAGATGCTTTTACCGTACAATCGCCCACAATGCCGGTTTGTATAAAATTTAATAAATAGTATATGAAAATCAATGTAAAAATGTTTAGCAAGTAATTTTAATTGGAAACTAGATTTTATGTTTGACATCGCTTAGGTATAAAGAGTCCATGTCACTAACAAAGCAATAAATTCGCCTTTCACGTCACCCCCTCTAATTTTTAAAGGTACCATGATTATTGAAATACACAAGAGAGAAGCCAATAAAAAAACCCGGTAATAATCTTTTATCATTTTCTGAAATTTCTTTCGATTTTAAAATATCTAAATATACAGTTAAAAATATCTCTGAATGATAATCTTTGCCTCCCATTGGAGCACATCTCTGCAAATTTCAAATCTTCCATAATCTTAAATTCTAACAAAACAAACTATATGAAATGTTTATCTATAATCGGGGTGATTGTTCAATAAACAGAATTTTTCCGTGCTTTAAAACAATACGCAACTCTATTGCTTAATAAATGAGCATTTAGGCTTTGAGAATCTTTGTAGCGTGATAAACAATTTGACATTATTGGTTGATCTAGAGCTGTTACAAGTGTGGTACTGTGAAATAAAAATGTAATAAATATTTGAAAGTTAAATATCTTTTTCGTACTTTTATTATCTATATTAGAAGTTTTATGCTTCACTATGTTTGATTTTTTCCACCTAAGATGAGATCTTTTGGATAGAAACATAACGTTGTATGTTGATTTTTCGATTATTCTAATCAATTCTAAGTCGTGTCTGAAGTGACCTGTTAATAACCACTTTCCCTTAAAATATTTTAGTGAAATCTCTTTAACCAAGATTCGTTGTCACAAAAACATAAATTCATGCAATATCAATTAACGGAATGAAAATAAAATAATAAATATAAGTAACAAAATAGAATAACAGAGATGCAAATTTATTCCTCATTTAATCTTAGAAAGCGTATGAAATTTCAAGCTCATGAAAAAAATATAAATGATCCTATATATATATATATATAATATGCGAATTGGGATCATCAGAATGTTTCTATTGTAAAATGTGATAAACGGATAATTGTATATTCATTAATTTATCGAACATTTTGTTTACTTTATGCATTTATTCTTGTTTAAATGCTACGTGAACGAAGCCACGGGTAACAGCTAGCATTATATACTTAACAATTAATTAAGTTGATTTCGTTAAGGAAATAATCTCTTAAAGTTTGTTTTCCATCGCTGTACTACGATATGAACAGAAGCAATTAATTTGATGTGTACTATCATTCTTAAAGTTTTTCACATTTTTTAAAGGCACATATTTATAATACTATTAATACTATTCAGCGCATTAGAAAATAACCTGCTGCACTAAATGTTAAATATTTTATGATTTTCCCTTTTTTGCATATTCAGATTTTCATTATAAAAAAATAACCTGATAATATGATACTTTAATCGGAAAACTAAATATTTTAATGATAGTTTAAAATAAGTTTATAAAAATGCATAACTGCCAAGACTTCTTTTTTTTAAGTACTATACATTTCTAAAGAAAAATATTAGCCCTATTTTGTGACAAAAACATAAATATGATCAAGATTGATTTTTAAGATAATGCTTTACGCAATGTAATATAAATAGAAAAAACAACGTTAATGGCACCAGAGCATTAAATTAAAAATTATACTAGTTTCGGTATGACGGCAATTTGCTTAAATATATATGAAAGTAGCGGATTCAAGTGAAAGTTTTACTGACCAATTGGAAAACAAAGATATTACGGCAGGGCTGTAGCTAGAAATGAATAATAGAGGGGACTCGAGAAAATGCAGGGGAGGCTCGTACTTTTTCTCTCCTCTGTCACATGCACGCACACATATATGATCAAAGTATTAAATAGAAAGATAAATTAGTGCATATTTATATCGTAGACACTATGCTTCTTATTAAACTGTTTATAATAACTTAGTTTTATGATAAGAAAAGGAAAGGCTGCATAATGAGAATTTCGAGTGTACTCGGTTATATAGTGTATAATTATACTGGTGAAATAATAAGTGATGATGTCAACAAGTGAAAAAAAAAGCTTTCAGTTCACATGCTTCAAAAGAGTTGCAACTTTTAATTTTTCTCCGAATATTCCCTGCCCTGAAAGATTTTAAAGTTGTGTTTTTGTATGAAGTTATATAAATTAACAAAATGAAGGATCTATTTTGCATTTTAAATTATTATTGTATCCATTCGATTGCTAAAAATATTTGCATCTAAATTGTCTATTGATTTTTTTCATTAGTATCATATATAAATCAAGGATCCTAAATATATGTATAGGTTGATCCAAAAAAAAAAGTTTACAAGCAGAAGCATTTGAAACGCAATAATTGTGGAGCGAATATTTCCACCCAGGGTAGCTGACAGATGGCGCTAGTTGTCCTACAGTGGTTCTACGAGTAAGTAGCGTCAGTACGCAGTCACTTAAGAGCGACAGTAATGGTACGACGTCTAGAAAAGTGGTCTCGCATAGAGGTGCGAGCCGTAATTCGATTCTTATGGGCCAAGAATGTGGCCGCATCCGAAATTCACAGACAAATCGTTGAGGTATACGGGGACAAAGCAATGAGTAGACAACAGGGAGCGAAATGGTGTTGTTCTTATCAAGCGGGCAGGGAGCATGTGGAAAACCGCAATATGGAAGCGAGCGGCCGTCCAAGTTTTTCAAGGACGGATATCAACACGGCACGTGTTGAAGAAATCATCCAAAGGGATCGACGAGTAACCGTGCGTGAGATTGTCTCAGAGTTGGAACTGAGTTATGGTAACGTTCAGCGTATCATAACCAATGAGTTGCGATATACCAAAGTTTGTGCCCGCTGGGTTCCACGTGCGTTGTCCGCGAAGCATAAGGCCACTCGAATGATGTGCAACCTCACATTTCTGCAGTGATACCATTCAGACGGCCAACACTTCATTGATCGCATCGTTACTGGTGATGAAATATGGCTTCATCACTTCACCTCCACATCCAAAACAGCCACGATGGAGTGAAAACACGCTGGATCACCGACGAAGAAGAAGTTTAAGGTCACACCTTCTGCCGGTAAAGTGATGGCAACCGTTTTCTGGGATACAAGTGGTGTTATCCGAATCGAGTGTTTGAAGCGTGGCCATACCATTAATGCCGATCGTTATTGTGCCACCTTAACGAAATTGCGTGAAGCCATCCGACGCAAACGGCCTGGATTACTGAGCAAAGGAGGCATTCTTCCGCATGACAATGAGGGGCCCCATACAGCTCGCCAGACTCAGGAATAGCTGCAAAGGCGCAAGCGGGAGGTCTGGAATCACCCCCCCCCCCCCCCATACAGCACCAATTTGGCTCCAAGTGACTATTTCCTTTTTCCGGCGTTGAAGCAAAACTTATCCGGAACACGGTTCACCTCAGACGATGCAGTGAAAACAGCTGCCGAGAAAAGGCTAAATGAGCAGGGCACTGATTACTACCAAGACGGGATAAATAAGTTGGTCGAACGTTCTGACAAATGCCTAAACAGGTTTGGCGACTATGTGGAAAAGTAAAGGCCATAAGTGTCTCTTGATTGCCATTTGTATCTTGTTTCTAATGTTAATAAATACTTTTTCCTTTGCCTTGTAAACTTTTTTTTGGATCACCCATCGTATATAGCTATCCTATATATATATAAAATCCTAATGAAATGAATTTATGAAACGGATGTATGAATCGACTGATTAAACAACTGATTATGTTTCAAGCGATTTCTTCTAAAATATGGAATACTTTGCGATGGAATTAACACCAAAAATCAGCATTGATCCGAAGATCTCCAAACTGGTATTAAAATATTTAAATTCGAAATAGTTTTTGAAATATTAATTTTTTTTTCTAATTTTATATACATTTTCCTAATGATGGCAATTCAAATTTTAATCAAACAGATATTTTATTATCATATTTCAGAAAAGGTTGACATGGTAACCCGGCTATTGTTGTTTATTTGATAATAAATGTTTATTTACTTTTATTTCTTTTTATAAATTATATTGTTCTATAATTATTAATTATTTTTTTATATTTCCTTTAGAAAATAATAAAAATAATTTAAAAATACGATACTACTTAGTTATTGATTTAACATTAATAAATATACAAATAAAAAGTCAAAATAAAAATCTCTTGATGACGTAAACACCTGTAACTTGCTTAAAGTCAAGTGAATGTGACATTTACGATCAACCACTATTGGTATTTAATCTTATAGTTTAGCGATAGATTTTTGGTAGACAGGATAACTAAGTAATACCAAAAATGCATATGTAACTGGTATTTGAAAACGAGGTTTTCGCCAAATTTTCGTAAAAAAAAAAAAAAAAAAAAAAAAAAAAAAAAAAAAAAAAATGCGCCAAACCTGCTGTGCATTTAGCCAAATATTATCACTCGAAAAAAAAATGCTAACTGGCGAGTTGAAAAAAAGCTATTAGCGAGATTTGAATTTGGCTAGCGTAACGTTACGCTAGCCAAATGCAAATCTCGCTAATAGCTTTTTTTACCTAGCTTGGCCTTTTTTACCTACCTTTAATGGTTTTACAATACCAAGAATTCTTTGCAACCATGGCAAATTTTATGTAGTTTTATTCGATTTTTTTTTTTTTATTATTATTATTAAAATGGAAAACTTACGGTCCCATATTGGCGCGATTTTTTTCTGACGCCAATGTCATATACGGAACGGGCACTTAACTGGCGCCAAAGTATCGTTATTTTGCTTGATATGGTAAGCCGAATGTTGTTGTTTATGCTGTTGATGCGTTCCCCAAATTGGCGTCGTTAAAAAATCGCGCCAATATGGGACGTATATGACATCTGTGCCAAATTTTCATATGAACGGCGAAGGGTTCAGACCGTATTTGTTTATGGCAGTTGATGACTTGAACTATTATAATATAGATGAAATGATGGCGATAGAATAATATTTGGCGACTTATCGCCTGTGCCTGGCTAACATTAAAGTACCAAAATGGCACCTAGAGTATAAAAAGCGAAGTGGTCCGCCTGGAATTGTTGATGATAGTCACATGACTTAGGCTATTGCTATAGAGATTGTTTTAAAATGCCGGAAGACAAAAACTCTGTATACTTAATTTATTTTATTTTAGCTTCTTTTCGAATGTTTAACTGATCCTCTTTAATCAAAAACGAAAACAACCATTGGATGTCTTAACAGCAACTGATTCGCCCTTAAATATTTGCAATCAAACGGAATTGAATGGAAATCCGTTTACAGGGAGATCTGCACAGCTTTTTTCAGTATAATTCAATCTTCTCTAATATTTTTAATATCCATCAGATTAGCGTGTTTTTAGATCCTGCGGTGTCTGAACGGGGGTTGGCGAGCGTAGCTTGCAGGGGACAGAGCCCCCTAGTATAGATATATAAACTAGAATGACTCATATACGAAACAAATTTTTTATCACAAGCATCATATTTACTATCAAACGCATCACAATAACGTTGTTTTATGCTAGTAACAGAAAACATTGCAGTATGAAAATGTTAAGTATATACAGGGTTCTTCTAAATGATGGACACATTTTCAAAAAATTGTGCTTATTAAAGTACAAATCGAAAAAGAACAATCTTTATACCAATGAAAAGAGGAAATTTCCAAGTTCTTATAACACATCATAAATATTCAATATGGGCTGCACGGCAAACATCTACCCGATAGCCAAACGAGAAAGCGTATCTGCTGTTACTGAGTGCACGGCTTTCAAAGCGGTGATGGTTCAGAAGCGGCCGATAGAGGTCGCACGGCAATAGGCCGCGATTTCGTTTCACTGTCAGTTGCGAGTGAGATGGCTACTGAGGAGCACAAGGTTTTCTGCTTCCTTGAGTTCCCAAGAAGGGAGTCGCAAATTGCAGTGCAGTGGTCATTTCGTACCAAATTCGGTATTAACACATTGAACATTTATAAACTCTTAAAAAAACTTTGAAACTTCATCTTTTTATTGGTATAAAGATTGTTCATTTTAGATTTGCACTTTAATAAATACATTTTTTTTAAAAATGGGTCCATCATTTAGTACATCATCAGTTATACACACTGTATAACTAAGGCTGATAAGTAATAAATTATACCTCAAAAACTGCAGTTTTTATGCAAATACTACAATTCAGTATTTGTGCAAAACTGTAAAAGAACCCCAAAACTAAGTTCAATTTTTGAACACAGAGATTCATTTGCTGGCCTTGAAATCTTTCTCTGGGAGGAGGGCACAAAAATTGTTTAGGCAGGGGGGTGCGGGGCTGAGCCTCCTTTGGCACCTTCCTAGCTACGGCCCTGGATTACGGGTAACATCCAATAGGAAATAAGCATTGGGAATGGAACCAAAAATGTGAAAAATGATGGAAGAAATTAAGAAAAAGAAGTTTTTACATAATATATTTAGCAACAATCTGATGATGGCAGAATAGAGATTTCCCTATTAATAATATTGTCATATTTTTTTATAGATATATAATAGATCTTTCATGCTTAAAAAAAGTTATATTTATGTATAGAAGTTAGTTTACAGATTATGTTATCCGAATTAAATGTGTGGTTCATTTCCGAGCAAAGTTTTGCAATTAAAAATTTACTCGTTTCTTGTTTGTTAATATATTGTTTGTTTTCTTTAATACGAAATTTTAAACCACGTTTGGTTTGTCCAATATAAGCTGAACATTTCATATTAAAGCATAGCAACACTATGCTAAAAAAAGAAACTACTAAATATTTGATTGCAAAACATTGACGGGGGGTTAACCAAACTTTTGAATTCTATCCAGGAAGAAAACTTTTTAAACACACTGCTATACATGAACGTAATTTTTTCAAAGCATTCCATATCTATAAAAATATTGTTATTTGTGAATTATCTATCTCTCCATTATCAGATTGTTAGAAATATTATATAAATACCTCTTTTTCAATATCATCCATTATTTTTCACATTTTTGTTTTTATTGTTGATGTTATTTTCTTATTGTTAACCGTAATCTCTTTATTTCCTATTGGTCAATAAAGCTTTAACTTGGATCCTCTTTCTCTACTATATCTTTGTGGAATTTTCAGTCATTCGCTGCACTGAGGACGATACGATAAATGCTATCGAAAGTAGTATGTTTTTATATTTAAAGTTGTGACGTTATTAAAGTTATTTTATTCTATTTGTAAGATCAAGATTACTATAAGAAAACTATGGTACTCAATCATAGGGATACTTCGTAATAATGGCATTTCCTGTTTTCTTCAATTTTATAAATAAAACAAATTGCATAAAATATCAACATAAACCGAATATTTCAAACAATCCCTGAAAGAAATTTCAATTTTTTCCATGTATTCGATCCTTTGCATGAGAATTTAATCAACATTATCCAAATAAAATATTTTCATATATATTAAAAATTTAATATGTGTCACAAAGGCAGAAATTCGATATACAATGGATATTATATGTAAAAAAGCAATCGAAGAATTTATATTAAAATTTTTTCAGTTTTATATAAGATTCAGTAAACGCCATTTTTTTTCATTCGAAAACGTGCTTTACCTAAAATGTTGCACAATTGGCATATTTTGTATACATTAAAATACAAGTATAAATAATATTTTACCAGTATATGCATATTTAACATTTTTCTTTATTTGGTATTTATTTTAAAATTCATAGTTAAAGGTATGAAAATGATTATGATAATGTAATAAATGATAAGAATAATAATAAATGATAATGCTACTTATTATCAAATATATTCTTTCTTTTCAGATTTATAAATTATACTTTTATATGTTCTTCATTGTATTTATATGGTACGTACCCAACGAATTTGCGCATAATAAGCGAAATGTAAATGAAGATATAAAAATTTCAATCTGAAATTTTAGGTGTAAAAATATTAAATTAAATAAAAGCACAGTTGACAAGCATTAGGAAGAGATATGTCTGATCTGAAATGCAATTTCTGTCAAAATAAAATTGATATCATGTATTGTTCTTTCCTTAACATTAAAAACATTTAAAATGGAAAGTATGCATTTCATGACATTAATAATAGCAATAAATATTTCTGAAACATTTTCATTTATACATCAATATAGTATGTATTTTAGATTTATATGCAAATATTTTAAAAACTGATTCGTTATGTATTTAATGTGTAAAGACATGGACGGCATGCTATTTTAAAACGTTTAATTGAAAGATATATTATGTTTTTGCAGCTCTTTATTTTCTTGTTAATGTATCTTAATATTCCCATTTATTCTAAGCCAAGAAGCAATCTACCAGAAGATATGAAATGGATAAATTTCTTTAACCCATTGACTAAGATCATAGTTGGAGCCGACCTGAATGTTGTGGTGCCTCAAAGGAGGTAGGAACATCCCACCCTGGACTAGGGGCTTGACCCAACCATCAGCTACAAGCAGGTTCCCAGGGTGGGCGATTAGATTAGATTAGTTATACAATAGTGTGGTGCGAAAGAATTCAAGTTGATATTTTCGAGTCGCTATAGAGCGGAAAAGTTTCGATTGGTCAATATAAGAAAAAGAAAAAAAAATCTTTAAATCGGACTTTATCATCCGATCCCTCAAATCACCTAAAAATTAAAAAAAAAATTGAAAAATTCCGATTTTTTCCGAATTAAAAAAAAAAAATACGTACATATATATTTATCACTATAGTGAAAATCATTTGCAGATAGTAATGTTTAATGATAATAATTATAAACAGTTGCATTTAAAGAATATCTGCCGATCGCGCAAGCTCAATAAAATCGGTAAAAATTCAATTTTCAATGATTTTGATGAATAAAGAAAATAATCACCTGGGGTCACTTTGCGTTCCAATGTTAACATTTGCATATAAATTGTACAGCTCTTTGCTTGTTTAGATTTTTGATAATATTTAAACAAACCAGAACTCACCACGGGAAGGTAGCTGCACTTCAAGTTCAACCCACACCCTTCACCTCATCCAACCAATGTGGGTGTTTGCTATTTACATCATTTAAATAGATAATTTGTTATAAAGAGTCAAAACACTGTATTAAAAAATTAGTGTCGTGACAGTATAAGATATACAATTTGTTATTTCATCTGTTTATGTCTGAATTTTAGACGTAACTTTGTATTGCGAGTTTCTGGTAATGTCTGGTATTATGGGCATTGATTTCAGTGTGACTCTGATGAATCCTTCTCTTGAATGGAGTCCACATACCTTAAATGATGCTTCCGTTACCAATTTTACGCACCGCTTGACAGCTTGTGTGTGGCAGTGAAACTTTTTATCACCCCAGCTTCAGGTATCACCTGATTGAACGAAGAAATGTATTTCTTCATTGGTTATTCTTCGGAAAAGAGGTGGAGATGATAATTTTGCTACGTTCCAATCAATAAATTCTGTATAATCTGCCGCATCGAAGTTTAAAGTAGGAGTGATAAAGATCAGATGCCTTTACCCTTTGAAATATTCTGCTTGGTTTTCAAAACTATTCTTAGCCCTAGCTCTCTTATGTGCCTTCTCTTATCAAAGACCATTGCTATCAGTAGGTTTTCCGGTTGAGCAAAGAACGAGTTTCGTTCAATTTTAGGGACTATACTTTCTTCAGGTTGTCACGCAACTATCGAAATGTTTCTATTGCTATATACAAATGAATAGGCCCGACTGTAATGTACTTACTTCATTTTATTTCAAACCAAACTGGCATGTAAGATTTTAAAATAAACGTCAGTATGGCTTTTAAGGCATTCGATGGATTTTCCACGCTCGGGTAAAGTCGAAGAAATCTATTTGCACAACTTCATGTGCCAACAGGCATGAGCCAACAGGCATGTGAAATTGGGCCGGGGTCACACTTTGATAAATCATTTGGAAAGTTCCTACTTTTAATTGCTTGACTGGCGTCAAGAAGATATCTTTGGTCCTATCTCAACAGGTGTCTGTCTACTTCTGGAATTTCACAATCATGCAATTGGAAATTTATCACCGAGAGCTTTACACAGCGATGAGATTTTGCCCAATTGGTCTAATAAAGGATCTTGGGCCAGTTGTTTCATCATCCAAATGTTGAAAAAGATGGCTGAAAAGAAATTCAACGAAATAGAATAAACAAACAACTCACTGCAGTGATCATCTGAGATGCACTTCAAGCTGTCTGATAGCACGACATTTCTATCCAGTATTGGTATTTGTACCGTCATAGCCTACGAAATCTAAGTATTCTAGTGAAACCCCTTTTTCAGTAAGACATAATACTATGAAAGCTACAATGACTTCAGCTGACCCGGAGTTTGGAGACATGTGGCCTGAATAAAGTCACGTTCTTTTACGATAGAATAGTTTTCCTTTTAAATAGTTCGACGAACCTGTTTAGATCCAATCCTTTCTTTAACTAGGGTCCCTAGTTACTTCCGTCAAAAACGGTCTCTTTCTTCTATCGCCCTTTCTTCCGTCAAAATATATGCCATGTAGTTCATCTGAATCCAGTTGACTTTAATGTAAATTTTATAAAGTTAGGTGAGACTAGGTGGAGGCGCGTACGCCGATTTCAGCGCTGTTTTTCAACGTGGCTAGAGAAAATTGGGTGAACTACTAAACTTTGCAGACCTGGAACAACTCTTCGTGGTAAATTCTAGGCTGTTTAAATTGGAATTAGTTCTAGATTGTTAAAAATAACCTAATATGCTCAATAGTATCAATTAACATTTAAATCTTAAGCAGACAAGGAGAGGGCCAACCTTGTTAATCACAGATTTTGATTATTTTAATATATGTTGTAGGCTAGAGACCCCTTAGTGTCAGGTTCAACGGATTTTATCCAACGCTCTTTAGTTCTTGAGAAACCAGGGGTCTAATAATAGTACACAACTTAAATACTTACTTTACAACCGCAATGAAAGGTTGGTCGTAGCTCAGTTGGTATGGCGTTTGCCGGCTGATCCGAGGTCACGGGTTCGATAACTGAATGCGCTACATTTTTTTTCCCTCATTTTTTGTTTTATAAATATACTTGTAAGTATAATTAATAATCACATTGTCAATTAAAATATATAATATTGTGTATCAATTATAACTTTAACCTATTTAACTTTTTCCTTTTAACTAAAAAATTGCATAAAACATCATAAAACTGTTAATTTTTTAAAAATCACTTTTAAAATGTATTTCATATATTCTTTATCGATGCAATGATATTGAGCAATTGTCTCAATTCGTGATTTTAAAGAAACAACATTTACGCATTGCTTTAACAAAGGAAGTCAATGCGATAATACTGTAATTCTGTTAAATAAATTCTGTTTTTAAAGTAACAAGCATAATTATATTAAAAATTAGCATCAGAATTAAATTACAACCGATTTTTTGCACATTAAAGATTTTTAAATTTGTAATACGTATGCTTGCGCTTTCAATTATTTTGCTTTCACCTTTGTCTTCTTTCTGCTTTTATTTTTATTTTATTTGAATTTTCTTTTATTTTATCATAATTAGATGGCACCACAACAGATTTTGTCACGATTTTGGAATTTTTATCATTCAGTAATAGATACAATTTCTTTTTAAACCTCTTTAAAGGATGAGAAATAATAGTTTAAAAATAAAAAATGATAAATTTAAGTTGGTTAACATTATAATTAATGTATGGTATTAAAATTTATAATTGAAATTATTAAATTATAATTACAAGTATATTTATGAAACAGAAAATGAGAAAAACAAACGCAGCGCGTTCGGGTACCGAACCTGGGCCCGCAGATCAGCCATCGAACGCCGTACCAACTGAGCCACGACCGTCCTAGCACTACGGTTGCAATGTAAGTATTTAAGTTGTGTACTATTATTAGACTCCCCCCCCCCCACCGGTTTCTCAAGAACTAAGGTGCGTTGGATAAAATCCTTTGAACCTGTCACTAAGGGTCTCTACCCTACAACATATATTAAAATAATCAAAATATGTGATTAACAATGTTGGCCCTCTCCTTGTGAGACCACAAACTGATATTAGTTGGTTATATTCTTAATGTATGAATATCACTCGAAATTGAATTGAATTTTTCTGATTTTTATTGAGCTAGCACGATAGGAAGATATTCTCTAAACACAATTATTATTATTATTATTATTAAACAGTACAATCCGCAAATATTTTTCACTATAGCGATAAAAAAATAAATAAACGTAAAAAATATTAATTCTGAAAAATCGGAAATTTTCATTTTCTTTGAATTTTTAGGCGGTTTGCGGGATCGAAAAATCATGTGTGGTTTGAAGAATTTTTGTCTTGTTTTTTCTTGTATTTACCAATCGCCACTATTCCACACTATAGCGACTCGGAAATATCAACTTGACTTTTTTTCACACCACCCTATTATACAAGTCTTAATTTTACTTATTTTCAACATTTATGTAATTAGTTTATTAACCCATTACCCGCGGTGTTGCGTTAACGCAAAAGTCAGAATAAATGAACGTTTTTAAATTATTTTGATGGCCACGACTATTTTTCAATTAAAAAATTGGCCTTACGTAAAGACATAAAATTTTAAGATCATATAATGCGAAAATTATCTTTCAGAGTTTGTGGTGGCAAACGATGTTCACTTAAAAAGTAGAAAAAATTAACCTTATAGTTTTGGCGGTTAATGGGTTAAAATGAATGGCAAGATATTTTATGGGCAGTGGTCCAAATGTAAATAATTTTAGAATTAGTCAATATAAAAATCATAAAATGTTACTTTGGGAAATGCTGAAAATCATAATGACTAAATATATAAATTAGTATTTAAATACTGAGATAAAACCGATCAGTCCCTGTTCAATGCAAAAAAAAGCGTCTAGTGAAAACTATATGCTTAACACTTAATCAAGTCGATTTTTTCAGTTAAACAGTCTTTCTTTACGTTAGCTTTCCAATGCTGTTCGTTTCGAAAGAGAAGCAATTTTTTCCAATTTCTTTTTATGTAGTCAATGTTTTATGATACTGTACTTGTAATGCTATATTAAACAATAACCAACTGTACTCAATGTTAAGAATTTTATGATTTTCTCCTTTTCAATAATTCAGATTTTCGTTATAAAAAATAAGACGCGATAACTTGATACATCGATCAATAAATACTTTTAGATAATAACCCGACTGCCAAGAAGAGTTATGTGCTTCACGCGTATCTGGGTATGTTTATTTCTTTATACCCTCGAAACATACCACCGGCTGGATGAATTTTAATGAATGAGGTCTCTATCGATTCCTGTTAAACTTCCAATGGTTATAGGTTAGGTTTTGTTTTTATAAATTCAAAATGGCGGTCGTAAAATACAAAATGGCGGTAGAACCTTAAAAAAAAAATACGCATCATATTGAATGGCATATCATTGGATAGGTATTTCCAAATTAAAACGATGTTTCATTGACTATTTTACAGTCAGAAGCTCTGTTTAAATATTACACAACCTGGAAGTTGTGTAGGTAAGATCTCTAGCTTTACTCTAGCTACACCTGATTTAAAAATGTTAGTAATTAAAGAGGAGGGTCCGAGTCTAATCGGAAAAACTTGGTTAAAAACATCAAAATTATTTTGGCCTAATGTAAATATGATTAAAAGTATTTCGAAAGATGATTTAATTAGAAATTTTCCTAATGTTTTTATTGACGGGATCGGAATAATCAAGGGTCCTCCCGCGTCAATAAAATTGAAAAAAGATGCAAAACCAGTTTTTCTTAAGTCTCGACCTGTTCCTTTTGCTTTAAGAAAAGCTACTGATGATGAATTGGAACGATTAACTAATGAGGGTATTTTAAAACCTGTTGATCATTCAGAATGGGATAGTCCTATAGTAATTGTTCCTACGCCTAATGGTTCTGTTAGAATATGTGATGATTATAGAGCAACAGTAAATGCAAATATTGAAAATGATAACTATCCTCTTCCTAGAATGGAAGAATTATTTTCTAAATTATCAGGTGGTAAATTTTTTACTGTTTTTGATTTAAAAGATGCATATTTACAACAACCTGTAGATAATGAAAGTAGTAAGATTTTGACTATAAATACACATAAAAGATTGTTTAATGTATTACGATTAGCATTTGGAGTAAAATGTGCTCCTGGTATGTTCCAAAGAAAAATTGAACATATTTTTAAAAAATTTGAATATGTTGGTGTATTTTTAGATGATGTTATCCTTAGTGCTAATAATGAATCCGAACATTCTGAAAGAGTTGAAAGTGTTCTGAAATGCTTTTCTGAGCATGGTATAAGATTAAATAGGGAAAAATTAAAATTTATGGCTTCGGAAGTTTCTTATTTAGGTCATAAAATATCTCAGGAAGGAATTAGACCTATTCCAGAAAAAGTTAATGCTATTTTGAATGCTCCTATTCCAAATAATGTGTCACAATTGCGTTCATTTTTAGGCTTAGTTTCTTATTATAGAAACTTCCTGCCTAATATTTCAGATGTTTTAGAAACTTTACATAGATTATTAGATAATAATGTAAACTGGACATGGTCAGAAAAGTATGAAAAAGCGTTTCAAAAAGTGAAACAATTATTAACTACATCTCCTTTTTAAGAATTATATGATGTAAACAAAGGTATAGTTTTAAACTGTGATGCTTCTGAATATGGCATAGGGTCAGTTTTAAGCCACATTGTTGAGGGTAAAGAAAAACCAATTGCTTATGCTTCGAGAACTTTAAATAAAAATGAAAGAAATTATGCTATGATTGATAAAGAAGCTTTATCTGTAATGTTTGGTGTCACTAAATTTCACCAATATTTAGCTGGAAAAAAATTAAAATTATAACAGATCATAAACCTTTAATTCGATTATTTGATCCTGTTAAAAAGGTACCTGATACATTATCAACTAGAATGCTGAGATGATCATTAATGTTAGCTGGTTATGATTATACAATTGAGTATCGGGAAGGTAAAAATAATAAAAATGCGGATGCATTAAGTAGATTACCTCTCCCAGAAACTGTAAATGTAGTAAGTAATCCTGCGGAAATAATGTTTGTTTCAAATAATGATAATTGGCCTATTACTTCTAAAACTATTGCAAAGTGGACAACTGAAAATCCTGTAACTAAGCAAATTTTAGAATGGGTGTTATATGGGTGGCCGAAAAAGGTTAAACAAGAAGAATATCAACCATATTTTTGTAGAAGGAAGGAAATTTCCTGTCTAGAAAATTGTCTATTGTGGGGATATAGAGTGATCGTACCAGAGGAAGGCCGTGAATATATATTAAAATAACTACATTCCGTTCATCAGGGTATATCGAGCATGAAAGCGACTAGGGGGGGGGGGGTAGTTTGGTGGCCAAATATGGATAAAGAAATTGAACAAATGGTAAATTCTTGTAATAGATGTCAGATGTTTACGAGGGATTGTCCCAAAATGGAACCCTTGAAATGGAAATCTGAACTGCCTTGGGAAAGGATCCATATAGATCATGCCGGTCCTTTTGAAGGTAAAATGTTTTTAATAGTAGTCGATTCTTATACTAAATGGTTGGAGGTAGAAGTAGTACCCAGGTCTGATAGTAAAACTACAATTAAGGTATTAAGAAGAATTTTTGCTACATTTGGATTACCTGTTGAATTGGTCAGTGATAATGTCAGTGATACCGCGTTCACATGAGATGAATTTGAATAATTTCTTAAAAATAATGGAATTAAGCATACGCCTGTTCCACCTTATCATCCGTCTTCGAACGGACAAGCGGAAAGGTAAGTGCAAACTGTGAAAAATTGCCTTAAAAAGCTAGATAAAAGTGACATGACATTGTCAATTTCACGATTTTTGTTAGAAAATCACTCCACTCCTCATTCGGTGACTCGTAAAACTCCTGCTGAATTAATGTTTGGAAGGCCAGTTCGAACAGCTCTTCACTTGATATTACCATCCAAACCTAAAATACAGCAACCCCTTCACAAATATAAGCTTCATGATTTAGTTTTTGTTAAAAATTTTGGAAAAGGGGAGAAATGGGTAAAAGGAAAAATTATGAAATTTTTGGGGAGTAGATGGGTTTTAGTAAATAGATGTGACGGAGTAATGTGTAAACGTCACGTTGATCAGTTGAGACGTAATAAAGAGATAAGTTATGAAATACCAGAAAGAGTTATAGAGATATATCGAAATGATAAACTAATGTCAGACAAAATTGAAAATATGGGACATAGTGATAAAAATTACAGTGATTATGACAGGTATGAAAGGGTTAACCAAAACCGTTTTTAGGGAATTAATGGAAAAATAAAAGAACAGCTTAATAATGATGATACTATAGAACCAAGCCAATCTCAGCCTTCGCGTGATATTGTGGCAGGTACAGTTGTAAGTAATAAAAATGATGTTACGACATATAAAACTGTAAAAGACAATTTGACTAAAAACAATGACGAGGACGGTCAGTAAAGTGCTCCAGTTCGAAGAAGTCATAGAACAAGATTGCCTGTAGTTCGTTTGAACTATGAGGGGAGGGGTGTCATATCTCAATAATAGTTGAGATCTTTATTAATAGATGGCAGCACCATACACGGACAGTCTGGAATTGTAAGGCTTTGCACGTAGCCGAGAATATTTCTGCGCAGTTGTAAGATGTGTTTTGTTCTGAGAGCTGCGCTTAGCAGCTGCTGTAAATAATGTATATAATAAACTATAAGTAATATTATAGTTATGATTTCTTCCTTAGTTAAGAGTAATTAGTTAAGAATATTAATAAGAGCGTGGCGTTATAAAACTCAGAGATACAATTGAGATACAGCTTTCAAACAAATTGCATTTAAAAGTACATTTTTTTCTGTATACGACGGTGTAAAATGTAAATATTGCATGATGTTTAGAAGTTTATGAATGTAATTTCATTTAAAATGAGTCTCAGATTTCTTAGAAATCTGACGATGGGAAAGCCTTTTCCCGAACATTAAATGAAATGCTTGGATAATGCGTAAATTTCAGGTGGATAATACGTAAGTTTCAGGAAATCTGACGAGTCGCAGGCGATTTTTGTCGCTTGCAATTTTTACGTGTAATAACACTATTAATGTTTAATTCATTGCGTTCGTAATGCATGATCAACTCCGTGCGATTTTTTATGTCTTAAATTTTAGTCTTTGAAAAAATCATTTCCTGAATGGTCGTTGTAATTTGTTAAATTGCTTTTTTTTTTTTTTTTTTTTTTTTTTTTTTTTTTTTTTTTGGTTTAATTTCAGAGTTCCTCTTTTTCGCGTTTCTGACGATATTTTGTCAGTTTACGTCTATGACATGAATTTGCTTTACATTTCATTAATCTACTAGAGGTGAGGAGTTTTCTCCTGGTACTCTGAAAAATACCTATTCCAATTTCCAAGTATCCATATGTCAATGTTATACCCGAAATTTATATTGTATTTAATATTTTAAATTTTTTTTCCTCCTGAAACAAACATCTGAAAATATTTTTTGTATTTAAATTATTTAAAAAAGTATTTGATATTTTACTGCTAACAGCGAAGTCATAGCTTAAAACATAATCCTTCTGGACTTTTCTTATAGCAAGGGCATACAGGGCAAGTGCCGTGGTCATAGAGCAACACAATTTTTGAATAGTAATCATCGACCAGTTTAAAGAAAATTTTTACTGAAATAAGGTGAATATTCTGGTGAATATCTGTTCAAGCTCCCAAATTTTTTAATTATAAAGAGAAAAATACATGAATATCTGCTTGACAAAGCAAATTTTTCGCTTTAGTGTAATTTTTTATATGCCCATTAATATTGTGAAACATAGCAAAATCAGGATAATTTTATTAAATAATTAGATTCAAAAAAAGAAGATTTTTCAGTTATTTTAGCAATTGTAGCTGGACTCTACATGAAAAGCAGGAAGAGTTGAATTTGTTTTAAAAAAATATAGTCATAAATTAAGTTAATGTGTATATAATGAACTTAAATTACTTGTCTATGCCATTGCAACCTATTTTTACTTAATACTACTTAACTTGATATTAATCTTAAGTCCGACATAACATCAAACTCCAACTTTATGTTGCCAGATTCTAATTTAGCACCAAAGTACGCCATTTTACACAGTACGCAGCAAAAGTTAGACAATGGTCGATTACGCTTCTGTATCGAGAAGTATGTAACGAATTGTTGTATCTCAACTGTCATATTTTACTTTCGACTTATCTTTTATTCGCATACAATAAATTTTAAATTATAATTTTTATACAATATATAATGACAAAAAAAAAAAAAAACATTCTTTCAAAAATATAGACAATATGTATATTTACAGAAAAATAGTCATAAATTAAAATTGAATTGCACCCTCATTGTTTGCAATTAGTGCAAAAATGCGACTTTCTATCGAAGAAGCTAAATCCTGCATCACTTGAGAGTCTATTCACGTACAACAGCAGCTCGAAGTTCATTAACAGAGGAGTATTGCCGAAATTCTGCGTAAACCTTAGGCGGTATGATGTTCCAAAGGTTTTCGATTAGATTCAGATTAGGGCTACAAAATGGCTAATTGAGAATAGTATCGTTTTGAGAATTAAACCAAGTTTCTGTTTTGTCTGCAACATGAATGGATGCATTGTCTGGCTGAAATAATACTTTCGACCAGCAGAAAGTTCACAAAATATCTGTAAATTGTTCTCCAATGTATGTATGTAGTCTTCCGTTGTTTGGCAACCATTGATGAACACCAGAGATACTTGACCATTAAATCAATATGAGGTCTAAATCATTAAAAAGCCACTACGTTGTAGTGGAATAAAGAAAGTCCGAGGTTCTTTACGCAAGTCGTGCCAATAGCATGTCCACCCATCTGCGCTTTCCAAATTTAACTTTTTTTTTATCACTGAATATCACAGTACATCATTGGGATACATATGACATGCGTTTTCGAGCCGACTACATATTCCTCTATTTGTGGTGATATTTCAAAGCTGGTTGTTTTCTTTATTTCCATATAAACTAATTCACGTCTTTGCTTAATTGGTTTGCGAATCGTATCCGTTGGCATAGAAAATCCCGATTCACTTTTAATCTGGCTAGTACTCATCGATTGTGTGGATGCCAGTTTATGGATCTTCTATGACCACAATTTCATGTCACACTGAGGCCTTCCAGATTTATGTTTCGCTTTGTAGAAGTCACTCTTAGACAATACTTAATAGACAGACATCTTTGAACTACTGAAAGTAGCTGAAATATCTGTAACAGTCTTCCCTGTCGATTTCAGCTTCCATATTTCAATTACTTCGTCTGACAGAATCTCTTTAACTCGCGTCATCTTCACTAACCAAGGTATCAAAAGTTGCACTTAAATACTTCATGTATGTGACGTCATAAGTTTCAAATTTGCATTTTTACGTGAAAAGTTACTAAAAATTAAGAAAGCATCTAAACTTTTGCAATATGCAAATTTCTTTTTTTTTCAGTTAAGTTGAATATTATCCCACATTAAATCCATTATATTCTTTATAAAGGGATCAAAATATGTTTAAAGATAAGTATAGCAATTTATAAAATCCAAGAGTTCGTATTTTTTATTTAAAGGTTAAATATCATCAGTGTCTAAATTTTGCTGGGGGACTGTAGTTAATGCTCCGTGAACAAGCCCATAGCCAAATGGCGCATTTGAGACGATAATTTATGGTACAAGACTCTTTTTTAAACCTTTATACACCTTATTCGCATGCTCTATACAGGGCATTATTACCGATATGGTATCGCATGACAGTTTACTCAATTATAGAAGATTAAAAAATGTAAAAAAACTGCAAATAAATGCTCATGATTGAAAGTTTTTCAAAAAATCATAAAATCTAAGTAAATAGAGATAAGGCTTTCATACAAATTTCACTTAAGATAGATTTTTTTTTTGGCTATTCGATACTGTAGAAAGGAAAATTATTTAATAGTAAGAAGTAAATGTATCAATTATAAAGCAAAAGAAATAGCACAGGCTGTTGCTACCATAATTATGACATTGACCTATATACCACGTTTTATGTAACATTTCTAAAACTAAGCGAGCGAAACATGTTTGGCGATGACGCAAATGCTCGAAATCCAGAAATAGCATTTTATCCCTGACAAAAAACATAAATAACCTAATATATTAATATCTATAATAAATATATATATATAGGCGGTCAAATTTTTATTTTATAAAAATTATCCTTTAAAAGCATTTCAGGACTATTTATGCACTTCTAAAAGAAACATGCAGTTTTTTTTTTTTTTTTTTTTTTTTTTTTTTTTTTGCACCGGTGATAAGGAAAAGTAATAGAGGCCTTATTTATTAAGTTCATTTTAGAATCAGTTATCGTGTGCTTGTCCTGAAGTGATAAAGGAAAATAAATTAAGCCATAGAAAGTGTGAAATTTTAGTAATTGTTACACATAATTTAAGAAAAGATAAGATTTTTGAACTATTGAATGATTTGTGAGAGATGGGGACATTTGAAGTCACATTATAAAATTTTGACACGCTTTCGCATTGCATTTTTAAACTTTTTCATTTTCAAAGGTATAAAAATATGTATTTTACCTCTTAAAAGCAGCGAAAAGATAACTTCGATACACTTTTACATAATAAAAATTTGTTAAAACTAGAACAGACGCGATAAAGACATCACGTGTTTCTTTAAATACGCTTTTTTACATTATTTGAATAATTAACTAAGTTAAAATATCTAGAAGAAAAACAGGAAAGTCGTGTTTTTTTTTTTTTCGATTTTTCAGCGAGTAAAGCTGCTGATTTATGCTTTATTTTATTTTTTGAAGCATAATATCAATAAATTTAAAGAAAGTATAAATTTGAAGGCTTCGTTTTTTTTTTTTTTTTTGCCAAATGTACTTACTTGAACATGTGCGCGAAAAACTGTTGGAATTTATGATGAAACTGTTAAATATTTCCTAAGTGACAGTTTAAAATTTGATAGTTTTATCGTATAATTTACAGATTTAAAAAGGGAAAAATATATTTTACACTGTTTTTCACAAAAAGTCGAAAATGGTTACTTTTATTTTATGTAATTTAAAAATTATAACTATCTATATATATAAAAGCCGTTCTCTGTGTGTATGTCCTTTATACAAATCTTTAATTTTTGACCGATTTGCACGAAACTCGATGTACATACGTTTTAGAACGTGGAAAAGATCACTGTCTACTTAAAAAAAAATATCAGACCACTATTTATCCCTTTTGTCTACCACCTCCATAATGTAACATTATAGAAATATCTCTTTTTAAATCTTTTTTTAATTCAAACGTTTCTTTACTGTTGCCAAACCCTAAAAAATGACACAAGTAAACTTGTTACTGAAGTAAACAAGACAAAATAAAAATTAAACCTGCTGATTTCATCAAAAGATACACACGTTTTATTTTAAATTTCATTTTTTTCCATGCAAAATAAATAAATAAGAAAATCGTGAAAAAGGGTCTCTATTAAAAAGATATACTAAATGAAAACAGAAAATAGTAAATAAAATAGAAAAAATTCTTACTGAAAATATAGACATGAAAAATGGTACTTGCTACAATGAAGGCTTGAATGGTATTTGGAATTGCGTGTCATTAATTTTTCTATATGAAAACTTATCAGGTTTTGGCATTAGACCATTTACATACTTTTAAATAGTCCTTGGATGCTACTAGGGGACTGAGTGATTGTCAAAAAGGTATTTCGCGGTCAGGTATGATGTCAATTCTAAGTAAAATCCTCGGGCAAAACATCCTTATTGATCAGGTATGTAGATGGTTTAAAACTCTTCCAGGAGTTCGAATTAAGAGAGACTTGCGAACCATAAGACTTTTGTATTCCCTGCCAGCTGACAACTGAACATTTTAGAAAGCCTTTATATTTTCTTCTGGAAGGCTCACAAATGTAACTGCTTAGGTCAGTAAAATAATTAGTAACATTCCATTTTATTCGGATGAATATTATTTCACAATTCCGTAATACGTATAGTGTGATATTTTTCTTTTAGTGTTTCATCTTAAATTAAGTAATTTTTACTTTGTTTGAGAAAGAACTTAATTAAAATGAAATTATGTTTTGAAAATTTGTATAGATTTTAACATTTAAAAATATATTTAAATCATAATTGTGTTATTTAAAACTATCTTCTCTTATAAAAATAAATACTCGGATTCATTTCAAATGAAGTTTTACTACGCACTTAAATCTCTAATGCATTTGATTTTCTTTTTTTTTAGATTAGCTACATATTATACAAAAATATGAAGGAGAATTGCAATTTTGCACAGAGAGAAACGCATATAATGTAATAAAGAATTTATGTTATAAGAAAATCTCTAACTGGTTTAATTCACTTAATCCGAGCGTACTCTAAGAAATTACATTTTACTTTTATATATATTTGGAATATGTATTGTATAGGCTATAAGAATATATAATAAAAATGTTTAATTACTTTTAAAAACCAATGAAAACATGTTCCTAAAAAATTTGCACGACACAGTGAATAGAAAAATGTAGATATATATACATATTAAAATTTATTATATAAGACGTTTAAATGTATTAAAAATGTGATATTTGATAATATACTTGCAACTAGTTTTATAATTACAGCTCGATATTTTTAAATTTAAAAACGTGATTTTGTAGTTAACTGTAAAAATTTCTGAAATTATGTGTAGAGCCTTGTTTAGCTCTCTTATTAACTTTGACATTTTAATTCACAAATTAATCCTAGTTCTACCTTTAGTTAATTATTATTTTGTGGCTTGGCAATTACGCAGCAGAAGAATGTTATTATGCCAACTCTTTACTATGTTTTGACTTGGGATGGGATTACTTGATTAAGGTTTAATAAGCAAAGGGATAGTAGCCTAAAGAAGTGATGCACCGGTTGAGGGTCTTTGTAAAAGAGGGATTTGGCTTATATTCACGTTACATAAGAAGAAAGTCAACCAAAACTTCGGACATCTAGCTCGACCAAAGAGAGAGTTTTCGCAGCCGGTCTTACAATGTAATGTAAAACTATGTCCACGCTACAAACGCATATACAATCAGTGTTCTTACAAATACAATTATTTCGCAAAACGGTAACATTAAAATGTAAACAACAGCCGTTACATTCTCGTGCTGCTTATTTGTCAAGTCATAAAAATCATTAACTAAAGGTGTAGCGACTAGGACTAATTTGTGAATTAAAATATCAGAGTTAATAAGAGAGCTAAACCTGGCTCTACATATGATTTCGGAACTTTTTACGGTTCAAGAATCACTAGGCGTGGCTTATTTTTTTACATGAGATGTTTTTGATAGGATTTCACTTTTTTTGTAATGAGAAACCCAAAGAAAGCGTTTCCAGTAGCGTCGATTTAAATTGCTTTATAAGGTTCACATGCATAAAAATAGCTTCTGATTGCTTCGATGCTCCGCTTTTCCTAGAAATGCTTCGAAATTGTCATGTATGCTACTATCTGAAATACGTCCATTCAAGTTTTCTAGTAACTATAAGGGAGAGTAGCCATATTTGGACTGCCGCTTTAATTGGACCGTTGCCATTCTACCGTTAATTACAGGATGAGACTCCATCTACTGCTGAAATCGTACTCACCAGAATGACGTCACTCACGATTAGAACACCGCCCTCTGAATACTAGGCCTGAGCGCTGGACCAAAAATGGCGGCTGCCGGAGGCGGATTTTTTTCAGCGTGTGTACGGTCCCTTAAATATTCCTACCAATAATTTTTTGAAGTTTTTTCCGCTTCGTTTTTCTGAGAATAAACAAGGTAGAGAAATCTTTTATAAAATACTGGTGTCTACATTTAAGGGACCGTATCTACGCTAAAAGAAATCCGCCTTCGGCAGCCGCCATTTTTGTGTCATTTTTGTGTGAGCGCTCAGGCCTAGTATTCAGAGGGCGGTGATTAGAAGAAGCAGCTGCCTACTACGTGCTGTTTTCAGACAATTTTAAAAAAAAAAACCTAAAGTTAGCTGTTATGATCTAATTTTTTCCTACTAAACATTACTGAATATTTTAAAACTAAGCTAAGTTGTTATGTTTTCAAATACATATATGAGTTCGTCTGTTTATTGCGCATATTTCTCACGCGGATTTTTTTTTTTATTTTGTTTTTGTTCTTAGTCTTGAAATTAACTGTTTTAATAAATGGTGCAGTTGCCGTAATTGGGCCAATTTAAGTTGCTTAAATTGGAACAGATATGCGATCATAAATTTGAAAAGTAAGTAATGAATTTCCATTACGGTACGCTTTGTACACTATTCTTTTAATATTTTATAATCGATTATTATCTCCATGCAAGTTTTTTTTCTTGTATATCTGGATTAATTTTTTTATACAGTTTAGGCCTATATAAGCATAAAAATATTTTTAAATGTGTATGCAATAAATTTTGTTTGCAATGTCTTTTATCTTATAATTGCATTTATTTTCTTTGAATTCTGTATTCCTACGGCATATTTGATGTACAGAGTTGAATTCAAACATTTTTCTCCTGCAGGATATTTGTGATGTAAGACTTTTTACAGTTCTGTAGGGTGGAATTATACTTTTTTGCCATTAAAACGCATAAAATCTCAAACATTGATGAAAATGTTGAAAAAGACATAGATAAACTGCCTGGAAGAAAAACATCCGTGACAGCAAAAGCTGTTAAAGATAAAGAAAACAAAGAGCAGGCAGTAAATTGTGAAGAAATTGACCTGCAACAAGGCTACAGCTACAAATCCACCCCAAAAGGAAATAAAATCATTAGAAATATTATTTCCCTTGCTAAATTCAGTTAAATCAAAGTACAGAGGGAGCCAACGAACAGTTGTTTTAACATCATCGCCATATAAACTAAACCTTGAAATGAAAACAAAAATAGACAAAAAGGAAGCTTTCACAGCACAAAAGCAATTGGAACATCGAGTTTTAAAAAATAGGCGTAATGCAATTGGCAAGAAAATGATGGAAGAGAAGAACTACAAACATAATGTAAAGGAAATTTCTGTTGCAAAAATAAAAGGTCTGATAATTCAGAATCTAAAAAGATAAATCTAGACAGTGATAATTGGTTTTGCTTAATTTGTAAGAAAATTAAAATAGCAGAAATGATTCAGATTGCCATATACGGTTCCATGTTGTGTGCGCTGGAAAACAAAAACAATAAACAAAATTCATGTATAAGCTTTGCATCACACCTTACATGATATTCAAGTAACTGACAATTAGTTCCATAAATTCTATTCTTAATTACTGATAACTTTGATTTATATTTTGAATGCATTTTGATTTCAAACAATTACTCTCATTTTCACATATTTGATTTCATTACATTTCATTGCTGTGATTTTGTTTGATTGTTTCATTAATCGCAAACTTTGCTTTTAATAAAATTAGTTATATTCCCTAGTCATTGAAACAACCTAATATTATTTGGTCCAATTTAGGAGACTGGGGGTCCAACTTAGGCGACCAATTGCTGAATTTGGACCACTTTTCACAAATTTTTCAAATTAAAATAAAATTTAAGATTTTCAAAGGAAATTGATCTAAATATTTATTTAGTTAGTAGATGAAAGATTGACCCTGTATAATGATATTTTGCCGATATTTCAAAAATTAAGTGAGTTACACTTGAAAATAAGTGAAGTGGTCAAAATTCGGCTACTCTCCCCTATTAGTTTAAAGGAATTTGGTATCTTAAGGAATGACGAAGTTATGAATTTTTTCTTCCTTAAACCCTATTTTTTGCGCCACTTGAGCCCATTTTTAATTTTATCAAAAATCTGTGATAGATAATTTTCTTAACCTTTTCCTAGAATTAATAATAGCTTTAAACAGATTTGATATGTATAAAATTTAAGAAGTTATTGGGTTTTTTCGGTTTTCAGAAAACCCCTTTCTATTTCCTCCCCCCCCCAACCATGATTGGTCGGATTTTGGCCAATAACAACCAATATCTTCTGCCCCTTGATGTTATATATCAGTTTTTAAGAGATTTGTGCAGAATTACGAAAGTTATCGTGTCCACAAAAAGTGATATATATAGATAGATAGAAGATATAAAGTTTTGAAATGGGGATGGTTTAGGGTTCTAGGTGTCATGATTGGGGTAGATCTGCAAACATTTTTCGAAAATTCCAACATAAGAGAGATTACAGTAGGTAGTATTTCATACAAAATCTTTCAGTAGCGATCTTCCTATAAACGGGTTTGCATTCATTTCCCTTTGATTGGGGAACTTTATGCAGAATGAGCTGCTGTTAAGAGATCCAATGGCTGTTTCCGTAATTGATTAAATAAGATCAGTTAAACATTTAAAAATAACCTAAAAGTAAACAGAAGCTTTGTCTCCCGGTATTTTTTAATAACGCTATAAAAATTTGTTTTAAATAAGACATTTTATATGTGTCCTTTTAAATCTGATGTAATTTTCACTAAAGTTTTCTTTCTCTTTTTAATATTCACGTAGAAATACTTGTGTTGAAAGAAAGGATATATTATTTGCGATCATCTCAAAATACGAAAAAAATGTCTTATGTAAATATTTTAAATATGACGTAATTTCTCTACCTTTAAAGCATATTAAATTTATTATTTTTATGTTTTCTTTCTCTGTTTAATATTCACGTGTAAATACTTTTGTTGCTAGAAAGGAAATATTTTTATTTTTTCTACCTTAGAATTGCTTATAAGATCATCTAGAAATGTGAAACAAGTGTGTCATGTAAATATATTCTTATATTTTTTGGCAATTTTATTATTCGGCCATTTTAAATTGGACGTAATTTCCTCCACTTACGCCTTTTAACGTATATTAATGTATTTATTATTTTAAAATTTTCATTCTCTTTTCAAAATCACGTGTAAATATAGTTTTTATGACGTCATTTTCCATATTTTCTTGATTTTAATCCTAATTTGAATGTTTTTTTTCTCTTTATAATAGTCATGTGTAAATAAATTTTTAATTTGAAGGAAATGTTATTCTTTACGGTGTTTTTATAAATGACAGCAATTAAAAATAATAACATTTTCTAAAATATGTAAAAAAAGTATCAGGAAATGCTGAAAAATTTAATATAAAATATAGCGCGATCGCATCCAATGGATCAAGGCTAATCAAAAAAAAAAAAAAAAAAAAATTCTTGCTGACCAATATTCTGGGGTTACCCACAGTATTAAGGCACTCGCTGAAAAGAAAAATTCCGTTGTTGGTGAAAAGATAATACTACCATCTTCATTCATTGGATCGACGCGATACTATGTTACACAGTTCGAAGATGCGATGGCCATTGTCTACAGATATGGATCGCCAGATTTCTTTATCACTTTGACTTCAAATCCTGAATGGCCATAAATTAAAGAGACATCAAGAGTTGTCTTGGAAGAGCAACCTACTCGAGATAGGCCTGATCTCGTCGCTAGAGTTTGTAAAATTAAATTCTATGACATTATTGAAGAATTGGACAAAAAACAAGTATTTGGAAAGGTTGCTGCTTACGTTTATATAATAGAATTCCAGAAACGTGGCCTCCCACATATGCATATGCTGCTGATTATGATTCCTGAAGATAGAATCCGTAACCCAGAGGAACTTGATGACCTGAATGCAGCGGAACGTCCCATTAATAATGATCCTGAATTACGAAATGTGGTACTAAAATGGATGATTCACAATCCGTGTGGGAAACTAAACCCAAATGCACCGTGTATGATTAATAAAAATGGGTGCATGAAATGTCGCTTCAACTATCCTAAAATGTTTAACGAAATCACTTCTTTAGCGGACGATGAAAAACCAGTTATCAACGTAGATATAATCCACAGTTGGATCAACATAGTTTAGAATTTTCGCTCGGGCATGCCATTTATCGAAAGGATATAAAAAGGTTGCAAAATAACAAGAGATAACTGTCACGTAGCTCCATACAATGCTTATCTGTGGAAAATATACAAGTGTCATATAAACGTTGAATATATAGGAAAAATTCGTGCTGTAAAATATCTCTACAAATATATTTACAAACAGCATGATTGTGAAATAATAAAGATCGTTGAAAACCAAAAAAAAGCTTATATACAATGAAGTAGTCACATATATTGAAGGTCGATGCATCACTCTACCGGAAGCATGTTGGCGATTATTTGGCAACGAGATTCAAAAGAAAAGCCATTTTAATAATTAAAAATCTTACGATACTCATCAGCGTACATGTAAATAAAAACTATACTAAAAATACATTACAAATTATTCCCAACGTTTCGTGCTCTTTCTAACGAGTCGTCTTCAGGGGAGAGAGTTCTTGACCTCCTCGGAGCGAAGTTTCCAACTGCAACTTTCACGGCATCACAACTAAAAACATTACGGTAACTGATCATTAACACAACCAAAATCAGTACTGCGTTGGATATAGCGCCATCTGTTGTTAGGCTAACACACTACAATAGGAAACTAGGAAAACTCGAAATAAGCACTACGAATGTATTTCTTTTAAAATGTTCAACCAAACATTAGAAATTTGAAATGAAATATTGTCATTGCATACCTCGTTTTCTCTTAGACTTATTTCTATGGATTCACGTATAAGGGCTTTAAGTGGATTGGAATATTTAGAGATAATTTTTACATCGTCAAAATAAACTGCTTTGACACTGCCTTTAAATGCTAATCTAGATAAAGCTGTAGATAGTCTATTGAATTTTAAATCACTTTTATGTTCTTTAATCCTTTCAAACAGGCATCGTTTTGTCATTCCAATATATGAAGTTAATAGACCAGTATTGAGTTGAATAGGGATTTCGTAAACTCCAGGATGGAATAAAATTGGTAGAGGATCTTGCTTTCTGGTAATAGCTGCAAACAGATTATTTGAGGGGGAGCAACAAGAAGAATTCTGAATCTATTGAAAATTCTCTTTAATCTTTCAAACATTGCTGGAATATAAGGAATTTTTCTGTAAGTAGGACGAGTTAACTGGGCGCTATGAGGATAACTATTGAACTTCTCAATTAATTTATGGATAACCTGTTGGTTATATCCGTGATCTATTCCAATCTTGACAATATGGTTCAGTTCATCTTCCAAAAATTCATCCGAACAAACAATATGTGCCCTCTTAATAAAAGAATTAAACGCAGACATTTTATAACCCCATGGGGTTGAAGCAGTAACAAGAATAATGCAATCTATTTTCATTGATTTTCTGAAAACTTTTCTTTTAAGCTTATTACCAGATTTCATAACTAAGACATCTAAAAATGGGAGGGTGTTATTGACTTCATTTTCTATGGTGAATTTAATATTGTCGTAGAGATGATTCAACTCCTCAAAAAATTACACTAAAGCTGGTTTCCCCTCTTTCCAAACTACAAAAACGTCATCCACATACATTAACCATAATTTGGGTTTATGTTTGAAAGTGTTGAAAATCAAATCTTCCAAGGGTCTAAGCTTAAATTCGGCGAAAATACTTGAAACAGGTGACCCCATAGGTGCACCCTTATCTTGCTTATAATAATTACCGTTAATTAGAATACATTACTCTGGTTAATTAAATTTAAACCTGCTTATAACGAGGTTTTAATTTCTTGACTCAGATTATTTACCTATAGACTGGTTAATAGTACTCATAACTTCGGAAATATTTATGGAGGGGAAAAGCGAGACAATATCAAAACTAGCTAAAATAGTATTATCGTTAATCTCAACATCTGCAATCCTGTTAATGAATTCATCAGTAGAAGAAATAGAATATTTTGAAGATGGGATAACCGTTTTTAGGAAACCAGCATAAGCTTTTTCAACATAATAAAGTGGGCCTTGGCATCTTGTGACAATCGGTCTGAATGGAAAATCTGGTTTATGATCTTTTATTCTAGCTGTAATCCTAGGCGTAACACATGTATGGTTAATTTTAATTTTATTTTTCATTTCATCGGGCAACTTACTATATCTAAGAAGTTCTTGTGTTTTTCTGTAGATCCCAGTGTTGGGGTCTTTACTAAGGACATGACAGGACAACTGTTCTATACATTTTTCCATTTTACTTATACAGGTATCTCGATTCATTACTGCCAGTTTCCAGATTTATCAGTTTTCATAAAACATAAATTCTTATCCCTTCTTAATCTAGAGATTATGCCAAGTTGATTTTATTCGCGTTACTTTGTTTCTTAAAATACTTTTTGCTTAAATTACATACCTTTAATATCACAATGTCCTGTTCATTAGTAGGAATATCTTGAATAACGGCCTCTAATTCTGTGCAGATGTTCGGATGAATTGTTTGTTCGGATGAATTTTTGGAAGATGAACTGAACCATATTATCAAGATTGGAATAGATCGCGGTTATAACCCACAGGATATCCATAAATTAATTGAGAAGTTCAATAGTTATCCTCATAGCGCCCAGTTAACTCGTCCTACTTACAGAAAAATTTCTTATATTCCAGCAATGTTTGAAAGATTAAAATTTTCATAGATTCAGAATTCTTCTTGTTGCCTCCCCCTCAAATAATCTGTTTGCAGCTATTACCAGAAAGCAAGATCCTCTACCAATTTTATTCCATCCTGGAGTTTACGAAATCCCTATTCAACTCAATACTGGTCTATTAACTTCATATATTGGAATGACAAAACGATGCCTGTTTGAAAGGATTAAAGAACATAAAAGTGATTTAAAATTCAATAGACTATCTACAGCTTTATCTAGATTAGCATTTAAAGGCAGTGTCAAAGCAGTTTATTTTGACGATGTAAAAATTATCTCTAAATATTCCAATCCACTTAAAGCTATTATACGTGAATCCATAGAAATAAGTCTAAGAAAAAACGAGGTATGCAATGACAATATTTCATTTCAAATTTCTAATGTTTGGTTGAATATTTTAAAAGAAATACATTCGTAGTGCTTATTTCGAGTTTTCCTAGTTTCCTATTGTAGTGTGTTAGCCTAACAACAGATGGCGCTATATCCAACGCAGTACTGATTTTGGTTGTGTTAATGATCAGTTACCGTAATGTTTTTAGTTGTGATGCCGTGAAAGTTGCAGTTGGAAACTTCGCTCCGAGGAGGTCAAGGAGTCTCTCCCCTGAAGACGGCTCATTAGAAAGAGCACGAAACGTTGGGAATAATTTGTAATGTATTTTTAGTATAGTTTTTATTTACATGTACGCTGATGAGTATCGTAAGATTTTAAATTATTAAATTTTGACAGCGTAAGTCCAAGTTTTTCTTAAAAGCCATTTTGTTCAACGCTTAGATATTCATTTACCACGTCAATTTCGAATTGCAAACATTGATCTAGAACAAGAAGATTTAGGGTGAAAGGTTCAACATTAAAGGCATATTTCTGGCATAATCGAGATAAAAACAAACAGAAGAATATAATCTTCTGAACGGAAATTCTCATGAAGTTATATATCAATACTATTGGCAAATTCCTGAATACTTCAAATGGGATGGAAAATCCACGAATGGATTCAGAGAAGTCGCCGTTTACGCGTTATTGGTCGAATACATAACGTAAATTTCATCTCCCAGCCAGAATTCTACCACTTATGACTGTTGCTGTGCCATGTTAAGAATGCAACAAGCTTGAAAGATATGATAACAGTTGATGGCATTACATATGCATCATATAAACAAGTTTGTTTAGTTCGTGGACTAACTTACGATGGCCAACAATGGATTGAAAGTCTGCAAGAATCTGCTATGTCGAAGATGCCTAAAGTCATGAGAACGCTGTTTACACAGATTCTCATTTCTGACACAGATTCTCATTCTGAAAATCCAAGAAGCCTATGGGAAATATTTAAGAAAGATTTGGCTGAAGTCTTCATCCGAGAAACAGGACGGAGGGTTAATACTGTCGAAGAAGTGCTTAAGCGTGCTTATCGAATTATCGCATTCAAGTTAAATACAGAAGCTATCGAAGTTAGGAATTTCCTATACTGGGTTCATCAACTTGGTATGGACGATATTGATGGATACGAGAACGTGCTAAATAAAGAAACTATGAACATCAATATGTCTATTTCTATTGGAGAACATATGTATCAACTTCTTAAAGGGAGACAAATTGAAATTGTTGATACTATCTTACATTCAGTAAACGATTCAACCCCTCGATCAAAATTTTTCTTTATTCATGGACCTGTAGGCACTGGAACGACTTTTGTAAACAAAACTCTTTATTACATCCTTTCAGGACAAAAGCATAAAGTAAAGTGCATGGCATTCCCTGGGATTGCTTCTATTCTGCTACCTGATGGAAGTATTTCACACAAGACTTTTGTACTTAAAGTTCCATTGACATCGGGTTCAATTTCCAACATCAAACTTAGATCCGCTAAAGCAGTCAAACTCAGCAAAGTTGATGTATTTTTGATGAATGAAGCTCCTATGCTGCCAAAATACGGACTTCACAATATAGATCAATTACTGCGCTCTATTGAATAATGTAATTTTGCCATTTGGTGGAAAGAATATGGTCCGAGAAGGGGACTTCCGTCAATGTGTACCCGTCCAACTACGAGTAAACACAAATGAAATATTGTATTTATCAATAAAATAAAGTGAGCTGTGGCACTACTTCAATTCAATTTCATTAACAGATAACATGACGTTGATCCGGAAAAAAAGAGAATTTGCCAAATATCTTTTGAAACTTTGAAATGGGGAACTACCTGAGAACGCGATGGGTGAAATCGAACTACCCGTAGATATACTTTCAAATGGTCATCTCATTGATAAATTCTTTGGATACTGCTTAAAGAAAGGAAGTTATGAAGAAATGAAAGATCGAGCTATCCTTGCGCCATTAAATAAAGATGTCAGCAAGATTAACGCCGAAATTATTGAGAAGCTTCCTGGAGAGTATAAAATGTGCCACAGCTACGATTCCGTTAAAGATCAACCTGAAGGAGCAGTCCAGTTTACGACGGAATTTCTTAATTCCATCGAAATAGCTGATTTGCCACCTCATGAGTTAAAGCTTAAAAATAACGCAATAATCATACTATTGCGCAGTTTAGATGTTTCAGAAGGCCTTTGCAATGGAACAAGGCTAATTGTTAAAGATCTTTGCAATAACATAATCAAAGCAAAAATAATCACATTAGAATATTCAGGTATCGAAGTACATATTCCGTGAATAACTCTCGATTCAAACAGAGGTCAACTTGCATGCACGATGCAAAGGCATCAATTTCCTGTGAGGCCAGCATTTGCAATAACTATACATAAAGCTCAAGGTCAGACCTTCGAATTTGTTGGCGTCGACTTACGGACACCTGTTTTTATGCATGGAATGCTCTACGTTGCATTTTCAGTAACACTTATATGCAAGTTTCTACCAGCTGTATAAAATTGTAATGTCCTATAAATAAATTTATCTTTAAAGTGCGAACTGAACATCATTTTTTATTTGCAAAGATAAAAAATGACAGATTGAGTCTACTGTCAGACGGACGTCTTTTAGCACGCTTTTTTGCTTACGTATTATCCATTCACAATGCTATAGCATTGTGAATGATTTCCCCCACGATTCCCCCCCCCCCCTACATCCGCAGATATCGCAATTTTATTTTTATTATTATTTGTTTTTATAAGACGAAAACGGGAAATCTGCATATACGTTGAAATGTGACATCAATGTTTAATCACATTTTTTAATTATGCACAGTAGAAAAAAGAAAAAAAAGCGTTAGCTATCATGGAATTATGACAGAGAATCAGCGGATTTGATTTTAAAGAGCAAAATCTAACGTTTTGTGGAAAAGGGGTATATCTGAAAAAAAAATGACTACTTAGACATATAAATTTATACGCTAGAGCTAGAAATTTAGTCGCGACGTAGCGACCGTGAATCCGTACCTATATTTCAAAGAGAGTTTTATCTATTTTTGCAATGTTATAATATAAGATTGGAAAGGCAAAAACGGTTTGGCGAGATTAAACAAGTTTTAACAATCACTGGCGCTCGGCTAACAAAAAGGACCAATTTGTTATTATAAGCAAGAAATCTTATTTACAATGGAAATGAACCGATAATTTCGAAAATTACATTTTGAAAGTAACGTGGTTTTGATGCAATATGCCTTTTTAAGAAAAAAAAAAAAGACATGAGAAAAGTAAAGTTCAATTCTTCTAGAGGATTTCAGATACAAATTTAGAGAGCATTACATGGATTGGACATTTTTTTTAAATAAGCGGATAAAACCTGTGCCTACGTTGAAACTCACTGCTGAAAACTTATGCTTCCCATCACAATTCAATTATATATATTATAATAAAATTTAGAAAATATTTTTTACACGGATCAATAATTTTAAGATTTAGAAAATAATTCAGTAAATGTGGAAGTAAGTCACGTAAATATTATTTAAATTACATTATACCCAGGAAAGTGTAAATAAAATGCCATTAAATAAATTTGTTCAAACAAAACAAAAGAAGAGCTATTAGTTCACCATTTCTGACAACAGACGTTAATCTATAGATTACATGTTTGATTGCAGCAAACAAATAGTTTAAAAATCATGCTTGAAAGTTTTTTGAACAGTCAGAAAAATTAGAATAGCCAGCTGAAATTTTCAACAAATGTCAATCACAAATAAATATTTGCATTACTACCATGATATAAAAATTTAAAATACGCAATATTTAGAAGAGAATACATGATTGCAACAAGTTGTAATAGAGGTCACTTCCATTGTGTTATAACATCGGCTGATCAAACTATCGATAATTTATAATACTATGTGGAGAAGAGATTATTGACGACAACGGAATTATCCGTAATGAAACAAATAAGACTTTGTCGAAAATAAGTAAAAGAAAAAAAAATTGTATTGCGATGTTATTCGTTATTTGTATTTTTAGAAAAATCTAAGGAAGAGGGGATTTTTTAAAATTATTATTACACAAAGCTTAAGAAAATAAACTTTTCAAAAAGTTTCTGCATTTTAAAATCATTTTTCAGGATTAAAATTAGAGATGTGAGCACGTAAAATCACATTTTGAAATTTTTGACATTCTTTCTCTTTCAGTTTCTTTTTCTTTCGAAGATATAAAAATACTTATTTTAGCCTTTTAAATAAAACGAAAAGATATATTAGATACACTTTAACATTATAAAAAAAAATGTTAGAACTAGAATTGACGCGATAAAGACATTACTTGTCTCTTTACATAGATTTTTTTTGGCTTGAACAATTACCCAAGTTCAAGATTCAGAGAAGAAAGACACGATAGGCGTGAATTTTCACTGAGAAAACCTGTTAAATTATTTTTGGTCTTTCTTTTATCTGTAAATCAGGAAATTTATAGGAAATGTAAATTTGAAGGCTTCGTACTTTATATCTTTAACAAATTCAATTATCCGGTGATGCACATGAAATAATGACGTATATTATCAAGAAATTGATGCATGCTCTTTAAGTGACAGTTTAATATTCGGAAGTTTTATCGCATCATCCGCGTGTTAAAAAAAGACGAGGTAACATTTTGTTTTCCACGCTAAAATGTCAAAAATGTCTAATGTATAATATATTTTTCAATAATTATAACTATGTATTAAAAATAATTTTTTTTTATTTTATTTTATTTTTGATGAATTTTAGAAGCAGTATTAATTTTCATAAGTTTTTCCTTTATTTATCATGTTATTATTTAGTATGTACTAATAAATGTAAAACATATTTTTTTTGTTATATTTAAATTTATGAAGCGTAGACAATTTGTTATATACAAAGAAAAATTATAACTATAACATCACAAATTACTGGCTTTTTGCTATAGTAGCTCCAATCATAGGGTTGGGTTGATTTTTGACGGCCGATTATCTACACTAGGGATATAGGCCCGAGGGGGAGTGCCCTTCGTGGGGTTCTTTCTAAGGGAACCTAACCCGTATTTACGCAGGGAAATCCATGGCTCGAAGAAAACCACGAAAACTCCGAACGATTAGGCCGACGGGCGCGATTTGGGTTCGAACCCAGCACCTCCCGTCTACCAGCTTCGAGAGCAGAACCTCTCAGCCGCTGGTGGGGCCAAGTGTCCAAGCGAAAGTTTATATTGACAAAGTTTTTTTCTATTTTATTAAAATCAAAGTTTATACAGACAGAATCAAACTTACTATTACTCGTGCTATTATATAAAGTATGGCGTTTATCCATATTTATTCCTGCAACAGATTTATAAACCATGCACGTAAACATGCACGCTTGCATATTTACAAAAAAAAACATACTGATA
Organism: Maratus speciosus; assembly: GCA_963932465.1. Classification (NCBI taxonomy): domain Eukaryota; kingdom Metazoa; phylum Arthropoda; class Arachnida; order Araneae; family Salticidae; genus Maratus; species Maratus speciosus. The sequence continues at coordinate 71,336,222 of OZ010790.1, forward strand.
AAAAGCTTGAAAAAAAATTTTTTTTTTCGAAATGTTTCTAATATTATTTTCGCATAAAATGAAATGAAATTTGTATTTAAATAATTGACATTTGAAATTTTATAGCATAAAAAGAAGATTAAATCGATTTTTTCAATGAAATTTTATTAAGAAATTATAATTGGAAACATTACAGCGATCGCAGTTTTCTTAAAAATTTTACTTCAAATACCACTATTATGAAACAGTAAAATTTGTAGTACTATATTTCGGAAATATTTAGAAACAGTATAAGCGCTGTTTTTATGTAAAGCACATATTTTTACTTTTTTCGTAAAATTTTGTGTACATTCTCCTGAGATGCCCAAAATTTATTTGGCATTGGGGGGAAAAAAGAACAATTTAAGCAATATCTATTAAAAAAAAAAAAAACCGTAAAAATCACTAACGCTGAAAATTAAAAACAAATCAACATCTAATGCATGATTTTTAAAGTCAGAGAGATTTTGAACAGCAATTATTTTTAGTAATTAAAAATGTAAGTTTATTTAGTTTAATGCTTGACCAATATAAGGCGCTGTGAGTTACAAAATCATGATTATGTTGAAAAAAAAAGCAACTATTCCTGTAATCTTAACAAAATTAGCCTTTTATGTATATAAAAAACCTTTTTATAATCATTTACTACACTATGCAACGATAAAATTGCTTTTCACATGTGAGTGTGCTATTTTGTATAAAAATTACTCACTGAGCTTAGACATCGCCCTGAAAAAACAACAGTGGTTCTTGTTTCAGAAAAACAGCGTTACGTTATTTTTGTACACTAACATAATCGCCTTAGTAACAAAAACTGTAAAAACTGTAGTTGTTGAAGTTTAAAAAATTTAGCAGAAATTGATTTTTAGAAACTACATGTAATATAATAAAAATTTTCAGATCATTCCGCAAACTAGGTTTTGAGTTATCCTTTAAAAAAAGACATCCCACTGCAATTTGTTCGTAACTATTAAAAATGAGTTCACCATTAACCCTCTTGCACGCAACCCGAGATATGCTCGGGCATGCATTTTTCCGTCTAATTAATACTATTTGGTTATTCCCACCAGTTATTTTTTAACGAAAACTTTGACGGATTTAATCAGGACATTTTCCATGATTACGATAGTAAAAAAAATTCTGCTTTACAGAACCGGTGATAAAAGATGAAAAATTCTGTAAAAGACGCAAAGTAGGCATCAAGAGTATGAACATGAACAATTACCATAGAACATGGGATATCAAACCACTTATTTAGCCATAGATACAGTGTGTTTCATCCTAATTGAACTCATGTTGATGGAAAAAATTTTGAGAAAAATAAAAATATTGCAATAAAAATTTAACTATTTGTGTATGTAATGTGAAAACATCACAAAAAGTTCTGGAAAAACAGGCAACTCACGCAATTGATGATGCTGTATAAAATGATAATCGCAGTGCAAAATGTGGAACATGAAATGCGTACTGCACTCGCGTATCATGGAAATTTCTATCACTTTTTTATGTTATCAGATTTACGACAAATGTGAGAATGTCTATCAAATTTTTTATAATACACTTGAGTTTTGCGAAAATTATTACCGTCAACAATTATTGAGTGAAGGGGTCTCAGGACTATTGAAATTGGAAAAAAATGACCATTTTCAACTTCGACTTCGAACACCTTTTCAACCGAGGCCCCTGTGGATAACTCCACACATCTCCGGGATCAGAACTGGAGGGAAATGGCAGGAGAGCAAACTAAAACCTGGATGGTAGCAATTAAAAAGTGGGAGGGGGGGGGGTGTAGAAAAGACCTGACAGGTGGGATAAATGAGCTACTTGAAGTAAAACAAAAATGAATGATAGAAAAACAGATAAAGCAGAGATAATTTACTAGGAGGAAGTTTAAGTATAGCATTACTACAACTAGATATATTTTTGGATTTTATAAAATTTTTTGTATTTTTTGAAAGATTTTTTATGTAATTTTTATAATGTTTTTGAAGATTTTTTATAATTATATAAAAAATAAGTAGTAAACTCAAGAATAATTAAATGTTAGTAGGGAAAGAGGGTAGCCTATATCAGAGTGTGAGCTTCTTTCGTGGCTAGGCCTAATTTCGTGAGAAGTTGCCATTTGGATCCGCTGTGAGATGCCGTCACAGACTTCACTTCCTGCCGCCCGTGCGTCGAGGTAATGCCGGTAATGACGTTACGCTTAAGCGTAGCTCTGAAAAAAGCCAGTATTCCCGAAAAAACATCGCCTGACTGTGGGGACATAACATCATGATGGAGTACTGTGGAATGTCTCCGCAGTGCCGAATGCAGCGCTTCGGCAATGCGGTAGGTCCTGACAAGGGCCTGCCCATCCGCCCTGTACACTGCGTGACTGCTGGACTCAGACTGACTGGAACAACAGTGAACAGCGTAGCGGTTCCAGGGGCTACCTATTTGAGAATCAAATCCACGCCCTGTATAAGAGTAAATAGTATGAGCACATCCTAAGAAAAACATGAATAGTTAGTCTAAGCGCGGCAAAAGCCACTGTATAAGAGAGAGTCAAAGATTCGCATCATTACTGCCGAGAACCAGAGACGAAAAGAGGAGAGGAAACAATTGACGAATCAGTTGAGCAGTGTTCCAGGGATCTCCTAGCAGTCCGATGCTTCATACCCATACTTTGAAGTGAGTGTCATGCATGAGTTCGTACGAGGGAAAAAGTCTAACTGCAGAGAGATCTCTGCGCTTTATAGAAAAAGTAAAACAGCAAAATGCAGGAAAATTCCGATTGGACGGGACCCGGAGGCTCCGCCCTCTCGGAGAGCTAGAGAAGTTAGAATGAGTGAAAGACTACGATATTTTAAGTTTTTAATGAAAGAGATGTCAAGAGTTGAATTTGGACTAAAAATAAATAAAGAAAAAGGAGAGTTTCGCAACAGTTTCAATGTCGGACTGGCAAAGGGGCCCAGATCTCAAAAAAAAAAAAAAAAAAAAAAAAAAGCCCTTTTCAGGAACCATACATTTTAAAATTACAAATTATAAAAATAATACAATTTTTTTCCCAAATCTTTAAAGTTACGCATTATAGGTAAAAATGAACGGAAAACGTTCGGAATAAGGCAAAATAGATTTAAAAGTGTAAGATAAAAAAAATTTTACAGGTTTTTTTTTTTTTTTTTTTTTTTTTTTTTTTTTTTTTTTTCCAGAAGGAAATTAAGTTTTTTGAACGGTATTTTCGTTCGTTTTGGAAGTATTAGATAGCATTTCAGAGAAAATTAATAATTTGGATAAATTATCATTTTTAGCAGAGATCTTATCCAAGACGCTGCTGAGCTTTTTACTGATTTCCGAGAAATGAGAGATCTCAAGTTCGGCTTTAATTTTTCTAATTATATCAAATATAGTAGGGATTTCATTAGTGAAATCTTTAAGTTCATAGATATGCTCAATTGGAGGGGTAGGTTTATTTTTTTCTTTAGGTCTTACAGCATTTTTGGGACTTCCATCGTTTTTCCCTTGGAGTTTTCAGTTCCGGAGGTCGCAGTTGCGTACAATTTTTTGAATTGTGGTTTTACGGGGAATTTTGTGCAGCCTTAATAATTAGAAGGATGTGCGAGATCGCAGTTTATACATTTTGGGGTGGTCTGGGTAGCTCAGGAGGAGCTTTTTTAGCTGGGCAGTCTGGGGATAAATGGCTACCACCGCAACCTACACAGGACGGATCCGTGTGACAGTTGGCGGCGATATGAAAGAATTTTTGACATTTGTGGCATTGTATTGCCTTTTCGGCTACTCTAAATTTCTCAATATTAACGCGGAGTTGGAAAATTTCTTTGAGGTTAAAAATTTCGAAAGAGGTTTCACTTTTGGGGAGTTCTACCATGAAAAGAGGGAGAGGTTTTTTCCCCTCTCTACGGCTTTTAAGTTGCGAGACTTTTATAATCGTAAATCCTTTAAAAGTTAAGTTTTCTTTTAGAACTTCAGTATCATTTGATGCTGGGAGGCCTCTAATAACGGTTTTAATTGGGATTTCCCTATCAGGAATGATATAGAATTCAATTTTGCTTTGCTTGAGATGTTCAATAATACGCATTTTGTCGCGTAGGTCTTTAGGGAAGATTTTAAGGTAACTACCCGCGATTTTGCTTTCGAACTCAATCTCGCCACATCGTGACAAGTCTTTGGTGAATTGGATTATATTTGCGATGCCTGAAACCATTATTGGTTTAGGTGTTTTAACTTTACGCGTATCTGGTTCGGTACTTTCATTTTCAGAGTCCATGTTGAAATTATCTGGAGGATTTACTATATTTTCATTATTTTCATTTTTTGAAGAATTTGAATTTTTGGAATTTTTCCTACGTCGTGTCGTTTTACGACAGTCGTAAATCTTTCTTCAGCAGCGTCTGGGATAGATATATTAGAGGTTTTAGTCGAACGATATAAATTAATGGCCCAAATGAGGGCATCGTACATGTTTGCTTCTTTATTTCTACAAATAAAGTTGTAGATTTGGATTTTTTCAACATTAGAAATTAAATGCAAAGAATTATCAACTAGAATTTGACTGGGGCCGTAAATTTCGTTATAATATTTATCTACAATTTCAGAAGTAGTAAGTCCGTTTTTAGGTTTAGAATCTGATAGCCAAGAGGAAGTAGAAGTTTGAGAAGGCGTACGACTCATACTTACATTCCTTGGATCGTCAGGTGCATAGTATGCTGGCATCATCACACTACTGGCTCCATCCGGTGGCACGTAAGTTTGCATCGCGCATATCAAGCAGGAGCTTACACACTCGCTGGCGAGTGATAATGAAAGAGGAGAGGATGAACGAGAAAGTCTATTTACGTAAGCGGCTGAACTGACAGCCAATCCGAAAACAAGGAATGTAGGAGGGCGTGGCTTCAACAAGTGAAGCACGCATAAAAGAAAAAAAAATGTTGGAGAGTGTAAGAATAGATGAAAAATGAAGGGTTCACATGTTCAAAACAGTCGTAACTAGAAGCAAAGCCTAATCCTTTACCAAAAAAGACACTTAACGTGACCATACATTTAAAATAACACGTAAATATTAAAGAAATTTAGAATAAATGGTAGGAGCCGAAAACTTACGACTCGCTAATAGGATTTTTAGCGGAATTTGCCAACATTTCAGAGAAGGCAAGTAATTTAGAGAGAGAATCTCCTTTACTTTGCATATTTTTGAGGACATTGTTGAGTTTTTGGGGAATTTCCGAGAAAGAACTGACATTAAGTTCTTCTTTAATTTTACTAACGATCTCAGCTATCACAGGGATAGCACCAGAGAAATCGTGTAACTCATAGAGTTGCTGAGGTGGTGGTGACGTAATATTGCAAGAATTTGATTGGACGAAAAGTGGTTTTGTCTTAGAAGCAGTAGAATCGCTGGTTCTTTTCTTTTTAATTTTCCGTTCGTTTGCAGAAATAGGATTTTTTGCGTTAGCAGTTACATTGGCATATGTTTTTCGAAATTGGGGTTTCGTTGGAAATAATGAGCAACCCTTATAAGATGAAGGGTTCTCTAGAGAACAGTTAGCACATTTCGGTGGTGGTTTAGGAACATCAGAGTCCTTAGGTTTTTTTTTTTATTTTCACAGTTTGTAGAGAGGTGCAGGCCTCCACACCCTACGCATTTAGGATTAATATGACAATTGGCACTTATATAAAAAAAAAACTTTTGACATTTGTGACATTGTGTGGCTTTTTTAGCCGGTCGGAAACGTTCGATTTCAACTCTAAGATTGTACACAGAGCGTACTTTGAAAATTTCAAAGCTAGTGGGATTTTTAGGAATTTCAATCAAGTAGAGAGGGAGGGGTTTCTCGTCTCTTTTACTTTTCATTTGCGAAAATTTAGTGATGGTAAATGCTCGACAGGCGAGGGTTTCTCTGACAGTTTCAATTTCAATATTTCTAGGAAGTCCACGCATAAAAGCTTTAAGGGGAATTTCCATGTCTGGTATAATATAATGTCGAATATTATTTTGTTTGAAGTGCTCATGTAGCATTAGCTCGTCACGGATGGTATCAGGTGAAATTCTAATGAATTCACCAGCAAGCTTGGCGTTAAATTTGAATTTGTCCATGGAGGATAGTTCATTGAGAAATTGTATAATATTAGGGACTTATGTCACCATAATAGGTTTAGGTTTTTTTCTTTGGTGTTTCAGGAACATTTTCTTCATGTTCGCTAGAGGTAGCGATATCTGAGTCATTATCAGATTGGATTTCGACGTCGTCGTTGACATTTTCAGGGGTGATTTTACGGGTTTTTTCAGGTTTATCAGCAACTCTATTCGTTTTTTTGCTTTTACGTTTTTTGGATTTAGGGTTAACGGGGGTAAAGCCCTCATCAATGTCCTTTTGGTCAATAGTTACATTACTTTTAGTAGAGAAATTTAAATTTTGAATTTCATTCTCATTTGAATTAAGAGCTTTAAGAACATTACTTAAGCCAATATCAGAGATAGTTTCTCTATTAATTAAGCTCCTATGGGAGTTAGTGGAAGCAATAGAGGAAATGGAAGGAGAACGACCCATACCATTACTCGGGCGCTTAGAGGAGCCGCCAGCCCCATCCTTTGCAGCCATCAGTCAGCGATATCCATGTAAAGTCAGAGCGAAAAAGCACTGGAGTTTACACACACGCTGACTGACTGGAACAAAGGAAAAACTTCTTGTTATATAGGCTATGGTGTAAAAGGGAGGAGCCAAAGGCGGAGTCTTAACTGCTGTTTGCAGTCAGAGGAAAAGATAGTGGGAAATACAGGAGTTAGTATAAAGTGCAATAATAATAATAACATTATAAAATAATAAAAAGAGATTATTTAATATTTAAAAATATATTCGATTTTAAGACACAATTTTTATTGGTATGAATGCTATAAGTATGTTCATTGACTTCATGCATTTAAAAGATTGCAAAATGCAGAATTAGCATTTACAGGAGGCTCCAAACTGTCGGATTTTTGACGAGCAAAAAATCGGCATAACAGATTACGCGCAGGATTACAAAATAGATTTTGAAACCTAAATAAAAATTTTGGTGCCTACTTATACTTCGGATTGCAATAATTACCCTGAACCTAAATAAATTTGTGTGTAAAGTTTTTTTTATATTTTTAACACAAAGTTGTAATTAGCTAATGTAAAATTCAGAAAATTTCAACAGTATAATCACCTAAAAAAATATTTTCTTCGACAATAAAACAAAATTTTAGGTTCAGTTTATACAGACCAACATGAAACACATGTTTGGAAAATTTCATGAAAAAATATTCAGAAGTTTTTGAGATATGCTGCGCGTTGTGCCCCAAAAATGTCATTTAGAGAAAAATGACTTTAAAGTTTTGGTAACGCCGCTTCCTCTATTGAGTGGGTATAATTCTAAAAAAAAAAAAAAAAAAAAAAAAAACATAACTTCTGTTCCAATGGGAATTTCAAGGAAACAATTATATCAAAATGTTCAGAAATTATAGGTGTTTAACGTCTAAAAAAAATTATATTTCAAAAATTTAAAACTTAAAGAGTCTTGAGTCCCCTTAAGGTATAACACCCTGTATTTTTTATTAAATAATTGTTTTGCGACCCCATGTTCTTTGGCAATTTTTCATCCTTTTCATCACAGGTCGGAATTTATGGTCGATTTCGGCAACACCCTGTATATTTGAGATTTAAAAAAAACAAATATATAAAAACAAAATTTCTTTTCCTACCACTGATTTTCGGAAAAGCTTCCATGTAATTTTTATAGGGAATTGATTTGTTTCCCAACTTGGTATAGGTTAGTTGGTTGTGTTTATGACGGCCAATTATCAACACGAGGGATATAGGCCCTAAGGGGGGGAGTGCCCTTCGTGGGGGTCTTTCTAAGGGAACCTAACCCGTATTAACGCTTTGAAATCCAAGGTTCGAAGAAAACCACGAAAATTCCGAACGATTAGGCCGACGGGCGCGATTGGGTTCGAACCCAGCACTTCCCGTCTACCAGCTCCGAGAGCAGAACCTTTCGGCCACTCCCAACTCGGTATAGGTTTTTCGAATAATATCAATTCTCAAGTAAACATTTTTATTCTTGTTAAACATATTTTAGAGACAACATGATAAATTTCCAGACTAAATAGAAATGTAAAAGAAATGTATTACACTCTTTAATTATATATATATATCATGGTTACAGTTATTTTATTTAATAAATTAATTTATATGTATTGATTATATTATTTATTTATCGAGAAATCTAATGTAAGGAAAGCAAAATATCAGGTGGTAACGAAAATTTCCCGCCACACCTAATACGGTCTGTGCAAACAGTTCGCGTTGACGTGTTTGCTCATATTTTGTCAAACGATTTTTGGCATTTGAAAAAAAAAAAAGAGACTTGCTTTATAATACTGTGTTGTCAAATTTGTAAAAAATATCGTTATTATTAAATAAAGGTGTGAGAAATAGAACTATCACGCTACCAAATTACAACCATTATTTTCTTCCAGTTCTGTTGCAAAAAGTCAGTTACAGAATGTCACCGAATACAGTGTACAGCTGTAGGTATTAGTGTTGTATCGTATGACACTATGAATGTTTGGTGGAATGGTGGTTATATATAATATTACAGTCAATTATATATATTATAATTAATGTTACGTAATGGTGATTTAGGGGAAAACTTTGTTACAACCAATATAGCGATAGGGGTATTGACACGTATATGTTATCAGTAAATTATATCAAAGGTAGCCAAATAAGGCGTTTTATTGTGTATTCATTTTAAGCAAACTGAATTTATTAAGGATTAAGATTTCTTATAATCATATGCATTAACTTCATCTATTATCATTTTTTCGCAGTATATTTAGATTTTAAATTAAAATTTATAATGCGGCAAATTTTATATTTTCACTTAGGGGGAGCTTACTAATCTTATACTTTCAAAAATTTAATGTTTTTAATATACACATATATTAAAATGTAATCCTTTCGGAACATTTTGAAGCAAAATGCATGGTACTCTTAATAGTTGTTAAATATGGAATATTTTCAAAGGCAGAACTTTAACGTATTTTTTTTTTTCAAAATATGATTTTGGAACTTTGATCCCAGGGTAGTTAAAAAACTTTTCAATATTTTTATATGAAATTTTCGTAATACGTAGTGCATGGTGTTTATTAATGTGGCTTTATTAAGGCTGTGGCTTTATTAAGTGAATCTAAATCTTTCATCTTTTTTTGTCGGGATTTTTTTTTCTTTTTCAATACTTGAAAATTTTATATTAGCAATATATAGTTTTATTTTTAAAATATAAAAATGCTATACATTAGCAAGTTTTCAGGTACATTGTAAGCACAAGACTCTTAAGTTTAATTAAAAATCAAAAACTGTGACTCTAATTTTCTGCTCGACAAGTTAAAAAAAATCTACAAAATATATTTCCCTGTTATAATTTGAAAAAAAAATATGAAATTATGGAATGAACATTTATATATTGCTGATTTTAAAAATCGTGTTTTATAATTTATACCTTTTAAACCTTTATGTATTGAATTATGAATTGATGAAAATTTTATCTTCTAAAGTATTTTTCGCGAATTTTTGAAACTATATTAGACGATTTACATATTCATTTAATAAATTTTAGAAGTATTTTAGAATGGTTGAAGGATTTAGAAGGATTAATTAAATTTGAATTTATAGGGATTTTGTGCAATATTTGTAACCCTACTCAAATCTTTTATTTTAAATATTTTTTCTTAGTATTTTGTAGAATTAGGAAATGTACAAATATAATGTTCTTACGAAAGAAATAGAGAAATATTTCCGAATTGAAAAATCCCGCTACCCCTACCAACGCCAACAAAACTTAAAAGGTTCAAATGCAAAAGAAATCATTCTTTTAAAAATATTTTTGTTTTGTGTAACCAGTAATGCTTTTGGAACATATAAAGCAATGCATCTTTAACTCATACTAAACTGTATTACAACTATGTTATATTACTATATTAAATGAATTTTATAACACGTCATTTTAATGGTACTTATAAATACCGTCAGTAGATAAAAAGTTAATCTATAAATTGAATTTCGTTTCACTTTTTCACATTTTAAAAGGCCTAGGGCTCCTTAATGGCGTTATCAAAATTTTGATTTTATAGTGATTTGAATAATTTTAAATTACAATTTTAAAGAACGTTTTTTTAGCTTATTCGGATTCCTTAAAAAAGTAATTCCCAATTCCCATTGTACTAAATGGATTTACATTGTTGGATAAATATAAAATTTCATTTCAATTAAAAGCTTTCACTACGATATAATCCGTATGCCGTCTAAATTTTCACACCTTTCGCTTAAAATAAACATTATGCAAAATTAAATTCTTCAGGAACAACATGATTAATTTAGATAAGAATTGTATGTTTCTTAAGAGAATAAATTTCATAATTTAATATAGAATGCAAATTTAAGTTATTACGGGAAATATTTTGGCAGTTGTTTCACCTTATTATGACTGAATTTTACGTTTTTAAATGTGATGTTTACGATTATAAGAAACGGGTTTTATATAACAAGTTTTTAAATGTGTAATTAAAATATTTAATTGGACGAAAAAAAATATATGAAGGAAATGTTACAAAATTTTATGCTTTGCATTGAATTTGTATTAATGTAAACATCAACTAATTCACTTTATGGTCGAAATCTAATTCTATGCGTGGAGTGGAAATATTCATTTTAAAAATTTTAATGATATTGAAACTTTTAAATAACGTATCAATAAAACCGATAACATCATCTGAAGTTTTAAAGTTGAAAGTCTTATGGGGAAAATTATGAAATGAGGATGATGTACATAACTCTTAACACGTTGAATGCTTACATTAGTCACCGGTGATCGACACTGATCTTATCGTTTAGGCCACGTCAGCCATCGGTGACTGACGCTTATAGATTCTGTAACAGGAGTCCTATTTCGTGGTCTAAATGGAAAGACAGACAAAATAGACTTGGCGTTCGACATTTTAAAAGGCCTAAGTCTCCTTAATGGAGTTATCAAAATTTTGTTTGTATAGTGAATTGAATAGTTTTAAATTATAATTTTAAAGAACATTTTTCTAGCTTAAATGGATTCCTTAAAAAATAAATTCCTGGTAAATAAATAAACTGACTGGATTTACATTGCTTGATAAATATGAAATTTCATTTCATTTTAAAACTTACACTGCGATATAATCCATAAGTCGTCTAAATTTTCTACCTTTCGCCTTAAATAAACAATAAAACAAAATTAAATTCTTCAGAAACAACATGATTAATTTAGAAAAGAAACGCATGTTTCTTAATAGAATAAATGTCATAATTTAATATATAATGCAAATTTAAGTTTTTACGAGAAATATTTTGACAGTTGTTTCACCTTATTATGTCTGAATTTTACGTTTTAAAATTTGATGTTTACGAATATAAGAAATTGTTTTATATAACAAACTTATTAAATGCATAATAAAAATATTTAATTAGATTTAAAAAATAAATAAATAAAGGATTTTTTACAAAATGTTATGCTTTACATTGAATTTGTATTAATGTAAACATAAAGTAATGATTTAGGGTCGAAATCTAATTCTATGCGTGGAGTGGAAATATTCAAGTTTAATCAATATATTACAATATATTGAAATCAATATATTATCATTATAATTTATTGATTTACAATTATATATAATAATAATGTTACAATATATATTACAATATTACAATATAATCAATATTAAGTTAGATCAATATTCAAGGAATTATTCAAAATTTTAATGATATTGAAAATTTTAAATAACGTATCAATAAAACCGATAACACCATCTGAAGTTTTAAAGTTGGAAGTCTTATGGGGAAAATTATGAAATTATGATGTACAATTACTTATCTAGTAAAATGCAAAATTAATTCGCTTATAAAAATTTCAAAACCACGCTGTTGATGAAGCATTACTGATAACCTAATAAATTTAGCGAATAATAACATAAAACTTCAATATATAATTGCAACACACTTCTTAAACGTATCCAATATGTACAGAAACGCAATCGTGAATGTCCTTCTTTACTTAGAAAATAAAATTATTTTGTGTACGGTGTTAGTATGAACATTCTCTTAACCCTCTGTTTCAAATCGAACTTTTGCATTGAAGATACAAAAGCACAAGAAAATAGTTGGCTAAATTGCCAACCAAACACTTTAAAAATAAACTGCTAGCTGTAAAATGTTTGTACTATAGTTTTACTATGTTTTATATTGATCAAATTGATTAACAAATGTTGAAACTTTAAAACAGTAAACATGCACTTATTCAAACTTACAAGCATAAGGAAGAGTAATTTAATGTATTGAAAGTTAGTAATATATTGTTAAAATAATCAGCATAATACACCTATATTATTATCTGGAAATATATGAAAAATTAAATTTTGTTAATACAATTACTTTTTCAGTTAATATTTACAAAAGACATTTTTTATCAAAGGTGAAGAACATGTTTGTGACTTAAAAAAATTGTCAGATGTGACTGAAGAAAAAATAATTAACTAATTTCTATCAAGTTAAGATTTCCGGTCCATCAGAAAACGGATATTATATTAAATTTTCCCGATGAAGTCTTTTTAATTACAGATTATTATACCTTTTAGGTACGGTTTTAATTTAATTAAAATTTTGTATTAAGTCATTGTAACAAGCTCCAGAGTTTTGAATAGAAATAATAAGAATAGATTTATTATATACTATTATCGTAGAAAAAATAATTTATTTAAACCTATATCCTATAGTGTTAATTTTCAAAACTTATTATTAATTAGTTTAGCAATTTATAGTCTATATGCTATAATGTAATATGCTTATAATCCTTGCGTGACTTGTACTATTATATTATATATTTTTTGTTCTTCATTATTACTTTAACTTGGCAGAATGTAGCCATTTGTCTCATAATATAAGAAAAAAATGACTTAAAAATGGTTGGTTAGTTATCCAGGTTCTGCTTGAGATGTAAGAAGTAGCAGTGATATGTCTTAATTTTATCATGAACATACCTAGATTCATCACAGAGAAAAATAATGAGAACAGAGAGAGAAAAAACTTTTTTTTTTTTTTTTTTTTTTTTTTTCAAGCAAAAACTCATATCGAAGTACATGTTTAAGCTAAAAATATTATGGACGTAATTTTCGTCTAATCATATGTTATTTGCATCGCTTATCATGGAATATAATAAGAGAATATGAATCTATAAACCACTACATTAAAAGATCATTACTGAATATATTTTTATTTAAATTAATTCAAAAACTGCCATTTGAAACTGTAATTCATTAATCAAAAATACTATGTTAGTAGAATTTTCCACTTTGGTTTGCATCATTTTTAAGAATAATTATGTTATATAATATAAAATTTCATTTATTTTATGAAGTCAACGTTTTCACAAAGGAAAAACTAATAAAAATGTACTTTTACAATAAAAAAAAATTGCATATGAAAAACAATGTACTCTTTTAAAACAGAAATTAGACATAAGCTTAATGCAATAAATCTTAGCCTAGAAATTTATTTAAAATCATTTATTTGTAAATAAATAAATATTAGCTTCAATGATATATATATATATATATATATATATAGATATAGATAGATAGATAGATATATGTTACATTATCAGATCTAATTCCGCGATTTCCTTATCTTATTCTAAATTACTACTTTATATTCACTAAATCCTTATCCTTAAATAATCTCTATCGTTAACTCTGTTAAATTCCCTTTAATTTAATGTCTCACTTGTCTTAATCGCTTAAATATTACGCTTTTAGTATTCTTAAATTAAATGTTCCATTCCCGCGCTTTTTTCTTTCGATATTATTCTTTTAGCTTCCATTTTTACTTCCCGCGCATTTCTGATGTTATCCTTTTTTCCTCCAATTTCATCCGCTAGTTCTGTTCGCACTCTTTATATGACGTGACATTCTTAATTATTCATTGGTTGAGAGCGCGACCTACGTCATATTTGTATCCATATATTGAAGGAACAAAAAGTTGATACTCGCTGTGTTTCAGCAGATTTGAGTCGTATTTCCAGTTTTCATCCATCCCCTGGTCACCGTCCTGTTATTCGATTATATGGAACTTTGTTTAAACCTAATTACTACTACGGAGCGATGGCTAATTATCTTGGTGGAAACAGCAATTTTTATAAGATGTTCTAATAAAGTGCTTAGCTGATATTATGAATTGTTTCAATTTCTTCTGGGGAAACTACACGGAACGATGCATTCCATTGTTTTCACTCGACAACTGCATGTCAACAATTGGTTCTACTAACATAACAGATTCGAATTATCTGTTCTGAGCACTTCTTTTACGTCATTATCGCTGCATGTGATCCACAGCTACTATCGTGACAGCCAGTACGGCATTTTCAACGATAAAGCCAATCCAATGTTGCTAGAATGCAACATTTAGCCGGTAGGATTCGAACCTACGCGGGGAAACCCGAATGGATTCCAACAATTGGTTCTACTAACATAACAGATTCGAATTATCTGTTCTGACCACTTCTTTTACGACATTATCGCTGCATGTGATCCACAGCTACTATCGTGACAGCCAGTACGGCATTTTCAACGATAAAGCCAATCCAATGTTGCTAGAATGCAACATATATATTTGCTGTTGTTTATTTTATTTTTAAAAAAATACGAAAATATTATTTAAATCAATTGTATATCACATTTAATATTTTAATAATTATCGGTAAAAAATTTAAAAATTTTGCAGTAAGGATTACACGGATAAATAAATAAATCCCGTGCAATTAACAGTGCATTTTTTGTACTAATAATATGCATTCCTCTTTACTTTTATTGATTTTTTTTTTCTGGTACATTGATTTTGAAAATAATAATGTAAGTGTCTTAATTAACACAATAGAATTAGGCAAATGGTTTTTAGTCAGTTATTTAAGTTTAGTAAAACTTGTGTATGAAAGTGATTTGTAATGTATAGAAATAAATGTCAAACTAATTGAAAAATATTAATAGTAATTATACATCATTTAAGACATAAATATATTAAAAAGAAAATCGGTGAGTTTCTGTTGAAAACCATTGATTTAAACTAAAGTCATTTTATCGCCTTCTTCTTCTTTTTCTTTTGTTATTTGTTTGCTTATATCCGTCATCTGTGTCTGTTATGCATATATGAGGCGTTCAAAGGACAATCCGAGTAACTCTATTTTAAGTGCCCTTTTTTTTAAACAAAGGAAAATTAAAAATTTTCTATATATTTATACAGTGATAAAAAGTTATCCTTGATTAAAGGAAAATTAATGAGTTCAAACAAAATATCCCGAGAAAAAAATTGCATAGATACAATGTTTTTACAGTTACAATAACTTTAACTGTTTATACTGAACATTTTCATTTGATGGACTTAATCGATTTCTTTACTGAACGGCTCATATAAGGTCAGTTGGGGCAACTGGGCCATGATTTTACAATGTGACTCTGGAGCTTTTGACAATTCAGCTTCAAAAAGCTAATGTTCATTTTAATTAAAGTCTGAACATCTGTAAATGAGTTCAGTTAGGTTCCCTCTATTAGACAGAAATGCTCAAAATTACATTTTAATATTTAAAAATGTAAAAATATGCATATTTAATTTTTCTTTCCTCATGGGTCCAGTAGTCCCATAAAATGGGATATGTGGACCAGGAGGGTCTATGTTCCGCACGCGTTTATTTATTTTTTTTTTTCATATGGGATATCAGGTCCTGTTTGAAAAAGTGTAAACAACTTTAAAAAAAAATAAACCAGGCAGATCATGTAAATTATATGTCTATAAAGAGCATTGTAAGGGAAACCTTTGCTATCAATGTGTCTAAAAAAAGCACTAAAAGTGAAAATATTACATTTATATATACCAAAAACATAAAAATTAAGTAATTACTTATGTACTTTAGTATAGGTAATAAGTATTTTAAGGAAATTTTAAGGAAAAAAATAGCAATGTAAGTCTATGAACAAACGGCTACATAAGTATTTAAGTACTTTATCTGTATCATTGTACAATTTCAAGATTTGGATATCTCGCTTTCAGGGGCAAGGTACTTGCATTCGTAAAAGGTTGAAATAATTTAATGACACCAGTATTTACAAGAGAATCTATTTGTAAACAAGTAAAAGTATATTTTCGCGTACTTAATAAAGGTGAATATTTCATTATAAAATGCCGGGACCAATATTTCTATTAGGAATTTAAATTATTTGATGCCATAACGGCATCGCCGAGGTGCCTGATATCTACCCCTTGTATATCTGCCCCCATACGTCATTTTGACGTCACAGTAGAAGGGGACACATATCCAGTGCTACACAATTTCACTTTATTCGAGAATTGTATATCCGACCCCTGTATATATGCCCCCATATCAGAAGGGGCACATATCCAATACAGAGCATTTTATTTTTCTCAAGAGCTGTTTATACACCCCCTGTATATATGCCCCCATACGTCATTTTGACGTCACAGTTGAAGCGGTCACATATCCAGTCCTACAGAATTTTCCTTTCGTCGAGGGTGTATATCCGACCCCTGTATATATGCCCCCATACGTCATTTTTACGTCATAGCAAAAGGGGACACATATCAAGGGGGCAGATATCCAATGCTAGGACTTTTACTTTTGGCGAAAGAGTTGGATATCCGACCCCTGTACATATGCCCTCATACGTCATCTTGACGTCACAGCAGAAGGGGACACATGTCAAGGGGGCAGATATCCAATGCTAGGACTTTTACTTTTGGCGAAAACGTTGGATATCCGACCCCTGTATATATGCCCCCATACGTCATTTTGATGTGTCACAGTAGAGGGGACACATATACATTGCTAAAACATTTTTACGCTCGTCGAGAGTTCGATATTCTGAATATATGTTCCTTTCTACGTATAGTTTTTATTGTGGCCGCGAACTATCATACGGCTTTATTTATCTAGAAATCTGTAGACGACATTTAGAATGTAATTCACGAATTATATAGATACATATGACGACGTGAGTTTCAAAACTCACGCAATTAAAACCTGCATTAAAAAAAAAAAAAAAAAACACTATAATCTGAAGAAAAAAAAGTTTTATCGTGTATTTCTGGCAATGTAAAATCTTGGTTTACAGTGAAATAGAATGGGTTTTAATTTGGTTTTCTGGATAAAGCGAGGTTTTAAACTCACGTCCTCATATATGCATACAAAATATATATTGAAAATTTATAACGTTAAAAAAATGTTTAATCATTTTGTTTCCGTTTTAAAATGTTATAGACAGATGATTAGAAGTTATTTCCAAATGAAAAAGAAATATTATTGCTGGTTTTCCATCTGAGGTTCATTCCTGCTGATATACGAACAAAACAATGAAGAAAAATGATGCTGGTTGTATAGATTATGAAACACTTCCCAACTGCTTTTGCCCGCCTTTAGTTTATCGAAATAATCTGTACTTTCATGCAAATTTTAACATCAAATAAATTTCGTTGAATTTGTTCGAGTAAACATCATCAAAATGGAATTCAAATAAATTGCTGTAGTATACCCTAATGTATCCGAATTCTTTTTTGTGCCCCCTATAACAACTATAATTGTTAGATATATATATATATATATATTTTGGAGGAACATGCTGCAGAATAAGACAATTCTTTCATAAAAAAGAGGTACTTTCTGATACATTTCTGAATTTTTTTTTTTTTTTTTTTTTTTTTTTTTTTTAAGAAACGCGTGGAATTGGCGAATTTGGCCGAAAACGTTTTGGAATTCTAATTTGGTTTTTAATGTATTTTTGAGGTATTTTAAAGTACGTTAAATAATTTTATATTACATATATGCTCATAAAAACAATTTTATTTGTATTTTACACTAATTTTAATTGTAAATTGCTTATATCTTAATTTTCTAAAGTTATTATGAAAAAATAAATTCGCTTTTTAAAATATCTACAGAAAGTAATTTATATTTTTCTTAATAATTTTAAATTTTCTTGTAATATTAAATTTTAATTAAGATAATAAATTTTACGAAAAATAATTAACTTTACAATTTTCCAAAAGCTATTATATAATTTATCTATCTGTCCATCTGTCAAGCTTTCCTGCAATTTTACTTTCACAGAATCATAAGTATCGTTCAATTGCAATGATATTTATATATATTTAAAAAATTTACGACAATATGTTTTCTATTGAAAATAGTGCGAGTAGTATTTGTATATTTTTACTGAGACACACAAACGAATTCTCATACATTTCGACTTACGTATGGTAATTGTTTGAATCGCATGTTTTTTTCCCTCCATTTTTAGGGTTCCGCACTTAAAAAGTAAAAACGGAACAATTATAAGATCACTCATGTGTCTGTCTGTCCGTCTGTCATAGCCATTTTACTCGTAAACTATGGAACGTGGAAAGTTCTAATTTGTGGGAAGTAATAAAGACTTTTGACCCACATATTTACAGAATGTTTATTCACAAATATATTGAGGGAAAATGTAGAGAGGCTAATTAAGTGACTTAAAAACAAAATCTTTTCTTTGTATATCGTGTGGAGTATCAGGTTAAAGCTTTCGTAAAGCTGAATTCAAAAATAAATTTATTTTAATTTTAGGCATCATATGTTTAAAGATATCGTCGAAAATGTAGTGTAAAAATACGTCCCCCTCCCTCTATTTCCGAATCTACTGAATCTAAAATTGTGAAAAAATTAGAGGTAGTAGATGTTAATTTATAACTTGCAGGAAAATTATAGGAATTACCCTAGGTCACATTGTTTTTTAAAAGAGTGCATTTTTCCGTTACACACATATTTCGATTTGCACGCATTCATCTAATGTGTTGAGGAGAGCTGGAGATACCTATCGTAGCAGAAGTATAAAAGCATTGTTGATAATGATTTTCGAAAAAAATCGTCAGTAATTAGCCAATATATTAACCCTTAAGAGGGCTGGTCACTCAGATTCGGAATTCTCCTCCGTAATGTTAAGTCTATGGGCATTTGATGCATTCGTATATTTAAAATATCTTCTCGGGAAATTAATTTTTTTAACTTCTATTTTTTATGTACACTTCTTAAAAGATGTTTCGTTTTATCTTAGTTCTCAAAATATTTCTAAAGTATAAACTTAATTTTATATGAAGCGTTGAAATCTTACTCACAGTTCGCCCGCTTTTAATGCTCAAAATATTAAATTCTGCATAGATTTTAGAAATATTGTGAAAACTAAGAAAAAAGCAGGGCTGCGGAGTCGGAGTCGGAGTCGTGGAGTCGGAGTCGGAGTGATTTTTCGGTGAAAAGAGTCGGAGTCGGAGTCGCTAAAAATATGCAGACTCCGACTCCAAACTTTTTGCTGAACAGTTTGAAGTGAAACAAAAAATAAAAGCAATTACGCTTAATTTTAAATTTATGAACGGAATTATTATTTTATTTTTTTAACTCTATAGGGTAACTCCGGGAGTCGCCGCATACGGGATAGATGCCGCACCCCTTGTATTTCTTGTAATTTTCGATAGATGGTCGTCAGACGCACAGTATAGGTGCGCAATGAGATTATTTTAACCAGTGTATAGCGTGAATCCCATTTCGATGTTTACTTATAGAAGTACAATCCTTAATTTGACGTAAGAGCATGATTTCAGTGTCCAAAATTTTAAACACGTAATGTTAAATACTTTTCATACACTAATTACTAAATGCAACATGATTTCTAAGTCAAAACTAAGTATAGCGTTTGTATAGAGTACTGTGCGTATGTTTACGCCATTCCCCTTAGCGATGACAGGTAACTGTGATGGCCGACAAGTGCACCATGCAAAATGGGATACATGCCGCAGTTTCTTTTGTACGGGATGATTAAGTGTTATTAACTTTTCCTTTTCTTTTCGCTTAGACTAACCATGTTAGGCCTGTTATTAAGTTTACTAAAACCGAAGGAGAAAAAGGGGAAAATTAAAAGTAAGAAGGGCACGAAAAATGCATGTCAAGATGATAATAATGAAAAATTGGATTACGCGTAACGCAGACGTTCTTTGCAAACTACTCCAAAAAAGAGGAAGTGTAATTGGCTTCGTTGCATCATGTGTTTAAATGTACTTACATAAAGACTGTACTTTTTCGACATTTTTTCTGTAGATTGTAGTCGACAAAACAGGTCTCTTAACCCATTCGGGACCATAGGTGCATATAAGCACTTTCATAAAGAGCTTACAAAATTTATTTATGGCACCAGTAAAAAAAAAAAAAGTAATATTTGCTTTGTTTAATTAGAGTATTTTCATGCTTATTCAAGTAAAGGTAACTTCTTTTTAAAAAGTGGTACCAACCGAATAAAATGTGTGTAAAAGCCACCGGTCCCGAAAGGGTTAACAAATAAATTATGTAAACACAATTTCACTTTTTTCTTTTCCTTTTCTAATACATTGATGTTATGTTGTGGAAATAACAATTAAAATTTAATGCAAAAATAATAAGTCGATAATTTTAATAGTGAAAGTAGTCAACAATTATTAATTTGAATCTATTAATGCGTTTCATTGTACTCATTTAGTTATTACAACGTTAATTATAGCCCAGATATGAATTTTTTTTTTTTTTTTTTTTTTTTTTTTATAATTTTGTTCTGTTCTTATTATAAGCGCGGCATAACTACCGCACAAGTGCGGCGTCTCAGCCTGAATGTACGGGTGACGCGCCGCAGTGTAATGTTTTAGAAAAAAATTGTTAAAAAATATTAATAATCTGTTTTGAATTTTTTTTTATCGCACTACACACGTTGTATATTTACCATTAAATAGCACAGCATGATTTTTTTAATTTTATGTCTAGCATGGGACTTTATATACAAATTCAAAAAAATGTGCGGCATAAATCCCGGAATTACCCTACATTAATAAATATTTAATTATTTTTCAGTTTATTGACATGTACATTACAGGCATATCTACTCTATTTATAGCTATATAGATATATAACCCATATAATCCGACTGGCAGGATTTCCTACCAAGCATTATAGACAGTTTAGCGCTTAAAAAAAAATTAAATTGTTCGGTTGGCACCAGTTTTTTGAAATAATAATTTTCCCCTTACTTGAAGAATAATGTATTAGATGAAAGGAATCTTACTCTTAAAGTGCCGAATAATTATCCTCACATTATAAAAATGTAGTTATCTACATTTGAAGTTTGTAATGCCTGTATTTATAATTTACAGTTTATATACCAATTTCAGACATTAATTCATACTTTAAAGACAATTTTAGTCCCTGTAATATATACAGGTCTGTTTCCATAAAATATATTTGATGTAACATTAAAAAATTTATATTAGACGTCACATTTAAAAAAACCAAAAGAATTTTTAATGCGGCGTTTAACATATATTTTTTAAATGTATTTTATGGAAATAGACCTGTATATATTACAGTGATTAAAATTGTCTTTAAAGTATGAATTAATGTCTGAAATTGGTATATAAACTGTAAATTATAAATACAGGCATTACAATCTCAAATGTAGATAACTACATTTTTATAATATGAGGATAATTACTCGGCACTTTAAGAGTAATATTCCTTTCATCTAATATATCATTCTTCAAGTAAGGGGGAAATTATTATTTCAAAAAACTGACATATTTAAGGAATTTCTCTAAAAATTGTTTTTTAAGTAATAGTTATGTGTACTATATTCTAGTTTTTTCAATATTACATTAATTTATCAATGACATTTAACCATTCCCATAGTCTCATTTCCCAATATGAATCAAAATTTAACTGCCAATATGAAGCTAAATTGTAAATTTAGCAGAAATATATCAAAACCCCTAAAATGCCAGTAATGGACACCCTTTGTTCCAGTAATGGACACCCTCTATTCCAGTAATGGGCACCCTCTATTCCAGTAATGGACACCCCATAAAAAGTAATAAATATAATTGTTTTTATTACTGTATTTAGAACTAATTGCACGAAATTTTCGGCCGAAAATAGAAATATTACCGAAATTCGGTTTCTGTTTTGATTTCGGTCGATCCTTAATCTTAATTACTATTTAATTTTGAACACTTTTTCAATTTGCATTATCTATATATCTCCAAAAGGTAAAAAATTAAAGCGCATTTCAATCTTTTTGAGAAATCCTGTGTGTATGCCGGAGTCGGAGTCGAAGAGTCGGAGTCGGAGTCGGAGTCGAAGAGTCGGAGTCGGAGTCGGAGTCGACAGTTTCAGAAATCCAGGAGCCGGAGTCGGAGTCGGAGTCGGTCATTTTTCCTACCGACTCCGCAGCCCTGGAAAAAAGAGACATCCTTTAAGGAGAATACACAGAAAAAAGATTTTGAAAATATGAATTTCCCGAGAAGATATTTTAAATATACGAATGCATCAAAAGTCCATAGACTTAACATTACGGAGGAGAATTCCGAATCTGAGTGACCAGCCCTCTTAAAGACATGGACGGTTTATGCAAACATAATGACAGGGACGGCGTACTCTATATACCATCAAAGCAATAAAAGTCAAATTGTTAAAAACCGACTAATTTAATTATAATTAATCACATAAATACTTTGGGATTCGTCACTAGTTTGGATTGAGTAGATCTCTCAATACGCATCCCGTGTCTTTAAAAGTTAATTAAAAACCTATATGGGAAAACGCGGCACGGACCAAGGCGGAGTTGCATCTTTGTGACCTCCTTTCGGAGCGTGCTTAGAACAATGTCAAGTTTAAACTTTGAACAAGGGTTTTGTTTTAGCTAAACCGTAAAAAGAAAAGATTATTACGACGCTGAATTTAGTTTTAGGAAATGCCAAATGAAGTTTAAATATGCACTAGTTTTATTGTGAGTACCGAATTAAGTTCATCATAAACAGGTTAGGATAAGATTAAAACTAGTCGGATGTATCAATCCCAAAACTTTCTTCTATCTCATACATGTTAATATTTCAAAATTCGCTATCACACTGCCAAAATTAAATGGCAATCTATGCATCTCATAAGGATTCTATAGATATGAAATTCCGTGCATTAGTTCTTGAGATAGGACTATCGCTGAAATCGTCTAAATCCAGCAAAATGCTGCCTAGCAGCGCCACCTATTGGGTTATTTATACCAAATCCTAATCAGCAACAATTTATGTCAACGTCTGACTGAATCTGAAGTTTGGAGAAAATCCGTGCATTAGTTTTTGAGATAGAGCTATAGCGAAAATCGTGAAAATTCCTGCATAGCAGTGCCACCTATTGGGTGATTAACACCAAAACCTAAGTAACAACAACTTGTGTCAACATACAACTAAATCTGAAGTTAGATGAAAATTCGTCCATTAGTTCTATAGATAAAGCTATTGAGGCAATCCTGAAAAAGGCAGCACAGAAGCGCCACCTGTTGAGCGATTTACACCACCACATAATCAGTTTCAAGTCATATCAAGGACTAACTGAATCTGAAGTTTGATGAAAATCCGTGCGTTAGTTTTTAAGATAGAGCTATTGGGAAAATCGTGTAAATCCTGCAAAATTCATCATAACAGCGCCACCTGTTAGGCGATTTACACCAAAACGTAATCAGCATCATTTCATATAAAGGACTAACAAAATCTGAAGTTTGATCAAAATCCGTGCATTAGTTCGTGAGATAGAGCTATTGCAAAAATCGTGAAAAATGCAGCATAGCAGCGCCACCTGTTGAGCGATTTACACCAAAAACTAATCAGGTTCAATTTGTATTAGGGACTAACAGAATATAATTTTTTATTAAATTCCGTGCATTAGTTCTTGAGATAGAGCGCCCACAAAATTTGTGTCACATACACACAGACAGACAGACAGACAGACAGACAGACTCACAGAGTCACAGACAGACATTTTGTAAAAACATGTTTTTTGGAATCTCTGACCCCTAAAACGTGTAAATCCGTCGAAAACCGGAATTCGAAAATTTTCATGAATCCAATACTTTCTTCTTGTAAAGATAGAAGAAAGTAAAAAGGGTTATACACAATAGCAATATTTGATATTATTTAGGCTTCATATCTCTTTGAACTTTTATGGTATACCCACTCATACTTTTCTAGTATATACAGCTATACCCAAGTCTGCGTTATATAGTTTTTTAAAAAGACTTATTATTTGTTTACAAACATTTTTTTTAATAATGCAGTTAATAATTCATATATTTATTGTATAGAAGCCTCTGAGCGCGAGTAATACTCGCGCTTGACCGTTTATTTAGAATGAAATGAAAGTTTTTATATATATACGGGTGTTTCATAAAAGATGGGCAAAACTTTCAGAGGTGATAATACACATCCAAACAAACAACTTTCATCAAAGAATGCATGGTTGGAAATGAAACGCAAATGTGTTAGAGGGCGCCGAAGGTCACGTTGTTATACGAGGTAAAAAAAAACAAAAAAAAAAAAAAAAAAAAAAAAAAAAAACACAAAGAACGATTAAGTGGCAACTGCCTGTTGGGAAAACGCTCTTCATACAATCGTTGAGCTTCTGATCCCTTTCCCTTTGGAGGTTCGTAGATAAAATTTATATCGGCCTTTTCCTTATTAGTGAAGGGTAACATCACGCGATACATTCCTACCACGATTGACAGTTGCACTCTCAGATCAGCGGTTTTTGTGTATTAATCGAAGCGAAATTTTGCATACGCGTTCTTATTCTTCCCCATATCACATTTGTATGCTATTAGTGTCCCATAACTTGCAACAGGAATTGAGTTTTAACCGCTGATTGAACCAAGTTTCAAAATGCGCCAGTATGTTTGCGTTTCATTTCCAACAATGCATTATCTGATGAAAGTTGTTTGTTTAGATGTGTACTATCACCTCTTAAAGTTTTGCCCATCTTTTATGAAACACCCTGTATATATATATATATATACACACACACACACAATATACACTATAACAGAGCACTACTCAAAAGGGCGTGCATTACTTTACAATCCATTTACAGGCACACAAGAAACGTAAAACATTGGGACTATGAATCATGCAATTTTTAAATTGTTGTTTTGTTTCACTATTTTAATAGCCTTTTGACTTCAATGTTTTTCCAAGTAGATTTTTATGATATTTAGAATTTTAATAAATAGTCCGAGATAAATAACAACACAATGTGTTAAACATTTTATGGTAGGTATTTGAGGCATCCTGAAAATTTGTATAACACTACTTTTGTAACATCTGAATACAAAATCGAAGGTCAAGCTGAAGGATCGTGGCACTTAGCCAACCCGTGAATTTTTAAATTTCCAAAACTTTCGTGCAAAAAAAAAAAAAAAAAAAAAAAAAAAAAAAATCCTTGAGGCATTTTGAAATTTTAATACCTTCAAATTTAGTATTTAATGAAATAAAAAATATAAAAGCCAGACTATTTAGTGTGACCAAAAACTGTGCCAGGTGGTTTCAAGTGGAGTTTTATAACTATCGAAAAAAAGTATTTGAGGCCCGCTGAGATTGAGGCAGAATAATATTTATACCTAGAAAAAATATTTTGAAAAGGACAGACGATTTTGGTGGAACTTTCTACTTGCCAGATGATAGGGAATGTTAAGCGCGAGTGTCAGTAAAGCTGGACTTGCGGTGCCTCGCTGAAGATTCATTTACTGACTTATGATACAAAAAAAGCGTAAACCGCGTTGCACCTGTAGAAAGGTGAATATCTTAAGATGACTATCTTAAGACTATCTTAAGATGGCTATCTTAAGATGAATTTCAACTGGATGCGTGCGCAATCACAACAAATCTAACTGCGCAAGACTACGGCTCTCGCAAGACTACGTGACTCATAGCAAGCGTGCAGTTGTTCGAAAAATTTTGGAGTAGTTCAAATTTTTTTATTCGTAGTACATGTGCAGCTTTAGAAGTGCTATTTTTTTGTATTTTAAAATACTTTTCTTTTTATATAGTACGCGTTACTTATATATATTTATCATGGAAATAATATATATATATATTTGTGTTATTTACACAAAAAGCGATGGAAAAATCACGGTTTTTAGTGAAAAAACTCTACAAGAAAAAAATTGTGAAGTGTTGGAAATTCCGCAAAAACATATAGTCTAAGAGCAAGCAGCGTAAAAAAAAAGTAATTTTAACAAGGCTAATTTTTCTAGGGATTTTACACGGATAAATATTTATAATTGTTATTTGTATTTTCTCCTTTTCTGACTAAATAAAGAGCTATTTCTTCAAACTTCTGTCCTTATTTAAGTTAAATTTTACTATCTGGAAACAAACTTTGTTAAATATCTATCTGCACACCCAGTGTTGTAATTAGACGTTGGTATTATTTTGTTGTACCAACAACATTGTTGCCAAGCATAATAGTTGGCACTAAAAGAAATTTCTCTCTACTAGGGGGCTCGGCCCCCTACGAGCTACGCTCGCCAACCCCCGTCCAGACACCGCAGACTCTAAATGCACGCTAATGTGATCGGCTTTAAAAAGATTTCGAAAGATTGAATTATAATTTAAAAAACACTGGCGATCTCCCTATAAACGGATTTCTATTCATTTCTCTTTGATTGGGGAAATGTTAACACCAAATCCGCTGCGGTACTACTTGATTATCCTGTCGACTAATTTCGCCAAATTATATAAATCGCCAAACCACTCGCCAAATTATACAAATTGACATAATTTTTATTTTAAATAACGAAAGAACAAATAAATTAGTACAACATTAATAACAATACAAATAAAACGTCGCAATAAAAATAACTTGATGACGTAGACACGT
Organism: Maratus speciosus; assembly: GCA_963932465.1. Classification (NCBI taxonomy): domain Eukaryota; kingdom Metazoa; phylum Arthropoda; class Arachnida; order Araneae; family Salticidae; genus Maratus; species Maratus speciosus. The sequence continues at coordinate 71,363,090 of OZ010790.1, forward strand.
GTAACAACATTTCAAAATAAGCTAATATAAAAGGAATTAAGTAAACAGAATCTTTGTCTCCCGGTATTTTTTAACAAAGCGAAAAGAAAGTTCTTTTAAATGAGACATTTTAAATTAATAGTTTTTAATCTGACGTAATTTTGACCAAACTATTATTTCTCTTTTTAATATTCACGTGAAAATACTTGTGTTAGGAATTAAATATTATTTGCGCTTTCCTAACAAAAATAGTTGAAAAGTATCCTCTTAAAATATCAAATAAATGTCTAGCGCAATTTCTAAATTTAAACCGTTTTGCAATATTATTTTGTGTTATTTTATGTAATAACTGTAATGTGACGTAAATATGACGTAATTTCTCCTATTTAAGGCTTCTAACGCATGTTAATAAATTTATTGCTTTACAAATTCCTTTCTCTCTTAAAATTCACGTGTAATTATAGTTTTTATGACATAATTTTTAATAAGTTCTTGCTTTTTGTACATAATTATTTAATTCTAATTCCAAATGTTTTTTTCTGTTTATAATAGTCACGTGTAAATAATTTATTAATTTATTTTATAAATATATATATTTTTTGAAGCAAACATTATTGTTTCCGCTGTTTATAGTGTTGGCAACAGTTTAAATTAATATCACTTTCTAAAATCTGTTAAAAATATCTCTAGAAATGCTGAAAATCTGAATTTAAAATAGAAATAAAACCTCAAAAAATTAGTCAAAATAAAAAAAAATAATGCAATCTGCACTCCGGCAAATTCTAACGCATAAAATGATCTAAAAATGATTAAATTCCTATGAACAGTTTTTGCTCCTATAAAACTTTTTTAGTGGAACGATTTTGTCCAACTTTAGCATTAAATATCTCTTAAAATAATTTCTTCGATCTGAAAACTGTCTGCATCAGAGTGTTTATCAAACATTTCTGTATAATACTACCGATTTTCATATTTTTGTATGCATTATTTTTCTTAATATTAACGAAGAAAGACCTCCGGTCACAAAAAATTCAAAACCGGCGGCGGCGGTGACAGCGGTAGTTACTTTTTTTTAGAATAGAGAGATTCTAAAAAACAGCAACTTACGCTGTCACCGCTGTTCTGAATTTTTTGTGACCGGAGGTATTTCTCCGTTAATATTAAGAAAAATATTGCATACAAAAATATGAAAATCGGCGGTGTTATTGAGAAATGTTTGATAAACACGCTGATGCAGACAGTTTTCAAATCGAAGAATTATTTTAAGAGATATTTAATGCTAAATTTGGACAAAGTCGTTCCATTAAAAAAGTTTTATAAGAGCAAAAACTATACATCGGAATTTAATCATTTTTAGATCATTTTATACGTTATAATTTCCCGGTGTGCAGAATGAATTTATTTTTTTAATTTGACACATTTTTTGAGCTTTTATTTCTATTTTAAATTCAAATTTTCAGCATTTCGAGAGATATTTTTCACTTATTTTAGAAAATTATACTAATTTAACCTGTTTCCAACTGTATAAACAGCGCAAACAATAATGTTTGCTTCAAATTAAAAATTTATTTACACGTGACTATTAAACACAGAAAAAAAACTTTCAAATTAGAATTAAATAATTATGTATAAAAAACAGGAACTTATTGAAAATTACTTCATAAAAACTATAGTTACACGTGAATTTTAACAGAGGAAGGATTTTGTAAAATTATAAATTCATTAACATGCGTTAGAAGTCTTAAATAGGAGAAATTACGTCACATTTACGTCACATTACACTTATTACGTAAAATGAACAAAAAATAATATTGCAAAATAGTTTAAATTTAAAATTGCGCGAGACATTTATTTGATATTTCGAGATGAACTTTTCAACCATTTTTGTTGGGATTTTTGTTAAAAACGATGTATTTAAAATGTCGTTCATTTATTTATTTACTTATTGAACAACAAACATACGACTTGACATGAGAGCCCGCTTATAATCTCTTATTTAAAAGAACTTTCCTTTCGCTTTGTTAAAAAATACCGGGAGACAAAAACTCTGTTTACTTAATTCATTTTATATTAGCTTATTTTGAAATGTTTAACTGGTTTTATTTAATCAAAGAGGAAAACAGCCATAGTATCGTTTAACAGCAGCTGATTTTTCCTTAAAATTCCCCAATCAATGAGAAATGAATAGAAACCCGTTTATAGGGAGATCGCCACTGTTTTTTAAATTATAATTCAATCTGTCAAAATCTTTTTAAAGCCGATCAAATTAACGTGCTTTTATAAACTGCGGTGTCTGAACGGGGGTTGGCTAGCGTAACTCGTAGGGGGACGATTCCCCTAATACATGAACAAAAATTGTCGCTATGAAAATGAGTATTTAAAAAATATAAAATTTAAAAATTACAGACGTTTACGAACTGTTGTATTAAATGAGTACAAATATATACTTAAAACAGAATAAAATATATTTAATAAAATAAACAAATTAAAACTACAGGCTCTTTTATAGCTATACAATAAACATTTCATTAACTCAATAAGACAGGATGACATCCATCAAAATACATCTCACAGTCATTAATAAATGCAAGTTATAACTTATTAATAAATATTTTTTATTCGAAAAACAGCAAAATATTATGTTTTGTGAGTTTACAAATAAGTAATAATAAAATAAATAACGTTCAATAAATAGCAAGTGACAATGTTAGGTGCGGATTGCAAAAAACATCCTTTGTATGGTCAGAATTGAAATAAATGGTGTATTAGCATATGCATTTTGACCTTAGAGCCTAAAAGGCACATTATTTCATATTCAATGAACTGCAGTACTATTTACGTATCTCTACCAAACAACAAATATCTTTCTGAAAAAATTTCTAGTCTTTTGAAGTCTCATAATATCAGTACATCATTGAGGTCGCAAAATGTTTTGAAAAATCTACTTTGTAAATCTAAACCTAAAATCCCCCCTAGCTACTATCAGATTCACCAACTTTTCGAGCAATTTTTGGGCCAACTCCTGATTTCCTCCAACTTTTCGCGAAATATTGTCTCGACACCCAGTAAGATAGCAAACAGCAATAGAGCTGTGCAAAGTGACGTCACGAACAGGTTTTTGCTGCTGCTGTAGGACAGCTATCGCTACCTTTATCAATGCTTTTTCTATTTGTGTGTCCTACAGCTTTTATCATTGTTCTCTGGTAAAAGTCACGTGATGTGAATTGCTCTATATCCCCAACTTTTTATCTGCATCTCAAAAAAGTCTGCGCTAGCCGCAACATTTCTTCCCACCTTTCAACATTTCAGCGAATCAGAGATAAGCGATTGTTACGAAAAGGCAATAAATATTGACGGCTGGTACTAGTAGTACACAGATTATATATCTCACAGATATGAAAGAGGAGCAAAAACCCGTACCGGCGCGATTCTAGCGCCACTACTGAGCACAGGCGGGAACAAATGCGCGAGCGCGGAATTTTATAAACATAAACTGTTACTGTCACTTTCACGTGTTGTAAAGTTTGATATTGAGAGATCTATTTGAGAGATTTATAATTTTGCAAAAGCTCTTTTCAGAGCTATTTTTCTTGTATATAAAAATTATATATTTACAAGTGCTCTTTTTAGAGCTGTTTTTTTGCAATTAATTATTGCAAAATGTCAAAAAATCAGGTGTTTTGTCAAGCGCAATCATGTGCAAACACCAACAGGAACAGCAATTTGTCGTTCTTTTGTTTTCCTACAGGAAATAAAAGAAGGTGAGTAATTTCTGTATTTATAAATTATAAATGCATGAAATCTAGCTTTATTTTACTTTTTTGTAGATTTCTTTTTTACGTATCTTTCATCCATTTCCATGTGTCTTTTTTTAATACGTGTTTTTGATTGGCATTTCGATTTACATTTTCTTTCCGAAAATTTAATCACACGCATTTTGTATTGTATTTAAAACTTTAAAAAAAAAATTGTTCTTTATTTTTAAGAAAAAAGTCATTACATTTTCTGTTATTTTGTGAAAAATTGTTCTGCATTTTAACAATAAATAATCGATCATAAAAATTTCCTCGCCACTCCCCGTACCCCGTATTTTTAAGTGGCGTTTTCCCTTTGGTCCCTTTTCAAGAGCACAAAATCTAAAATCTTTAAAACTGTTCAGTTTATTTTTTTCTGTCCTATTTATCAATATTTAGTAATAAATGATTAATCATCTATCAAACTCCATACCTCCAATCATCTAATCAACTTCTCCCCCACCTCCAAATCAATAAATAAAATAATAGTTGTTTTGAAATAATTATCAGGAACAAGTGCCGTATTCGTCCGAAACAATAAATAAGTAAAATAATAGTTGTTTTGAAATAATTATAAATAATAATCCTAAATTTCTACTGCCACATGGCAAAATCTGACCTCCCCCCCCCCGCCCCCCTTAGCCATTTGAATGTTTAAAAGTTGTATTTACAAAACTGAACTTTTAAGCAGTGCTGTAGTTGGGGAAAAAAAAATATTTGTGGGAACTCAACTTTTCATAGAGTAGATGTTGATGCTACCAGATTTTTACTAAGCAAAAAGCCAATTTAAAACATTTAGCCAAAAGCTGACTTTTTTAATTAACAGTTATAATTATTATATTCTAGTATTTATAGTATTGTATTTGTATGGTATTCAACTAAAATCAATATTTAATCGCATAGTAACATTTTCCATCATGGATTAAAATTTATTTGAAATAACAAATAAATCCATACATTATGTACTAGCACATCTATCCTAGAAGTTTCCATAAAGAACGATAATGAGATTCTTTCAAGGAAGCTCCTACATGGCTTATGAATATAAGTGAACTGACTTATTCAATAAGGAATGAATTTCTCTCATCGGTCATGTTATTCATACAGAACTTTTCACTTTCAATACTTACAATGAATACTTTTTCACATTCAGACATTAAAATGGATATAGTTTCCACAATCTGGGGAAGAGGGTTTGGCTCTCTTGGCTCATCTCTAGTATCAATAAATTTGATAATTATCGTTATAATAAATAACAATAACTTTTTTTTTGCTTGTGAAAAAAGAAAAGTTTTGTGTTCCTGCATGCTATTTTTTTTATAGTTACAAACCAAATATTTCTGGAAACAGCATTGCCATCCAACTACAGCACTGTTTTTAAGTCCTCAAACTTTTCTTGCATTGGTCTTTCATTTTTATTTTCCCCCACTCTTTATTTTTTTTTTTCACAATTTCCACTTATCATTTTGCACATTCTGTGCACAAAAATTTTAAGCCTCTTTAATTAAAAGAAAAATTCTATTTATAATTCTATTAACAATAAATAACTTTGTTTGAATTACTGCTCTCCCTCCTTTCATTCTTTATAACAAATAAATTTTCTAAATTTACTCCTCTGCAACTGTCAATAAAAAATTACAAACTCAATTTAATAGAATTATTTAAAACTAGATATGTTTATATATTTATGTACATTTATTTTCCTAGATTGGAGAAATGGACGGCTAACATTCAGATGAAACCGATTACTAGAACTCGTCAATACTTATGCTCCGATCACTTTCGAATGGAAGCATTTACAAATACTTTGAAAAGGCGGCTTCTCCCAGAATCTGTGCCTACCATTCAAGTAGTTGATGTTCATAGAAAAATCCAGCTGCACGCACCCTCATCTTCAGTCCAGCTGCATGCACCCTCATCTTCAGTCCAGCTGCATGCACCCTCATCTTCAGTCCAGCTGCACGCACCTTCATCTCCAGTCCAGCTGCACGCACCTTCATCTCCAGTCCAGCTGCACGCACCTTCATCTCCAGTCCAGCTGCACGCACCTTCATCTCCAGTCCAGCTGCACGCACCTTCATTTCCAGTCCAGCTGCACGCTCCTTCATCTCCAGTCCAGCTGCACGCACCTTCATCTCCAATACCATTTAAAACACCCAAGAGTACATCGAGTTTTCCTTTCAAACTTACGCTGAAAAGCAGAAAATTGAACAGATACAAATCTTTAATTTACAGGTTGAAGAAACGACTATATTTCAAAAATTCTCCGAATTCCCCTAATATATCCAAAACATCTGCTTTGAACGTGCTTCGGAAACATTTACGGCCTTCTTTGTATAGCATTCTGGAAGCACAGTTAAGGAATACGGGTCCTGCAAAAGGAAGGCGCTGGACAGCTTCTGACAAAGCATTTGCTTTTAATATTTATTTAGCATCGACTGCAGCATACAAGGTTTTAAAACGTTTTCTTATACTGCCATGTATAAGAACATTGAAACGTTCTGTACAAGGTCTTTGTGAAAATACAGGGTTTTGTACAGAAATATTTATGGTACTGGAAAAGAAAGTCAGCCATTTAAATGAAAAAGAACGACTGTGTGTTTTGAGTTTTGATGAGATGGCAATAAGACCATCTCTTCATTATTCACCGAGAAAAGATGTTGTTATAGGTTATCAAGATGATATATCTGTTACTGATAATTCACCTATCAAAATAGCCACTAATGCTTTGGTTTTAATGGTGAGAGGCTTGTCCACTAAATGGAAACAAATTTTAGGATATTTTTTAGTGCACCGCAGTATGCCAGGAAAATCACTAAAAACACTTGTGGTCTCTTGTATTTCTAAACTCCAGGAAATAGGACTCAAAGTTGTATCTACGGTTTGTGATCAAGGGCCTAATAATATATGTTTGTTCAATGAACTTGGACTGTCGATAGATCAAACCAGTTTTGAAGTTAATAATCAAAAAATCTTTTTTATGTTTGATCCACCTCATTTACTCAAATCTTTCAGGAACAATTTGATGAAATATAAATTGGAGTTTGAAAGGCCTACTTTTGGAAGAGTTACAGCTGACTGGGAGTATATTCGTAGTTATTATGAAATAGATAAAAAAAATGATCCACGAGTAACACCAAAACTGAGTAAAACACATATTGAACCTGTTGGCCGAGCAAAAATGAAGGTCAAATATGCTGCACAGGCACTCAGCACGTCTGTTGCAGCTGGTATTTCCCTACTGAAATCAGTTGGCAAATTTGATGAACCAGCGCAACACACAGCTCATTTGATTTATACTATGGACAAACTGTTTGATAGTTTCAACAGCAGTGAAGAGTACGGTAAAAAGAAAATGCTCTGTGCTGTAAAAAGAAAATGCTCTGTGCTGTAAAAAGAGACTCTGCTCATTTAACATTTTGGGAAGAAATGCTTCCTTTTGTTGAAAGTTGGGCTTTCAAAAAGGATGATGACAAAACTGTTCACACTCATTGTAAAAACGGATGGATTGTGACATTAAAATCTGCAATAAATTTATGTAGAAATTTATTCGAAGAACATGATTATGCATACATCTTAACTAAACGTTTTAACCAGGATGCACTGGAAAATACATTTTCTATTATAAGATCGAAAAGAGGTAACGATGAAAATCCAGATTGTTCGCAGTTAGTAAGTTGTTTGCAAGCAGTTATGGTAAATAACATTTTTACCATGTCTAAAAATACAAACTGTGAAATAGACTTCGATGAAGTTCTTGTATCGTTAAAAGATAGGAGTCCTTCCAAATTTTCCAGTTTAACATCATTATTCAGTGACCATGTTAAAATAAATCCAGATGTCCCACTGAATGAAATTCCATGCTTGCCATCTGATACTGTAAGACAAAATGTCATTTATTATATTGCCGGATATGTTGGAAGGAAAGTAGTTTCAAAATTAAACTGTGATCATTGTGAAAATACTTTATTTGATACTACAAATGCTGCAAATGACAATTCTTTATTGACTCAATATAAAGATTATTCAGGTAGTAGTTTGAAAAAACCGAGCAATGAATTATTCAATATAGTGCATAAAATGTATGATGTTGATACAGCTCATATGTTTTGGTCTACAGATGTGATACAAAACATGGTAAAATTTCACGGAGATGTGATCAATTTCAATAATTTAAATATTCACGAAATTCACAAAGAAAAAGTGCAAAAGATTATTAGCATAATAATCTCAAAAATTCAAATATACAAACACATTAAAAAAGTAAACGAGGATTTAAAAATAGAATTTCAATCAAAGTCTATAAAAAAGTAGGTGTTTTTTTTTCCTTCTATATTTATCTTACCATCTTGAGTTTATGCAAAGTAACACATATCTTATTCTTATGTCAATTCTCTGACATTTCCATGACAGGGATAATATTCATTTTCAAAATTTTTTAATTTGCTAATAGCAATTTTTTTATTAAATCTGTGAAATAAGGTAATAAAGATTAAATAACACAATGCAACTTAGTCCTGTAAAGTGTAATAATATTTCTACGGTGTGGATTGCAGATGCTTCTTCACTGAAATATTCATTTTTATATCTCAAACATTGTGTGTTAAAAGTGAATTGCGTTATAAACTGAGTTGGCAAATTTGAATTTCTTCTGCTATTGTAAGAAATGTTTTTTCTTTAATACTTTATTAGATATAACTTATGCTAATAGCAAATTTTGTTCTTCGACAATAGCAGTTTTTTTTTTTTTTTGTCATATTTGCTCATAATACACAAGCTGTTACACATTAGTTTACACATGCAATAATAATAAAAAAAAAACTTATTGGCAAGATTTGCATTATTAAATACTGGTGATATTTACTATTTATTAAAATTATTAATAACTGCATTTAATATTAAATAGTTAACATTACTTCAAATTAATAATTATTAAACAATTAACTCTCTGATTAGCAACATATTATACATTTTTAAGCTTTAATTATTAAAAGAAAAACAATAAATAAAGTAATATTCATTTTAGAAAGAAAAAGGGGTAAGATAATATTAAATAGTTAACATTACTTCAAATTAATAATTATTAAACAATTAACTCTCTGATTAGCAACATATTATACATTTTTAAGCTTTAATTATTAAAAGAAAAACAATAAATAAAGTAATATTCATTTTAGAAAGAAAAAGGGGTAAGATGCTAGTTTAAAAAAAGGGCACTATTTCATGAGGAAATATATTAGTAATGATATAAGAAAAAAAAAGTTCTATTATTTTTGCAAGATCTTGGGGCACATGATCTAGAAATACTGTTGAATAGGGAGGTTTTAAACCATTAAACACAAACTATGTTTTAGTAAGGTTTAGATCCATAATATTGAAAGAGATATATATTTTTTTTTAATGAAACTTTTAAAACAGGTGGATTTTTCCATGTGTTTAAAAGTTGTTTTCAACTAGATTTATCACAGATTTGCTTACATTTTCTTTGCAAAGTTTGTATGTACAGTACAGGACCCATTATCCGGAATTCCAAAATCTGGAAGGACCCAAAATCCGGAAGAAAAAAATGTGAAAATTTTCTAAATTTGTAAATTTTTACTAAAATTTTGTAATTTCTGAAATTTTTCGAAAATTTTACAGATTCCTAATTTTTTTTGTCTATTGTGTTGGAATATGTAACCACTAAAATATGTTACATCCCCCCCCACCCCCGAAATTAGAAAAAAGTCATTTTTCTGTCAAATTTTAGTTTAAAATTAATTTATATTACGATTTTTTTTTTTTTTTATCATCAGATATTTCATTTCGACAAAGTATTGTGGCGACACAATTATGTTACTTGAATCAGGGGTGATTCTGAGTAACAAACAAAAAAATCTGAAATTCACAGCAAATTTTTTGAAAGTTTACAGAAGGGGGGGGGGGGTGGGGGAGACCCCTCAACACTAATTATGCGTTTTTCCCTCGATCCTTAACGAAATTCGTATTTTTATGCAATGTTTTGAAGAAATTATGTCAATTTGCATAATTTGGCGAGTGGTTTGGTGAAATTGGTTGACGGAGTAACTAAGTAGTACCGAATATTGCTTAGGTTTTCATGCTGAGTTCAGTATGTTTTTGTTTCTAATTCATATTAAGTCTGAATATTTATCATGATGATATATATCATCAATAAGTTGTCTATTTTGAAAATATAAGGTATAGTGATATATTTATAAATCCTGATAAAAATGTCTTTGTGAATCTAAAAAATGCCCTTTTCTTTTCATCATCACATTTTTTTTTTAATGTTAAATGTAGTGAAAACTGTTATTGTAAAATAAATGGGAACAGATGTGCCCGTGTGCTTTGTAGAATGAACTTGGTAGGTTTTTTGTTTTTTAAATGCTGTTTTCGAAAATGATCGCCAATCTGAAACCTCAAGATAAACAAATGTAGCAGTTACTTCCAAAATTAGCAATTTTTATCAAAAAATTGAAAGATTGCGATAGTGAAAACCATAAATCCCTCATCATTTTTATAATTGCGATCAATTTCGATAACACATTTTGAAGTACTTTAACTGTAACTTTTTGTCTATATTTAGCCCCCTAGACAATCGCCCAACCTTTTCCACTTTTGTAAAATTCATTCTTAAACTAAGAAAGTACTTTTGAGGTTAGAGACTCCACATAAATGTTTTTGTGAAAATACTTCTATTTTTAAATGTACTGTAAATCCATTCGAGGGGAAATATATATATATATGTATGCAAGATATTCAGAAGTGCTCTCAGAATTGCATCATACTGGGTGATTCAAAATAAAGACTACAGCGATTATCATTTAAACTGCTGATGATAGAAACATTCTTCCAATTCTAAAAGAATATGCATATCAAGTGCAACTTTTGTTTTATAAAGATATGTATGTTAAAATACAAAATTTTATTTTTTTATACCCCTGGTTGTTAAAAACTTGTATTTAAAAATATATTATTCCATGTCTAGAAAGAAAATTTAAAAAATCCAAATTTTTTTACTACCAAAACTGACTAAATTATGGCATTTGAAATTTTATGAAATTTCAAGGTTTAGCAGCACTGAAATTACTTTCCATTTTAGTAGAAAACACTGAAATATCTTGCTTTGAATATAGGAAACAAGCACTCTGTCCCAAAAAAAAAATTCCACTTCACAGTCACATTTCTAAAAATGTTTCGAAAATGTACTCTATTTCTATCCTGCAAAACCAAATTTGCTTTCCAAATGGTCATATCCAGATTAAAAAAAAATAATAATTAGGTAGTACTCACTAAACATAACATCAGAGTTGTATAATATAGACCAGGGTTGGCGAACTTTTTTGTTGCTGCGTGCCAAATTTGGCCAAAAATATTTTACGTGACCAGGACGTGCCAACTAAAAAACAAATTTAGTAGATGGAAAAATAATGGATTAAAATTATTCAAAATTTTCTATTAAGATTAAAAAAAATATTAGAAACCTACATGTAGGTGCTATACTATAATAATTATGGAAACAAATATATTTAAGAAAAAAAAAATTGAAATGTCAAACGCCAGTTTCTCTGAATAGTTCTGAAATAAATTCAAAGTTGCCATAACTTTACCTTCGGAACTAAGTAATGTCTAATAACCAATTCTTTCCGATAGTTTTCAAATATCGCCTTTCTTTGGAAAATTCTTGAGACCATAATTAATTAGATTGGAATATAATATGCAGCAATTAAAATTTTTCAATTTCCATTTAATCGAATTTAGAAAAAATCAGTTGTGATTTTGTGAAATTCCATTTTATTTTGATTTAGAGCCACAAGCCGTGCCAAAATTATTCTTTCGCGTGCCAAAAGTGGCACGCGTGCCATAGGTTCGCTGTGCCTGATATAGACGCATGCGCGGAAAATTTTCCGAAAAATTCGGAACTTTGCGGAAAAAAGTTTCGCAAAGAAAATGTATGTTTTGTTTTTGTAACTTTTATTAATACCAAAAATTTAAAATATCCCCCAATTTTATATACGATTTATATATTGTTTATCCACAATTCAAAATTTAAAAACTCAAAACATTGTTGTGATACACAGACCCTTTTATTTCTATTTTCCGCAGACTAAAACTTGTTGTCAATCGGTTTTCCGGCGGTGGCTGCAGTGACAATTTAGCTCGGCAACGGCTGTTAAATTGAATAATTTCGTAGTGTTATAAGAGTGACTGGCATTTTGTGCGAAGAGATCACAAGATTAAGGATTAGGTTGTTTTTAAATGTATTGACAAAATAATTGACAAGAATTCACTTTCCTATCATTGATTTTAACTTTATTATTTTTAAATTAAAATTTATTCTTTACTTAATATTAATTATCTTTGAAATTTAAATAGCAATTATTTTAAACTATGATTTTTATTTCATATCGTCAAAATAATATAACACGTAATTTTATTAAAGATCAAATTAATTTGCGGAAAATTTTTGACCTAATATTCATGTGCGCGGAAAGTTTTTTGTTTTTATACAAGTCTGCATAACATTAAATAGCATATTTTCAAATTTAAAATAAAGGTTTTTGTTTTTAACCCTTTCCCTGAAAGGGTTAATGTTACAACAAATTTCTTTAATAAGAGTAGTTAAAATTTATATCTATTAACACATTGAATGCCAAGTCTATTTTGCCTCTCTTTCCATTTGGGCCACGAAATAAGATTCCCGTTACACAACCTATAAGTGTCAGTCACCGATGGCTGGTGGAATCTAAACGGAAAGTTTAAGTGTTAGTCACTGGTGACTGACATGGCACTCAAGCGTTCTCAAAAAGTTCTGATTAAAAAATATATATATATGGCAGAAGTCTAAATAAATTGGTGTTTCCTATTTTACTTTAAATAATATTCTTCACAACAAATATTTAAATGCACCCCTGCACTAATTAAAAATATTTTACTACTTTCCATGTGGTCAATAAATACGCATGCAGCCCATAAATTCTTCCTCTTCTTTGCTTTTGTATGGAAAAACAAATTTTCTAAAACATACCATATCATAAGTGATTTTCTTTTTTTTTTTTTTTTTTTTTTTTTTTCTGTGAACCACAGACATAGCCAATAATTTGTAAATTTATAAAAAATCAGTACATAGCCAATAATTTGTAAATTTATAAAAAATCAGTAAATTGAGCTGCAACATATTATTTGAAAGTGCATTTTGTTTCATATTTAAAGATTAGAAATGGAAATTATGCAATATTTAGAACTGAATGTAAGAGTAATGGAACTGAAAGAGATACTACCACTATTATCTTTGTCAGTTTCCCAATTTGTTTACTTGTATGATTTATTCAAAGCTTATTTAATTTTGATGTTTGTAACACTTATATTAACATAAAAATCATGGATATGTCATAAAATATTTATGTAAAATAAATGTCATAAAATATTTTAATATGTTCTGATGATTCATAAGTTGTTAGAAAATTTACATTCTATGTATTTACTTTTTTAATGCATGAAATTTTGTATTTATCTGAAAAATATTCATAAATCTATCGTATTATGTTGTATTTTTTCTACAAAATGTGCAATAAATTTTTATTTTTTAAATTATCTTTGTTTTATCATACTTAAAACTATTTTATAATAATAAAAATAACCTTATACAACGTTTTACTGCAGATATTAAAATTGAACAATTTAAAAGTGCGTAAATCGTATAAAATAATATTGTTTAAAACCGAATTTTTTGGAATAAGCCAGTAAATAGTATTTTAAAACGTGCTAATTTATTTATTTATTATTCTTGTAAATAGTAACAGTAATGTAAAAGTGTTTTTACGGTATTCAAATTTCATCAATTCAATCAAGTGAAACCATTTAAATATCTGAAAATTTCTCTGTTTAAATGATTACATATAAAAAAAAAAAAGCCAAATCTTTAAGAAGAAACGTGTAAGTGCATATTTTCTGAGGTTATTTGCTTGATTATTAGTATCTGTTTGATAAAAAGAAACATGTCTTATGTTTTAAAACAAACGTAAACAAATACAGAACCGGCTAGCGACGCATCAATAAAAGATAGATACTATACAAACAAGACAAGTAACAACTACCTGTTGCGACCCTCCCGAAACGTTTGCGACTGTTGTCACTAGAGGCTCTGAAGTTGCGATTCGGTTACCATTGAGCTTATGCAAGAGTCATATCTGTATGAGATATATATAATCTGTGCTAGTAGTATTGGTTTTCCTCCAACTTTAGCAACGACAATTGTAACCTTTTTCTCCCTTTGAACTGGAAAAAGTGGGGTTAAAATCGGCTGAAAAGTTGGTTGCTTGAAAAGTTGGTGAATCTGATAGCAGCTTTTATTACTTGAATCGGTTCAATTTACAGTATCCCATGTAAAGATTGCGACTCGGTTTTTATTGGCGAAACTGGTCGTACTTGCGCTATTCGCCTTGCCGAACATAAACGTGCCTACAAATCTGGAAGCTTGCAGTCTAAAATTGTACAGCATTCTTTAGATTCCGACCATATCCCAGATATCACAAATATGACACTTATCAAATTCGGTTGCAATAACGTTAAAAGTAGAGTTTTTCCGGAAGGTGTATTCACTCGTAAGCAAACTTCGCCGATTAATAAATCTTGTGCACTTCCACCTGAATACACATCATTGCATTGATATTTTTATACTTTCTTTAATTTTAACTGCTAATAATTATTAACTGTAAACAAGATATATAGTTTTCTGGTCATTTGAATGTTATTTATTGCACTAATGAGAGGCTAAAATTTAGTTCGAAACGCTTGCATTTTTAAATGCATTAAATGTACTTATGCAATTTTTACTTGTAATGTCTGATGAATCGTAATATATATATATATTTTAAATCATATATCAGACGTTAAACAATGATTTAAAAATAATATTGTATTTTGAAACTTATAAATAATTGTTGATTTTTTCTGTAATTAATAAAATTTACAAATGTAATAAAAAAACTTTATTCAATATATATGTGCAATGACCATTGAAAACAACTCCATCCGCTGTTGTTAAAATCTGATGCAACATTTAAGTGTAAAAACAAAACGAAAGAAATATGTAATATTTAAAATAAAAAAAATGAACAACTGCCATGTACAGTCGTGGAAAAAAAAAAAAAAAAAAAAAAAAAGTCAACACCCCCTACTAACTCCTCAACAAATTCTCGTAGACGAAAGTTACTGGCACCGGACGATTGGAAATAAATTCTACTTTTAAATGGTGTGTATAAAATTTTCTTAGGGGGCCATATACATATTAAACGAATCCAAACTTCATTTTTTTCAATGGCAGTACCCAAATTTAACGAGATATTTCAAATCTTCGGTTCAAAATGTGCCCAGAAACCAAATTTCAAGTCATTCGAATGATAAGTTTTTGAATTATAGACATTCAAAATTTAGTACTTCTAATGTTAAATTACATTTTCATATTTTTATTTATATCTCCTGAAATTATCCCGTAAGGCATGGTGACGTCACGGCGACGTCGTTGTGAAGTCACACTGTGACTTTGTGACCGTCGATGTGACGTCACGTGACGTGGATGTGACGTCACAGTGACTAGAATGCAAGGTCGTTATGGCCGTTTTAGAGGTCGTTTGTGACGTCACATTGTGACCACTCTGTGAAGTCACGGTGTGACTAATTTGTGAAAAGTGTGTCATTTGTGACTATTTTGGCATTAACTTTGTGACGAACCTGTGACGAAAGTGACAATGTTTTGAAGTCACACTGTGACCAATTTGTGAAATATGTGTCATTTGTGACGAACTTGTCATAAACTCTGTGATGATTTCAAATGAAAATCAAATTTCAAATTAATTGCTTAAAAGGCGCAAAGGCGAACTAGTGAAAAAGATTCCATGCTGGAACTCGAACCCGGGCCATCAGTATAGCGCACTTACATTCTACCGACTAAACCACACGGAACGATACCCAGCCTGGAAAATTTCTCACTATTACATGTTGGCAAGGCTACAAACGCAGCAAAAGATGCAATATTTATCGTCAGCCACCGACATGGCGCAAACACGAAACTTAATTAAATCCAGCATCGATTGAAACTATATTAATACTTGGAAATTTTTTTCAGAGAGAACCATTCGCCTTGCATACAATATTTCAAATGAAAATCAAATTTCAAATTAATAGTGTAAAAGGCAATTTTAATTTGAAATTTGATTTTCATTTGAAATACTGTATGCAAGGCAAATGTTTCTCTCTGGAAAATTTTCCAAGTATTAATATAGTTTCAATCGATGCTGGATTTAATTAAGTTTCGTGTTTGCCCCATGACGGTGGCTCACGATAAATATTCCATCTTGTGCTACGTTTGTAGACTTGCCAACATGTAATAGGGAGAAAATTTCCAGGCTGGGTATCGTTCCATGTGGTTTAGTCGGTAGAATGTGAGTGCGCTATACTGATGACCCGGGATCGAGTCCCGGCGTGGATATTTTTCACTATGTTGGCCTTTGCGCCTTTTAAGCAATTTATTTGAAATTTGAATTTCATTTGAAATATTGTATGCAAACCGAATATTTCTTTGTGGAAAAATTTCCAAGTATTAATATTGTGATGAATTTTAAAATGGACAATTTTAAAATAAAGTTTTGTTTGAGATATAAATTCGTATCTTTTTACCGTACTTTTTAGCAAAATATAGCTATTTTGGAGTCCTATTCTTCTAAAATAGTTTTAATTTTTCCACTTAAAAAACAATGTTTGTCAACTGACATCTTTTTTTATTAAGTTCTAAGCTTGATCTTGAGTTCAAGCTTGATATTAAGAATGTATAAGATTTTAAGGTGCTGTGGTTGTGATTAATCTTTGCTTTATTAAATACGACGTAAGCCATATTTATTTAAATTTTTTATTTCGGTGTAAATTGTATTTTGTGAATATGAGCTTAAATAGATTTGGTATGTTCTATAGGAAAAGACTGATCTGGAAAATAGAAAAAACAAATAAGAAAAATCATGCGTTAAGCATAGATTATAAAACACTTTCCAACACTTCCCGAATGCTTTAAAAAACTTCGTTATTTAGGGAAATAAGGTAAATAAGAGAACTGAGTAAACATTTTAGAAAACGCATAAAACATTTGAAAAACTCATTTCCGCAGTTACTGGCCATAGCTAAATAGGTTTTCCAATTCTTTTGAACAGCCCTGTATTTGATCTGTAGGTTCATATATATATTATATAATGGGATAATTTAGTTTAGCAAGAAAACGCATAACAGGTTGAAACTCTCTTTCAGCAATTTATACTAATATATGGAAACATACTTTAATACTTTTGTACAACCCTGTAGTTGACCTAGAACCTTCATTACATGCCACCGTTTAGTTAAAATTTAATTCAAACTAAAACACACTTAAAACATCTGAAATCACATTTCCAGAAATTATAATTTATAGACGGCCATGTATCCAATTCTTTGCATGACCCTGTATACCATTTTATCTATATTATACAACAGTAAATTAAATTCAGTTCAGCGTAAAAATGCACAACTCATTTAAAAACCACCTTTAAGTAACTTGCGCTCATACCCAGTAATCCTTGCGAATACTTTTGTGTAGCCCTGTATATGAATTATAGCATTTATATACACCATATACTATGCATAAATATAGTGAATCATAAAAGCGCATATCATAATTAAAAATGCATTTCCAGCAATCATCACAAATGAACAGTACATCGGATACAATATAGTATGTGAACTATATCGCGTGTGCCTGTAAATGCTATATACACTTCATATTCTACATGAAAAATTTATAGTATGTAAACCTCAGCGACGTATATCATTTTCATTATATATGAAATAGATTAACATAATTAAAGTACGCCGCAAACAATTCCCTCCACCGCAATATCATTATGTATTGGAATTTCTTTTTAGCCCTGTAAATGAACAATAACTATTCTTTGCATCTCGTATTCTTCAGAATGCATATTTTAGTACGTTTCAAAAATGCATATCATTTTTTTTCTGTATGAAAACGTGTAAAATCATGAAAAAACCTTTGAAACGATTTTTTCCCAGAGGCCGTAATGTAACGGAATACTTTTGACTGTACCTGTAAATGAACTAAACATGCTACAAACGTCGTTACACATAGGGACCGTGCTATGGTAAAGGTCAATAACATCTAAAAATTTCAGACCAATCCGAGTATATTTACGACAGTTAGAGAGCGGACAGACGGCTAGACAAACCAAAGTCATAAACACTTTTCAACTTTGTTGAAAGGTGTTAAAAAGGAAATATAAAAGTAAAATAAATGATTGAAAGGAAATATAAAAGTAAAATAATGAACTTTAAAAAATATATACTAAAGCAGTTTAATCTATAAGCTTCCTATCAGGCATGAAAAACACTTTATTTCAATGCTTAAATATAATATTTTATTTTTTAAGGGTGTATTTCAATCCAAACTGCTTATTTTCTGATTCATTTTTTAATTCCTTTTTGTTCTCAAACGCATCAAACTGAAAAATTCTCTTATTTAGAAACTACCTAATGTGCCGTGCTTCTCGATTTTTTGATAAATGCAGAAAATATTACAAAAAAATTCTGTCAAAGTAGGCGTTTTGAACCGAATTTTTCACAGCGGAAGATCTGGGAATGAAAAAAAAAAAAGGTCTTACTGAGAAAATAATTATTTAAAACTTAAATTCTAATGAATTGAGGGGAAAATGAAATCACACGGCCTCTTAAACATCTCTTCAAAAATCACCTCAGCAAGTTTCATGTTTTTACTTTTAAAAATGAGTCTGAAAATGTCTCAGAAAATATCGAGCTGTTGAAGGTGGAAAAATATTTTTTAGAATACACCTTTAATGCCAATATTTATGTGTATCGAAAACGTAGAAAATGAGTTTACAATCGAAGAAAATTTAATAACTGATTCTGAATGTCTATAATTAAATATTTGATTAAAATCGCAAATAGAAAAAAAATGCTTACATACAATTAAAAATAAATAAATAAATATACCAATTTGAAAAACACTAAAAATAATAATTAGTATTTTTAATTGTACTATTAAACAACAACTAACTACAATAGATGAATTAAATGCATTATTAGATTTAGCAATTTCTCAAAAATCTTTTCATATATTATAAGGAATTCCTATTATTTTATAATTTTGGCAAATGTTAAATCTGAAAACATTGGTATGAAGATTCAGGATTTTAAATAATAATTTAAAATATTATTAGCAAAAAGAAAAAAAAAAAAAATCTTTCAAAAGTTACGCTATTATAATAAGTAAAAAGACATTTTCCCACTATAATGTTAATTTCTAAACTGAAACAGTTTCGTAATATCATACTATTCGAATATAATATTTAACTCCAAAACAATAATGACGATAAATACTGTTATATGAGTGTTAGTAATCAGAAAAAAAATAAGAAGCCGAAAAAAATTCCACATCACTGTCTCAATCTCAAGTAACTGCAAATTAATGTTTATATTCATCCCACTATGAATGTAGACATGAATTTCTTTTTTTTTTTTTTTGAGCGATGACCGATTAACACATTTTACAAAACAGTGTCGATTAGGAAAATTTCGCTTCAAGACAATTCCAGATCAGTCACTTTCTATATGTATAACATAAATCTATTTAATTCATAATCATAATATACAAACAGAAATAAAAAATTTAAATTAAATAAGACTTACCTTTTTTTGCTGTAAATTAATAATATCCGAGTATTTTTGCCCAAAAATGGCAGACGTCTTTCTCTTACATTTAAAAAAGCAAAAACAAAAGCTGACATTGTAGGCTTGGTCATGTTCTTTTCCCGCGTGTATGACAAAAAGTTCTCTGTTTACCCTGCGGTTGCGGTCATATAATCCGACGCATACGATCTTCAGCAGCTGATTTTACTGTTTATTTGCAGTCCTAACTTTCAGGCGGAATAGTTTTATGAGTTAGTCTGTAATTAAAATTTTCTATTTGAAGAATTTTCCAATGCATTTTACCATTTCTTTTTTATCAGTTTAAAAAAAAATTCATTTGAAAACGGAAGTTTATTAGATAAAACACTGCTTAAATTTTTAAAATGTGTAAAAATGAATTTAATGGTAATAATACCACCCCCCCCCCTTTTTTAAGTAAAGTTTGTTTCATGCGTAATAAATAAAAAATATCTTCTTAATAATTAAAAAAATGTTTTCGAGGATAAAAAATTTTTCTTTGTCAATCTGTCAATATTTTCATGTTAATTTTCTGCAGAAGAAAACAATTTGTAAAATAACTTTTTTAAAAGTCATACCTCTAAAACACAAATTGGAAATGCGAAAAATTAATTATATCATGTGTTTTGCATAAATTTTGTATATATATTTTTTTTTTCGGAAAAGGCTAACTTTATTTAAAAAGGCTGAAAAAAGTAAAAATTTTTTTAAAAAGCAGTTACTAAAAATAGATTAACAGGAAAAAAATATGACTTGAATGCAAATTATAAAGCAATAAATGCATATATGACTAAACTCTGAAGATTCTTTGTGCGTGCTCATTAAAATCTGCAGACTTAACTGTAATAGAAAATGTTTAGTTTGAAACCACAGAAGTGTTTCGACCAGTGGTCGCCAAAAAAGTTAAAAAATTTCCTCCCTGCAAACTAAATATGTAAAAAGTATAGATTTAATATTTCTAATTCTAAATATGTTTCAAATTGCTCCAGCACATAGCATTTTTCTGAGAAATACTTTTATAATAATAACAATCCGTGATGTATTATTATATTAAATTGCAATGCTAGATAAAATTGAAATCATGAAAAAAGTATACTTTCACTTCTTAGATATCAAATTGATAAAATATAGCATGGAAATCTAGTTTGTTGATACTTGTACCGTGCATTTTTCTTTTTCTCCCCTCCCCCTTCTTTTCGTGTCCGAATTTACTATTTGCTGTCCACTAATATTCATTCCTTATGCCGCTGTAACTAGGGCATGTTTTAAATATTTCTCTTCATTTTCAAAAATTTTTGAAGTTAATATTTTTGTCACACTGTGATTTACAATATGGTGGTTTTTTTTTTGTCACATATATGACGTGACGTACGTTACATGCAGTGACATAACAGTGACGTTACAATATTTTTTTAATTGCCGGAAAAATAAAATTTTACAATAAGTAACATGTTTTGAAGAATTTTTATAATTGTTTAAAGTTTTCTAAGAAGTTCACATCTCAGTCACAATGTGACATCACTGAGTGGTGGCATTTTGGTCACAGATGTGACGTGACCACAGTGACTTACAGTGACGTCACAATGACGTCACTGTGACCATGCATGCTATGAGGGATGCTCCTAATGAGCTAATTTTTTGTGTAACAATAATATTAATATACCCAAACATAAATACGTTGAATTTGCAATTTTTATAATTTTATGATATGAATTATGAAATTAATATTCGAAAAAATTATGAATTGCAACATGCAATTTTTTGATGGATTTAGATTTATTACGTCCTGCTTTACGGAAATCCGAAATTTCACATTTTTCTGCCAAGTAGTTTTCAAATTATGCTTAAAAAACGGCAAAATGATGGTTTAAGGGGCCGTCTATGATAGAAGTGAGTAAAGTTTTGAAATTTATTCTGCTATCCTGTAATCAAACAGGTTTCATTAACGCTTAAACGTGCCATGATCAAGAAGGCGGCTCTCTCGGCTCACAATCGAGTTCGGAACTTCAATTTGATACAGCCCTTAAAATACGCTCGTTTTAAAATAATTAATTTCTCGGAAACTTATGGCACGAATTGCATAAAAATTTGTTTTTAGGCTAATTGAAAGGTGTAGAGTTCATTTATGCTGTCAGAAATGTGTACTGCTATTGAAAAAAAACAAAGTTATGGTTCGTTTTATTATGTAGATGGCCCCTTAAAAATTTTTTATATACATCATTTAAAAGTAGACTTTATTTACAATCGTTCGGTACCAGTAACTTTCTTCTACGATAATTTGTTGAGAAGTTAGTAGGGGGTGTTTACTTTTTTTTTCCACGCTGTACATTTACAAATTGACTTTTATGAACAGATAAGTAACCTTTACTCTTTTCATTTTTACTAGCGTTTTTTAAATAATTTAGATTCATCAAATATACAACACGAATCCTTCTCATTCATTAGCAAATAAACAAAAACATATGGCTATATCGTAGAAAGAATGTAGCACTTTGGCGGTTGCCAGAAAAAAGCAATAAACCTTCTTTATGGCACCCGAGCTGTCAAAACGACTAAAATAAATATTTATTTAAACTTCATTACGTAAAAAAACATATACTTGGCTCACCTTTTCGAGATTTTATAGTTTTGAGAAAAACATTTAAAAAATAATAATGTTGCAAAACGATTCAAAATTTATTAGTAAAAAAGAAAAAAATGGGAAGTTTGCCAATATTTTGCACTGAACCGGAAGTGCCGTGCGACAATTCCGGTTGAGCTGGTTTTGTTTATGTTTACACTGATAATTCGGTCTATAGTAGGAGTTTATCATCTAATTTCCATTCATATTCTAAATCGGTTCGGAAAAAAAAAATTAAGCCTCCTTAAAAATTAAGCCCCCTAAAAAATTATTAAAAAAGAAAAAAATGGGAAGTTTGTCAATATTTTGCACTGAACCGGAAGTGCCGTGCGACAATCCCGGTTGAGCTGGTTTTGTTTATGTTTACACTGATAATTCGGTCTATATTAGGAGTTTATCATCTAATTTCAATTCCTATTCTAAATCGGTTCGGAAAAAAAAATAAGCCTCCTTAAAAATTAAGCCCCCTAAAAAATTAAGGCCACTCAAACTCCCTTTTGAAAAGAACTAACCACTTGTGTTATAGTATGACTCAGCCTTAAAAGGTCATTTATTCCTACTCTAAGTCGATTCGAAAAAAATATATGTATAAAATAAACCCCTTTAAAAATTTAGCCCTTTACAATTCCTCTCGAAAAGACCTAACCTCTTGTATTATAGTATGGCATCACCTTAAATAGTCATTCATTTGAGCTAAAAGACGATTAAAAAAATTAAGCCCCCTCTAAAAATTTAGCACCTCCTACCCCCCCCCCCCTCAAACTATAGGATAATCAGATAAAAAAACATTCTTTTCAATCGAAAATAACAAAAAAATCTCTCTCGAACTTCATCATACTACATTATGATTCCATTCTCTGCGCCACCTCCACAATCGAACTGTTCTTTTCACACTCCGAAACCGACTCTCTACATAAAAAAATAATCCCCCTATAAAAATTTAGCCCGTCCTACACCCCCCCCCCTCGTACAACAGAATAATCAGATAAAAAACATCCTTTCCGATCGAAAAAAAATCTATTTAAAACCTCATCATAACTATAGTATGATTCCACTTCCAGCGCCACCACCCCCTCCACAATCAAACACCCTTTTTCCTACAATTCTTGTGTCGTCGTCATCGCACAATTCCATGAATTAGGATACGAACTGAAACTTCATCCACCATATTCACCAGATTTAGTGCCTAGAGATTATTTTCTATTTCCAAATATGAAAAAATGGTTTAGTGGTAAAGAATTGGCTTTAACGACGAGATTATTGCTGGAACAAACGCGTATTTTGAAGGGTTGGAAAAATCGTATTTTTTAGAGGGGATGGAAAAAAAAAAAAAAAAAAAAAAAAAAAAAAAAAACAGAAAAACGTTGGGCTAAGTGTATCGAGCTAAAAGGACATTATGTTAAAAACAAAATACATTTTAGACATAAAAAGATATTTTTCTTGTGAAGGCTAGGTACAGCCCTCGTAAAATGCTAGCTAAATTTTGTTTTGTGAATTCTAATTTTTATCTTCAATAAAATAAAATAATTAGAAAAATAAATTTTACTTATAAAACAACATATAAACTCGAACTATTCAAAAATATATAAATTATTACCTAATTTTTGCAACACCTTTTCTAGCGCAGGGATTTACGAAATTAATTATTTTATTGAAACACAGCCGCAACAGGGCCTGACCCATACAAGGGCGTGCGGGATAGATGAGCTGGGCTGCCCTTTTCTGGAGGCCCGCAAGGGAATAACCACTATTTTTATTAATACGTGACAAATGGGTAAAATCGGCCAAATGTGATCAAAATTCATATATTTTCAGACATTTAAGAAGGGAGTGCGATCTCCCTCTCTGCTTCCCATACCCTCTCCACTTTCACAAAAAATAAATTATATTAGAAAACTAATGATTAAAATTTTATTATAACAACTTAGTTTTCTATTGTTTTTAAAATCAATTTTTTATTGACATTTTCCTCCTAACTAGGCTAGTTAAAACTATTACTTGGGACCCACTGGGGGCATTTTCTTTTAAACATCGTATAACATATGTAGATAAGCAAATTAAAAGGTTTCAAATACTCCTGTCAACCAATGAATCAAATTTTCTACTGTTTTTCTATAACGATTTTGTCTTAAAGTTGTGACCATCTCTTTGCGATGCCCTGTATACAGATGTGACTAGTACCTGAGCAATTGACAGGGAAAGGCAATTAATGAAAATATTCCCAGAGGATAGCTGCGGAATTGCGGACCGAACGTACTAGGTAATTTAAATGAAATGTATATTTTAAACTTGTAACATTTGTGTTATTATTATCTGTCACTTTTTAAGTTAACAAAAAGTTTTAAATTTTATATTGTGAATTAGGGGACATATTTTCTTCGAAAAAATCATTATTGTAAACTCATATATGATACCACCGGAAACGTTTTAAAATAAGAATATATTTTATATAAAAGATAAATTCATGCATCGCCTGTCATGCACATTTGTAGGATCTTATGGAACTTTTTTTTTTTTCTCTTATTGATTGTACTAACGATTTTCTTAATTGTTTTTCTTCTCTACTTTTACTTTTACCGGTGGTCTCGGCCGCGTTTAAATTTTCTTTTTTATGGTTCCCAATGCACTGTAAAACGCAACATCTATAGCCCGGAGGTGCAGTTGCAACGCAACTAGGTACTCCAAGAACGTGGATCAGATTGTTTCATTGTTCCATAGTTTGCATCGTTTGAGGGATGAAAAAGCTATGTGCTTCGTTGTAATGAATCTTTTTTTCTCCAGGCTAAAGGATATAATTTCTTCTATTTAAATGAACCGGTACTTTTATATTTTTTTAATTATAAGAATAAATGGCATCTTATAAAATAGTGCCCTGTAATAATTTTAATATATATACATTCGTTCTGTACAAAATAAGATTATTAAGAGGAATTTTTCTGATTTATAACCTCTAAGACGCAAAAAAAAATGAGAACAGAGAATTAAAAAAGATCTAACATTTCTAAAGGGATTGAAAAATAAATAAATTAAGGTTATGCACGTAATTTTTTTACATGCGAACTGTAATATTTTTAAATAACTCAAAGCTATTTTCCCGGCACGACCAGCGACGCCAATTTATAGTAACACCCCTTATTCTCCTTTGACACTTACAAAGCATCCGTAAAACTTTTTTTTTTTCTGGGAGAAGGGGGCGGGGGTTGGACTTGTCACAAGTAATTGCCAGACACCTTTCTGTTAAAGCTCCTATACATATACAGAAATCTTTCTTTGTCTAGAGTGGTCTTATCTGTCGGTGTGCAACAATATGGACTACCCCTCACCTTATCTTCACACAATGAAAGTAACACATAAATACAATACATTCAAAACAAAAAACAAGAGACTAAGTGTAAAAGACGTGAGCTGCCTCAGAGCGGCGTTTAAAATGGGTGTCAGTGGTGGGTCAATTTAACTCTTTAGACATGTCCAGTTTAAAGTTTAAACACCCTTATACAGTTAGGTACAATTACCATAGTTTTGGATTTGAGAACAGCATTAAGCTTCTTTTTATTTTAGAAAGAACTGAAAAGAAAGGTTATATGAAGTTTAAAAAAAATAATAATTATTAAATATTTTAATTGTTTTTATGTGCTATAACTTAAAAAAATCATAACTAAGGTTGCATACGTGATTGATTCCAATTTAGAAAAATTGTACTGATTCTCAGTAAAATTTTATAACTATATAGATATAGCTT
Source organism: Maratus speciosus (assembly GCA_963932465.1). NCBI lineage: Eukaryota > Metazoa > Arthropoda > Arachnida > Araneae > Salticidae > Maratus > Maratus speciosus. Next base: position 71,388,981 of record OZ010790.1, read on the forward strand.
ATAGAATGTCGGAATATTATAATCGATAGAAAATACAATTAGAATTAAAAATAATTCTGCAATTTGTAAACTGCTGAATAGGTTTAAATCAAGCACACAACCTTTAAATATTAAGGTTGTGTATTTTATTTAAACGTATATAGTATTTTTGCAAAAATGTTGAACAAATCCATGAATCTTCAAATAATGATAATAATAATAATAGTTTGTATCTACTCTTTAAATCACATAAAAAAAAAAGTGCGATGAAACAACACTTTTACTAGAAAAGTAGTCTCCATTACTTTTAACATTCGAGAGAAATGATGCGCTTAATTTACTTTCATTTATGTATATATTTTTTTCCCTTTCGTCCAGTTTTTTAAAATTATTCCCGAATGTACAATTTCTATATGATCGCTATAAATCCAGTAACAAAATCAGAAAAAAAAAAAAAAAAAAAAAAAAAAAAAATGTGTATTGCCCTTTTCCAGATCCCGGAAAATAAAGCGCTGGAAAAAAGAAGCGCAATAAACAACCAGGAAATAAATCAACGTACAATAAAGCAGTCGAAAAATAAATCACTACATTGGAAGGACTTCAACTCTTGGTTACAATTGCCATGGTGTTATCAAACTAAAGCTGCTTCAAAAGCATAAAATAGAAAATGATCTAAGAATTCATATGCCACGTGTATACACATTAATATACATCTTTAAATGATTCCCCATTGATTATAAACAAGAAAGAAACATCATGCGTTAAGCATAGATTATGAAACACTTTCCAACACTTCCTGAATGCTTTAATAAAACTTCGTTATTTAGGGAAATAAGGTATATAAGAGAACTAAGTAAACATTTTAGAAAACGCATAAAACATTTGAAAAATTGATTTTAGCAGTTACCATCCATAGCAAATATGTATTCCAATTCTTTTGAACAGCTCTGTATTTGATCTGTAGGTTGATATATATGCTATATAATGGGGAAATTTAGTTTAGCAAGAAAACGAATAACAGGTTGAAATTTCTCTTTCAGCAATTTATACTAATATATGGAAACATACTTCTATACTTTTGTACAACCCTGTAGTTAACATAGTACCTTTATTACACGCCACTATTCAGCTAAAGTTTAATTCAAAGTAAAACACTCTTAAAACTACTGGAATCACATTTCCAGAAATTATCATTTATAGACGGTCATGTATCCAATTCTTTGCATGACACTGTATATAATTTTATCTTTGTTCTACAAACATTTCTTAGTAAACAAAATGCAGTTCAGCGTAAAAATGCATAAACAATTTAAAAACCACCTTTAAGCAATTTACAATCATACCCAGTAACCATTACGAAATCTTTTGTGTAGCCCTGTATATGAATTTCAGCATTTATACACACCATATACAATGCATTAGATATAGTGAAACATAAAAGCACATGACATAATTAAAAATGCATTTCCAGCAATCATTGCTACCGTACAGTACTTCGAATACAATATCGTATCTGAAATCTTTTGTGTGTCCCTGTAATTGCTATGCACTTCGTATTATACATGAAATAAGTTATAGTAAACCTCAGCGACATATATCAATTTCATTACACATGAAATAATTTAACATAATTAAAGTACGCCGGAAAAAATTCCCTCCACCCGTATATTATTATGTAACGGAGAGCTTTTGTGTGGCCCTGTAAATGAATAATAATTATTCTTTGCACCGCATATTCTGCGGAATGCATATTTTAGTGCACTTGATAAATGCATATCCATTTTAATATGTTTGAAAGCATGTAACATCATTAAAAATCATTTTAAACGATTTTTTCCCATGGCCCATAATGTAACGGAAAAATTCTGACTGTCCCTGTAAATGAACTAAACATGCTACAAACTTCATTTGAAATAGAGTTCGTGCTATGGTAGAGGTCACTAACATCCAAAAATATCAGAACGATCCGAGTATACTTACGGGAGTTAGAGCGCGTACAGACGGACAGATAAACCGAATGCATAAACACTTTTCAACTTTGTTGGAAAGTGGTTAAAAATGAATTTAACATTAACTTTGTTTTTGGTATTCTAGGGTAATTTTTTAATTAATACTAATATAATGTTAATGTTGGGTGTTCATATTAAAAATTTCATTTTTGTATACGTGTGTTATTATTATTATTATTATAATTACTACTCTTGTATTATGTGTAATTTAAAATTTGGATACAGCCTTCCAAATATGCTCATTGTAAAATAAATAATTTGTCTGAAACTATAGTGCGAATTTCATGAAAATTTGTTTTTAGACTAATTAAGTGGTGTAGAATTTATTTATGGGGTCAAAATTGTGACTTGCTTAAAAAAACAAAAACAAAACAAAAACAAAACAACAAATATTGAGTTTGTTTTCAATACATACATATACCTCCCTAAGCAAATTTTATACACATTATTTAACAGTAGACTTTATTTCCAATAATTTGGCACCAACAACTTTCTTCTATGATAATTTATTGCTGAATTAGTGGGGGCTGTTTATTTATTTATTTATTTATTCAAGACTGTACATTTATTATAAAGATTAATTCAGAATTTAAAAAAAAATATAACAAAGTAATTTCAATTTTTTTTTTTTTTTTAATAAAATGTATTGCATTTTGCATTTTTTCTCTTAAGGGAAAATTTTCTAAATTTTCTTTTATATAAAAATTATTATATAAAAAATACCATAAGTTAACTTGACAAAGTTAATCGAACTTCATTTCCCCTAAAATGTCTTTGTCTTTTTAGTAATTTTTTTTCTTAACTTTTCTTTTTCTGATTAAAATATAACTTATTTACCGATATATATTTTTATATGAAAACCTGAAAAAACTTCAGATACGCCTAACTTTTAGATTTAAATAATTTGACATTAAATTAAAATAAACTTAATAAACAAGAATAATACGAAGAATAATATTGTTTAAAAAATGTCAAAATCATAATTTAAGTGAAATAAATAATCTTACATAAGTTTTTTTTTTTGATTTGTTTAGGCATATCTTCTGAAAATGTGGTGATCCCCTGAATTTAGTCTTTTTTTATGAAGATTTTTTATTTTAAGAAAATATTTCAAAGTTTGTAGCCCTTTTGTGAAATTTTATTTTTTTTCTAACTTTTCTTCTCTTTTGAGTTTTATGTCTCTGAATTATATATATATATATATATGAATTACCTGCGATAAATTACAGACAATTTATGTTGTAACTCTCTATGTCTCTTTTTACCTCTTTTTTGAATCTCCATGTTGTCCAGATTATATTATCTTTTTCTAGGCGCAATAAAAAACGAGCTATAGTTAAAAGACATCAAAGATTAATTGTTGGCAACCTTGGTTTTTGCTATAATCTTTGCTAAGCCTTTACTGATTAATAACCAATAGATCAATAAACGTTCCATCAAAACAGTGTGGGGAAATGGGAAATTAATGATGTATACCGAAAAAAAGCGATTATCAAAACGGTATTTTCCGGATTCTCTAAAAACTCACCAATCAAGTACTCAATCAAACACTTCCGTTAGGAAAGAACTTGAGCCCGAAAATCATTTAGACTGGGGAATGTAAAGGATGATATAGGAGTCGCATAGCGCCAATTTTCAGATCTGAATCCCAGCAAGATAAAAAAAATTCAAAATAAATACTATTGGCTATGTTCTCGCTATAAAACCTGCAACGTAAGAATTATATTAAAACTGAACTAAAGTTTGTTTGTAATTCTAGGCACAAAAACAGATAATTTTAATGCATACAATATTTTCAACAATAATTTTTAAATAGAAATTTTACTAAAATATGTACAAATTTAATCCAAATTTAATCCTAAGTTGTAGATATAATATCTAAATTCGTAAAGATTGCATGCAAAAGTATTAACTAATGTAAAATACATCTTTTGTGCGCAGCCAAAAAAAAAAAAAAAAAAAAAATGGCTTTTATCTTTCTGAGAAAAATAACTTTAAAGTGTCTTTTAAATCATTGTTTGCAGTAAAAGAATGGACGCATTTTTTTAGTCATAATTTACGTAAAACTAGAAATATTTCTATGCAAAATGTTTTAAAATGCAACAAAATACTACTATATTGTTCTTTCATATATAATTTTTCGAAAAATCAATATTTTGGTGATTAAACAGCTCTAAGTCTCGTAAAATTTCAAGATAATAAGATTTGAATTATTTTGTTGCTAACAAAAAAAAAAAAAAAAAATGCTTAAGGGGGCACAGGACTTTTAAGATTTCTCAACCATATGCAAAAAACTGCATTCAAAAATCTGTATTATTTCTTGAATTATAATCAGTTTTAGATGATGAGTATAATAGAAGGTCCGTAGACATTGAAATTTTGAAAAGCATTTTCTCATATTAGTAAATTTGGAATTTGCGCGCACTGCTATTTTTAAACTATGTAAGCTACAGCTTAGAAAAAAATAACCAAATATGCATTTCTTTATAGTCTACAGGGTACAACAAAAAAAAAAATCAGATATTTTGGTTATTTATTTTTTGCACTTGAAAAACTTGAAATAAATTTCAGATTTTTGAACTTTTTTTTTTTTATTTTGTGCTAAAATTAAATTTTAAACAAAACTTTTTGCGTATATTTTGATTTTAAGTTATACGTAGGTATGTTATGATTCTATTTTGCTCTAAAATTGTTTCCTATATGCATAATTTAGAGTTTTATCATGCGCGCAGCACTTAATCACGCATTAGTGAGATTAATTTTTAAATTTAAAATTTAAATATTAATTTTGTACATACAACCTTTATTTTTCTAGATAATGTACTTAAGGATATATTCTTTAGGCATGAAGGGGAGAAAAAGATCTTAATTGCATATTGTTTGTGTTTTGGTACTTTGAAGAAGGCGATGTTTTTGATTGTTTCGACAAACTCAAAGGTCCTGTGCCCCCTTAATTTTATTTTATAATCAGAAATATTTAAATTACATATACATATATACCAATCTTTATGAAATATGAATCTACTCATTTTAAGGTAATATAATCTCTACAATATACTCCTTTTTTTTAAATAGTCTAGTGAATTTTCACGGGAAACAATATATATATATAATATACATATATAGTTATAATATGTTGATTTTAATCCATGTACAGAAGAGCGCCGATTATCGGAACTCCAATCAACCGAGCTTCCAACTATCCAAACAGCCTATTTCTCCCTCAAAAAAAAATTGTAACCTAACTCCCACTTATCCATTGGCTTGAAATAAAATTTTAAATGAAGAAAAAACTGATACTGGATCAGAAAATGAGGAATGTAAAACAATAAAAGAGATGGGAAGAAGGTATGAAGAAAATGAAATTAACGAGTGGTTAAATAGTGAAGTAGTACATGACCCTGGATATCAGATTTTAAATGATGATGAGATTGTGGATGAGATTCATGATGAAAAAGAAATTATAGAAAATGAAAACGAATGCTCTGGAAATACCCAGGTCCATCACATAATGAAGCATTTGAATATTTGGAAACAGCTATGAAATGGCTCGAACGGCAGAAGAACGTTGATCATATTCATCTGATATAGAAAGAAAAAAAATTAAATGATAAACATATAAAAAAATAATAATAATAAAATAAACGTGCCAGCACTAACTGGTGCTGACAGACCTAAGCTTCGATAAGGTGTGGAGGTTTCAGGAAAGTCAGAAACATCCCTTAAATTGTCTGTCCATTTATCCGACCTAGGGTCGGTCCCAACTTGTTCGGATAATCGGCGCTCTACTGTACTCAGTTTTAGATTTTATTTTGTGCAAACCATTACATACAAAACTTTAAAAGGCAAATTAATTAAAATAATTAAAAAAAAACTCTTTAACTTATATATTCCATTTTTTTAAAACATGTCCTTCTGAAAAATTTGTTGATGCACATTTTCATTAATTACGTCAAAATTTAATGTCTAAACTCATCAATCAGTACCATACTTCTTTAAACAATATGCTTTCTGTGAATCTTAATGTGCTAAAGTTCTGAAAATTATGGACATTTGGAGACGAAAACTTTGCTCAATAAATAAGAATTCTACAGATTTGCTTGTAGTAGCTCCTAAGGTGTCTTTAACCTCTTAATTCTCGCTCCCGTGATATTCACAGGCTGTGTCTTTTATTCAGTTTGTTTAATCCCCACCACTTTTATAAAGGCTTTTGTATGTAATTGGCTTTATTATGGCATCATTTAACCTGCTATTAAATAAGGTAAATATTTCTTTAAAAAAAAAAAAAAAAAAAAAAAAAAAAAAAAAAAAAAGGTGCCAATAAGCAATTTGAATTTTTAAACTGTAATTTAAAGCGACCGTTAAGGGGTTAAACTGAAGACCGAGAGCCGACGAATTACCACTAATTCAATATCTAAAAATTGTCTTATTTAATAGCAGAAACTTTGCAATTAAATAAGGCGATAAAGAGTTAATAAATATCACCTTTTGAAATTTGTGGTGGAAAACGATATAAACAAATTAAATAAATTCATATAAATAAAAAACATAGATTTTTCGGGATGCTTTGAAAGATAAAAGTATTCATTATGTAAAATAGTTGAAAGTTACTTTTTCGTGAGTTCAACATTCAAAGACAAAATATTATAAATAATAAAATATACATAAACTGGTATTAAAATATTATTAAATTTAATAAATTTTCAATTTATAAAATACTTATATTTTTATAATACTTTCATACTAGATTAATTTTTTTTTATATCGAAAAAAAAAACAAACCTCAAATAGAAAAAAAAGTATTTTTTCATACTGGAAAAGCAACCAGTACAACTAAAAAAATAAAAATAAACTCCAAATTTAATCTTAATACTTTTAATAAGGATGTCAACGATTTTAATCAGACAATTAAAATTAGTGATTAAATCGTGTTTAAAAATTAAAATTTTTTAAAACTGTTTAAAAAAGCATTGAAATATAAAGTGAACCTAATTTGTAAAGTTTCTATGGATACTTTGCCTTAATGAATAACCGAAAAATGCTTTAAATACATGTTTTAGCTTAAATGATTATGTTTATAAAAAATTAAATATGATAAGTTTGTAAAAAGCAAGTTCTTATCTGGCGTAAAAATCATTCAATTTAAAAAAGATATTTAAATCTAATGCTGCTATATTTCAAATATAACTTCAGATATAAAATTGGTCATTCTCATATTTACTTTGTGTGCACAATTTAATGGTTTCCACCCATTTTCATAGTTTGTTTTGATTAGCAAGCACATACATGCGTATAAGCTTTAATTTATGGTGTTAACAGTAATTTTTATAAGTTGAAATGCAAAAATTTTTGCCATGATATTTGTTTGATTTGTTATTTGTGTTAATTGATGAAATTACTTATGTGAAGTTTTTATTATTTCTATAATTATATTAATTATAATTTTATTAATCAAAACGTAAAATGTGTAATGTTCTAACTAGAGAAATGATTGTTTAATAACTATTAATTTAAATAGTATTAACAATTTAATATTAAATTAAGTTATTAATAATTTTAATAAATATAAATGTCTGCAGTATTTAATATAGTTTTACATAATTATTACAAAATTTTAATATGCATAATGATATTACTAACTGATAAAATAACTAATTTGCTGATTTAATCTTTTAGTACTAATAATAGTTTTATTAATTAAAGCATAAAAACATAGATGATGACAAATGTTTACGAAAAAAACCTGACAACTGTATAATCCTTTGAATGAAATTTTAAGATGCATTACGCAATCTCATTTTTTTTTTTTCTTTCGGAATTATAATCAAGATTTTTTTCTTTACTTGCGTGCTGATATTCAGATCTCAAATTCTTTGATTTTGAAACCCATACCATTAACCAAAATTTATCCCTAGAAGATCTCGGCTGCATTACAATAGTTTGTGCACAATAGAATGTTTCCAGCTCACATAAATAAACAATATAAAAATCACATTTTTTTAAATTTAAATAATAATAATAATAATAATAATAATAATGATAATAATAATAATACATTATTATTATTATTCAGAAGCAGAGCTAACACAATAACGTTTCAGAAATATATATATATATATATATATTGCTTGCAATTTTTATTTGACAACAAATATCTGTATCTCACAAATAATACATTTGAATTTCATGATAATCGAATTAATAATATAAATAATACATTACTGAAGGGGAAAAGAAGGGATGTAACAGTGAGCTGCTACAAGAAAATCGAAAATGGTTTGCCTATATTTTAATATTTTACATTACTATTTAAAATCTTTAGATGAAAAGTGTTATAATAAACAATAATGCTGTAAAAAAAAAGCAAATTTATAGACGTTAGAAAAAAACTTGCCAAGAAATTTATTTTTTAATACAGTAAAGCCTGTCTGTAACGGAATCTCACTTTAAACTGGAAAAATCATGATCATGCCAAAAAATACCATACAATTATACCACTTCAGACGTAAAAAACCTGTGTAAAACGGAATTCTTCATTGATAAATTAATTTTTCGTCTTAGCAGATATATCTCTAAAATACTTGTGGTGGCATTCGAATTATTAACGGGGCCGGCTGTCTCTATCTACGGTCCTGTTTCCACATAGTATGTCCTTGAAAGCCGAGTATGCAAAATAAGCGAGATACTATTTTTTATATTACACACTAAATCTCTCCTACATATTTCTTCAAGGCCGTATACTAATTCACAGCAACAAAAAATATGCACGTAAAAGGGGGGCGGGACACATATACAGGAGTCGGATAATCAGCTGTCGACGAACCTAAAAATGTTCTTATAGCATCGAATATGTAACCCCTCTGCTGTGACATCAACATGACGTATGGGGGCATATATACAGGGGTCGGATATCCAACTCTCTCACCAAAAGTAAAAGCCTTAGCATTGGACATCTGACCCCTTGATATGTATCCCCTTTGCTCTGACGTCAAAATGACGTATTGGGGCAGATATACAGGGGTCGGATATCCAAATCTCTTTCCAAAAGTAAAAGTCCTAGCATTGGATATCTGCCCCCTTGATATGTGTCCCCTTCTGCTGTGACGTCAAAATTACGCATGGGGGCAGATATACAGGGGTTTTATATACACCCTTGGAAGAAGAGACAATTCTCTAGGACTGGATATGTGTCCCCTTCAGCTGTGACGTCGTATGGGGGCATATATACAGGGGATGGATATACAGCTATCGACAAAAATAAAATGCTCTCTATTTGATATCTGCCCCCATCTGCTATGGGGACATATATACAGGGGTCGGATATACAACCTTCGACGACAGTGAAATTCTGCAGTACTGGATATGTGCCCCCTTCTATCTGTGACGTCAAAATGACGTATGGGGGCAGATATACAGGGGGTAGATATAAGCGTCCCCGCATCGCCGTCTCTCAAGGGGTTCAGAAATTTGGTTTGATACCACCCAAAATGCTTTTTTTTTTTATTTTATTACGTAATTTTAATAAGGGGTTGGGTTGGGTGGACGGCCAATTATCAACTCGAGGGATATAGGCCCTAGGTGGAGTGCCCTCAGTGGGAGTCTTTCTAAGGGAACCTAACCCGTATTTACGCATGGAAATCCAAGGTTTCGAAGAAAACCGCGGAACCTCTCACTCACTGGTGGGGCCGTAATTTTAATAAGGTATTCTATAATTTTCTTTATTGTGAGCAAAAAACAATGGAGAAATTTACTTCCCGTTGTAAGGGAAACTCAAAAAAATATTTATGACTTTTGGGGTAACTGGATCCAGCATGGTCCAGTTCAGTTACCCCGGATACATGTCCCAATTACCCCATTAATGAAAATTTTACGGGGTAACTGGGACACTGGGCTTACATTTGAAACATGAAGTAAATATGTGCAGATACTTTATAATATTAACGTAGTTATATGCCCAAACTTTAAAAAAAAAAGATTGTTTAATAAAAGTACTTACAGTATTTTGATAAAAAGGCGAGGAAGTTCAACCAAAGTGACGTTGTTTTTTAAAAAAAGAAACGTAAATTTTCGACAACCTATCACAGCAAAGAGAGAGTTATGATTGAGTTCACACACGTTGTTTTAGGAAGTAGAGGTTAAGGTACGATCACAAAAGCTAAAACTTAAAATACATCAATGGTTTTTTATAAAATAGCCTACGGCCTAGTTACCTCGCGGGTCCAGTTACCCCAACTAACCTTATAGGTACGGAACAATAAAAAGAAAACCACTTCCTACTAACTCTGCATGGAATCATAGTTTAAACATATTAGATGTTCCAATCGATTAGTAACCATGTCAAGTAATTGAAGCTATGCTTTAAATGTGCATACGGTTTTTTCTACATATAGAAATTTCAAAAACTTTAGAATATCGTATGTATTAAAATCTGATTTGTGTACGATAATTGAATTCTTTGGTAAAATGTTCCTTTAGAATTCAGACAAAAACCCATTCAGTCAAACAATTTTGGAATTATGCAGATTTAAATCATGAATTTTAAACTCATTTTTAGTCATTTCAAAACAGATTGTAATGCCAGTAGTCTACTTAAGGGAGTACGGGACATAAAAATATTCAAATTTCGCAAAATCACTTTAGTTCATTAAAAGTTTTTCTGTTTTTTCCTGCTCAAAATGACATTTAAATCATGTTTCTACCTGAATTAGAACAAAAAATATTAATTTTTTCCTTTGGGTTTGTTTTCAAAATCTAGCTTTCAAGCAGTAGTTGTCACTGAAACGACTACTTATAAAAATTCGTTTTTCTTCATGATCGATTTTGTCAATATTTCTCGTATTTAAATTCTTATAACTCGAGAACCGTTAAAGATAAAGAGGTCAAACTTGGAACATATCTTTTTCAATAGTTTTTCTTTAATTTTGATTGAGCATATTTGAAAAAAAATGTTTACTTTTGAAAATATGATTTTTTTTTTTTTAAAGTTGCACCACTTTTTTTTTTTTTATAAATATTTTTTTATTTTTTTATAAATTAATTTTTTAAAAAATACCGAATCAAAATTAAAACCTATATATTTATGTTTATTTAAATGTAAAAATATTGAAATTCTATGAAAAATATTTCGAGTTATAAGGATTTGAAATTACCCCATGTGATCATATCATGTGATTTTGTTTACAAATGATAAGGTTAACCATCACAAAAAATTCAGAATTTTAACTCAATAAATAAAAATTATTTTAAAATGTGTCCCAGATCCCCTTTAGCACAATTAAAAAACTACATGCTGAATAATCTTAAATATTGGATTGCCATATTTTAAGGGGTCTCAGGTCTTATTTTAAAATGTGTCCCGGACCCCCTTAAGCCTAATTAAAAAACTATATGCTGAATGATTTTAAATATTGGATTGACATATTTTAAGGGAGATCAAGACTCTTGAAATTGGAAAAAAGAAAAAAAAAAGGTCATTTTCAACATTTAATATCTTAAAGTGTATATGATTTTAAAACATAATTTTTCATTCAGATGATTTATATGAGTATGTTCTTTCATTTCATGCATTAAAAAAACTAAATGATGCAGAATTAGTATTTATACGGGGCTAGAAACTGTCAGGCATTTGTCGAGTAGGAAATTGGTATAACAACTTACGAGTACGATTACAAAATAGATTTTGCAAATAGAATGAATATTTTGGTGCCTACTTATACTTCAGATTATAATAATGACCTTGAACCTAAATAAATTTGTATTTAAAGCTTTTTTATATTTTTAATACAAAGTTGCATTTATCTAATGCAAAATTTTGAAAATTTCAAAAGTATATATATATATATATATATATATATATATTAATAATAAAAAGGAAATTTTAGATTCAGTTTATACAGACTAACATGACACATACGTTTTGAAAATTTCATGAAAAAAATATTCAGAAGTCTTTGAGATATCGTGCGCGTTACGCCCAAAAACGTCATTTTAAGAAAAAAAAGACTTCAAAGATTCGGAAACGCCGCTTCAGCTACTGAGCGGGTATAATTCTAAAAGCTATAACTTCTGTTCCAAAAGGAATTTCAAGGAAATAATTGCACCAAATTGTTCATAATAGATTTGAATTTAACATCTAAAAAAGATTAAAATTTCGAAATTTTTTAAAAGCTTTAAGAATTCTGAGATCTTTTAAAGCATCTCGAAACTGATTTCTGTTTAAAATATCATAGGCTACTAAATATAGCGTTTTCTAAAACAAGCTGAACAAACATTTTGTGAATATAAAATATTTTTTCATAATAAAATATTTCTTCATATTTTTTTAACTCGTTATATTCTGCAAATTAGTGTTTGAGTTATACCTAAAAATCTATGACAAAACTCCTTACCTAAAAAAACCTGTTCTGGAATAAGTAAAAATGAAATGAATAGTGTTTCATATATTTAAACATGCATAATTCATAAACTACTTCGCCAAATGTCTTTTTGTTCGGTATTCGAAGGTAAAATTTTTTAAACAATCCAAATATCATGCCAAAATTTGCAGTCAGTCTTAAACATTTTAATTTTCATTACATTTTCTATATTTAGACGACTCCCTAAACGCAGAATATATGTATAGCATTAACTAATAATCGATTATTATTAATCAATTGTTACAAGTCGAATTTTTATACGAATGTCTGCGTCAGAGTTAATAGGAAATGATAACTTTTTTCACGAACTTAATTTTAAAATATTCAGAAACATTATACTGTAATGCGAGAAATCTTAAAGACGATATCTACAAATGGTTAAATGTATACACCGCCTACGTTGAGTAAATTCCCCGTCCAATTCGCCAGCTCTATGTATTACACACTCAGTTTGCAAGATATGACGTTACATTTGTTATCAATATTACATCATTTTACCCAGTTGCAATAATGTACTGGATTTCCTTAAGTCATACTGTTATAGCCTTTGGTGAGACATGGTTAAGCGCACTTTAACTCACATTCCTTCCGGGCTTCTGCTATATTATGTAATGATCAATAACAGTATTGTATTATAATAGAATAAAGTTATCTTTCGACATTACTATATTATCCTACGTTTATTTTATGAAAAAAGTTTCATATTTATTCTGCAGCATTATTGCATCATAGTATGGGAACAAATTAAATAGGCAAAAAAACTATAAGATATTAAGTGATTGTTAAATAAATACACTGATAAATATTTATTAGCCCCCGTTATGCTGTTTCTTTCTCCCACCTATTAATGTGTCGTCTCTAAAAAATAACGTTCCGTTATATAAGCCAGCCGTAAAACAGAGCAGATGTATCATTGTACGGTTAAATACTGTACTGCAATTTTTTAAACTCCTAAGCATTGCATATTTTCGATTTTTACACCGTTGTATTGGGAATAAAAATAACTTTTAAATGCAATTTGTTTCAAAACTGCATCTCAATTTATTTTTAAAATATTAATTTATTTTGTAGTTTTTAGCAAAGTTTTTAGTTTATCTGTTTAATTTTGGCAACTCAAGTACAACATTTCTGTAGAAAGTAAAGGAAAAATAGTTGGAAACTGCATAATCTTAATCATAATATGACATTATAAAAGAATACATTTTTAAATCAGTTGCAAAATAGTAATTATATCTTTCTGTTGCCATTTCCCCAAAACAACTGATAAAAAAAATTAATTAAAATACGTCATATTTTGAAAAAAATATAAACGAATGATTTGTGATAAAACTTGGAGCTATTATAAAACAAATTTAATTTTAAGTGACTATATTAATATTTCAAACAAATGAAGGGATACGAATCATTAGATAGCCGATTTTTTTTGTCGAGTTTCTTGAATGAAGACCTTTTTTTTTTTTGTGTGTGTGTGTGTGTGTGTGTGTGTGTGTGTATTATTCAGAGATAGTGACATCCTATGTGTAATTTGCTGTATATGCTGTTTAAGACTGGATCGTAAATGAAGAATTTTTCAGCGGTTGCGTAGGACGTCATTTTATATAAAATAAAAACGTATGTTTTATGTCTTAAAACTGAAATTTTTGTACTATCTATATTTATATGGATTTTTTTTTCATCGGGGGCGACACTAAATTCTGAAAAAGCAGAATTTCTGTTTTCTAGTTTTTATTTTTGCTTTAGCATTTTTTTAAACACTTTCCAACAAAGTTGAAAAGTGTTTATGACTTCGGCTTGTCTGGTCGTCTGCACGCGCTCTAACTCTCGTAAATATACTCGGATTGCCCTAAAATATTTGGGTACTATTCACATTTACCATAACACGATCCCTATTTCGAATGAAGTTTGTAGCATGTTAGGGACAGTCAAAAATATTCCGCTATGTTACGGCCAATGGAAAAAAAATCGTTCCAAATGATTTTTAATGGTGTTACACGCATCCAAGCATAACACAATTTATATGCATTTATGAAATACACTAAAATATGCATTATGTAGAATATGCGGTGCAAAGAATAGTTATTATTCATTTATAGGGCCACACAAAAGAAGTCCGCTACATAATGATATAAGTGGGGGGGGGGGGTTGTTTACGGTGTATTTTAATTATGTTAAACTATAGCATTTACAGGGACACACAAAAGATTTCAGATACTGTATTGTATCAGAAGTACTGTACATTATCGGTGATTGCTGGAAATGCATTTTCAGTTATGATATGCGCTTTTATGTTTCACTGTATTTATGCATACTATATGGTGTGTATAAATGCTATAATATATATACAGGCAACACAAAATAATTAAAAAAAGTTTACTGGGTATAAGCCCAAATTGCTTGAAGGTGGTTTTTAAGGGAGTTATGCATTTTTACGCTGAAATGCATTTAGTTTATTAAGAAATGTTTGTACAATATACATAAAATGATATACAGGGACACGCAAAGAATTTTATACATACCGTCTATGGACGATAATTTCTGGCAATGCGATTTCAGTAGTTTTAAGAGTCTTTTAGTTTTATTTAAATTTTAGCTAAATAGCGACGTGTAATAGTACTAGGTTAACTAAAGAGCTGTACAAAAGTATTCAAGTATGTTTCCATCTATTAGTATAAATTGCTGAAAGAGAAATTTCAACCTGTTATGCGTTTTCTTGATAAACAAAATTTTCCGATTATATAGTATATATATATCAACATACTGATCAAATACACGGCTGTTCAAAAGAATTGGAATACATATTTGGCTATAGACGGTAATTGCTGAAATTAATTTTTTTAAGGTTTACTTAGTTACATTATTTACTTAATTTCCTTAAATAACGAAGTTTTGTTGAAGCTTTCAGGAAGTGTTGTAAAGTGTTTCATAATCTATGCCGTACGCATGATTTTTCTTTCTTGTTTAAAACCTAAAAACAATTTAAAGATCGAATAATTGTTAATACATATATAAAAAAAAACTTTAATTACAATCTTATATTTTTATGAATAAAATCTGGGAAAAGATAGTTCTTCACCGTTTTAAGTACTGCGAAGCTGTTTTTAATATTACGTGCAGTGAAAAAGCTCTTAGTTTTTGAAAAAATTCCTTAAAATTTAATTGATATTGAATAAATATTTTAATTTATTAATTTATACTCTTGAAAGCTTTTGAGACTAAATTTTTCTTCACCGTAATATCTACTTAAAAACTCTTCCGAAAATTACACGCAGAAGAAGACCCTTATTTTTTAGAAACCTTACTCTAAATTTCGGAAATATATAAGAAAATCTTATATATCTGAGAAATCTTATTATAACAACTCCAATGGTGTGTAAAATTAAAGGAACGTTTTCTGAAAGGCTTGATAAGTCTGAAATTTATAAGATTTATGAAATATTTGTAAATTTGTTTGGTAAGTTAGGAAATGTTTTAGAATTTTCCTTTGTATGTATAGCACATTTAAAGAAAACTGGTTTGTTTTACTGACTAATTTTATCATTTAAGCCAAAAATTGTATGAAAGAAATTTACTAGTTTTCCAAGAACACGCAAAAATTTACGTCTATGACATTTAATTGAAAAACAAGCACAAGACAAAAAAAAAAAAAAAAAAAAAAAAAAAAAACCTCCCCTATGATGTCACTAAATTTCATCGAAATATAAAGGATGTATTTGTTTTAAGCATTTTAAATACCGGACGTACCGCTCTTTTCCTCACTTTTCCCGGCATATTTAAAAATTTCACATCGACTCCTAAAATCAAAACAGGCCAAAAAGGAAAAAAAAATGTGTTTTCTGTTCTCTTTCCAAGACATCAAACCATTTAAAAAAATACGAAAACTAACACTTTGAAATAATTCATTCCCCGAAGTCACATATTTAAAACCGCTGGAAACCTCAAAGAGTTAGACAAAGAGATTTTTTTTCTACTGAAATAAACAATTTGAAAAAATAAATGTCTTCTTACATTTTACCACTAAATATTAATATTTTTTCACAATTGATTCACACAACCACAAAAATATTATGTTTTAAACTCTTAAAAAGTTCAAACCTTTTCGATGATACCGACTATTTTTTAAAGCAATTGAAATACGCCCGTATAAATACTCCCTTCCTTTTTCCGGCATATTTTTAAATTATGCATAGAATCTGAAAAGCAAAATACAGCAAAAATAAAATACCAAACAGCATGTACAGTCGTGTAAAAAAAAGTAAATATCCCTTACTAACTCTGCAAAAGACTATCGTAGAAGAATATTACTGGTACCACATGATTGGTAATAAAATCTACTTTTAAGTGATGTGTATAAAATTTGCTTAGGGGGACATCTACATATTAAAGCGAACCATAACTTTGTTTTATTTTTCAATAGCAGTATACAATTTTGACAGCATAAATGAACTCTACACCCTTCAATTAGCCTAAAAACAAATTTTTATGCAATTCGTACGATACGTTTTCGAGAAATTAATTGTTTTAAAACCAGCGTATTTTAGGGGCTGTATCCAAATTGGAATTCAGTACTCGATTGTTGATCGAGAGAGCCCTCTTCTTGAGCAAGGCATCTTAAACGCCAATCAAGCAGTCATTGAAGACTGCTATATTAGAAGACAACAGAAGAAATTTCAAATTATCTAGTCACTTCTATCATAGATGGCCCCTTAAACCATCATTTTGCCTTTTTAAAGCATAATTTGAAATTTACTTGGAAGGAAAATGTGAAATTTTGGATTCCCATAAAGCAGGACTTAATAATTCTAAGTCCATAAAAAAAATTGTAGTTGTAATTCATAATTTTTTCGAATATTAATTTCATAATTTATAGTTCATATCATAAAATTATAAAAATTCCAAATTCCACTTATTTATGCTTGGGTATTTTAGTATTATTGCTACACAAAAAAAAAAAAATAACAAATTAGGAGTATAATTTCAGGAGGTATTAATGAAATTATTAAAATGTAATTTAACATTAGAAGCACTAAATTTTGAATGTTTATAATTCAAAAACGTATAATTCAAATGAAATTCAGTATCTAGGCATAGTTTGAAGCGAAGATTTGAAATATCTCGTTGAAATTGGGTATTGCCATTGAAAAAAAAAGGAAGTTTGGGTTTGTTTTAATATGTAGATGGCCCCCTAAGCAAATTTTATATATATCATTTAAAAGTAGATTTTAGTAGGTGTTAGTAGGGTGTTTACTTTTTTCCCCACGATTGTACTTTCAATTCTCACTCCATGACAGCAAAACATTTTTAAAAATGTTAAAATTATCCTTAAAAAAAAAAAAAAAATCCCCGAAGTTACTTTTCGTTTTATTCCATGCATTTTAATATAGGATTAACATTATGCATATTTTGATTAAAAAAGTGCACTAAATTTATGCAATAGCTCTGAAATTTTAATACTCTATACTAACATTTTAGTTAAAGATTGAGTATGGATTTGCTTCACATATAATCGGATTTAATTAACCCTTAAATGCCGGGTGTTGCTTTTCGGCAACATACCCACTTTAGACTTTTAAAATGCAATTAGAATAATCTTGAAGCTATAATGCCTAATGTTGCCAATAAAATACATTCTGAAAATATTATTAAATCGATTTTCAACATGTAGATGGCAACACTTGTGCTGTTTAAGAATAAAGATCGATTTATTTTTTCAATTGCTGTTACATGTTCTTTTTGTTTTGTTTGGAAGTTTGCGAAATACCCTATTTTGTTCTGCAGTGATCAAGGAAAATTTATTTCTTATTATAGATCCTAAAATTCTTGTCTGTTTAATATTATAGAGTTTTATCAAGGAAAATTATTTTTTCAATTAAAGACCAGTATTACCGATTAGTAACAAACTGTTTTTTAGTCGTAAACCATATTTTAAAAAAAAATATGATTTTTTAAGTATTTTTCCCATGCTTTACTTAAGAAATGAAAGCCGAAAAACATTCTTACAATGATTTTTGAAAAATCAGGCATTTAAGGGTTAAGGTTGAATTAATTAATTAGAAAAACAGAAAAATTAACACAGAATTTTAATCTGAAAAATAAAAATAGTTACATGTGAAACCCTGACACCCATAACTAAATATAAATATTTTAGCAGGATAATTATGCACAGTCGTCGGATACCTATTTATAACTCAAAAATGATATTCGAAATGTATAACATATAGAAGAGAAATAATCAGCTCGTGATTCAAAAATTGTGCCTTTTGTTCAATATGTCATTAAAAAATAGAATGAAAATGTAAAATAACTGTAGAAAAATACTGCTTTTTACAATTAAATATAAAAAATATATATATATATATTTAACGACAAATAAATTAATCAAAACCGATAATAATTCCATTTTACTAATGAAGTTTAACTATTTCTTTCCTATTTTTTATGTAAGTTTTTCTTTTAACTACATACTATCTTCAACAAACTCTTTATTCATGATTTATCAGAAGCAAAATAAATGAAAGACAGTCAAATAGAGATATAGGTTACAAACTACATTTGAAAATAGATGATTTAAGATAAGAAAATAGGAATCTCTTTATTGTAATAAATCCACAGAGACATGCCTCTAAGGACTGTTAAAATGGTATAATGCCTTTGAGCTATTGATTCACCAAGAAGTAACTGTAGTTGTTAAACCAAAGTAAAATATTAGTATTATTCGAAACGTGACAATTTTATCGTTTTCTTATCAGAATCTTAAAGAGAAAACTGTTCACGATAAAAGAACTTTGGAAATAATTCATGGAAGAGGGAAGTGGATATTTGTATGCTTTAATAAAAGAATTTGTTCCTTTAATACTTATATAATATTTTTAATTTTTATTAAAATTGAAAGGGGAAGGAAATGACTTTATGCATGTTAGTGTAAAATAATTACAAAATTTTAAAAGAAGAAATTGATTTTACTGAAGTAGTATATAAAAATAATTTATATATTGCAACAGAAGCAGTCACAAGCTTTAGAAAGAAAAATAAACTTGTCAAGTGGAGTTTTACTCCGCTTGACAGGGTTCCAGGGCACAAAGGGTTCCGTACAATAGATATATGAATTAGTAACAGGGCATTGCATTACACAAGTATATGCGACCTTTAAAATCCGATGACGCATTGAGTACGCCGCCCGTGACTTTATGTATGCCCGAACAGTCCGTGTCTTTAAGCGTTAATATCTAGACTATTTATTGACTTTTTTTTTCAAAAATCATTATCAACTATCTTTTTATATTTCTGCGGTGATAAGTACCTCCAGCGTTCGTCAACGCCCGCAAATAGAAATTTGTGTGTAACGGAAATAAACTATTTTTTCAAAACGCATGTGACTTAGATTAATCACTGTAGTTTCCCTACAAGGTTTAAATTAACTTCTACTATCCCTAGTTTTTTTCATAATTTCAATTTCAGTAGATTCGGAAATGTAAGGGGCGGGTAATATTTCTGCATTAAATTTTCGATGGTATCACTGAAAATATAATACCTAAAGTTTAAAGAAATATATTTTTGAAAAGATAGAAACCAACGTTTAAAATGCACAAATAATACGTGAAAAGCAGCAAACAGCTGTTTCGAATCTACTATCGAGATTCTTCTTCAGTGCAAGATAGAGAAAGACACAGTGTGCTAGAAAAAGCAAGACTGAACAAAATGACAAATATTTATATACCCGATACGGGTAGCGAATGCGCCAAAAACAACCAATGAGACAGAAACAGATGAAAAGAATGAGTTGACCAGTATCGACATCTGCCGGAGAACGATATAAAAAGAAACCAAAAAGGGGGAAATTAAATTAATGCCTTCCAAATACTTGGAAAAAGAGGAGTACTAGATAAGTCATTGACTAAAAAGTGAGAATTTTTAATGATGTGATAAGTTTCCCAAAAATGAAGATCAAGTTTAGAAGAACATTTCTGGATAATGATGGCTGAGGAAAAATTGAACATATGTTGAAAACCCAAACAATGTTGAGCAATAGAAGAACGTTTAAGCTCCTGATTTTTAACATACCCTTCATGCTCTTTTAACCGAAATCTAAGAGCACGTTTAGTCTGCCCAATATAAGATAGACCACACTGGCAAGATATGTGGTAAATACCCCAGTTATCTAGGCGATCAATGGGGTGTTTAAGATTTGAAAAAGAGATGTTATTAACAGGAGAAAAAAAAATAAAATCATACCTTCTTAAGATTTTAGCAACTTGCTGACTGATTTTAGGAAAAAATGGCTACACAGTTGAAGTATTCGAGTTGGAATTAGAATGTTTTTAAGAATGGACGAATTTCGTCAATTTCTTATAAATAGAATCTATAATATTATAGGTATAGCCACGATCAACAGCAATAGCTTTTAGGTAATTAAGTTCAGCACTGAGTAACTGAGGAGTGGAACAAATATTGATAGCCCGCACTCTAAATAAAAAAGAGTGACTATTCCCTCCTCCGGAGTGAATAGTCCCTCTATCGCAGGCTCAAAATATGCCCAACCTCTTTAGAGTGACTATGCACTCTGAGCAAAAGTGAAATATTTGACTCTCTGAAAGAGTGAATAGTCACTCCTGGAAAGTGACTATAGTGACTATAAGGGTGGATAATAACACTTTCGGAGGAGTGACTATTCACTCTTGCTAAAGGAGTGCGATTTTTCACCCTTGGTAGGAGTGAATAGTCACTCTTTCATGGAAATGAATGTTAATTTTTTTTGTAGTCGTTCTTTTTTCTTTTGCTTTTATGGTCATTTTAAAAGAATCATCTTTTACGGCATGCAATGAAAATAGATACAATCGTGGTAAAGATTGGAATAAAATACTTTATTAGCAATATTTATTTAATTCATAGTTTGTAACACTAATTGAACTTTTAAGGAAAAATTCAGTTAAAGTTACATACGAATTTAAATTAGATTACTGACAGAAATAAACTAAAATATTTTATTCCAATCTTATCCTTTGCGTTTGCTTTTACTGCATGTCCTATAAAGATATTACTTTTAAAGTTTTATTAATAAATTTTTAATAGGTGGATGTTATATGTTTAACAATGTTTGATTTGATTTTAATTTTTGTTTTAAATATAAAACCGTAACTTTTTTCTTAAATTATTGCTATTTCTGAAAAGTCCTATTGTTGTAAAATATTTTTAATTTTTCCATTTAAAAGCAATGCTTATAAACTCATTTCTTTTTAAAATAAGTTCTAAGATTGATTTAAACGTTAAGAATGTGTAATTTTTTTTATCCGCTGTGATTTGCTTTTGTTTTGTTTAATATGAACATGGAGTCTAAATTATGAGTTCTCTGGAATATGTATATATTTTTCTTTTAAACATATTCCTTAACTTAATCATGATTTCTAATTTTCGTCCGTTATTGCTGAAAAATGGAATTAATACGATAAGCCATATTTAATTTAAATTTTTTATTCGCGTAGATATTGTATTTTGTGACTATGAGCAAAATAGATTTTATATGCTTTATAGGAAAAGATTGACCTCGGAAATAGAAAAAAAAAAAAAAAAAAAAAAACTTAAAAATAAAGTAAATGACTGCATTAGAAATATTCTTATTGTTTGAAAAACATTTGAATGTAAAAAAGTAGTTATTAGTAATCTCTTTAAAAAAAAAAAATATTCAGTCCTGTATTATGTAAGTAAATATGCTCATTTAAAAAATATATACTAAAGCAGTCTTATCCATAAACTTCAAAACAAGCATAACAAACATTTTATTCCAATGCTTAAATATCATGTTTTATTGTTTAGCACCAAAAATTACTTGTATCAAAAACGTAGAATTTTTTTTTTTTTTTTTTTTTTTTTTTTTTTTTTTTTAATAATAGAAGGAAATTTAATAACTGATGCAGAATATCTATAATTATTTTTTTTTTTATATATATTACTCAGTCTCGAAATTTTAAAATCATAACTCGCAGAAAAATGTTTAGATACAATTAAAAAAAATCAATATACAGTAAAACCTGCCTAAAGCGACCACGTACTGTTCCAATAAAAATTGGTTGCTCCGAGAGGTGGTCTCTTAATGGAGGTCACGTTTAAATCTAGATTTTAATTGTTGAAAAATGGTAACAGTGTTACTAAAATTTGTTTTTCACATTAGGAAAAAATATAAAAATTTAAGTATCAAAATAAAAGTTAATTACATAAGTTAATTACTGCAGAGTTTAAAAAATGAACACATTGAGCTTTGCTTTAATTTTACAGTTTTATATTTTATAATTTTTATTTCCAAGTCATTTCGAAGTTCAGTAATTAAATGCATTTTTTGTGGACGGGAACAAATAATGGCGATTTCATTACTTTATCTATTTCTTTGGGAGATTTCCGACAGAACAGGGCAGAGGAGTTTATTGACCGTGAGTCTTAATTTGTAATTAGAGTTAAATTCACACAAAGGGGTTTAAACACTTAAAAGTTACCGGGATAAAAAAAAATATATATATCTAAACTTAGTTTAGAAGTTGGCTGAATAATGCCCTCTCCTGAATTTTTTTTTTTTATAAAACCTTCTTCAAGCGACCAGGAAAAAAACGGAATTTATTTCATTTTCTTCAAAGAAATCGGTCTCTCATGGAGGGAGTTCAACTGGGATGGTCTCTGAATAGAGGTCAAATTAGTATTGATCCAATGGGAATAAATTTCGTTCCATGAAAAAATGGTCGTTGAGGGAGGTGGTCGCCTAATAGAGTTGGTCGCACAGGGAGCTTTCACTGTGCTAACCTTTTCGTAATATCATAAACATCAAATATTCTATTTAACTCCCAAACAATAATAAATACTCTTAACTGTATATAATCCGAAATCGAAATTAAACCAAAACAAAACAAAACAAAAATATCATAGAACGGCAAATTAATGTTTTCGAGAATGTGTCTCCAACGATTGAGAAAATCCAGATCTTCTCTGTTATGAGTCAGTCACCCTTTCAAACGAAAGAGATAAAACTTTTTTGTTTTCGTCGTGGCAAAAGTTTTATTATTTGCAAATACAGCATTGAAGGGAAGAATAAAATATGCACAGTCATTTTTCTTTTATTCACATTTCCTGAACTAATGAAGTTTTGATTTTGCATTGTGCACTTAGAGGTCTGCACGGGCTGAAATTTCCAAGGAACCGGCCCGACTCATAGAAAAAAATTCGGCCCGGCCCGTAGAAAAAAAATTGGTCCGGCCCGGTAAAAAACTTAAAAGTTCGGCCCGAGCCCGACCCGGAAAAAAGTTAAAATCTCGGCCCGATCCCGGTCCGGACCGAGTGAATTTCAACAAAACATTGATTTTTTATTTTTTTGAAGTGTTAAAAATCTGGAAAATGCTATACAGTAAGTTGAATTGTATAGAAAAAAAAAATGCGTTATAGACAAGTTCCCTTCTTAGCGAGTATAAATGTATTATATATTCTTTTCTTATGTATTAGTATATTAATTATGCATGGATCAATACGTTAGTGAGTTTAAAACTGGGTTCCGTCATACGCAGGTTCTTTTTCACACGTTTTACTATGTTTTAATTTAGCTATATTTTAATAAGCGCAGAAATCTAGTGTTCATAAAAAATAATAAATTTTAATGTTTAAGTGTAGAATAATGGCGATTTAAAAATGTATCCATTTTTTGCAAAAATGTTTGGGCCAGAACTAATTTTACTGACCTTTAAATAGACCAGGCCACGCTGAGGCAATGATTTTCATATACGGGCTGGGTCAAAATTAGGACTGAAAATTTTGGGCTGTGAAGACTCGGAATGAACCAGTCCCGGCTTTGTACAGAAAACATAAGCTAGGCCCGGCCCGAGCCTTCAGATAAAAGTGTGGCCCGGGTCCGGCCCGAGTTCCGTGAGCGAAAATCGGCCCGAGAACGAGCCGGCCCGTGCAGATCTCTAGTGCGCATTCAGTTGTTAAAAGAATGATTTAAACCGCTACATGAAGAAATATAACAGACAATCACTTTTGAACACTCTAACGATCAATCTTTTTCTATACAACATACAACTATTAGGTAATAATCTTAACATTCCCCATATCTACACGGATAAATGTTTAAAATTAAATAAGACTTACCTTTATTTTATATATTCCAATAAGAATAATTTTAATGATATCCCAATCTGTTAATTGTAAGATGGCGGACAAAAAAGTGATCATTTTTCTTATCTTTTAAGGGTGTCGTCGCCTTGCTGCTCTGATTGGTTAAAAACAATGCACACGTAAGTCACTCTTTTTTCAGGAGTGAGACATCTCACTCCTTTCTAGAGAGTGGAAAATTCCACTCTTTAAGGAGTGTATTTTTATAAAATTCACTCCAAAAAGAGTAAAAATGCCTGCCACTCTTTCAAAAAGTGAACTTTTCACTCCTCCCAATTTTAGAGTGCGAAAAACAAAATTATTAAAAGCAGCGAATTTCTGGTTAGGAGGATGAGAAGAATGTCTGTGAGGTGGGAGACTGGCAGCAAAAGGTTTACTAAAGACGGTAGTCTGAAAACCATTATCACAACGAACAACAAGGACATCCATGAAAGAAAGACAGTTATTGGTCTCAATTTCAGAGGTAAATTGAATGCAGGGATCAATGGAATTCATAATAGAGAGTATATGATTAATATCGAAATTCATTTCAGCCAGGACATAAACATCATCAAAATAACGAACATAGAATGGAAATTTTAAAATTTTCAAAAAGTTTGACCTCAAACAACAAAGCAAACGATTTTCCCCATAGGCCGTAATGAAACGGAATTCTTCCGAGTCCCTGTGTAAACGAGCTATAAACGCAACACAATTAATTTCCAATGAGGTACACACCGTAGTAAACCACAATAACATATATGAATCCATGACTTTCCCAGTATAGACTTTCCCCATGCAAGCTAAAACACGAGACAGTAATCCAAATTCATACAAAGAACAAATATAACACATGAAAAATTGACTTTTACGTTACTTAAAATAATCTCACACTTCTCTTTGGGGTAGCAGAGTAAATAATCTTTATACTGCATTATTTTCCAGTTTGGCGACCGACTTGAAAATTTGGTATGCTACATCACATTTTGTTTGTTACTATGGATAAACAAACGACAGCAATGTTTGGAAATGTTACTTTTTTGGTCGTGGAACGTTTTATTTCTCTTTATCTCTGTCACTGTCAATTTCTTGATTTCTTAATAAACAAAATTTCTCCAATGTTGCATTAGTAAAAGTAATAAACAGAACTAGTTTAGATTCTGATTGGTCAAATAGCGAACAAAATATACGCAATATCGACTCATCCAGTTTGGCGATCGAATCGAAAATTTGGTATGTTATATCACATTTTGTTTGTTACTATGAGTAAACAATCGTCCACGATTTTTGAAAATGTTACGCTTCTGATCATGTATCGTTTTACTTCTCTTTATCAGTGTCACTGACAATTTCTTGATATCTTAATAAGCAAAATTTCTCCAATGTTCCTTTTTAAGAAATAATAAACTAGTTTATAATCTGAATGATCAGTTTGAGAAAAAAATAGCTGCATTAATGGATGTGGTTAACATTAATTAGTAATAGAAGATGATGAGTAAAACGGATTTGTCCGCTGTAACCTGAGACGCATTAACGTGAGTTCAGTGTATTTACGCAGCCTATTCGTTTGAGCACACATTTAATAATAAAACGTATCCTTTTCTAATATGTATTCAAAATATTTTTTCATTGGATTTGAGTAGTAATATAACATTTAATAATTTAATTAATTAATTTTTAACTTGAACAATTCTTTGGTAACATTAATCGATAATTAGATATTTATTTTATGCACTGAACACAGGATGACGCTCACGAAACAATCTCGTAAGAGTTGATTTTTGTCTTATTAATAACTTGACAAGTAGAATTTATTAATATGCCTGCTATCTGTTTTATACTTAAATTTACTACTATCTCTCGCGGTTGCCAGTGTGACCTTTTATCTTTTATTTTTTACTGTGAAATTTTGCATTCATATCAAAAATTTTCTTTAACGTTGTTTTCTTTGATTAATATGTGATATTTAGCTACTGCTTAAAGTAAAAATTCTTCCTTTGGAAATTCCTGTATGAATTCGAAATTTTTAAATAATAATAATAATAATAATAATAATAATAATAACAATAATAATAATAATAAAAGTCAAACTGGTAACCCCGCTATCTCATATTTAGTACTCACTTATATTTACTACTTTCTTTCTGTTGTTCTACTGCTATTTATTCTCAATTAAACATTTTCAGCTCCGTAATTGAATTTATACATACAAGAATAACAAAAGAATATTAATCTTATTGTTAATGTTAATGCTATTAATTTATCATGTTTGTTTCTTAAAACATATTAATACATGGAATTTTTTCCAGAGAGAAACATTCCTCTGGCATACAATATTTCAAATGAAAATCAAATTTCAAATTAATTGCTTAAGAGGTACAAAGGCCAACATAGTGAAAGAGATTCCATGGTTTAGTCAGTAGAACATCAGTGCGCTATACTGATGGCCCGGGTTTGAGTCCCAGCATGTAATGTTTTTCACTATGTTGACCTTTGCGCCTCTTAAGCAATTAATTTGGAATTAGATTTTCATTTGAAGTAATGTATGAAAGGCGAATGCTTGTCTCTAGAAACAATTCCATGTATTAATATAGTTTCTATCGATGCTGGATTTAATTATGTTTCGTGTTTGCCCCATGTCAGTGGCTCACAAATAATATTCCATCTTGCGCTGTGTTTGTAGCCTTGTCAACATATAATAATGAGAATTTTCCAGGCTGGGTATCGTTCTATGTGGTTTAGTCGGTAGAACGTCAGTGCGCTATACTGGTGGCCCAGGTTCGAGTAACCTCATGGAATCTTCTTCACTATGTTGGCCTTTGCGCCTCTTAAGCAATTAATTTGAAATTTGATTTTCATTTGAAATATTGTATGCAAAGCGAATGTTTGTCTCTGGAAAAAATTCCATGTATTAAGATAGTCTCTATTGATGCAGGATTTAATTATGTTTCGTGTTTGCCCCATGTCGGTGGCTCACAAAAAATATTCCATCTTACGCTGCGTTTGTAGACTTGCCAACATGTAATAGTGAGAATTTTCCAGCCATGGCATCGTTCCATGTGGTTTAGTCGGTAGAACGTCAGTGCGCTATACTGATGGCACGGGTTCGAATCCCGGCGTGGAATCTTTTTCACTATGTTGGAATTTGCGCCTCTTAAGCAATTAATTTGAAATTTGATTTTCATCTGAAATATTCTTAAAACATGTTTGTTGATCATGAAAATGTTTACCTGAGAATTGATAGAAACAGAAATACCATATTCATGGTTGAGAAAACGGATTAATGCATTATAAGTACTAGTACGAAATGTTTCCGGAAGTCAATAGCAGCGAAAGAAAGTTTATTTATATCCCCGGGATGCTATTTCTTTCTCCCACCTGTTAAAGTGTCGTCTCCAAAAAATAACGTTCCATTGTATATGTATAACAAAGCAGCCGTATATGTATAACAAAGCAGCCGTAAAACAAAGCATTGTATTGTTAATTGAAGAGCTAAGTGGAAGAACATGTTAAGTAACAAAAATTACATTTGAAGAAATTTGATGTGAAAGTTTTTGTTGTCAGTTTTAATGATTTACTTTCTGTTTGATACCATGCGTTTAAAATATTAACAGGTGTGGTACTAAACTCTATCAAAAAAATAAATAAATAAATAAAAATAAAACATCTTATTCATATTTAATTTTTAAATATTAAAAAATATTAATATTATTTGCATTATTAAATATTAAAATGTTAAATATTAATGACTAATGTCTTAAATATTCAAGGCTAAATAGAACTTTGGTATTTTAGCTTTACCATGTGATAGAATACCTGATAACACCTACGTCCAAAAGATAAAATAATTTTTAAGAAAATGTAGCATAACATTTTCTTCCACTCAGTCTTAAATTACTCTACTGCAATTTTTTTAAAGTCTAAGCATCGCACATTTTCAATTTTTTTTTTTACCGTCGTAATGGGTTAAAAAGTACTTTTTAATGCAAATTGTTTGAAAATTGCATCTCAATTTATTTTTGAGATATCATTTGTTTTTGTTTTTTTTTTGTAGTTTTTAGCTCCATTTGTTTAATTTCTCAACTCAAGTACTCCGTTTCTGTATAAAGTAAAGAAAAAAAAATGTTGGAAAGTAGTAATTATATCTTTTTGTTGCAATTTTTCCATAACTACTGAAAAAATGTAATTAAAATACTTGCTATTTAAAAAAATATATATATAATTGAATCATTTCTGATAAAACATGGAGCTATTATAAACTATATTTGATTTAATTATCTATATTACAAACAAATGAAGGCATATGAATCATTAGATAGACGGTTTTTTTTTTCGAGTTTTTTGAGTGACGTCTGAGTGAACATCTGTTTTTTCTTTCTTTTCTTTTGGTGCATTATTCGGCGATAGCGATGTCATATGAATAATTTACTGTAGGTATTGTTTAAGACTGGATCGTAAATGAGGTATTCTTCAAAGGATGCGAATGACGTCATTTTATATAAAATAAAAGCGTTTGTTTTAAGTCTTAAAAGTGAAATATGTTTTCTATTATCTATCTATCTATCGCCAACTGTAGTGATTTTTTAAAAATATTAAATGTTAGTCAGTCGGAACTCATCAGTTTATCAGGAGTAATACACGTTTTTTTATATGTGTATATTATATATTTTTTTAAATTTGGTTCTGTTAAATCACAAAATTTTATCAAAGAAAATATCCAACAATTATTTTATTATAACGTTTTTAATTTTTCTTTCAAAACTAATAAAATTATTTTTATATCTTAATTTTTCCCGTTAAAGTAAAAAAAAAAAAAAAAAAAAAAATCACACTAAAATTTTTTTAAATGATTTTTTTTTTTTTGTCAGAAAACAATCCCACGTGTTAAATTTTCTCAAAATTTCAAAATGACTTTTTTATCTCTAAAAAAAAATGTTAATAATGGTATTTATTAGAATGTTGTAATAATAAAAAAAATAATAATCATTTATACTGAAAATAATCATTTGGCTCTTGACATAGCGATATTTAAAAAAAAATTCAATCTTCTTTCGCTAGTCGCGCCATCTATGTGTGGGGATACAAAATATTCTTATATAAAACATTTTAACCAATATTAAAGCTTTTTCAAACTTTTAAAAATTGTTTATACTTATAAAGTGTCTTCTTATTATTTACCTAACATTATGTACCTTAAAAAATTATTATAGATCTTACCATGGTTATTTTTTTAGTAAAATGCATTTAAATAAAATATATGTATATTTTTTAATTAAACACTTACATGTGAATTTTTAAACACCTTACAAAAAAAAAAAAAAAATAAAAAAAAAAAAAAAATGACGTAAGCTATCTGTGTTGAAAAGGCATTTATCAGAAAAGGAAGATACAATTAATAAAACTTTAAAATGTGTTAATATTTACTTCAAATAATAATTTTTATTTCGCACTTTTTATATGACATCTTACATTATTATTATTAATTTTATTAATATTATTATTATTATTATTATTATTCAGTCTCTTGTTCTCCGAGCAACGTATTATTGTTACATAAGTAAGTTACTGAATGTTATACCATATGTTTAAAAAGTATTTAAAGTTATTATTTTTTAAGTCATTAATATTTATTTAACGTACGATTTAAATCACCTAATAATATACACTATAATATATAGTATATATATATATTGCATTTTGATATTAACCTCACGAACAACCTTTACATAAAACATTTTTAATCTATTTTGTAATTATAATTATCTTATGTTATTGAGAAAATAAATTTATTGTCTAATTTTATTGCAGAAATGCTGTTTTTAATTCAGCCATTCTTTCTTTTTAATTAAAATTATCGGTACGAATATTCAAGGATTCAGCGTCTTAAATATGAAGTTTAAGCGATGGCCGTCACGAAGGGTTAAGTTTCGAGTAAAGTATGTTATAATAAAATAAACCCTTATTAACAAAATATATTTCCGACTTTAATCTAATAGAAAAAAAAAAAAAATCTAGTTGGAAATTGTACGTTAAACGTGTAAATTTAGGTATGTTCGTATTATAACTAATTTTATAAATATTCAGATCTTGGTGCGACAGCTGTTGCATTCTTATCCAAAAATGCATGCATAGAAAATTTATTAGGATTATATTTATTAAATTCAGTAATACGGACATAATATAAGTCCATCTTAATTATGACTTAATCACTATGATAACCTAGAATTATTACCCATCTTTAGATATCATTGAATTAATTATGTATGATAGGATTTAATAGAATGAAGAAAACTTTTATTAATATAGTTTTAAAGTTTTTATTCGATTTTCATAAAATTTGAAATGAGGCGACAAAATTCTCCAGCGATTATATATGTTAAATTTCAAAACATTCGTTTGGGCAATTTTCGCACTGTTATATGCGGACAGACAGACGATTGGACCTGACGACAACTGTAGGTGCTACGTGTTTATATAATTACCAACGCTCCTAAAAACTTTCACTCTTGGTTTTCCATTCTGAAAAGGGAAAAATATATGTTAATATGTTGTTATTATTTTCAAAATAAATATAATTGTTGCATACGACATTCTTATATTTTAAAATCGCCATTTTTAAATATCTTTAAACATTCCACATGAAAAATAAAACATGATAATATGAGGTAAATATATATATATATTCAGTTCTTAATTTGCGCCACAGCAAATAAATTCATATACGTGGCTACGCAAAGTATACTGAATACATTGCGACTATGGTTGACAATATCTGGAAGAGTATTTTTAGAAAGTTTTATGCGTTTTCGCCTGAACGAAATTTAATCTTAATTTATGGCGAGTATAAAAATGGAGATAATACGCACGGCTGCAGAAAAGAAATCGAGTGCATTTCCATATATTGGCAGAAATATATAGAGATAAATATTCGACCGGTTTAAGCATGTAAAACATTAAATCAATTATGTTATTTTTTACGTAAAGATAAAAAAATGCTGTATAGATGATTAAAATATATGAAACATCATAGTATGAGTTATTTCACTTCTGTTTATGTTTCACCAACTGTTTTTTCGTTATGCTGTGAAACAGCATGTGAGTTTTTCAATTCATTAGACTTTATTTAGTGAAAAAAATGAGTGTAAAATATGGTTATTATTTTATGTAATTGTTATTATGTTATTATTAATAACGTAATTATTAATTATGTAATTATCTTTAAAGCACGAGTTATTTCACTTTTGTTTATCATTCACTAACTGCAAATTCGTTATGCTGCGAAACAACATGGGATTTATTTAATTCATTAGACTTTATTAGACGAAAGAAATGAGAGTGAAATAATTAACTTAAATTATACAATTATGGAAATTGTTTTATATAAATACACGTATATATTTTAATTATTTCAATACATATTCAAAACAATTTTGAAATTTTCCTAAATTTTGAAAAAAATTTCTAACTAAACTAAACTTCAACATACTATGTAGACTAGATACAAATCTATAATTACAAAAAATAAATAGAGTACCTTTTCATCGACGGACAATATGCGCTGAAAGCTGTTTCTCAGATATGTTATTTGTTTTTTAAATTGTTTATTGTTGTATCTTTTTTCAACTTATTAAACATTTTTTTTTTTAAATACTATTCTAGAAGTCTTGGAAAACAGTTTGAAATAGATTCATGATGCACGATTATTTTCTTGTTTATTATCAATTTGAATATTTTAGCGTGGCAATTATTTCTATTTTATAATATTATTAAACTAAAGAACTTTTTAAAATTAAAACCTTAAGAATGTTTCAAGATTTTATTCCATTATTTAATGGGTTTATTAAGTCAAATGTGAAAATAATACAGGACAAGATTTTTATTGCAAAATTCAAGCATAAAATGTATAATATAAGAATGAAATATGT
Source organism: Maratus speciosus (assembly GCA_963932465.1). Lineage (NCBI taxonomy): Eukaryota > Metazoa > Arthropoda > Arachnida > Araneae > Salticidae > Maratus > Maratus speciosus. The sequence goes on from OZ010790.1 coordinate 71,421,429, forward strand.
TATTCTTCAAATATTTAGTGTGTCTCGTATATTTTTTATTTGCTAATTCATTATATCATAGATAAATTTTAGAAGCAAATTAATTCTATTGGTAATTATCTTTTTAATGATTTAGTGCCGCCAAAAGTTTATTTGAGAACATTTATGATGAATTTTTAATTCGGAATTAGGTTAGATGTATGAATAATGTACCTTCGCCGTTCTGCAATTTGATAATTTATCTATAGGTTCAGTTTTATTTTTCCCGATATATGTTGCCAAATCGGTTTCTATTGTAAACTGGAATATCTATCTAAATTTATATACTATCAACATACTTGCCAACCTCCCGCTTTTTTAAAATCAACAAAACATACTTGAAACCAGAAATTTTATTTAATAAAGGAAAGCATGTAGATTTCGAATAACTACCACATCGACGCAAGAAACATTTGATTTAATAAATCTTCTGGTTGAAAGTATGTTTTTTCATTTAAAAAAAAGCGGGAGGTTGGCAAGTATGTATCAATCACTTTCTTTAAAAATATTATTAAATTTTGAAAACTTTACACATACTACTTTTTCAAACTAATTTTTACATAAAATATCATATCCCACGGAGATTTAAATTATTTAGAAATTTTATATAAGGGTATTTTTCTTTCAAATATCAGAAAATACAAATTGTTAAACAGGAAAAGATGATATGTCTTTAAAAATAGAAATATAAAAAGTTTGTAATTGCTGAAAACAGCTATCGATTTCAGAATTTTTTAATATGTAATTTTTAACATTTAACTCACAAAAAAATCTACATGTTCGTAAAATACGTAAATGATTTTATTTTACACAGTGGAATTTAATAGAACTTTTTTCGTCTTTTAATTAATAAAAGGTTGAAAACTTATTACAACCAAAGTAACTTTTTGTGAAATGAGAGATTGAAGAAATCTTGATAAACAAGTTGGAAATTGCTCGTCAAACGTGGCAAATGAGGTGCGTTCGTACTATAACTAGTTTTAAAATTATTTTTTGCACCCCATATTGTACTGAATGTATATTTTTTGCGCTTCATAAGTGCATAGTCTGTAACATCATTAAAATGCACTTACAATAATTTTTTTCCCCATTCCCCGTAATGTAACGGAAAACTTTTGACTGTCCCTGTAATTAAACTATACATTCGATTTTCATAAAATTTGAAATGGCTCGACAAAATTTTGCAGCAATTATATATTTAAAATTTCAGACCATTCGGAAGGCTGTAAAATCATTAAAATGCATTTGCAATAATTTTTTCCCATTGGCCATAATGTAACGGAAAACTTTTGGGTGTCCCTGTAATTAAACTATACATCCGATTTTCATAAAATTTGAAATGGCTCAACAAAATTTTGCAGCAATTATACATTAAAAATTTCAGACCATTCGGAAGGCTGTAAAACCATTAAAATGCATTTGCTATAATTTTTTCCCATTGGCCGTAATGTAACGGAAAACTTTTGGGTGTCCCTGTAATTAAACTATACATCCGATTTTCATAAAATTGGAAATGGCTCAACAAAATTTCGTAGCAATTATATATTAAAAATTTCAGACCATTCGGAAGTCTGTAACATCATTAAAATTCACTTGCAATAATTTTTCCCATTGGCCGTAATGTAAAGAAAAACTTTTGACTGTCCCTGTAATTAAACTATACATCCGATTTTCATAAAATTGGAAATGGCTCGACAAAATTTTGCAGCAATTATATATTAAAAATTTCAGATCATTCGGTCGGGTAGTTTTTGCTCTGTTATATGCGGACGGACAGACAGACGGACGGACAGACGGACGGACAGACAGACGGACTGAACGACGACTATAGGTGCTACGTATTTATATAATTACGAACGCACCTAAAAAGGATAAGTATAAAAGATGAAAAAGACTTTAAAAAGAATGTAGTGAGATGAAAAGTTTACAAAAATTATAATTTAGTATCACTCAAAAGAATATGTTGATTTCTTTCTTTGTTTCTTTTTTATTTAATTGCACCTGCACCAGTTTTAATATAAATTAAACAAATTGGCCTCACCCTTTAAAATTGGATATTTTGCAGAGTTGCCAGTTTGGTCTCACTTTTATTATAAAAATCCGAATTCGTGCCAGAAATTAAATATGGCATTTCTTGCTTAATTTGATGATGGAATTTTGTGCTTACATAAACATAAAATATATGTTCTTATTTCAAATTTTTCTGGTGTGAATTTGAAATTTCGAAATAAAAATGAAGATCAAACTGCCAACATTGACATTTTGGTGAGGGAGATAATTTACAGAAAATTAATAAATTAGTCTTACGAAGTGTTATACAACGAATGTTAGACAATCTTCTAATTTATTTCGTGTTATTGTTTATTCGTTTATTCGTTTTATCGCTTATTCATCGTTATTGTTTTCGTGTGTCACCAAAAACGAAATATAAGAGCTACATAATTGTTTAAATGAATCATCTTAAGGTAACTGCAAAATCCTAATATTGCCCCGATTAGATTTGAATTTGATTAGTTTTTCGGTTATTATCTTAATGACAAATTTTGCTTCTGGGTATTTCCGTAGAAAATCTAATAGCTACAAACATAGTTAATAAACACCTCCAAGATACTGCAAGATCAAAACACTTCCTCACTTAGGTTAAAATTGGTTGAGTATTTTGAACATTATCATGATGATAATATTTGTATGGTTTTTTTTTGTTGTTGTTTTTTTTTTTTTTGTATGTCTTTCTAAACAAGTGTTTGAATGAACGTTTTTTTTAAACTTTTTTAGTAAATACTCATGACAATCACTCATTTACGAAATTAGAGACACAATTGCTTTGCGTCTAAAATTGTTAATGTGATTATAATGTGACAAATTAGCGTATAAAAAAAATTATAAAATGCACTAAATATTTTATGAAGAAATTGTGTATTCTTATTATACAATTTATCAATAAAATGTTTAATAAAATGTGTATTATTTTGATGTTTGTTTTAATTAACTAATTAATTCTCTTTATACTTATATCTTTCAGTTATAGCCGTAATTATAGCTGTAAGACATAAATCTGAATCGGAAGTTATTGTTTTATGACAGCTAGTTTGCTATTAACATGCCACACAGAAATTAAAAAATTAATAGCTGTCATATAAGTTTTCGCGCCTATATCCCTTTCCATACGTGGCAACGTAAGTATACTTCTTAATATGACATCGTTATTATTTTAATATGTTTCACGTCATATGTTTTTCTATCTTTAGTACAATTTAGTACAAGCTGTAAGTAACTCACACAAAAAAATGTTAAGGTTTGTATGAATGGCGTTTTAACGCACACATGGGATTTAGAACACGCACGCTGATAAAAACATATTAATCTCTCAAGAAAGAGTGATATATTACTAAAACATTCATAATATACATATGGATTAACTAATTATAATAACTTGACAACTAAATACATGAATAGCTTATGTTGGATTCCCAAGTCACAAACACTTAAAAACTGGTAAGTAATGGATTGTTAGACCATAAATTATATCAGCCCCAAATAGAAGTTGGTCGAATTTATAAAGATATCGTATGACAGAAGTATTTATCCATTATTCATTACAAATTAATAAAAGAGGCATTCGACAAGGTTTTTTCTTTAACAGAAACTCTTAAAATTCCTACAGCATTATTTTTTATGCTATCAATAAGCCTTTACTTCAACGGACTCGAAGTGTTGTACTAATCTTGACAGGACATTAAACTTTTATATCTAGGCTCGCTTAGCTCAGTAGTTAGTATCCTGGTCAGCAAAGGAGAAGCTCGGACCAATGTTGCGGTTTCGATACAAACGCAAGTTCTTGGCACAGTGAATATGATATATAAAAATAGCAAATAAAGCCTTTGTGCAACAATATTAAAAAGCAGAAAAACCAACGTTTAAAATGCACAAATAATATATGAAAAGCAGCAAACAGCTGTTTCGAATCTACTAGCGAGATTCTTCTTCAGTGCAAAAGGAACAGCGTGCTAGAAAAAGCAAGGCTGAGCAAAATCATAGACAGAGACGCGCTGGCTTTTATACCCTATGCGGGTGGCGAAGGCGCCGAAACAACCAATGAGAGAGAAGCAGTGGAAACGACTGGGTGGACAAGTAGCGACATCTACCGGAGAAGTAGAGAAAAGAAACCAAAAAAGGGGAATTAAATTAACGCTTTCCAAATACTTGGAAAATCTGGAGTACTAGATAAGTCATTGACTAAAGAGTGAGAATTTTTAATGATATGGTAAGCTTCCCAAAAATCAAGATCAAGGTTAGAAGAACATTTTTGGATAATGATGGCTGAGGAAAAATCGAACCTATGTTGAGAAGACCAAGAATGCTGAGCAATAGAAGAACGTTTGAGCTCCTGATTTTTAACATAACCTTCATGCTCTTTTAAACGAAATCTAAGAGCACGTTTAGTCTGACCAATATAAGAAAGACCACACTGACAAGAGATCTGGTAAATGCCCCAATTATCTAGGCGATCAACGGGGTGTTTGAGATTTGAAAAGGGGATTTTATTAACAGGAGAAAAAATAACTTTAAAATCAAACCTTCTTAGGATTTTAGCAACTTGCTGGCTGATTTTAGGAAAAAATGGTAATACAACTGAAGTATTAGAGTTGGAATTAGAATGCTTTTCAGAATAATTGGAATTCGTCAATTTCTTATAAATAGAATCGATAATATTAGAGGAATAACCACGATCGACAGCAATAGCTTTGAGGTAATTAAGTTCAGCACTAAGTAACTGAGGAGTGGAACAAATATTAGTAGCCCGAAAAACAAAAGTATTGAAAGCAGCGAATTTCTGGTTAGGGGGATGAGAAGAATACCTGTGAGGTGGGAGAATGACAGCAAAAGGTTTACGAAAGACGGTAGTCTGAAAGCCAGTTTCACAACGAATAACAAGGACATCCAGGAAAGAAAGACAGTTATTGGTCTCAATTTCAGAGGTAAATTGAATGCAGGGATCAATGGAATTCATAATAGAGAGAATATGATTAATATCCGAATTCATTTCAATCAGGACATAAACATCATCAACATAACGAACATAGAACGGAAATTTTAAGATTTCAAAAAGCTTGACCTCAAAATAGTGCATATAAATATCGCATAAAATTGGACTAAGAGGATTACCCATAGCCAAACCGTCAATCATACGGAAGAAATTACCATTGAAAACAAAAGTATTTTGCGACAAGCAAGCGCGAGTGAGAAGTAAAAGTTCCTCGATTTCAAAATAAGAGAAATGGAATTCACAAAGCCTTTTCTTGAGGCAATCTAAAGCCCCCTCAACCGGAACGTTTGTAAATAAAGATTTAACATCAAAAGAAACCATCGTGTGACCCTGCGGCTTAAAATTATGAAGTTTTTTAACAAAATCAAAAGAATTCTTAACAGTGAAACAGTTACTGCTCAAAAGTGGGGAAAAAACAGAAACTAAATATTTGGCGAGCTTATAAGAAGCTGTACCGATACTAGAGACAATAGGTCTAAAAGGAATGTCAGGTTTATGGACCTTAGGTAAAGCATAAAACCTGGCACAATGCGCAATAGACGGAATAAAGGACTTCTTAAAGTTAGCAGGAATAATGGAAGAAGACTTAATGGCAGACTTAATAGGGTTAATTTCACTAGTGGAAGGGTCTTTGCGGATATCCACATACGGACCATCATTAATTAATTTATGGGTTTTTTCCAAATACGTAGATTTGTCGAGAAGAACAATCTGACCACCTTTGTCAGCCTTAGTAATAATTAAGTTTGGATCAGAACGCAAATTTTTCAGACATTGTTTAACAGGATGTTTAAGATTGGGTTTATAAACATTAGAATTGAAATCAACAGTATTGGCAATGAGATGCCTAATAGACTCTTTTTGAGAAGAAGATAGAGCGCTATGCTTAAAGGCTCTTTCAATAGGAGCAATAAGATTAGGTAAAGAAGGAATAGCAGAGACAGAAAAATTGTTATTCAATTTGAGAGCATCGAGCTGATTGTTACTTAATGGAACACTAGAAAGATTGACAACAGCATTTTGGTTAACAAGAGGCAAATTACTGCAGTTATTAGCGACAGAACTTCCACAAAGCGCATTAAATTTCTTCTTTAAAACCGAACAATGAACAGAAGAAGCTGTGAGAACTCTGCTCCATGACCTTCTGTCAATGGACTGAAAATCAGGAGTAGAATTAGCGAGGCTGATATGTAAAGAATATAACTCGCGCTCTATATGAGCAATTTTGTGGCGAGTCTCTTGAATCAAAGCTCTTAAAAGAGCTAATTTAGAACGAAATAACACCTTCTCAATCCTATTTGAAGAAAATAAATTACAACGAATGGAAATGAATTTAGGAATAACCTTCTTACGCCTACAATCAAGTAGGAAATGTAAGTGTTCCAAAAACCTGTACTTTTTTAAACGTAAATTACAAAACCTATTGATTTGAGACATTGCGGAAAAAAAAAAAAAAAAAAAAAAAAAAAAAATACAGAAGAATAAAGGCCCGTTAACGCCAAATACATAAAAATAGCAAATAAAGCCTTTGTGCAACAATATTAAAAAGCAGAAAAACCAACGTTTAAAATGCACAAATAATATATGAAAAGCAGCAAATATTATATTAATAATAATATTATATTTTCATATATTATTTGTGCATTTTAAACGTTGGTTTTTCTGCTTTTTAATATTGTTGCACAAAGGCTTTATTTGCTATTTTTATGTATTTGGCGTTAACGGGCCTTTATTCTTCTGTATTTTTTTTTTTTTTTTTCGCAATGTCTCAAATCAATAGGTTTTGTAATTTACGTTTAAAAAAGTACAGGTTTTTGGAACACTTACATTTCCTACTTGATTGTAGGCGTAAGAAGGTTATTCCTAAATTCATTTCCATTCGTTGTAATTTATTTTCTTCAAATAGGATTGAGAAGGTGTTATTTCGTTCTAAATTAGCTCTTTTAAGAGCTTTGATTCAAGAGACTCGCCACAAAATTGCTCATATAGAGCGCGAGTTATATTCTTTACATATCAGCCTCGCTAATTCTACTCCTGATTTTCAGTCCATTGACAGAAGGTCATGGAGCAGAGTTCTCACAGCTTCTTCTGTTCATTGTTCGGTTTTAAAGAAGAAATTTAATGCGCTTTGTGGAAGTTCTGTCGCTAATAACTGCAGTAATTTGCCTCTTGTTAACCAAAATGCTGTTGTCAATCTTTCTAGTGTTCCATTAAGTAACAATCAGCTCGATGCTCTCAAATTGAATAACAATTTTTCTGTCTCTGCTATTCCTTCTTTACCTAATCTTATTGCTCCTATTGAAAGAGCCTTTAAGCATAGCGCTCTATCTTCTTCTCAAAAAGAGTCTATTAGGCATCTCATTGCCAATACTGTTGATTTCAATTCTAATGTTTTTAAACCCAATCTTAAACATCCTGTTAAACAATGTCTGAAAAATTTGCGTTCTGATCCAAACTTAATTATTACTAAGGCTGACAAAGGTGGTCAGATTGTTCTTCTCGACAAATCTACGTATTTGGAAAAAACCCATAAATTAATTAATGATGGTCCGTATGTGGATATCCGCAAAGACCCTTCCACTAGTGAAATTAACTCTATTAAGTCTGCCATTAAGTCTTCTTCCATTATTCCTGCTAACTTTAAGAAGTCCTTTATTCCGTCTATTGCGCATTGTGCCAGGTTTTATGCTTTACCTAAGGTCCATAAACCTGACATTCCTTTTAGACCTATTGTCTCTAGTATCGGTACAGCTTCTTATAAGCTCGCCAAATATTTAGTTTCTGTTTTTTCCCCACTTTTGAGCAGTAACTGTTTCACTGTTAAGAATTCTTTTGATTTTGTTAAAAAACTTCATAATTTTAAGCCGCAGGGTCACACGATGGTTTCTTTTGATGTTAAATCTTTATTTACAAACGTTCCGGTTGAGGGGGCTTTAGATTGCCTCAAGAAAAGGCTTTGTGAATTCCATTTCTCTTATTTTGAAATCGAGGAACTTTTACTTCTCACTCGCGCTTGCTTGTCGCAAAATACTTTTGTTTTCAATGGTAATTTCTTCCGTATGATTGACGGTTTGGCTATGGGTAATCCTCTTAGTCCAATTTTATGCGATATTTATATGCACTATTTTGAGGTCAAGCTTTTTGAAATCTTAAAATTTCCGTTCTATGTTCGTTATGTTGATGATGTTTATGTCCTGATTGAAATGAATTCGGATATTAATCATATTCTCTCTATTATGAATTCCATTGATCCCTGCATTCAATTTACCTCTGAAATTGAGATCAATAACTGTCTTTCTTTCCTGGATGTCCTTGTTATTCGTTGTGAAACTGGCTTTCAGACTACCGTCTTTCGTAAACCTTTTGCTGTCAGTCTCCCACCTCACAGGTATTCTTCTCATCCCCCTAACCAGAAATTCGCTGCTTTCAATACTTTTGTTTTTCGGGCTACTAATATTTGTTCCACTCCTCAGTTACTTAGTGCTGAACTTAATTACCTCAAAGCTATTGCTGTCGATCGTGGTTATTCCTCTAATATTATCGATTCTATTTATAAGAAATTGACGAATTCCAATTATTCTGAAAAGCATTCTAATTCCAACTCTAATACTTCAGTTGTATTACCATTTTTTCCTAAAATCAGCCAGCAAGTTGCTAAAATCCTAAGAAGGTTTGATTTTAAAGTTATTTTTTCTCCTGTTAATAAAATCCCCTTTTCAAATCTCAAACACCCCGTAGATAATTGGGGCATTTACCAGATCTCTTGTCAGTGTGGTCTTTCTTATATTGGTCAGACTAAACGTGCTCTTAGATTTCGTTTAAAAGAGCATGAAGGTTATGTTAAAAATCAGGAGCTCAAACGTTCTTCTATTGCTCAGCAGTCTTGGTCTTCTCAACATAGGTTCGATTTTTCCTCAGCCATCATTATCCAAAAATGTTCTTCTAACCTTGATCTTGATTTTTGGGAAGCTTACCATATCATTAAAAATTCTCACTCTTTAGTCAATGACTTATCTAGTACTCCAGATTTTCCAAGTATTTGAAAGCGTTAATTTAATTCCCCTTTTTTGGTTTCTTTTCTCTACTTCTCCGGTAGATGTCGCTACTTGTCCACCCAGTCGTTTCCACTGCTTCTCTCTCATTGGTTGTTTCGGCGCCTTCGCCACCCGCATAGGGTATAAAAGCCGCGTCTCTGTCTATGATTTTGCTCAGCCTTGCTTTTTCTAGCACGCTGTTCCTTTTGCACTGAAGAAGAATCTCGCTAGTAGATTCGAAACAGCTGTTTGCTGCTTTTCATATATTATTTGTGCATTTTAAACGTTGGTTTTTCTGCTTTTTAACAGTGAATATGACTTTTACAGAAATACCGTTCTGCGTAATTTAGATTGCTTTCCTTCTCTGAAGGCATTGCTCCTATATCAACATGGCTATATTTATCCTGTGCTGCATTAAAAAAAAATCTTATACTTTATATAATTTATTTATTTTGCATTCAAACAATTTCTAACCCATATATTTCTGCAACAAAAAGTAGCATATTTTTATACTTAAATGATTAAGCTATATAAATAACAATGTATAGAAATACATCCAGTGTTTTCTATAACAATTTAAAAGCACTCTAAAGTAGACTATAAAAGATTTGCTTATTTATTGTTTTAATATAAAATATTTTTTGGAACTTGTTTTGATAAACAATTAATTAGAGCAAAGAACTTTTCTAAAAATGATTTTGGAATTGCAATACAATGAACAACGGTAAATTATTTAATAAATCACATATGTTACTATGCAATACGTGTTTAAATAAATATTGAACTAATATATGCATGATCTTTTCATAAATTGTTTTTCGACTGCGAACACTTGAAAAAAGTCCTAGCTTTGCTTTAAATAGTAATGCCTCTATTGTAAGTAGAAGAAATCATTTTATTTATTTATTTTTCTTTATAACAATATTACAGCAATATTGCAAGCTATAATATAATAAAAATGCCTTCTTCTGAGAAATTTTAAACACTAAAACAGTTATTTAATTTTTTTATTGCAATTTAATTATACATTTTCAATTGTTAATCAGACATGTTTTAAATAGTAATCCGAAAAAAAATATTCAAGCGTGGATTTCATAATAATATTGATTACAACGAAGTTCGTTGGCTGCAAATAAAGACAGATCGTTTTCTTTCTTTGTATAAATATTTATAAACCAGAAAGCCTATTTAATTATAAGCTTATAAAAGTCAGTCATGAGGATTATTAACGAGAATTTACGCAAGTTTTAATTTCATTCCGGCCTCCATGTAATTAAAGCTTTTTACACTTTTTACTTGTCTCTAGACCAGGGCTTAATTTGCGCCGGAGCCCACCGGAGCCCAGCTCCGGTACTTCTCTGTTTTTAGTGAATATTTAAATATTGGTCGTAATTCACCGGAGCTCATAAACACAGGGCTCCGGAGCCCAGTGCAATAGCGTTTCCGAAAAACCGAAAACTAAATTACCCTTTCCTTCCCTTCCCATCTCCAATAAGCTTTTGCATTCTTTTTTGTCAAAACACTTATATGTGGCGTAATGTGTCGCACACTTAGGAGATGAAGATGAAACCGTCTCAATTTTTATATTAGTTTTGGGGCTTCGACTGGCTCAAGTTCAATCTGTCTTACATTCAAAATTTTATTTATTCGTTGTGTAGAAAGAAAAAAAAAACTTTTTATCCTTCAAAATTACGTATTATATTCTATTTCAAATCATTTTAATGCTATTTTTATCAGAATAAAAGGAAAAAAGAAATCGCGTTTTTCTATTCTGGTAATATTTGCAAATTTATGTAAATTTCATTCATTTTTTTCAAAAAAAAAAAAAAAAAAAAAAATGCATAGCTGCGAACTATCCATTTTTTGCCTTAACAGTACTTCCGAATCATAATCATTACCATACTTAATCTCAGAATTCTACAATTAATTATCAAAATTAGGCAAAGATGACTATTCGGAAGGAGTGATAACTAAAAAGTGGAATAGATGACAGCTTAGAACATACTGATAGATGTATATAAAATTTTTATTTTGCTAAAGAATATAAAAAGCTTTAAATTTTGCAAATAATGTACGAAATATAAATATGCAGATTGGAGTGACAAAGAGGGGAGGGGGGGGAACAGTGCAGTTGTTAGTACCGGCAGTACCACAGAGTATTAGGGCTCAGGTACTTTTTTTGTTAGAAATTAAGCCCTGCTCTAGACTATATTGTTTCATGGGGCAGTTGCCAGAACATTTGATTTGCTGATTCTCAAATTAATTGTTTTAAGTTTGACAAATGAAGAAATTAAAGAGGGATTATTACAACAACCCATGGCCAGATAAGAATTTTCTCACATAAAAAATAATGAAAAAAAATCTTGCAAGTGCATAGGCACATTTTCTTTATTTTTATACTAAGTATAGACAATATTCAGAAATATAACAATAAAGTTTGTCTTCTATATATATATTTTTTTCTTTTGTGATAATTGACTACTGAAATAAATATATTAAATTATTATTTCATTGCGTATTTATCCCTTACCTGAATTTTCCGTATTTTATTCTACTTTAGGGCAAAACAATTTGATTAATGAGATTGCTGTACTTGTAAGTTGATACCCTTAACATAGTGGTTTAAAATTTGGTGCTTAAATCACTTATCACAGCACTCTTAGAATTGACCCAACCGTTTGAAATATGTACCAAGTTAGTAACTAATTTAAAAAAATCAACAACAAAAATAATCTTTACCTAATGAAATGTTTTTATTAAAACAGTAAACCTACGCCACGATGCTGAATTGAATAATTCCGTTGTTATAATTTTACAATGATTTATTAAAGACGTATTAGCGCGCAGCTCATTTTGTTTTGAAATAAACAACATTTCTTAAATCTATTCTAAATACCTGAAAAAGATTTTATTTTACTACGAAATATTTTTTACGGTCACATAATCTTTTTTAAATACATTTTCACGCTTGAAGAAACTTTATCTGCAGCTTGTTAAATCATTTATATTTGAAATAACGAAAAAATGAGAAAAAACTAATTTCTCTATTCCTTAATGATTCTTCTAAAAGTTTTTGAAATGGTATTTAGTTTTCATTACTTTATTTAAGCTAGTTATAAATTGTTTTAAATATTTTTCTGAAAGATTTATTTCTTCATATTTAAAAAAAAAAAAAAAAAAAAAAAAAAAAAAAAAAAAAATGTTTCCACAAATTAAATGTTAGATTTTAAAATTAAAACATAATAAAAGAAAATCATTTCATTTTCTGTAATTGCTTCTTATATCTTGAAAAATATTATTGCAGCATGAATCTTTAAAACATTTGGTGAAATGTAATAAAATGTGCATACTTAAATTTAGTACAAATATTTTTATTTCACAGTAAAACAAAATAAACAGCGTATAACAATGACCTTTAAACCGTTATTTAATAATTACATAGCTTTGAAATAAAAATCTTTTCAATAATCTAAGTTGTTCCTAAAGAAACATTTAGTGCTAATTTTAAAAATAGCACTAAGAATGTTGTGTCACGTATCATTTTTACACAAATTTGAATAAAACATGCCATGCTTAAAAATAGTACGGATATTTTTATTAATTTAATTCAAAGGAAAGCAAAATAAATAAATATAACAATGGCTTTTAAACAATTATTTAATAATTACGCATCTTTGAAAATAAGAAGGTTTGCAATAATCTTAGCTGTTTTTAGAGCAAAGTTTAGTGCTAATTTTAAAAATTAGCAATAAAAATGATTTTGTCACATACCATTTTTGCACAAATTGGAATTTTTTAATCAACAGTGTACTTAGATACAGAGTACTCTCGTTTAATTGTTCTAACGAAAATCCGCAAAACTGTTTTTATTCTGCACTGTCAGTTTTTGAAAAAAACATGCCTTTGTTATCCGATGTTATACGTTTTAAGCGACGTCGTTAGCCTTATTTCGAAATAGGAAATGATCGTAAAAAATGTCCACATTAAGCGGAGATACATCCTCAGATGAAACACGTTATCGAGAGTGTGCTACATAGAATATGCAAGGTTTGGAGTTTCCAAGAAAACTGTCACTACCGATAATGACACGAAATTTTCCATTTTTTTTTTTAAATAGAACTCTTAATCATCTGATTCACACATAAATAATGTATATATATATATATATATATATATATATATATATATATATATATATATATATATATATAAGCTCAAAAAAGGTTTAAAATAAAAATATAAATAAGAATAAAATCCATGGGATAAGCGCTACAGCTACAAATAATCACACATATTATATATAGCATATAATGTATGATATACATTCGGCAGACCCAGAATTTTGCACCATAATTAAACTCAGAATAAACAAGAAACATCAAATAAATTTCAACAAAAATAACCTGAACAACAAAGAACAAAACCAAAATGCTATGGCCTCATCAGCAGTGGGCATTTTATAAAAGCACAGCAATGTTTCAGACTAACTACCATACGCAACGAACTATTATTCAGTAGTGGCGGAGGATTTCGGCTAGAGTGTCGCAAAGTATACATCAAATGCATAAAAACAATTGAAAGCATATCACGAACACTCCCCCACCGGAGCCGACGCCACAATAAACATCACATCTCCCAGTGTGAAGATTCAGCTGATTCAAAACATATATGTAATATCAAACATATATGTAATATCAAAACATACATGCAAAACATATGTATTAAAATACACTGAAACAGTAATAAAATTATTTTACTCAAACCTGAGCCACACAGTCACAAAAAATAACCACATCCAGTGATCCGTAATCTGTACATGCTTGTTCCATGTCTGTTGCCACACAATTGCAGACATCCTTGTAAAACCGTCCAAAAAGGCTTTAAATGATACAAATGATTAACTGTCAATCATATAGGAACTACTTAAAAATGAAGACAGTCTGTAAAATTAGTATACCTTTTAATGAACTTCAAAGGTATGTTATTTTTATAATTCAAAATACTGGTTAAATGAAAAAGTTCTTTAAAAAATAAATTGTTATTTGAACAGAGATTATAGTAGCGAAAAATCTGACGTATGATAATATTGATGTAAACGCGTTTATGCATATTCAAACTCCAGTTAACTAATTGGTTAACTTCAAAATTAAATTTATCCCGTTAACGGGATAATCATTTGTATCACTAATGATTTGTGTCACTTAAAGGCTTTTTGAATGGTTTTACAAGGATGTCTGCAATTGTCTGCAACAGACATGGAACGAGCATGGTCAGATTATGGATCACTGGAAGTTGGTAATTGTTTTTTGTAGCTGTGTGATTCTGGTTCGGGTAAAATAATTTTACTCGTTGTTTCAGTGTATATTACACATATGTTTTGAATCATCTGTATCTTCGAGATGTGCTGTGCATTGTTGCGTCGGGTCCGGCAGGGATGTGCTCGTAATATACTTTCAATTGCTTTTATGCATTTGATTTATGCATTGCGACATTCTGGACGAAACCCACAGTCACTACTGAATAATAGTTTGTTGCGTATGGTAATTAGTCTGATGCTTTTATAAAATACCCACTGCTGACGAGGTCACAGCTTTTTGGTTTTGTTCTTTGTTGTTCAGGTTATATTTGTTGAAATTTCTTTGATGTTTGTTGTTTTTTCATATTTATTAATATAAATTTGCCAACAACGCCAAAAATCGCTTGACAGTTTATTATTTTGCTTATATTTAGCTGTGTTTTCAATTATTTATCTCAATCTGTTTACTCTTACAATTTAATTTTGACTTAAATTTGATAAATTAAAAAAAATTACAAGTAAAACTTCTATGAATTTATTTTAATTAGATTTCTTTAAAATGAAATATATCCTATTTGGTTTGGGTAAATTCTCCCCACCAGTTTTGTCAAATTAGTGGTGAATTTATCAGTAAAGACATAAGAGAAATGTTATTTCACCAGGAAAGTGTATTATGCATAATTTAGAGTGAAACATGAGAATCAGAAGAAACCGCCGTATCCAACTAAATTTTGTCACGTTTTCGTAGCAGATTTAACCCTCCGCCTACCAAGTTCCAATACAATAAAGTTCAGCTGAATATGATATAATTACGAAATAGGTTTGTAAACTAATATTTTTAGATTTAAATTCGCAAAAATCAAGTGAAATTTAAAAGAATATCCCATGGAACTAATGAATTTTAACCTCGGTTGGATGCATTATTGTAAACTTGTACACTCTATTATTATTATTATTATTATTATTATTATTATTATTTGATAGCACGGGGGGTAAAATGGTAGTTTAAACATCAGCTGAAAGGTTTCAGATTTTCCGTCAGAATGTCACGGAAGAAGCCTAAAAAGCACACGCATTATTTTAACTTTTGCTCATGCAACGTAGTAGCTCTAAATCTAAACAAATAAAGGGATTTTGAACCTAAATATTCCAGCAGCTTCATCAACTGATTCACAAAAGACACAATCTTCTGCCGTTCTTTTACGAAAAGTATTTGTAAATTACTTTAATCGGGATTCGTGTAATAATTATACTAATGACATTCTGCGTAATATAAATAATGATCTTGTGTATTGAAAATGGAGGTAAATCACATAAAAGAAAGCGGAAAAAGAGCACAGATTTACAGGCGAAAGAAAATGGCAGTATGAGAACTTTGAATCAGAAATATATTTAAATTTAAAGTATTGTATTTCGTAAATATGTATTTACGAAATATAAGATACAAGCAAACTCAGCGGCTTTGCTCCCGTAATAGCTGAAATATGCTAAGTGATATTTATATGTCTAATGTTTTTTAGGAGAAATTATATTTTTAGGAATAATTCAAAAATTACTATTTAAAACAGAGTTTGAATAAACTTCCTTGTTACAGTGCATTAGGCAGAAATGAGACTTAAATTAATAAAAAGAAATAAAACTAAATAAATGATAATTTAGAAAACATTTTGAAACTTTTATGCTCAATTAATACGCTCATTTCACTATTCATTTGAAGTTTTGAATTTTTTAAAAACCATCTTTTTACATCTTAAAATTAACCATCATGTCAAAGTCCCAGTTCTAGAACCAATCTCAACATAAAGGGCTATGTTGAAATAGGAACTGTCAACATTAATTTGCCAACATTAATTTTGAAATCGGTTTGTTATTTCCTAATACTCCACAGAAACATAATTTACAAAGCTTTTAAAGGCCTTTTTTAGAACGTTTGTTGTTCCTGTGAACCCCAGGTGGTAGAATAATCGGCATAAGGTATAGCCTGTGTAGGATCAGAGACAGTTACTATTGATTCGCAACTATTACTTTTATAATCGGTTTATATTCCATGAAACTGCATAGAAATCGTCATTTAGGACTTTTTAGAACGCTTTTCGCACCTCCACATCGCTTCACCAATATTTAAATCGAATTTATTTTCGACAGTCCTTCGAGGGCATTTATATTTTATAAGAAACTACCGTGCTATATTTTAAGTTTCTAGCCTTTTCAGTATCACAGAAATCGCAATTTAGAAAGTTTTTTGTTCCTGCAACCCTCTAGCGGTAGTGGCACAGACAAAAAATATAGCTTATGTTTGAGCAGATTCTATCACCAATAATTTGTCACCATTATTTTTTAAATCGGTTTCGTATTTGATAAGATTGCATAAAAATTTTAATTAAGAACGTTTTTAGAACGCTTTTCGCTTACTTCAACTTTTAAAATTTTGAATTTTCTTTCGACTTTTCTTAGAAATCAGTTGCATTTTGTAAATAAATACCATGCCATATTTCAATACGTTAGACCCCTCAGTTGTGCAAAAAACGCAAATTAGAACAGGTTTTTAGCTCTTGCAACCCCAAGATGGTAGTGACAGCAATATAAAATATAGCCTATGTTGGAGCAGGGACTGTCACCTTTAATTTGCAACCATTACTTTTGAACTAGATTTGGTATTTTCTGAGATTGCGTAGAAATCGCAATTTAGAACGTTTTTAGAACGCTTTTCGTGCATTTTCACCCTTTGTAAATTTCCAGTTTTTTCGGATCTGTTCTTAAAGATCATTTATATCTAATAAATATGTACCTTGCCTAATTTCAAGTTGCTAGCCCCTACCGATGACAAAAAATCGAAATTTAGAAAGTTTTCTGCTCCTGCAACCTCTAAGTGATAGTGACAGCAACATGAAAAAGCGTGTATGTTAAAGCAGATGCTATCAGCATGAATTTCCTACCATTACTGTTGAAATCAGTTTGATTCTTCCAGAGATTGCTCACAAATCGGCATTTAGAATGTTTTTAGAACGCTTTTCGCACGTTTTCACCCCTTTTAAATTTCAAATTTTTAAAGAAATGTTCTTAGAGATAATTTATATCTAATAAATATATACCATGTAAAATGTCATGAGTCTAGGTCCTTCAATAATTCAAAAATCGCTCTTTTTAAAAGTTTTTTGCTCCTGCATATCCTCCTGGGTAGTGGAATCTGACATAACATTTAGCCTATCTTGAGCAAGAGCTGTCACCATCATTTTTACATCGTTATTTTTTAAATCGCCTCAGTACTTCCTGAGATTGCATAGAAATTGCAATTTGGGACGTATTTTACAGCGTTTTATGCGCATTTTCACCCTTTTTAAATTTCAATTTTTTTAGGAAATGTCCTTTGAGATCATTGATATCTTATAAGTGACTACCATTCCAAATTTCATGATTCTAGGCCTTTACGTAACACAAAACTGCAATTTAGAACGTTTGTTTTCTCCTGCAACCCCCAGGTCGTAGTGATACAAGCATGAAACATAGACTATGTTACAGCAAGGTCTGTCACCATCAATTTAAAAACATTGTTACTTTCCAAAATTGAGTTAAACGCCATTTAGAATGCTTTATAGAACCCTCTTCGCGCATAGCTAGTATAGAACAGCTAGTCCATATAACATTTCTTTCAGGTCACACGTGGTCACAGGAGTCACAGTCACTACGGCGAAACATAAAATAGGAAACTACATATGTCCCTTTTATGAGTCTCAAATGACAACTATATGTGACTCCACTGACAGGTCACTGTGACTGCTGCTTTGTAGCGAGTCACCATGTGACTCTACAATGTCGTTTCATTGAGACTCTCGTGTGACTCTCATCTGGAAACTCAATTTCAACGTCATTGTAACGTTGCATTATGATAAATCACCAAATGATGTCGCATTGAAGTCACATGGTGACTTTTCACCACTTTTCGCAGTGGTGACTATACAGTAGGGTCTCTGTCATCATTTGACAAAGTCATGCGGCAGAAAGACACCATGTGACTTTAATGTGAATTATTTGGTGATTTACAATAATGCAACGTTCACAATAACTTTGCAATAAACTCCAAATGACAGTCACTTGAGAGTCTCAATGACACGACATTGTAAAGTCACCTGTTGACTCGCCATAAAGCAGCAGCCACAGTGACATGTCAGTGGAGTCACATATAGCAGTCATTTGAGGAGATGGATTCCATACGTCTCAAAAAAGAGACGTATGGAATTTCCTATTGTTTGTTTCGCCGCAGTGGCTGTGACTCTTGTGACCATGTGTGACCTGAATCAGATGTTATATGAACTAGCTGTTCTACAGGGATAGTAATAATTCGAATTATATTACTTCTTTTTGAGTATTCGCGTGAAAATTATCGCTTGAAAATTGGCATTTTGTGACTGGTCCTTAAGTTTTGTCCACCAGTGTATATTCTTTTCTAACGTATTAGTAAATTAATTTTGCACATATCAACAAGTTTTTCAGTTTGAAACAGGATTCTGTCATAGGCAGGTGCTTTTTCACATGTTTTACTTTTTTTTTTTTTATATAGTTATATTTTAATAAGCGTACAAATTTGTTATTCTTTACAAATAATAAGCTTTAATGTTTATGGAATAATTTTTAAATAGAATAAAAAATCAAATCACGTAATTCAACTTTAATGCTTAGTTGTATAGTAATGGCAATTTAAAAATGTATGCATTTTTTTGAAAAATGTTTGGTCCAGGTCTAATTTTACTGACGTTAGAACGGACCAGGCCATGCCCAGACAATGATTTTCATGCGGGTTGTGTCAAAACTAGGACTGAAAATTTTTGGCCGTGGAGGCTAGGAATGAAACGAGTCCCGGCTTTGTAACGAATAAATAAATTAAACCCAGCCCGATCTTTTAGCAGTGCTGCGGTGTCGGTGTGAAAAATGGACTAATCCGACTCCGGGGATTTTAACAGTTCCGACTACGACTCTTTCGCTCAAAAATGGGCCTTGCTTCGATTCCGGCTCCGACAGTGCAGCCCTGCTTGTAAAATGGACGACTCCGACGCCGACTCTGGGAATAACAGATTCGACTCCGACTCCAAATCTTTCACTCAAAAATGTGCTTTACCCTGCCCCTCAGGAAAAAAGTAAGGCCCGAACACGTTCCGGCCCTCAAAGAGTGGTCACTACACTGTAAAAAAAATATGTCATATTACTAAAGTTTTTCTAGGAAACTAGGATTCCTAGAACTTTTATGTAACGGCAACAACAAAAATTCATGTAACAGACACACTTTTACGCCAAAAATGAAAAAATCTGTAAGATTACTAAGAATTCTTTAAGAAACTGGGATGCCTAGAACTTTTCATGTAGCTGCAATCAGGGTTACAGATAAAATTTTTGTAAGATTACAGTAACTTTAGCAGATTCATTTGTAAAGTTACAGATTTCTGTTGCTTTACTAAAACTGGTTTTGTACATTTGCAGGCAGCTTTTCTTGTACAGTTACATATGAAAATTTAGTAAGCATGTAACATTACATCTCTAGAACTACAGTTTTTTTTTTAGAGTGTAGGCCCAGGCCCAGCCAGGCACGAATGTCGTCAATGAAAATAGGCCCGAGCCCGCCCCATGCAGATCTCTGAAAAATGCGAGGAGCAACAGTGCACTGGAATTGCCACGGAAGCTTAAAAAGCGTGAAGATATTTAGTCTTGGAGATTGGTTCCTCACAAAGGTAGAGTTTTTTTTACGCCAGGATTTTTACTTTATACGTTCGCTTAAATACAAATTTATTACTGTTAATTTTTTTTAACAGAGGAATTACTTTAAATATATGCTTGAAAATCCCGAATTTTGTAATTTATAAACATAACCATACAAATTTTTACGCATTTTGGCCATTTAAGATTAAAAAATAACGGAGAACTATTTTTCAAGGCGGAATGTTACGGTTTCTACCTTTCACAGTGTTGCTAAGTTGAGGTGAAATAGAGTGTAGAAATGCCTCGCTAAGTAAAATTGAATTGCATCATTAACTTTCAGACGTTATAACTAATCCACTGGTACCGGCCACATTTTTACATGATTCATTTCGGAAGAGTTAGCACGAGGTGGCACGTTTCTTTATATATATATATATATATGTACAGTTTATAGTTAAAACATCATCGTAAAACTGTGATAAATCACAATTTAATAATAAACCGTTGTATAAATCACCATAAATTCGGGACATTACACAGGACCTCTTTCGAGTGTAAAATATAACAGCCTTTCATCAGCCAATGTAAATACTTGTCTGTAAGGAGACAACGTCAAAAATATTTTCATCGTATGTACTGTAAAAAAAAATGGTAATGTTCCATGTAAAATCCAGGAACGTTTCGCCTTTTCTCAGGTTTTCAGAATAATTTAGCTCTTTCCTGTGAAATTCTGGTTTTCTTATCTGAAACGTTCCTGAACAAAAGTTGGAAACAGCAAAACACTGCGGCCGCCATTTATTATTTTTTTGCTATAACCCGTTGCTCGCGCGCGAGTGTCGAAAACGAATTCCTTAAATGAACGTAAAAAAATCAATATGGAATGCAAATAAATCAATAGACGACATAATCCTTTACGTCTCTATTGTCAAGACGATTCAGATGAAAATACAATACATTATGTGACATCGCTAAGAGATTATCTCTCGTACTTGTCTATGGAATGTTTAACGAGCAGACCGTGTAAAACAAATACGCCTATTATTTGGATCTCCATTAACCAGGGGACCATCAAACATGATTCTCACCGATTTTGATTAATTTAAAGTATGTTTTAGAGTTCTTATCTCTAATTATTCTTGTGAAAGGATTTCTTAAAATGGGTCTTAGATTTTCAGAAATTAGATGCCGAGGTTTAGCATACGTTTCAAATACCGATTAGTTTGCAGCTCTCAATGTGTCTTTCGTGGTGTGGGCGCAGAAGGCTCGCACGCCACCCGTACGGCCCGAGTTCGATGCTACCTCTTGACTTTTTTTTTTCTTTTTTAATTAATTTTATATTTTAACACTTTACAATTTGATTTAAATTTGATATATATTTGACACTTTGAATTGCTGCAAATTTGATTTTTTTTTTCGGAAAAAATATATAATTACGTTTAGGATTTTTTTTTTTCATGAAAATTTATATGTATTTTATCTAACTTGTAAACTAACATAATTACTGACGAAAATCCAAAATATTTTATGTCTAGATTTTTTTTCTAATTATTATTTTTATATTTTAAGCAAAGTTCAGAAAAAATATATCATATATATATTTACTTTATTGAATTTTAACTGAAAATTTATTTTTTCGTGTAAATTATAAATAATAATTTTGATGTCAATTTCAAAATATTTTTTCATCCCAACAAACAATGATAATAAAGCGAAAATTGTCAACTGCAAATGTAAAAATCGTCTGCGGATCCCGCATGCTGCGAAATGTCAGTAATGTTTTGCTGTCAACAGAAATATTCCTGGTATTTCGCAGGAAACTTACTGGCATTTCTGTAGAATGTTTTTAACATATACATTAAAGTTCCAGTCATTTTCAAGAAATGTTTCTTGGAAATAATGGGCAACTCAGCTGCCCATTTTTTCCCAGGAACGTTGCGGATTTTTTTTTACAGTGTGGGCATTTGTGATTTGTTCCCTTACGGACATGTGTTTATACTGGCTATGGCCGGATAGTTCTATTTTTCAACTCGAAATGTGTCCTGTGTGTTGTTTCTAATTTATCGTGATATATACAACGTTTTATTATTAAATTGTACAGTTAATTGCATAGAAAATTTATGTCATATAACTTTTAATCTCTTGATCTAAAAATAACTCTTCTTAAGTTTCGTTTTATCTTTGACAACAGCATGAAATCTGCTGGTGAGAGATAAGGTGAGTACGGTGGTCTACTACTTTCTAAAAACATGAACCTTTTGTGTTAACAGCTAAATATGGCAGAAAGGAGACATTGAATAATAATTTAAAACATTTTTAGCCGTCATTGCTGAACGTTTCTCGCAAACGACAAATAATTACTTTTCAGGATTATGAAATGCCTTTTTCAGCTTTTGATAAGCATAATTTTATTTATGGACACGTTCAACTAATTTTATTCCCATAACTTACACACTCAAAATATTAAACATACATATTTATTAATTTTTGCGTATATTAGCTTTTTTTAGAAACAAAAGTTTCCTCTGCGTTAAATTTGTTTTAAGATAAATGCTTAACTTTTTAACCCATATGAATGAAATTGCTAATTGAAGAATAAAATTTGAAATATTACTAAAGTATTCTAGACATAAAAGAGATATTGTTAAATTTGAATACACATAACAAAAATATGAGACGTTAGAAAGACAAATATATTTATATTATATTAAAATACTTTGAATTCTGAAAATACGAAATTATCCTGCATCGTTTTACAAATTCCACGGATTCTTCCATTCTTTTATCTGCTATTACATTTTATTTCCTTTTAAAATGCTATTGAATCAATTCCTATGCTTTCCGAAATAGTTTTATAAAGGTACTACTCGAAATATAAAATTTCGTGTATACCATATTTTCATTTAAAGTGTAACATGACGATGTCGAAATGATAGAAAATATATTCATTTATTTTTAAGGAACTGTACTCAGAATAGAAGTTCAAGCATAGAATTCAAATGTAAAATAAAATTAAGGATAGTTTTATTTGTTTGAATTCAGCTGTTTTAATGCGTATTTTGTGCTAAATAAACAACTTGAATATAAGTACAATAATATGAACTAAATTTATGAAAAGAATTCAAGTTAGATTAAATTGTAAAATTTCATTTCATATAAATAGTGTTTTTTGTACAATGAGTTACGTTTGGCACACTTAAAAAAAACTTTATTTTGTATTTTTTTATAATAAAAAAGGATATTTTTATTATAGTTATAGTAGTACATCATGTACAGTAGGGGAAAAAGTAAACGCCCCCTACTAACTCTGAAAGAAATTATTGTAGAAGAAAGTTACTGGTACAAAACGATTAGGAATAAAGTCTTACTTTTCAAAGATGCACATAAAATTTGCTTTGACGTCCATCTACATATTAAAAGGTACCCCTACTTTCTTTTTTTTTTCATTAGCGATACTCATGTTTTATACCATAAATAAATTCTGCACCATTCAATTAGCCTATAAACAAAGTTTCATGAATTTTGTACGATTAGTTTCAGAGAAATTTATTATTTTACAATGAGCATATTTTAAGGGCTGTATCCAAATTGAAGTACTGTACTCTATTGTTGTAATGCTGCAGATATCACTTTTATTAATGTACTATTTCTTTTCAATGTGACCATTTCACTCGCTTAATATATTTCGACTTTTGCCATCCCAAATGTTTCAATAAAATGAGTAGAATATAGTTTTTCCAAATTATGGTTTTTTGCACATCATAGGTATATATTATATGAGGATATCATAAGACAAGGGGTACAAATGACAAACTTTCGATTTGGAGTAAATTGAGTTTAAAGATAATTGACGTTAAAATTGAACAACAATAATGATTGACTGAATTAAAATAGGAGACTTCTGCTTGTTCCACAGTGGTCTTTGAACTCTTATTTCAATAAATGTGAAAAAAGTAAAGTGCAATTTTCTTTAAATTTATAGATTTTTTTTGTTTTATTAATGACACATTATTATTAGATTTTTTAAATAGTTTTTATTTTATTAAAATACACATGGTATACATGTACAGGCGTGGAGAAAAAGGAAACACAATCAATACTGAACATTAGTTGGCAAAAGTGGTTGATCTCTAAAACACAACACATAATTAGAAAATCACTTATATTTCTTTAAGTAAAAAAACAAAAGCATATTACCAGGTCGTCTGTTCACTTAGTTCAGTTTTTTTTCAATATTGTCACTTATACCCCTTGTATACTGGGGGCCTCATATATTATGCACATCTTAAATCATCATTTTGATGCTTTTAATCAGAATATAACAACTATTTGGAATAAATTTGGAAATTGAGAAATCGCATAAAGCAGGGCGTAATAAATATAAAACTATATAAGAAAAATCAGATTGCATTTCAATTTTTTTTCTCATATTAATTTCATAATCCATATTTCTTATTATAATTTTTTTTTATTTACAAATCCAATGTAAATATATTGTCAATATTGAATGCTGCCTTTGGAAAAAAAAAAAAAAACAAAGTTGGATGTAGTTTTTATTTGTAGATGCCCCCTAACCAAATTTTATATACATCACCTAAAAGTAGACTTTATTTCCAATTGTTTAGTATCAATAACTGTCTCCTATTTTAATTAGTTGCAGAGTTAATAGGGGTGTTTGCCTTTTTCTCCACGCCTGTACATGTATACCATGTGTATTTTAATAAAATAAAAACTATTAAAAAAATCTAATAATAATGTGTCATTAATAAAACAAAAAAAAATCTAAGAGGTTTTTAAATATAACATTCTACTGAACGTTAACACTTTTAATAAACTGATCAACGAATAAATGTCTAATTCATATAGATTTATATATTTTTAATAGCTTAATTTGTAGCAAAGAAGTTGCAATAATACATTCTTACACTTTGGCGTTTTATTATAAAATTTACGCTAAGTACATTTCATGAAAAATCCGCGGAAATATTCCCGCGTTCCATTGTTTAAATGTTCACTCAAATGTAAAGCGCGTAATTATGTACTATGCGTGCACGAAACAAGTCCGTGATTTTACTTAAAGTCATTAATTTTGACACAGAGTAATTATGCACATCTAGGAAACAGATTACATACCATCTAATTATGTCTCGTAGTTCAGTGGATACCGTGAAGGTAATATGACTAATTATGAAATGATTAATTATGAAGCTCTCAGTGGTGAAACATTTTATTTTATAAGTGAATAATTTAATGTTTGACTTAAAATGTATTATTAAATTTATCTTTTAAACGTTGTTCAGCTTTTTGTGATGTTTAGAATGTTGATTTTTTCACTGCAGATTTTTATATGTGTCTCTTAATGTTGTAGATATGCATTCGTATAATGTGCTTTATATTTAGTGACTATCTATATTTATCAATGTAATGTACTCTTTACAAACTAATTCTGTATCATAATTACTTTAAAATATTATTCACTCTAAATGTACGCACTAACACAGAAGTATGTCATTACATTTTTACATTAGATAATTCTAATATGTACTTTTATTCTAAATGTTTGTAATATTTTTTATGTATTGTAACTCAAGCCAAGTCATTTTGCTTTTTTATTGTTAGTTAAATTTTCCTTGCTCTTCCTCTAATGTTATGAAAGTTTTTCATATAATATTAATTATATAATCATGCAAAATTTAGGCTATCTTTTTGTTTTTATCTTTCTAAGATTTATTTTATAGTTTTATAGTTCTTCAAGGATACCCATCGACAAAAAAAAAAAAAAAAAAAAAAAAACCACACCATTTTCTACATCATATTTCTACGCCATATTTTGATTTTTTAGTAAACTTAACTTAGTATTTCAAACAGGAGCTTGTAATTAAATAATTATAAAGTTTTAACATTTCGAATTCCTGATATTGAATTTATTTGTAGTTGTTGAAAAAAATTGCAATGCAGTTAGTTTTCTAACCATTGCACAAAAAGTACTTAAAATAATGAGCTTTAATTTTGAATTCTTATATTGGATGCTTCTAGGAAACGTTCCTGTTAATAAAGTTATAGGTTATAATTCGTATTAATTTCGAAACATTAATTTAAAGAAAAAGGTTTATTTTATATTAATTTATGAATATAAATCATTTAAAATATGAATTTTATTTTCATGATACTTTTAACAGATGTCATTTTGTAGAAGTTTTTGCATATGATTACCCGAAGTAGTTTTTGAGTTATCTTTAAAAAATCAATCGTATTGAGTTCTGTTTCTTAACGGCTGCAGAGGAATGTAGGTCAGGTGTTCCAAATTTTATAGCATCAGAATTTCTAAACTACTCGACAGAATTACTTACCGATTGGAATCCTATTGTTGCATCTACCGCAACGGCTAAATATGGTGTCAAAATTAGTATTTCGTATTGAAGATTCAACGTTTATCATAATTTAAACATGAAGGCAACATTTATTATTTTTTAAAATATACATTGAAAGAAGCGATAACTTCCAGACGTCCAAATCTCATTTTCCGTGATATGTATAGTAAAATATACAGTGCTTTACACTTTTTTCCTTGCAGATTGTACAGTTCAAAGTTGTTTCCCAAAACCATCTGATTTTTAAACCATTTCATACATGGGATGTAAATGTTTTTTAATTTACGAAATCTTATGAAAGAAGAAAGTTAGTATTCTTCTTTTTTTTTTTCTATCAGGGTATTAAATAATCAAATTGGAATATTTTTTTCAGTGTCGAAATTTTCTAGTATAAATTTTAGCTATTGCCATATTAATTAACAATATTGTTAACTTTTATTGCATTTTCTTCTGTATGTAATTCTCAAGCGAAAATTTCAGATTCAAAGTAAATTCAATGCATGAAATATAATCTAGAGATATTTGTAGGCATAATTAATTGGCTTACCAACTTTGTATTCAGGAACATATTTGAAAAGCCATATTTTTTCATGACTTGGGTCTATTCTTTCGCGAAAGTTAATAGACTACTATATATAGAACACCAATTCATATTAAACGCGATTAAACGGAAAACTGGCTCCCAGTCGCATTTCTTTTGACGCCCCATATGCGACTCACAAGAGTGATTTTTGTTTAAGATCTGAATTGAGCATTTGACTGTTTTTAATTTAAGTTCAGATAATTTTAAAAGGCCCTTAAAGTTTTTCAGGTAACATTAAACCATTTAGTTTTTACGATTTTAAATCATCGTATCATTTCATGCATCTTTTTCTCCTGAATATAAACTTTTTGGTCGAAAAATAATTGTGTACTGCTAGTTACTAGGAAGTAGGAAAACTTTCCAATTTAGAAACTAAATAAAAAATACACTTTTTTTTACGAAAATGTAACATTATACAGAAATATAAAATAACCTCCTGCAAGTTCACCAGGATTATAATTTTTTTTTTTCAGGTACATATCAGGATCTTGGAATACTAAGGTAGAACCAGGACTAAACGACTTACCTACACTGTAAAAAAGAAAAAAAATCTGTAAAGTTACTAAAGTTTTTATAGGAAACTGGAATTCCTAGGACTTTTTATGTAACGGCAACAACAAAAATTCCTGTAACAGCGTCTGTTACAGGAATTTTGTTGTTGCCGTTACATAAAAAGTTTTAGGAATCCTGGTTTTCTAGAAAAAAATTTAGTAACTTTACAGAATTTTTTTTTACTGTGTACGGGTTGCCTACATCTATCTGAAAGGGAAAAAAAAGAACAAAAGTAAAGTGCAGGAAAAGTGCAAGAGTAAATTTTAAAAATTGTAATTTAATAGATTACAACGACCACTTGGAATTTATTTCGTCCACCAAATTCCGTCGCATCCTCTTCAACAACAGATCGCAAAGATCAAACTTCAGACGACCAAAACCTTCATCGATAAACACTCTAAGTCCCGTTTCGAGAAGAAAAACAGTTTACAAATCGAAAGCAGTTCCACCGAATCATCCACAGATTGCGACAAATTACCTACGTTGAGCTCAATGTTTCCAGGTTAGAATCGGCCGATTGTAAAACGCCTTGTCTAGTGGATTGGAGCCCTTCGAGACAGGGCCTTTTATTATCAATCGATTAAACATTAGATTGTTTCCTTTTTTGCTTTCGTCTTTTATTCTGTAATCGATTTTCATGGGCTACATAATCGGTTGAAGACCTCGATTTTCATGGCTTACATAATGAGTTGAAGACCTCGATTTTTGCCTTGCAAGACGATTTTCATTTCGGCGTCGCTCTTTGGCTTTGGATTTTTCTATATCTGATAATTTGCACCTACACATTTTGTAACTTTTTCAATTATTATCAGGGTTCGCAAAGCTGGGCCCAGTTCGAAAAAACCCAGTGGGTTTTTTCAGAATAGACCCACTTGAAAAAGTCCACTGAAAAACCCATATTGTGTTTGTTTTTTTTTTAATTTTCAGAAATAATTTAAAAATTTAAACAACATATACATTTAATGAATTAAGTCATTTCAGTTAATTTTGAAAAAAAATTAATATATAAAAGCCTGTTACATACACATTTGAAGTAAAATAAAAACATATTCCAGCACATTGAAATAATTTTCAAACACAGAACCTAGTAGACAACTACATAGTACATAATTATAGGTAAAGGTTATATCATAAGAATGCCTGTATATAAAAAATTAAAATCAACTATATTCACGGAATTAAAAAAATATGTGTTTTTACTTTCTTCTATCTTTACAAGAAGAAAGTACTGGATTCGTGAAAAATTTCGACTTCCAGTTTACGATGGATTTATACGTTTTAAAAAGGTCCTGAAGACCATTTGATGGTTTTTAAAAAATGTTTGTCTGTATGTGAAAATTTTTGTAGGTGCTCTATCTCAAGAACAACAGAACAACTTTTGCACAGAATTTCACGAAATTTTAGATTGAGTTAGACCTTGATGTAAACTGGTGCTGATTAGTTTTTGGTGTATACTGCCCAACAGGTGGCGCTGCTATGGCTGCATTTATCTCAATTTCTGCAATAGCTTTATCTCAAGAACTATGGACTTTCATAAAACTTCAGATTCAGTTTCAAGTTAAGGGGTCTCAGGACGCTTAAAGCTTTAAAATTTTCGAAATTTTAATTTTTTTAGAAGTTAAACTCCTATCTTTTCTGAACGTTTTGATGTAATCGTTTCCTTGAAATTCCTATTAGAACTGAAGTTATGGCTTTTGCATTTATACACGTTCAATAGCTGAAGCGTCGTTTCGGAAACTTTGAAGCCATTTTTCTCCAAATGACGTTTTTGGGCATAACGCGCACGATATCTCAAAAACTTATGAATACTTTTTCATGAAATTTTCAAAACATATGTTTGATGTTAGTCTGTATAAACTGAACCTAAAATTTCCTTTTTATTGTTCAAAACAATATTTTTTTAGATGATTATACTGTTGAAATTTTCTTAATTTTGCATTAGCTAAATACAACTTTGTATTAAAATTATAAAAATGCTTTAAATACAAATTTATTTAGGTTCAGAGTAATTATTATAATCTGAAGTATAAGTAAATACCAAATTTTTCATTCTAGTTGCAACACTTATTTTGTAATCGTGCGCGTAAGCTGTTATGCCGATTTTTTGCTCGAAAAATGTCTAACAGTTTGGAGCCCCCTGTAAATGCTAATTCTGCATCTTATAATTTTTTAAATACATGAAATGAAAAAACATACTTATATATTTTATTCCAATTAAAATTGTGTCTTAAAATCAAATACATTTTAAGATATTAAATGTTGAAAATAGTCTTTTTTTTCATTTTTTCCAATTTTAAGAGTCCTGAGACCCCTTAAGTTGTTGCTTATTAAATTTTTGTGCATATCGCCAACAGGTAGTGCTGCTATGCTGCATTTTTCGCGATTTCAGCAATAACGCTTACCTCAAGAACTAATGTACAAAATTGATTAAAAATTTAGATTCAGTTAGACCTTGATATAAACTGGTGCTGATTAGTTTTTGGTGTATATCGCCCAGCAGTGGCGCTGTTGTGCTGCATTTATCTCACTTTTTGCAATAGCTTTATCTCAAGAACTAATAATGCAAGGATTTTCATCAAACTTCAGATTCAGTTAGCCGTTGACATAAACTGTTACTGATCAAGTTTTGTTGTAAATTACACAACAGGTGGTACTTATATCTTCTTGTTAAATGCATCCAATTCAACGAATCTATATTTTATATTCCTCATGATGAGCATAAATTGTCATTTAATTTCGGCACTGTGATAGGGAATTTTAAATTATTAACATGTATGAGATAGAAGAAACTTCTGGGATTGGCACATCCGACTAGTTTACCCCCTTTTTTTCTTCCTACTTATATATTTTAAATTTTAATATTCTATTCATTATTTGATTTTAAAGCAAATTAAATATTTTATACCTTCTATTATATTTAAAACTAATTTATGAGAAACACTGACATTTAATTAATTTAAATTCAAATAATTTATACATTTTATAATTTGTAAAATAGCATTACAATTACATTGTATATAAGGGAATAATTTACACATTATGCTTTTGAAAAACCCCGATTTTCCCCGGGGAAAATAGGGTTTTTTATGAAAAACCCCGAACAAATCCATGTGAGTTGGGTTTTTTCAGAAAAAAACGGGTTTTTGCGAACCCCGATTTTTAACGATTTTATGCCTTTCGATTACCTATTCAAGCAATTTTTAACGATTTCACGCCTTTCTATTACCTCTTCAAATAAAAACTCTTCTAAATTTCGTTAAAAAAAAAAAAAAATGCGAGCATCATTTGGCCTCATCCTGGACCGAAAACAACAACCATTTCCAATTGGTTAAAATTACAATTAATTTAAATTTTAATGTCAATGCTGTTAATTTATCTGTATGCTTGCCTTTGTGTTAGTCTCTAAAAAGATGTTTGAATGCAAAATGTTTACAAGAGAACTGGTAGCATTTAAGAAACTTATATTCCAAGTTGAGAAAACTGATAAATACATTAAATAAAACGAAGAGTGCGCAGTTACACTGATGGCATTGAGCACACAGGCAATTCACACTAATTATATATTATATTCTTCAAACTGTCATTGTACTATTTCAACAAACAATGTCCCTCGAAAAGTAAAATAAAGGGGAATTAGTCCCACCTCTCTGTTTTTGATCTGTATACTTAACCAATGACCCTCCAAATCTCATTACCGAAGTGCCTTATCTGAATAAACTGGTATACCAAATTTGAAGCAAATCTGATAATTCTGCATGAAAAAAAAACCTTTTATCTAAGTTAAGGGGTATTAGCCCCTCGTTCGACCGTTTATACTTAACCAATGAACTCCCAAAACGAATCAGGGTAGCGCCTTATCAGAATAAAACTAGAAAAAAATTGAAGCAAATCGTATATTTCTAGAGTTATCGCGTTACGTACATACATACATTGATACGTACGCAGGTACATACGTACATATAGAACCTGCGAGCACATTGACTCTCAGGCTTTGTTAGCCTGTGAGCTAAAAACTGCTCGGAAATGTAACCGAAAACAACAGAAGAAAATTACTTTTTATATTGTATAATTCAGTTCATTGTTATGTTGTAATTTTGTAGATTAAGAAGTTTTGCCTTTTTTATAGTAAATAGAAATATCTACAAGAAGACATTAAAATTATTTCAACACAAACAATAATATTGCCTTTTAGAGAAGATTACATATAAGTTGCAATTCATATTAAATTACAAATTCAGTGTATTTATTATTGGGTTTTTTAATATTATAACAACACAAAATGTTGTTACATTAGTCTCATAATTTCAGGAGGTAATATTATGAAAGGGTAAATTAAAATTAGAAACAGAAAATTTTGAATGTTTATAATTCAAAAACTTGTCCTCGAAATAACTTGATATTTCGTACCTAGGCATAGTATAAACAGAATATTTAAAATATATTTTCAAATTTGGGTGTTGCCTTTGAAAGAAACAATGTTTGGGCTGCTTTTAATTTTTAGATGGCCCCCTAAGAAAATTCTATTTACATAATTTAAAAGTAGACTTTGTTTTGCAATTGTTTGGCGCCAATAACGTTCGTCTGCTATAATTTGTTGCAGAGTTAGTAGAGGATGTTTATTGTTTTTCCATGATTGTACAGTCGTGGAAAGAAAAAAAAAAAAGTAAACACCTCCTGCTAACTCTTCAACAAATTATCGTAGACGGAAGTTACTTGTACCGAACGATTAGAAATAAAGTCTACTTTTAAATGATGTATATAAAAATTGCTTAGGGGTCCATCTACATATTAAAACGAACCCAAACCTCATTTTTTTTTCAATAGCAATATCCAATGTTAACAAGATATTTCAAATCTACGGTTCAAACTATGCCTAGACATCAATTTTCAAGTCATTTGAATGATATGTTTTTGAAATGTAAACATTCAAAATTTAGTGCTTCTAATGTTAAATTGCATTTTCATATTTTTATTTATATCTCCTGAAATTATGATCCTAATGTGCCAATTTTTTGTGTAGCAATAATACTGTGCCGAAACATAAATACGCTGAATTTGAAATTTTCATAATTTTATGATATGAATTATGTATTATGAAATTAATGTTCGAGAACATTATGAATTGCAACCTACAATTTTATGATGGATTTAGATTTATTAAGTCCTGCTTTATGAAAATCCAAAATTTCACATTGTTCTTCCAAATAGTTCTCAAATTATGCTAAAAAAGGCAAAATGATGGTTTTAGATTGTCTATGATAGAAGCGAGTAGATATTTTGAAATTTCTTCTGCTGTCTTGTTATCTAACAGGCTTCATTGACTGCTTGAGTGGTGCTTAAGGTGCTGTGATCAAGAAGGGGGCTCTCTCGGTTAACAATCGAGTACCGAACTTCAATTTTGATACAGCCCCTAAAATACGCTCGTTTTAAAATAATTAATTTCTCGGAAACTTATGGTACGAATTACATAAAAATTTGTTTTTATGCTAATTGAAGGGTTTAGAGTTTATTTATGCTGTCAGAATTGGGTATTGCTTTTGAAAAAAATGAGGTTTGAGTTCATTTTAATATGTAGATGGCCTCGTAAGCAAATTTTATATACATAATTTAAAAATAGACTTTATTTCCATTCGTTCGGTACCAGTAACTTTCTTGTACTATAGTTTGTTGAGAAGTTAGTAGGGGTGTTTACTTTTTTTTTTTCCACGACTGTACATTTATCAATCTTAATAACCTTTATAATTTTAAATAGTGGGAAAACAGTTTCGGAAAACAATTTTATGTTACTTTATAATAAAAATAATAAACCTCAAGTAATGACTTAAACTATGACAAAACACATTTCTTTTTGCGTTAAATTACTTTTATTCTAAATTAATCTTTGTTTAATCTGTCGTTGCGGCGCTTCAAAATATGCATCTCTGAAACTTATTAAAGTGTATTTATCGCTTTTAAAAAGACGAAAATAAATCATTTTGCGAAACTCTTTAATGTTTATTTTTTTAAATTTTTAATAATTGTATTTATTTTTAATCATTTCATTTAAACCTTTTATTTTATTTCTTTTTAGAGAAGCTATTGCATGAGGAAAAACATGTTTATATTAAACTTTATTTCTAACTTAGAGATGCAATTTATTTATAATACTTTGTATATATATGTATTTATATACAGTTATAATAATAATATAAATTGATTTTCTTTACCTAAAATTTAAAATTATGTGTGTACGTATATTTTAAATATTTGCATTTTAAACTTTTCTGTAATATATATATATATATATATATATATATATATATATACCGAAAGCATTTTGCTGCATTTTATATTTTAAAATCTAAAACTAATTACGATAATGCAAAACGCATGTTTTATTTTTTAAATTATTTTAGCAGTAGGAACATTCTTTAAATAAACAAGTCAGAAATTGTACATCAAATGTGGTAAATGAGGTGCGTTCGTACTATAATTTGTTTTATAAATATTCAGATTTTTGTCCATTAGCTGTTGCACTCTTATTCAAAAATGCATGAATTCAAAATTTATTACAATTACATATATATATTAAATTCAGTAATGTGGAAATAATGTGACACCATCTTAAGTTTGACGTAATCACCATGGCAACCTAGAATTATTACATATCATGGTATATCATTGAATTAATTGCGTTTGAAAGGATTTAAGATAATAATCACCATGGCAACCTAGAATCATTACCTGTCATGAGGTATCATTGAATTAATTACGCATGATAGAATTTAACAGAAAGAAGAAAACATTGAGTAGTGTCTTTTTAAGTCTTCGTTCGATTTTTATAAAATTCGAAATGATTCGACAAACTCTGCAACGATTATATATATTAAATTTCAAACCATTCGGTTTGGTAGTTTTTGCTATGTTATATCTGGGAAGACAGATTGACAGACAGACGGAAAAATGACTTCAATGTTTCGAGAAACTCTGCTTCAGCTATTGAGTAGGTATAATTCTAAAAGTCATAATTTGTAATCTAATGGGAATTTCGAGGAAACAATTATTAACAAAATATTCAGAATAGATAGGAATTTAACATCTAAAAAAATTAAAATTTCGAAAATTTTGAAGCTTTAAGTGTCCTGAGATCCCTTAAAAAAGTATTAGAGATTATATAGTTGGATATTTTGAAACAGCTGACAGATTCTGGCTTCTATAAATGATATGCCAAAACTTTATAATAGAAGGAACTATAATTTAAATTGGCCATTAGCAAAAATATATATATTAGCTATAATACAATTCTTATCGAGTAAGATGTTATAAATGAGATTTACTCCTTCAATAAAAGGATTTTTGTGCCTTTTCGAATATCTGAAATATTTTTAATATTCTACAGAAGGCAGTTTTATAAATTTGAGGATATAAAGAGGTTCTATACAAGCCAGCTTTGAAAGTTTGAGCATATACAGATGTTCTAGTGATTCTTCTCGCACTATGTCCAAGCGAGCTGTACTTAATTTTATATGCGAATTTCTCGAAAAAAAGTTTTTTAGGACGGCACATAAAATATCGGTACAAATAAACCAATTTTCCTCTTTATAAAAAATGAAAATGTGTGTATTTTTTTTAAATCTTTGAATGTTTTTTTATATTAAATTATTAATTTTATTGCAATCGGGGTGATTTTTACTCGACTTCCAAGAAGGGTTATGTGTTTCACGCGTATCCGGGTATGTGGATTTCTTTAACCCCTTGAGGGGCAAGCACAAATGTCTCTAAATATTGAATTCTCACCGGAATAATCGAAACAATTTATTTTTAAATAAGGAAAAGCAGTTTTTAACGATTGTCTTCCAAAGTTAAAAATATAAAATTCTGTTAAAATTTTCTGGTGAGAATCTTGTTTAAATTAGGTGGGATAAATTTTATCTCACCGCCCCTCAATTGGTTAAACCCTCGACACACCCCAACGGCTGGATGGATTTTAATGAATGAGGTCTCTATCCATTCGTCTTAACCATCCGATGGTTACAGGCTAGGTTTTGTTTTTATAAATTCAAAATGACGGCCGAAAAATACAAAATGGCGGTAGACACGAAATGTTTTTAACGCAAACTATTGATTGACATATCATAGGATAGGTCTTTCAAAATGAAGACGATGTTTCATTGACTATTTTACAGTCAGAAGCTCCGTTTACATATTGCACAACCTGCAAGTTGTGTAGGTAGGATCTATAGCTTGACTGCAACTCTAACCTTCATAGACATCTATAGGCCTTATCAAAACAGTGTTTATAGATAGGAACTAACAATTAAACACAACTTAAAAGCAATGAATACAAGTAAATAATAAAAAAAAAAAGATAGGTAAGTTATGTGAAAAATAGTTTCACATTGATGTGGGATAATTAATCAGTTCGCTTTTTATGCAGTCGGGTTTTTTGATTTTTCAAATTTAATTTTTACTTATTGCTTCACTGGATTCAGATAAACATCTTATACAAACCTTGAGTATTGCTTTTCTGCATATCATTAATGGAAAAAATCATTTTTAAATTATATATATGTACAGTCGTGGAAAAAAAAAAGTAAACACCCCCTACTAACTCCTCAACAAATTATCGTAGAAGAAAGTTACTGGTACCGAACGATTGGAAATAAAGTCTACTTTTAAATGATGTATATAAAATTTGTTTAGGGGGCATCTACATATTAAAACGAACCATAACTTTGTTTTTTTCAACAGCAGAACCCAATTCTGACAGCATAAATGAACTCTACACCCTTCAATTAGCCTAAAAACAAATTTTTATGCAATTCGTAGCATAAGTTTCCGAGAAATTAATTATTTGAAAACGAGCGTATTTTAAGGGCTGTATCCAAATTGAAGTTCCGTACTGGATTGTTAACCGAGAGAGCCCCTTCCTTGATCAAGGCACCTTAAGCGCCACTCAAGGAGTCAATGAAGCGTGTTAGATTACAGTACAGCAGAAGAAATTTCA
Organism: Maratus speciosus; assembly: GCA_963932465.1. Lineage (NCBI taxonomy): Eukaryota > Metazoa > Arthropoda > Arachnida > Araneae > Salticidae > Maratus > Maratus speciosus. The sequence continues at coordinate 71,458,001 of OZ010790.1, forward strand.
AAATGTCTACTCACTTCCATCATAGGCGGCCCCTTAAACCATCATTTTGCCGTTTTTTAAGCATAATTTGAAAACTACTTGGAAGAAAAATGTGAAATTTTTGAATTTCCATAAAGCAGGGCTTAATAAATCTAAATCCATCAAAAAAATTGTAGGTTGCAATTCATAATTTTTTCGAATATTAATTTCATAATTCATAATTCATATCATAAAATTATAAAAATTGCAAATTCACCTTATTTATGTTTGGATATATTAGTATTATTACTACAAAAAAAAAAAAAAAATAGCACATTAGGAGCATAATTTCGGAAGATATAAATAAAAATATGAAAATGTAATTTAACATTAGAAGCACTAAATTTTGAATGTTTATAATTCAAAAACTTATCATTCAAATGACTTGAAATTTGGTGTCTAGGCATAGTTTGAACCGTAGATTTGAAATATCCCGTTAACATTGGGTATTGCCATTGAAAAAAATAAAGCTTGGATTCGTTTTAATATGTAGATGACCCCCTAAGAAAATTTTATATACATCATTTAAAAGTAGACTTTATTTCGAATCGTTCTGTACCAGTAACTTTCTTCTACGATGATTTGTTGAGGAGTTAGTAGGGGGTGTTTACTTTTTTTTTTTTTTTTCCACGACTGTACATACATATGTATACAGTTTATCAAAGTTTCAAATATGTTTTTTTTTTTTTTTTTTTTTTTTTTTAAGGAGCAACCAACATAACATCGTTCTAAAAGTTAGAACAGCTTCATAAAATATATTTACATTTGAAGTAAAAAAAAAAAAAAAAAAAAGACCATAACCCCTTAAAACATAGAATTTGTACCTTTTGCTTGCAGTATATTAGGTATATATTTCGTAAAACGTTTGTAATTTTATTTCTTGTATCGTATGCATAGAGAAATTTCTATAATCTTGTTAGTTATAGGGAAAGAACTAATGATTTCAGCTAATATTCAATTTGCAATCTAATCACAGCTTTGTTCGAAAATATAAACTTGTTTTTCATAAAATTTTATGCATATTATTTTTCAGCATTCAGAAGGTTGTAAAACAAACTTGAAATTTCAATAAATATTTTAAATTTTATAAAACAACAAATGTAAATCATAAAGTCGATATTTAATGTTGTATAAAACATTCGTGGTTTTAAATATGTTTAATTGTCAATATAACTTCACAGAAACAGGAAAATGATTGATTAATAGGACATTTTAAACAGGCATGTATTGAATATAAGTCCTCATAATGTAAGTTACCTTAGTCAAATTCCTATTTGATGTCTTATGTCGTGATAACGAAAGAAATGATACATTTATAATTCTTACAGCTTCAAAACACTTGCGAAATATGTTTGGAATGGCCTCATTTTCGTTGTTCTCGATAAAGGAACGAGAGATAAAAATCGATATAGTTGATGCAGATAACTCAATATTTTCCTAGTTATTTTAGTAATATTTATTAAAGAACTTCATATACTTCATAAAGTACATTATTTATATTTAAAATATTTAACTTCTTTTGTTTTTATTTACAATAAGAATCCCCACACTCGTTAAAATTTCATAAGGTATGAAAAATTTCTGCAATTGTATGTCAAATGTGGCAAACGTGGTGAATTCGTACTATGACTAGTTTTATAAATATTTAGATCTGTTGCAATTACTGTTGCACTCTTATTCAAAAGTGTATGAATGCAAAATTTATTACGATTATATACATTAAATTCAGTAATACGAAAAAAATGTGACTCCATCCTAAATATGACGTAATCACCATGGCAACCTATCACAATATATCATTGAATTAATTACGCATGAAAAGATTTCATAGAATAATTAACATGGCAGCCTAGAATCATTACCTGTAATGATATATCATTGAATTAATTACACATGATAGGATTTAATGGAACGAAGAAATCTTTTATTAATGTATTTTTAAGTTTTAATTCGATTTTCATAAAATTTGAAAGGACTCAAGAAAATACTGCAACGATTGTATATATTAAATTTTAAACTATCCTTAGTAGTTTTTGCGCTGTTATATGCGGACAGACAGACGGACAAGATGACGACTATTAGCGCTGCGTACATCACGAACCCACCTAAAAAGAGTTGAATGAGTAGGCATATTGCTATTTAGCTAAATAATATAAACAATAAAAATCAAATTTCGTCTTTACATCTGTTCTTATTTCATAGGATAGCTTTTTGGTTACTATATCATAACCTGCATTTTTTTTCTTGTTTCATGATTATTTTTTGTATCCCGATGATTCTACATATAATTGCTACATTCAGAGATTTAAAGCAGTAATTAATAAACAAAATAAAATTAATGGCAATAAATACTTAAAATAATGATTTATTCTAACGAATTCTGTAAGATAAAAAATTGATCCTTATAGTTATTCTTAGTTTTTCTTTTTCTTTTCATAATATATTTTTACTGGAAAGTAGTGTCTTTTTTCAGGACGTGCTACTGCGATTCTTCTTGCACAATGTCCAAGCGACTTGTTACAAAATGTTATATGCGAATTTTGCGAATTTCTCGAAAAAAAGTCTTTTATGACGGTATCTAAAACAAACTAATTTTTCTCCTTTTTTTAAAAGAAAAATCTGTGTATTTTTGTAATCTTTGAATGACTTTTTATGTTAATTTATTAATTTTGTTGAAATCGGCATTTTTTTCCCCCTTCTTGCTGTTTGTTTGCTTTATTGGATTCAGATAAAACACCTTATAAATCTTGAGTATTGCTGCGCCGCACGTCATTAACGGAAAAATTTATTTTGAAATAATATATACGTACTAGGGGGTTCTGCCCCCTGCAAGCTACGCTCGCCAACCCCAGTTCAGATACCACAGAATCTAAAAGCACACTAATTAGATCGGTTTTAAAAAGATTAGAGAAGATTGAATTATAATGAAAAAAAAAAAAAAAAAACATATAGCGATCTCCCTGTAAATGGGTTTCCTTTCAGCTCCCTTTGAATGCGAAAATTTTAGGCCGATCCAGTTACTGTTAAGACATGCAGGGGTGTTTTTCGTGTTTGATTAAAGAAGATCAGTTAAACATTTGAAAAGAAGCTAAATTAAAATGAATTATGTAAACAGAGTCTTTGCTCGCGGTATTTTTTAACAGCGTTATAAAACGATTGACATAATACAATTTACTACAATTATTACAATTTACTGCTATAAATGCATATTAATGTATTTATTATTTTAAAGTTTCCTTTCGCTTTTAATATTCACATATAAATAAAATTTCCGAGACATATTTTTCAATATTTTCCTGCTTTTAACACGTACTCATTTCATAGTAATTTTAAAGTTTTTTTCTGTTTTTAATAGTCACGTGTAAATAAATTTCTAATCGTTAGGAAATATTATTCTTTGCGCTGTTTTTAGAATTGAAAACAATCTCTATAATAGGTGATAAGTCTCCAAATGTTATTCTATCGCCATCATTTCCCCTTTTCATAAGAAAGATTCCCATTTTGATTAAAGAATCAAAGTTATTTTTTCGAATAAAACTACAAATAAGTTGCCATGATCGCAACGAATCCTCTGTACTTTTATGGTAACCGGGTGCAAATGTCGCCAATAGTTTTTTTTAAACTCGCCAGTCACCATTTTTTTTCCGAGTGGTAAATTAAAAGGGTACTACTTGGTTATCCCATCGACCAAAAATCTATCGCCAGACTATAAGATTAAATGCCGATAATGGTTGATTGTAAATGTCACATTCACTTGACTGTAAGAAAGTTAAACGTGTTTACGCCATCAAATGATTTTTATTTCGACGTTTTATTTGTATTTTTATTAATGTTATGCTAATTTATTTATGCTTTCGATATTTAAAATAAAAATTACGCCAACGTGTATAATTTGGCGAGTGGTTTGGGGATATTGGTCGACGGAATAACTGAGTAGTACCATTAAAACATTGCTTTGAATTTGAAATTAAATGTCATGATTTGTTGCATTATTTAATATGTAACACAGATGTCATATACACACAGTTTTTGTCGAGATTTTTAAAAAAAAAAACAATTTGGCGAAAACCTCGTTTTCGAATACCAGTTATATATGTGTTTTTAAATTATTTTCTATTAATATTAAAAAGAAATAACAATAAATAATAATAAAAAAAATTAGTTAATATCTATAGAACAACAAAAAAAAAATTGCAACATTTTTTTATAAATAAAAAGAAAATAAATGTAAATAAACATTTATTAATAAATAAGCAACAATAGCCCGGTTACCATGTCAGGCAAAACAACTCCATTTTGGTGCCAATTAGGTACCCCGGTGCATGTATCACATCTGCGCCTAATATTTTTTGCTTCGTTTCGTTTAAAAAAAAGAAAGAAGTGAAAGCCATTAATTTTAAATGTTTCAATTTTAAATGAAACTTTTGTATTAAATAAAATGATAATAAAATACAAAAAAAGCCATTTTTCTTACCATACATTTAAAGAAAACCAAATTGGTCGCCAAATTAGTTTAAAATAATAACCTTTTCTAAAATATGAAAAAAAAATCTGTTATGATTAAAATTTGAGTTGCCATCATTACAGAAAAGCATTTAAAATTAGAAAAAAAAAATTAAATTTCGAAAACTAATTCGAATTTACAAATTCTAATACCAGTTTTGAGATCTGCATACCAACACAGATTTTTGGTGTTAATTTCATCGCAAAGTATTCCATATTTTAGGAGAAATCGCCGCGAAACATAATCAGTTGTTTAATCAATCGTCTCATAGAATCGTTTCATAAATTCGTTTCATTTCAGCCGTTTCATAATTTCGTTTCATTAGGATTTTATATATATCGGGAAGATATATATATATACATATATATACGGTTTCTCAAGGTTTAAACATGTTCATTATATGGAACAACCAACATAACATCTTTCTAAAAGTCAGAACAGCATCATAAAGTATATTTACACTTGAAGTCGCAGAATTCAAATAACCCCTTAAGACATAGTATTTGTGCTTTATGCTTACAGTATATTAGGTATATATTTCGTAAATCGATAATTTTTATTTGTTCTATCGTACACTCTAAAAAAAAACTGTTGTTTTAACAAATATTCTACACCACTTTTAACAGAGCATCTCTGTTTTATGTAAACTACAGAGTTTCTGCTTTACTCAGCGCAGATATCGTTTCCGCCCTCTGGCGGAAAGTTATGTAGTCATACGATTCTTCGTTTTGAACCTGAGTTGCCGTTAAAGTGGCTTCTCTACAATCCGCCGATCTCTACTTTAGACTAGACTTGTTTACCTCGTGTTCTATGACCTCGCTCTCTGTTTTCTACCTCGTGTCTCGTTCATCTTTTTGATTTCGCAGCCTAAGTATTATTTTTTTCTGTTCTTGCAATATTTATTAATTCCATGCATTTTCTTAAATATGAGCGAACTGCAATTTGTCTGCGAATTATGTCAATTTGCTTGCTCATCCCGACTTTCATATGTTACGCATTACAGATTGCACAAGAATGTCCACAACGTGCGGTTTCCATGCGCGATTAAATTTTGCAGTCGTAGATTTTCAGAGTACACGGGTCATTTTCAACAAATGCATACAATTCAGAAAACATTTTAAAAAAAAATTACTTTTAAATTTCACGTTAAAAATGAAATAATTGATAATGTATAAGTTAGATGTGTCTGTAAATATAATTAATTAAGCACTTTAGCTTTTGGTATAATTTTTACACTATTTTACTATATTTTATACACTATTTACCAGTAACATGGTAACAGACTTGACATTAACAGCAAAATATCTTCCAAAACCTACATGCTAATTATTAACACTAAGAAACAAAACAAAATCTTTAATATATTAACTAGATAATAATATTCAAGCAAAAGAAAGTACTAAACTTATTTTTTTAACATAAAAAATTAGGTAACAGACTTGACATTGAATAAAAATACTCACCTTTATAAAAAATTCTTTACTCCACTACACTGTTGTTTTTCAACTGCAAAAGAAAATTGCTAAAAGTAAATATTTAACTAGTATAAGTGTTTTTATTGCAAATGTGCTGCTGTCTCTTGGTGAAATTGTCAACCTTTATTTCATGAAATTAGCTTGGTAACAGACTTGACAAAATATGAGGGACAAAATGTTTTGTAGATTTTCTTAAAAAAAAAAAAAAATTTTTTTTTGCTGGAATAATGTCAGAAATTTGAAATAATGATGATTTATCTCATTAAATGTCCCAATTACTTTCCTTTTAAAGTGAAAAATGAAGTGAAAAAATACAGAATTATAAATTACAGAAGAGGGACAGCTATTTTTTTCTTCTACTAGATGCAAAAATCTGCATCTTTACGAAAAAAATATGAAAGTGATTATTTTTATGTTTTAGAAATATGTTGTGTAGTGTAATTAAATAAATCTAATATTTATAGTCAGTTTTAAATAATATATTATGAGTACTTTTTTTTTTTTTTTTTTTTTTTTTTTACTGTGGGACAGCATATGTATGCATATTTTGAAAATGACCCACACGTCATTTCGCCAACATGTATTACGAGATCATTCACATTCATTTATTAAGTAACCTCGGATGTTGGTGAAATGCAATCTTGAAGTTTGTAATAATATACATTTCGGCAATGTGAAGTTATTTTTTTCACATTTAAGACTTCACGTTCTTCAAGGTTTAAAAGTTGACTGTCCGTATTTAAATTGCAAATCCTCATTCACGAATAAGTCATCTTTCAACACGTTATCACAAACATATACCGTATGAAAATTTTAGAAATGTTATAAATGATCATAACCCAGCATCGACGAGTGTTGATCATGTTATACAGGGAGATCAAACCTTGAAATTAATTCAAATTCCAAGTTGTTACCAGAGAATTCTCAAGAGAATGTTGAAAATCTTGAAATTAATTCTGAGTTTTATCTGGGAATTCTCAAGAGAATATTATACGAAGTCTTGCATTATTTAATTTAAAGTTGCAAGCGAAAAACATTCTCCCAAACTGTTATTCAAAGCATAAATCAGCAAATTTTTGAAATAAAAGATTTAGCTGTAAATTGGACTTGTGAAAAGAAAAATTATCGCCTCTACTTCCTCAAACTGAAAGCAGTGAAATTTTGTGTCACATTCGCAATAATGAGCTGTTACAATCAAGTAATTCAATTTTGGGAACAAGTTATAAAAGGCTAAATTATTACAAAAAGCAGTTCAATTATATTTCACCAGTTGAAATTTATTTAGGCAAAAATGATCTTAAAAAAGATTGTTACATACAATATTTTCCCGTTCTCAAAACATTAACAATTCTACTTCAAAATACAAAAATTCAAGAGCACTTCCAAGAGTATAAACAAGAAATTTCTCCTACAGGTGTACTGACAGATATGAAGGATGGGCTTTCGTATAAATTTGAAAGTAATTATAAGTAAAGTTATTTGAAAGTAACCCTGAATCTCTGGCACTTATTTTTTTCCAAGATTCCTTTGAGCTTGTAAACCCTTTAGGTTCTGCCAGAAAAATACACAGCATTGTAGGAGTGTACTTTCACCTAGTTAATTTTTCTCCTTCGCAGCGATCAAATGTTGGAAAAAGAAGGCATTGATATTAATGGTGTCAATCATAAAGGGACAATTTGTTCAATAGTTGGCGACAATCTTGGATCTCACACGATAGGTGGATTTCTTGAAAATTTTAATTGTGAATATTTTTGCAGCTTTTGTTTGATTACAAAATCTCATTTTAAAAGTATACCGTACAAAGTTGACAAGCTTAGGACCCCTGAATTATACGATTCAAGTTTATCAGAACTTCTGAATTTCAAGAGTCATCATGGAATCAAACTTAAATCACCTTTTAATGATTTAGATTTTTTTCATGTCTCAGCCTGGTCTCCCACCATGCTTAGCCCATGATCTATTTGGAGGAATGGTTCCTTATGATCTTCATTTAATTTTCAATTATTTCACAGAAGAAAAAAAGTGGTTCACAACAAGTTATTTGAACCGTTTGAATTTTTTAACTCCACTGAAACCCAAACATCATTTCTTATTGCATTATCCTTATTTGATTTCTCAGTTTGGACCATTAATTAGATTATGGACTCTTCGCTTTGAAAGTAAACATGCTTATTTTAAAAAATGGGCAAAACAGTGTAAAAACTTTAAAAACATTTGTTCAACTCTGGCTGTTCATCACCAGCTATCACAGGCTTATGTTCATGAAGGAAATTTTTTCCCTATGAAAATAAGTACAAATGGCAGTGTAAATTTTTGTGCTGCTTCATTCAGTGTTGCTATTCAAAATGCTATTCCTTCAAATATTTCTTCATTAAACACGATCATGTCATATGATGTTACAGTAGAAGGAATACAATATTGTAAAGATTTTTTTTTTTTTACCGTTATCTACAAATTTGCATGGATTTGATAAAATTTTGTTTGTCCTCATTAACAACATTTCAGAATTATATTTTGTCATTGAAAAAGTGCAATCTGTTTACCTTGAAGATTTAGGTGAGTTGCCACCATATAAAATTTGAATATATTGTATTGTTTATTTACTTTATTCCCTTCTTGACTAACAAATAACATATGATCTTGTACAACTTTTCTTCCAATTTTTCCACAATTTGTCTTTGATTTTAAAATGTTTTTTTTAGAATTTAAGAAAATTTTATTCATTTGTTTTAATTCACAGAAGAAGCCATGAAATTTAAATTTTATTAATTAAAATAGTTTTATAACTATCCTCTTCTTAAATAACTCAAAGCAGATTTTTTAGCAATTCTTTCACAAAATTTGAGTTTTTTCAATGATCATTTAACGAATTTCACGTCTTTCTGGGATTCTTTGACGAAACTCGTTTTTTAGCGATTTTTTGACGAAATCAGCGTTTTTTCCAGGGTTGTAAAAAACCCAGCCCAGGCAGGTAGCTGGGCAGGTGCACGGGCAGCTACCTACTACAACCCTGGTTTTTTTCAATCTTTTGACGAAATTTGTGGGGGGGTTTTTGCCATCTTTTTGAAGAATTTTATATTTTTTTGCGATTCTTTGATGAAATTTGCATTTTTTTTTCTGCGATCCTTTGACGAAATCTGAGTTTTTTCTTGATCTTTTGACGAAAGTTGTACTTTTTTCACCATTTTTTAAAGAAATTTGCGTTATTTTCGAGTTTTTTGATGAAAGTTGTGTTTTCCGGCAATCTTTTGACGAATTTCGCGTTTTCCAACGAGATTCTTTGACGAGAATCGCGTTTTTTCCTGTGGTTCTTTGACGAAATTGGTGATTTTTTTTTCTGCGAATGATTGACGAAATCGATCTTTTTTTCGACAGCCATGTCGAAATTAGCGATATTTTTTTATGTCTTAATTTTTGGACTGATGTCTTTTTTTTTTTTTTCAGAAAATTTGGAACAGAATTGCCCTTACTACTTTGTTTTCTTACGTTCGGGAGAGTCCCTGATCTAGATGTCATAAATTCCGAACGAATTTCCCCCCTTTCCTCCCTGGCGTTGATACATCTTCAACCATCGCGTTTGGCGAGTTAGAACAATAAAGTTTGCCACATTTTAAGTGTTACTCGACGAGTGGCGAGTGCTAATTTTGTGCTATGCCGGTTGCTGGAAAAATTCGTTAGTCGGCCATGAGAAAAATACGTGAGATTTGTCTACATTTCCTCAGAGAGGAAAAAAAAAAAAAAAATCTTCAAATTAGTCGGTTGTAGAAGTAAACCTGAAATTTGCCCAGTGGTTTCATGAAAAAAAAAAAAATCACGAAATATTTAGTTGTTCGCGCAGACTTGTATAAAACCAAAAACTTTCTGCGCACACAAATATTGGGTCAAAAACTTTCTGCAAATTAATTTTTAATGTTTAATAGAATTGCTTATTTTATTTTGATGATATGAATTAAAAACAGTAGTTTAAAATAATTTCCATTTAAATTAAAAATTAATTAATATTAATTAAAGAATAATTATTTTGGTTAAAAAAAATTAAACTAAAAATCCATGATAAGAAGGCAGGGGTGATTCTGAGTTTAAAAAAATTCTGAAATTCAAAGCAAATTTTCTGAAAGGTTATTGGAGAGGGAGGAAATACCCTCCTGGTGGCAGGGCCGAAACTAAAGGGGGGCAGAGAAGGCATGTGCCTCGGGCGCCAAATGAAGGATTATACCTTTGGAATAGATCAGTTTCTTCTGATGGACTGATGACTTCCATTATTATGAAACAGTCGTTATAAATGAATAGTTAGGTGAAGATGAAAGAGCAGCCGTAAAAAGTTAGAACTCGGATTATCGCGTCAGAATGGGGGAAAAAAATTGCCATAATTTTTTTTTTAATTGCCAAAAAAAAAAAAAAAAAAATTCAGAAAAAAAATTGCATTAATTTTTTTTTTTCAAAAAAAAATTATGGCCATTTTTCCTCCCCATTCTGACCAGAAAATCAGAGTTCTAACTTTTTACGACTGTTCTTTCATCTTCACCTAACACTTCATTTATAATGACTGTTTCATAGTAATGGAAGTCATCAGTCCATCAGAAGAAAATAACTCTGTTAAGCAGGACTCGGACAATCGGTACTCTACTGTATATTTCATTTTAAAAATGATCTTTAGAATACTTTTGTTGATGCTCAGAGGGGGGGTCATAACACCCCCCCCCCCCTTGATTTGCCACTGTGCATTACGTAGTTCAGTATTACATATTTTAAATTTTAAAATAAGTCGGCTGTCGAAAATTAGTAAAATTCTCTTTATAAATATACTTTGCGGAAGAGGGGGTGGGTGCCAAAATCCATGTTTGCCCTGGGTGCAAAAAAGGCTAGTTTCGGCCCTGCCTCCAAGTACTTTTGTTGCCCATCGAGTTTTTGATTTGGGTAGATTTGAGGCTGAGTCTAGATTCCTTCAAGTTGGGTTCGGGTTATTAACCTGATTTTTCAAAAGTAAGTTTAGTATATTATTTCAGATTAAAAACTGTAAATAATAAACATAGATGTTTGTATAGTGTGCTGTTTTCCAAAGAGACCACTGTGGTTTTTTCGCGACCCTTTGACGAAATTCACGGGTTTTTTTTGTTGTTGTTATTTGAGATTCTTTGACTAAATTCACGTTTTTTTTTTTTTTTTTTTGGTCTTTTGTCGAAATTTGCATTTATTCCTTGACCCTTCGACGAAATTTGCGTTTCTTCTGCGATCCTTTTGGGAAACTTGCGGTGTATTTTTCCACTGCTTTTTGACAATATTCGCATTTTTTCGCGATCCTTAGATGAAATTCGCGTTTTTTTCTGTTACACTTCGAAGAAATTTGCGATTTTTCTGTGACAATTCGCATTTTGCCCGCAATCATTTGACGAAATTCATGTTTTTTTTTTTTTTTTCGCATGTCATTGTCGAAATTTGTGTTTTTTCGCAGTCCTTTGATGAAATTAGTTTTTTCCGCAACCCTTTAATAAAATTTGCATTTTTAACATCACGCTTTAATGAAATTCGCCTTTTTTTTACGTGATCCTTTATTGAAATTCGTGTTTTTTATGCAATCATCTGCTGACGTAGTTCGCCCTTTTTTTTGCAATCATTTGACGAAATTCCCGTTTTCTCCGCGTCTCTTTGACGAAATTCCTGTTATTTTTGCGATTCTTTGATGAATTTTGCGATCCTTTGTAGAAACTTTTTTTTTTTTTTTTGCAGCCGCGACCCTTTGAAAAAATTCACGGTTTTGACAATATATGCGTTTCTTCCGCGATGCTTTGACGAAATTCTCATTTTCCCGCGATCAAGTTCACGAAGTTTGAGATTTTTCCGCAACCTTTAATGAAATTCACATTTTTATGCGGTCTTATGTCGAAATTTGTTTTTACACGTTCATATGTCGAAATTTGCATTTTTTCGCTGCCTTTTGACGAAATTGGCATTTTTTTTGCGATTCTTTGCCGAAATTCACTTTTTTTCCCGCGATCCTTTGTCGAAATTTGCATTTTTCCGCAGCCGCAACCCTTTAAAAATATTTCCATTTCCTCTGCGATGCTTTAACGACATTCGCATTTTTCCGCGATCAGTTCAAGAAATTAGTTTTTTCCGCGACCCTTTAATGAAATTCGCGTTCTTACGCGACACTTTGTTGAAATCGTGTTTTTTACGCGATCATTTGACAAAGTTCACTTTTTTTACATGATCGTTTGACAAAATGAGCATTTTTTACGTGATCATTTGACAAAGTTCGCATTTTTTATGTGAGTTCATTTGACGAAGTTAGCATTTTTTCCGCGATCATTTGACGAAATTCCCGTTTTCTCAGTGATTCTTGGAGGAAATTTCAGATTTTTTCTGCGAACTATTGACGACATTGGTTGTTCATGGCGACCATTTGTCACAATTGACAATTTTTTGTGTCTGAATTTTCCGACTGATGAATTTTTTAAATTTTCAGAAAATTTGGAACAGAATCACCCCTGCTTTTAATTGTGCGTGAACAATAAATAAATTATACATAAAATTATGGAATATTTTTAATTTTTTGGTATTTTTTTTAAAAATGTTAAATACAAAATTTGTGTTTGTTTTTTTTTTCTAAAATTTCTTCCGCGAAGTTCTGAATTTTGCGGAAAATTTTCAGTGTACGGCATGCGTGTATAATATACAAATCTGGCTGTTCGTATGGGAAAAAAAAGTGTCAATATCATTTTTTAATAGATTTAGGCTTAACTTCAAACTTACAGAATCACTTTACATTAATTATCTAGTTTTTCATAAAATATTAGTTTTGTTATTTACTTATTTAGGTTGGATTATAATTGAATTAAAATATAGCTGTAATTTTATAATAATTATGAGTAAGAAAACTGAAACATGCTACTCCCGTAGTCAATTTTTATTTCACTAAATTGCTGTTGCAGACACAACCATAACTTTCTGCTACTGGTTGTATGTAAGATAAAATGTTATTTTTACTTTTTATGTACAATTTACCTGTGTTTATATAAAAACATGGATAAATGGCTTTTTCATATTAAATAAATTTTATAAATATTGAAGTACTTGTGTATATTAAACAGTGAATAGGTTGCCAAATTCTTTTCTCGCTAAGGTGCCTATGCTGGAAAAGTTACCTTTTTTGTTTTTTAAATATTGTTTCGTTTATATTGTATGCATGTTGAAATTTTGTGAAATTAACTGTTTTTTGTTTAGTGTGATTTCTTGCAGCAATGTTGTTTGGTTCACTCAGTTCTGAAATTTTAACATGAGGGTGTCTTTGATCTTATAGTGTAAATAAAGAAATATTACCTGTGAATAAAAATGACTTTATAATTTTTCTTACTTTACATGCGTATTTATTTTTCCTTGTATTTCATTTTTTATTTGAACAGTAGCGTGCACAAGGTTATGTTCTGAATAGCTATACTATATTTTGTTAAGTCACGAATATCTAAATTTTAAATTAACTTAAACTAAAAACAATATTTAAAAAATTAATTTTAATTATGGGGCCAATTTGTTACAAAATCGCAATCTTAGTTTTGTTTACTAAAGTAGCGATCTGTTTTACATTTTAGGGTTATGTCAGTAGTGAGTAATTAGTTAAATATTATAAAATTCTATCATTATTAAGTTTCTTGGCACAGAATTTTTGTTTTAACTAATGGTAAAAAATTGCATACTGTCTACCAAATCTGAATTTCAATTAATAGAAATAGCTTGTTTTGTTTTTATGTATTGTAACAATGGGTTGGTTGGAATGATGGTTGAATTATTGACACTTCTCAAATGGAAGTTGCGCACCTTTCTTTTGTCAATTGTGAATTTTGAAATTAATTTTATTGTGTACGATAATTTTAGAATGTTTAATTTCAAAATGTATTTAAATAATAATTACAGTTACTGAAATACAAATAATAATTTTTTGGAGTGTAAACAATAATTTCCTGCAGTGCCTATTTTTTCACTTAAGAGATTTTAATTTTCAATTTCAGAATCTATCAGAGACAGTCAAATATTTAATTATTAATATGACTGATTTGAATTGAAATTGATTATTCTTGCCTTTTTGTTAGTAATGTTAATATGTAGATTTTGAATTAATCAGCCTTGTTTTTGTTTAAATTTGACTGTGTCTGATCTTAGCCAGCAATTTAATGAAATTCTGTAGAATGAGTAAACTTTTAAGAGATTAACTTTATTAGTGAAGGGAATTTAAGGAATCATGCGAAGTGCATGGTTCGGGAACATTTAATCTAATTGGTAAGGGAATTCAAGGAATCATGCGAAGTGCATGGTTCGGGAACATTTAATCTAATTGGTAAGGGAATTCAAGGAATCATGCGAAGTGCATGGTTCGGGAATATATTTTATAATTCATTACTAGTTCACATACATTCATTTAATACTTCATTACTAGTTTATTTCACTGATTGGTAAAATTAATTTAAGGGTTATCCTTGTAAGTTGTAATAGTTAATTACCTTTTTTTTTATATCTTGAGTTTTGTTGTGGTAAGACACAACATTTTAGAGTTTTGTAAAGACTGTACTTGGTCCATTTTTCTTTTTCTAGATTGGGACTTCATTCTTTCCAATCTGTGTTTGGCCTTTTTTTACGAACTCATAGTAAATTTTAATGAAGTTGTGTATTTTCATTTAGAATGGAAGAAGTAAAATCCTCAATTAAAACAATTTTACCAGCCATAACTGATGAGCTTTTAGAAAGCCTCTTAATGGTTTTAATTGACCTAGGTGTTGATGATATCCATCATTTAGAGTGTAAATAAATTGATTTATATGTAAATAAATTGATCATTTCAATTAACTTTATATCTTTTAGTGCTTAGTTACTTTGAAAATACATGAAGTATAGGAGAGATGCGGAGAAAGAGAGGAGGAAAAAAAAAGTAGAAAAATAAAGTTTAGTAAAATTCTAGAATTCTGAGACTAAGCAAAATATAGCTTCCCACCCTCAAAAATAAAAATAAAAAATGAGCTGTGTAGTGAGATAAAATTAATTTTTTTTTTCCCTCCTGTACTGGATTTATAAATTTGATTACTTTCAAATAATTGCTTCAGATCTTGTCTATTGTTAATAATCTGATCCTAGCAGTATTTGTCATATATTTGCAACATTATTCACATTGCAATATCCAGTAACAGATTTGAAGTTCTGTATCATTGAGCAGATTAGATTTTAATTAGGGCCTCATAAATTATGCAAAAATTCCGTTATTATTTTCAAATAATAATTTTTGTTTTATGTAACCACAGAGTATTTTTAAGCTTAAAAAAATTATCCAAAAATAGTTATGAATTGTTTACATAATTTCTAAGGTCCTAATTATAATTAATGGCTACTTAGATCACTGATTGAAGGGCATTACTCCTTTAATATATGTTATCCTGATTTAACTTATTCATGATGATATTACAATTATGTTGTTTTGAATTAGAATAGTTTTGTATTTTTTGGCATGGGTAATTGTTAAAATTACATATTACTTTGATTATAGTTAGCATTCATCATAGAAATGTGCTGCCTTATACAATATAAAGACATTTAAATGAATGTAATACTAAGACATTTTAAGATGCATTAATAAAAGTTGGGATCAACAGAAAGTTTACTGTAAAATCAATACAATTATTGAAAATATGAGAACTTAATCATTAATAATTCTATTCTGAAATCCAAACTGGCTGCTTTCTAGTACAGTCATTCTTAGATACACACAATAAACAGGTATTCTATTTAAAAACTAAGAAATCAAATGGCATTATTTATGACAACAAAAGATCTAAAAATGCCATCAAAGTTGATATTTTGAGCCTATTTTTTAAATGGAGTAATTCCTATTCTGGCAAGGTGTTTATGAGACAGCAATCATAATTATTGCATTTAAAAAAACTTTGTCTGTACTGCCGCATCTCGGTTTATTAGTTTTACAGAAGAAAAAAAATTGTATGACAATGCATTGTAGTAGTGGTAATCAAGTATTTTTGAAATTGCATAAATTTTGTCATAAAAATCTTCTAAAAATTCTCCTGATTAAGGTCTAGTCAAATTTATCACTGTTTCTAATAGAATTATTGCATTTTATTTTTAATATTTGAGTCTTTTTTTTTTTTTTTTTTCGTTCATGATTTCAATTAAATTGTCCCATTATAAATCTATTTTACACTAAACTCACATTCATTATTGTTTAGATTCTTGTGTTGAATTTAGACATTTCTCTCTGGGATAGATTTCTGCAACTCGGGGGGGGGGGGGGGGTGGGGGGGGGGGTATTTTAGGAATTTGTCGAGGGAAATTGCACTTTTGGCCTTTAAAAGTCATAAAATCTCAAATCTGGGGAATGCCACTGCCTAAATTCAACGCTATTAGATACCCTCCCCCCCTCCCTTACTATGAAGATTTAATAGACATTTTACTTCACAGTTATCAAGCTGGAATAAACTTTGCATATCTGTTGATGTTCAAAACTAGCCAATAAATATTAAATTACTTATTTTTGGCTGGAATTTTAAGTGCACTGTTTTTATTAAACTCTTGAGAGAGCTTTGAACATGTATCTCATTTAGAATTCAAATAGGTAGAATCAATAATGGTATAAAAATGCAGGTATATTCAGGAGTGATATTGCAAATTTAAATTATTTCTTATAATTGCAATACAATAAAAGCTGAAATCAAAGATGAAGCAAAACACTCCTTAAACCTTTTATCATGTCATAATCTCTCTTTTTCATACATAAATAACAAATCTTTCAAATGTGAATGCTTTCAACTACTGCGCCATAATAAATGGTTTAAAATTTTGATTTAATTAATTTTGTAACTTTTACTCGAATAATAATGTTGATTATTTGTATCCAATCCATGAGTCAAATTAAAAATATCTTGAAACAATATGCATACATATATATTCATATTCAGTGTTTATTCGCATACTAAACATAAGTATCAACTACAATGCTTTAAGATTTGAAATGGATTCATTTCATAATTTGCAAAAAAAAAAAAAAAAAAAAAAGTTACAGTGCAGGGCTTTAGAGTATACCTTAAGAGAATTTTTTTTAATTAATTGCTTAATTCTTTAATTTAAGTTAGTCTTGTTCTGTTCTGAGTATCGATCCTGTCATCAAGTGGAACACTCGTAAAATTTCATTACCGCTAAACACCGAAATGTGTTCTTTTTGTAATTAAGTACCCACCCAAATTCACAATTAGTAACACATTCTTAAAACTTTTGGTAACTTTTAATTTAAACACACTCTCAAAATATTTTTATTTAATATATAAATATGTAATTAATTATCCTTATTGATAAGAAAAGTACTGCCAAATCCATTTTAACTAAGGTCATCAGATAAAAATTATGTACAATCTAATATAAAATTGTTTATTCATTTACACTAAATGATCACTTTTTTCCCTTATAGAATTTTATTATAGATGCAGAAAAATAAGATAAAATAGTTATTAAACAAATTAGCCTGATATAACACACAATTAAATTTGTTTTGTTTGAAGAAACAGTTTAATAGGATTACTCTAAGTTCTGTTTCACACTAGAGAAAATCTGTAAAACTATAGTTTCCTCTGGATATGGAGAAATTCAGTTACAACAGAAAAAGTCTACATCAATTTAACAGGATTCCCTATTCGTAACTACAGAGAAAGTATATCAATTTAATAGGATTACTCTGCCTATATTACCAAGAAGGCACTGCCTATCTGCCTATATTACCTGTCTATTCAACAGAGAAAATCTCTACTGGATAACATATTTCCTCTGTCTATACTACAGAGAAATCTGTATGAATTTAACAGATTTTCTCTGAAGAAACTACAGAGAAATCTGTATGAATTTTAACAGATTTTCTCTGAAGAAACTACAGAGAAATCTGTATGAATTTTAACAGATTTTCTCTGAAGAAACTACAGAGAAATCTGTATGAATTTTAACAGATTTTCTCTGAAGAAACTACAGAGAAATCTGTATGAATTTTAACAGATTTTCTCTGAAGAAACTACAGAGAAATCTGTATGAATTTTAACAGATTTTCTCTGAAGAAACTACAGAGAAATCTGTGTGAATTTTAACAGATTTTCTCTGAAGAAACTACAGGGGTTATCTGGTAGCATAGCTGACAGAACTTTTCTGTTAAATCAACAGGGTTTTTTTTAGAGTGTATGTATACAGAATTTTCTAAAATATTGTTAGTTATGTTTATGCCGGCCAATTATCAGCACGAGGAATATAGGCCCAAACGGGGGGGGGGGGGGAGTGTGCCCTCCGTGGGGGTCTTTCTAAGGGAGCCTAACCCATATTTATGCTTGGAAAACCAAGATTCGATGAAAACACGAAAACTCTTATTAGGACGAACCCTGCACCTCCCGTCTTCCGGCTTCGTGAGCGGAACCTCTCGGCCACTGGTGGGACATTAGTTATAGGGAAAGTACTAATGATTTTAGCTAATATTTTACTTGAAATCTTATCAAAGCTTTGTTCGAAAATATAAACTTGTTTTTTTTCTAAAATTATATGCATATTTTTTTCGATAATTCAGAAAATGGTAAAGGAAACTTGAAATTTCAATAAAACTACACATGTTACTCATAAAGTCGATAGTTTAATGTTATATAAAATATTCGTTATTTTAAATATGTTGACTTATCAATATAACCTCGTAGAAACAGGAAAATGATTGAATAATAGGCCATTTTAAACAGGTATGTATTGATTTTATATCAAGTTAATGTAAGTTATGTTAGTCAAAATTTCCGTTTGATGTCTTATGTCGTGATTACGAAAGAAGATGATACATTTACAATTCTAACAGCTTCAAAACACTTTTGAAATGTGTTTAGAATGGTCTCATTTGTTTTGTTCTCGATAAAGGAAACGAAGATAAAAATCGATATAGTTGAATCAGATAACGCAATATTTTCCTAGTTATTTTAATTACATTTATTAAAAAAAACTTCACATACTACATGGAGTACATTATTTATATTTAAAATATTTAACTTCATTTGTTTTTATTTACAATAAGAATCCTCTCCCTCGTTCAAATTTCTTGTGGTAAGAAAAAAGTCGAAATTGTACGTCAAACGTGGCAAACGATGTGAATTCGTATTATAACTATTTTTATAAATATTCAGATCTTTGTGAATAGCTGTTCAACGCTTATTCAAAAATGCATTAATACATAATTTATTACGATTATATCTACTATATTCAGTAAAACGGAAATCTTTTAACTCCATCTTAAATATGACGTAATCATCATGGCAATCTTGAATCATTACCTATCATGGGATATCAATGCATTAAATAAGTCTGATAGAATTTAAGGGGGTCCGCGACACAAAACTCTCCAAATTTTCTAAAAAACTTTTATTGCATGAAAAATTTCTCTATGTTTTTCTGCTTAAAATAACGTTTAAATCTTGTTTCTGTCTTAATTAGAACAAGAAACATAAAAATTTTTGTTTTGATTTGTTTTCAAAATCTAGCTTTTAAGCAAAGGGTGTTATGAAAACGATTTCTTGTAAAAATGCGTTTTTCTTCAGGATAGCTTTTTTCACCATTTCTTGAATTTAAATCGTTATAAGTCAAGAACCGTTAGAGATATATGGTTCAAACGTGGAACATGTCTTTTTCAATAGTTTTACTTTAACTTTGATTCAGCCAATTTAAAAAAAATATATATATTTGCTTTTGAAAACATGATTTAAAAAATATATATACCAATTTTTTATTTATTTATTTATTTTTTACTTTAAATATATATATATATATATATTAATTAATATTTTTAAAAAGGCTGAATCTAAATTAAAACTTATATATTTCTGTTTATTTAAATGAAGAAAATAATATTTCGAGTTATAACGATTTTAAATTACCCCACTTTTTTAATGAATTTTAATTTTTAAAAAAATATATGGTAAGTTTTATCATAATATTCCATGATAGGTAATGATGCTAGGTTGGACTGGTAATTATTCTATTAAGAGGGTCCGGGACGCAATTTAAAATAATTTTTATTCATTGAGTTAAATTTTTGAATTTTTTTGTGATGATTAACCATGTTATTTTTAAACAAAAATATTAATGATGGTACTCATTTTATCTAGATTTTAAGCTCTACAACATTTGCATTGACAATGTTTTTTATAGAGTTAGCTGTTTTGAGATATTGCTAAGGTAATTAAAAAAAACGTGTTTTTCGAAAATAAATATGTACATATTTTCTAACATTCACCCAATTACGAGGAAGAAAACGTAGTACGTTCATTTTAGACCTAAATTGAAGGGATTAAAACAATTTCCAGCTTTCTCCTAATCAATTCTGAGGTCATCCCCCTGATGATGGGTCTAGAACTTTGAAGTAGGATTGTGACCTTAATATTCAACATAAGTATTGAGTGTAGGTACTCATTTTACATAGAATTTAAAGCTCTACAACAGTTGTGTTGACAATGTTTTTGACAGAGTTAGCTCTCTTGAGATATTGTTATGGTATGCAAAAAAACGTGTTTTTTGACTATAAATCTATACATATATCATAAGGCTCAACTACTACGAAGGGTAAAATACAGCATATTCATTCTAGACCTAAACAGAAGGGATTAAAACAATTTCCAGTTTTCCCCTAATTAATTCCGAATTCAATTCCCTATCCACTGGGCTATTCGGAATGTACTGATATATATATTTTCTAAATAATTATGAATCGTGTAAATATCCATGTTTTGAAAAAAACATTCGATATGAGTTGACTGCCGGTTATTGGCAAAAAGGCTTGCTTATTTTGTCGATATTATGAAACATGCAAATATCCTTTAAATTGTACCGTATAGATTTATACCATGAGTGCCCAGAGTTATAATATTTAATTTTATATATAATTTTGTTATTTTTTACATGTTTGAATATTTAAGATCAACACATATAATGGCCAAATTTATTGAAAATTGTTTGCAATATACATATATCTATATTTTTTAATTAATTTAGATTCGTGAAAAAATAATCAGTGTTCTGAAAAAAATATTTTTTTATAAGTTAATTGCCGAATACTGGCTTACTTGTTTATTCTCTTAATATTGCAGTATTATTTTTTTTATTATATTTTTTATACTATGACCGTCTAAAATTCAAATATGGGAGAGTAGCCGAATTTGGACAACTTCACATATTTTCAGGTGTAACTCACTTAATTTGTGGAATAACTGCAAAACATCATTACACGTGGTCAATCTATTCATCTACCACTAAATAAATCTTTATATAATTTTTTATGAGTTGATTGCCGGATACTGGCTTACTTGTTTATTCTCTTAATATTGCGGCATTATTATTATTATTATTATTATTATTATTATTATTATTATTATTATTATTATATTCTTTATACTATGACCTCCTAAAATTCAAATAGTGGAGAGTAGCCGAATTTGGACCACTTTACTTATTTTTCAGGTGTAACTCGCTTAATTTTTGGAACATCTGCAAAACATCATTACACGTGGTCAATCTATTCATCTACTACTAAATAAATCTTTATATCATTTTCTTTTGGAAAATCTTAGCCCCACCAGTGGCTGAGAGGTTCTGCTCTCGAAGCTGGTAGACGAGAGGTGCTGGGTTCGATCCCAATCTCGCCCGTCGGCCTAATCGTTCGGAGTTTTCGTGGTTTTCTTTGAGCCATGGATTTCCTTGCGTAAATACGGGTTAGGTGCCCTTAGAAAGACTCCCACGCAGGGCACTCTCCCCTCGGTCCTATATCCCTAGTGTAGATAATAGTCCGTCAAAAATCAACCAACCAATCAACCAACCAACTTTTGGAAAATCTTAAATTTTATTTTAATTTGAAAAATTTGCCAAAAGTGGTCCAAATTAAGCAACTGGTCGCCTAAGTCGGACCCCCAGTCTCCTAAATTGGACTAAATATTTTCAGGTTGTTTTAATGACTAGTAAATATAACTAATTTTATTAAAAGCAAAGTTTGCGATTAACGAAAAAATCAAACAAAATAACAGCAATGAAATATAATGAAACCAAATATCTGAAAATAAGAGTAATTGTTTAAAATCAAAATGTATTTAAAATATAAATCAAAGTTATCAGTAATTAATTATAGAAATTATGGAACTAATTGTCAGTTACTTGAATATCATGTAAGGTGTGATGCAAAGCTTACACATGAATTTCGCTTATTGAGTTTTTTTTCAGCGCACACAACATGGAACCGTATTTGGCAATCTGAACATTGAAATATTTTTGATATTTTATTTTTCTTACAAATTAGGCAAAACCAATCATCACTGTCCAATTTTTCTTTTTAAATTCTTAATTATTAGACATTTTTTTGCAACATAAGTTTTCTTTACATTATGTGTGTAGTTCTTCCCTTCCATACTTTTCTTGCTAATTGCATTACGCCTATTTTTTAACTTGATGTTTCAATTGCTTCTGTGCTGTGATAGCTTCCTGTTTGTCTTTTTTTTTTTTTAAATTTCAAGGTTTAATTTATATGGCGAAGAGGATAACAAAACTGTTTTTTGGCTTCCTCTGTACTTTGATTTAACTGAATTTAGCAAGGGAGATGACATTTCTAATGATGTTTTGGCTTTTGGGGAGGATTAGTTGCTGCAGCCTTCTTGCAGGTCAATTTCTTCGCAACTTACTCTCTCCTTTTTGTTTCCTATATCGTTAACAGATTTTCTGTCACGGGTGTTTTTCTTCTAGACAGTTTATCTGTGTCATTTTCAACATTATATTAAAAAATGTCTTTAAGAAGTATCCTCTATTGAAAAATACCCTACGATTAATCAAATGCAAATAATATATATTCAAAGTATTGAATTCAGCCCCCCCCCACTTCCCCTACCCGGAGCCGTGAAATAACCACTCTCACCAGAAGGTTTGAGAATTTATGCGTTTTAATGGCAAAAAAAAAGTGTAATTCCACCGTGCAGAACTGTAAAAATCCATCGCAAATTTCCTACGCGAGGAAATGTTTGAATTCAACTCTGTAAACCAAATGCGCCGTAGGAATAAGGAATTCAAACAAAATAAATACAAATACATACAAGATATATGAAGTTGCAAACAAAATTTTTTGCATAAACATGTAAAAATATTTTTATGTTTATATTGGCCTAATGTGTATAAAAAAATTAAACCCGATAAAAAAAAATCCTTGCACGGAGATAGTAATCCATTATAAAATATTAAAAAAATAAAAAAAATAGTGTACAAAGCGTACTGATCTCGAAATTCATTACTTACTTTTGAAATTTATGATCGCATAACTGGTCCAATTTGAACAACTTAAATTTGCCCAATTTTGGCAACTGCGCCATTTTTTAAAACAGATAATCTCAAGCCTAAGAACAAAAACGAAATCAAACAAATCCGCGTGAAAAATATGCACAATAAACAGATGAATTCATATATGTATATGAAAACCTAACAACTTACCTTAGTTTTAAAGTATTCACTTACGTTTAGCATGAAAAAAATAGATCAAAACAGCTAACTTTAGGTTTTTTTTAAATTGTCTGAAAACAGCAAGTGTTAGGCGGTTGCTTCTTCTAATCATGAGTGACGTCATTCCGAAAAGTACGATTTCAGAGGTAGATGGCGTTTCTTCCTGTAATTAACAGCAGAATGGCAACGGTCCAATTAAAGGGGCGGTCCAAATATGGCTACTCTCCCCTATTTGATTTTGTTTGTTTTGTCCCTGTTTTTTATTTTTTTCTAAAAATGTTAAAAATCTATAATTATTATAATTTTTCTTTTTCCCTGTACACTTCATTTTCAGTACCTCTAACGTTTATAATTATCCAAAGTTGTCCGCAATTCTATTTATATACCTATATTTTACATCAGAAGTCTGGTGCAAAAAATAATTAAATGGTTTAAAAAGTTATCCTGATTTGAGAAGATTTTTTTTTTTTATTTGTTTAATTTTCTAAGTTTTTCTAAACTGGTAAATATTATATATAAAATGTTTTACTGTATACTTTACGGTCAGAATTTTCAATGATTCAAGCAATTAATAATTTAATGTAATTAAATACAGAAAGTTACTTATAATCTTTGCTTTCCGTGTATAGTAGTTTGTTATTTAATATATTTTTAGCTGCTTATGCTTAAAGCATTGTATTTATTTAATTTATCTCGAAGTCCTTCAGTTTTCCTGTTTGCAGTACAAAAATCTCCGAGGCAAAATATATATATATTATCTATGACTTTCATAACGCATATACAGAGAAGTTTTTCGTATTTTTATGTATGAAAGTAACACTTAATAAGCATAATATACAGTAGGTATTCGCGCCATCCGGCAGCGACTGCAGTCGTTTAAGGGTATTCTTCACGCTCTTGAAAACACACGCTCCGTAATGTTAATCCTCTGGGCAGGTTATTTTCGAATTTCTCGTTTCAATTTGAATATTTTTAAACGATTTTTTTGCATAGGATAGCTGAGCTCAATCTTTAATATGACTCTTTTTTTACTTTTTCGATTTTGTTTGCAGATATTTTTTTTTTAAAGGTACTTTCAGTTTTCAAACCTGTTTCGAAACTGAAAGTACCTTTAAAAAAAAATCTGCAACCAAAATCGGAAAAGTAAAAAAGAGTCATATTAAAGATTGAGCTCAGCTATCCTATGCAATTTTTTTTTAAATATTCAATTTAAAACGAGAAATTCGAAAATAACCTGCCCATAGGAATAACATTACGGAGCGTGTGTTTTCAAGTGCGTGAAGAATACCCTTAACGATTCCGAAACTAAGGGGTCATTGTGAAGACCGTATAAGGAAGGGAAGAATCGAGTTTGGCCCTAGTACTACGTATTTAAATAATTACGAATGCATCTGAAAAAGGTATATTTAACCGTTATCTGTTGTTTAAATTCCTTAATATTTTGGAAGTTTTCGAGAATTTGGGAATCCGCTTATAATGCGTGGTAGTCGTTTTAGATGTAGAGGATCTGATAAACTTTTATAAGCTACCCAATCAAAAAAGATGACAAGAAAAATATGGACATATCATTTATCTATGATATACAGAGACACGCAAAACAATGCAATCGTCCTGCCGTTTATGTCTACTTATAACATTGTAGGTAGAAATAGATTAAATTTTCTTTTTTCAATGAAATTGCACATAACGTATTTAGTATGCACTTGTTGGGGGAGAAAAATAATGTCATACCTAAACTAAATTTTGAACGTAACATGTTCATGTCCTCATAAAAAAATTTGTTTTTAAATAAAAAAGCATTTTGTAAATGCATTTTCCCTGTGTTATGTAATTTCAATCCTTATTAAAATTTAGTCTAATTAATAGTGTGCATAAAAATGTTTATATGACATGCAGAAGCACTCGAAGAATCTAAATATATAAATGTGTAAGAGCAATACGTGGTAAAAGATATTTTCAGTTTTATTGTGTGTCTACTGTATTGGAAAATTTGATATGGCCTTAAAATGCATGGAAGTTTAAAGTATCTGAGCTATGTTATTTGGTAATATTAAGAAGTGCTCCTTTATCGATAGCGGCCCCACCAGTGGCTGGGTGGTTCTGCTCTCGAAGCTGGTAGACGGGAGGTGCTGGGTTCGAACCCAATCGCGCCCGTCGGTCTAATCGTTCGGAGTTTTCGTGGTTTTCTTCGAGCCATGAATTTCCATGCGTAAATACGGGTTAGGTTCCCTTAGAAAGGCCCCCACGAAGGGCACTTTCCCCTCGGGCCCATATCCCTAGTGTAGATAATCGGCCGTCAAAATACAACCAATCAACCAAGCTTTATCGATAGCACGGTTTTTCATTTTTGTGCATATTTATAAAGAATTGTAATGAAAAAAAAAAAATTCATTTATTTAAGTACGATTATTTGAATAATGTCATTTCTTTTGCAATATACTCATATATCTTTTTACATACTCATTAAAACTATTTAATAAAAGCATGAAATCCTTCATTATATTAGAAACAAAACTTTGTAAAAAATAACGTACAATAGAAAAAATATCTATTAATACTTCATAAACTTTATTTTTTGAAAAAATATTTATAATTTTATTTAATTCTTTTTATTTATAATGTTTTACTATTTACGTTCAACTGCAATTTTATGTTTATAAACATTAAAAACCTTAAAAACATATGTTTATAAACATTTTTTTCTAAAATAAATATATTATAAACTAATTAATATTTTTAGAATGCTTAACCATGACATTATTTGAAATTTTACTTTTGAAAATATCAGAATAATAATAATAAATATATACTTTTCAGTATTACAACTTTTTACAACCATTCAGAAGAAATAAATACCGTATTACAGAAGTAGATAACGAAACACGTTTCACATTACAAGAATATTTTGTGAAACAATTTTTTCACATTCTGAAAGGATACTTTAATGGTATTAACATTTGCTGTCCATATATTACAATGTAATTTGAGTCTGTTTGGAGTCCTAGTTATTAAGATGATCGAAGCGAATCCTCTACTAAACTAATAAATAAATAAATAAATAAATCTGTGGTTGTACGATCCAAGAAGTATCAGGGCCTATAGTGCCCAATTCTGTTTACTTGACCCAGGGCCTCGAAGTGCTCGAGGAATCCTCTATACCAGGCTACACAAATAACATTTTGTCGTACACTTAAAAAAAAATATTTAGTATTTTGACTTCAAATTAAACATAAAAATAAATTATAATCTGTAGATTTGCACTTTTTTTTTTTTTTTTTTTTTTTTTTTTTTTTTTTTTTTTTTTTTACAGAATAACATTTAAAAAGGTATTATTTTAATTAATTTATTTTACATGTTTTCCATTGTGGACGCGTTTTTGCAAATAAAAAAAAAATAAACACGTATATTTTCAGAAGAAAAAATAAATTATGGAATTAGTAATTGTAGATAGAATCATGATTAATTAAATAAACAAAATATATTTTCATTATTCCGCCAAAATGTCTCAAAAACTGTTTTGTAAATTTACTTAAGGAAAGAAATATTTTTGGACTTGATAGAAATAAAATATGATCTACAGATTTTGACAATATTATTTTCTTATCGAATAATTTAACAAAAAAAACATTTTTTTTATTATTTTGTTACATATATTTTTCCATTATACCGATTTATTTTTGTAAACGATAATGAAACCTGCGTATTTCTTGTAGTAAATAAAAATTATTGAGTCAGTAAAAACAAATAAAGTCATGAATGATTAAGTACGTAAAATATTATCGTTGCATTAAAATTTCTCATAAAAAAAAAATAAATAAATAAATAAGGAAAGAAACATATATCTTAATTTTGCGAAGACGAAATATTTTAAATATTGTAAATAACTGCAGAATTTATACTTCAAACCGTAAAAGAACATTAAACTTTCTTATATTAAAAATATATGATATTTGAGAGTATAATATACATTTTATTAGAATACCTTATTAAGATTGGTTAAAAATGGTGTAGGGTTTGGTGCTCATTTCTTTTAATCGTATAATATTTTCACGATTTCTTTTATAAAATTTTGAAAATACCCTTGTTTATGAAAACTATAACATATTTTTATTGAACTAAATTTGTGAAAATTCAATTATTTACATTCAATTTACTTTTTTGTGTAAAACATTCAAACACACAATTTATTCTTATTATGAGAAATTTTACGCAGACGACACTTACGCATTTTAAAAGAATTATATTATGATTTTTTTTTTTTTTTTTTGCAAAGTGCAACAAAAGAATCGTAAACAAATAAAATTAATTGTTGAATTCGTTATATAAAGTGTTATTTGAATTCGAAGGATAAATAATCACAATAATATAACGACAATAATAATGATAACAATAATAACACAAATGCAATATCGCTATCCTATACGTGATTTCAGTATATTTTCTAAAGGTATGTTTCATTCATCTACAATTTAGGAGATAATCGCCATAGCCTCCATTTTGAACAGCAGTAATCTTATTAGATATCCTGAATACTTAGGCGATATCTAAGATGAGATGACATTAATAGTTAAAGCAACCAAAGGTATATATTTCATATATTTCACCAGCAGAACTATTCAGACTATAGCAATATTAATTGTTATATGTTATTTATGATTAGTGTTATATATTACGAAATGTTTTTGAACAGGCTTTCGACACTGTAAAGTTCTATTTCATGAAATCACGTTGCTGAATAAAAAATGCAGTTACGTTAAAATTAATAAAAAAAACTGATCTGAAAAAAATCTAAAATATACCAGTGCGAAAGCTGCGCACTGATCCACGCATATTTTTATATTCTGATATCCATGCGAATTTAAAAGATGCTGAACACATCAAAAATAGAGAATAGTTTATTTTTTTTTTATTTAAATAGAAATACTATTTCCATGTTTCCAAACAATAAAAAAAAACCTGATTAAACTGAGATGATCTTATATATTGAATAATGTATTTTCAGATTTAAAAAAAAAAAAAAAAAAAAATGAGCGTTCAAATAAAATCAATCAGCGTTCAACTAAAATGAAATATGTAGTATAAAGCTCACAGAAAAGGAACGGTTTTATGTTTAAATTACGAAAAAGTGTATTTAACATATGAATCTCTGGTTTGCATCAGGTGCTGATAAATTATAAAGTGAAAGATAAAAAGGCGCAAGCTTTCATCCACATGTGTTCTTTATCCTTTAGAAGTTCAGTAAAATATCCCAAAAAACCCCAATAAGATGAAATATATCACTGAATTCATACATAAATTTGGCTGTTATTTTCTTTTATGAAAAAGTTTCCAGTTAATAATTCTTATTATCAACAAGAGCAGATTTCAAATGTTTTATTCCAGAAAATAGGATTTTGAAGAAGTAACTTTCCTCCAGCTCTCTTCGAATATATTATTCTAAGATCGCTGTCAAAGATTATTTGATGTGAATTACAAAGATTGGAAACATACCATTTGAGAAAACAGCAGAGGCTATTGGAAAATGCAAAAAAATCCTTAAAAGAGATTTTAGTTGAAAAGTTAAAAATATTTTGTAAAATTTTGCTTCGGAAATACTTTTATTTATACCAGTCTTATATCATAAATAAAAAATTCACAGGAAATTCGTAGTTATATGGCTGAATTTAAATTTCTAAAATTAAAATGCGCCAAAACATAAAATAACTTTTTTGCTTAATAAAGATACAAAAGTAATATAAAAAAATATTGTTACTTTCAAATATTTAACTTATTAAATAATGCTTCGCGAATCCAAATAAAGCATTGCTTTTGCTAATATATATGTTGTAGGCTAATTGAGAAATCCGGCTCTTTCCAAAGAGCATTGGCTATTTGCAAAGAGCCAAGTTAATTGGAGAATTATCTCCCTTTTTCCCATACTTCTTTTTTTAAAGAGTTTCAAACGCTTATTTCAAAGAGTCTGTGCAGCTTTAAGCTAATTGGAATATGACCAAATATTTCTCAATCAACTTGATTGTTTTTAGCCTTATTGCAGTGATTCAATGCAGTTTTAGGCTAATTAGAAAATGATCAGTTGTTTGTTGAAACATCCAGTCTAAAAGTCTGAAAATTCTATTTGAAATCAATCTGAAACCCGACCAGCACCCGACACAAAAATCTCCATCGACCGAACTGAACCCGACTGAATAATCTTTGAAAACCTGTCACCTGACCCGATACGAAAACGAAATGCTTGAATCTGAACGCCAAATAAAAGTAAAACAACTCTTGTCTTAATTCTTTTGTAAAAAGTAGTGTACGATTAAATCTCTAATTCAAATTTGTATTTTTTAGAAAAATTAACTTATCTGTATTCGCAATATTCAAAGCGTTGTATTAGCGTTCTTAACGCTCTATAAGTCTGTCGTAAAACAAAATGACGTATCATTGTACAGGATAATCTCTATTGTAATATTTTTAACTTCTAAGAATCGCGGATTTTCAATTTTTATACCGTCGTACAGGAGGGAAAAGTGCTTTTAAATGCAATTTGTTTGAAAACAGCATATCAATTTATTTTTGGGATATTAATATTTTTGTAGTTTTTAACGAATTTTTTTAAATGTTGGCAACTCAAGTACTCCATTTCTGTAGAAAGTTAAGGACAAATAGGTCGAAAATTGTAGACTATTATATCTTTTTGTTGTCATTTTCCAATAATGAATTTAAAAAGTTTAATTAAGATACGTGCTATTTTGAAAAAATACCCATATGAATGATTTCTGATAAAACATGGTGCTATTATAAACTATATTTATTTTTAAGTACCTATACTAATATTACAAACAAATGAATTCATATCAATCATGTTAGATAACCGATATTTTTGTCGAATTTCTAGAATGACGACATCGCTTATTTGCTGGAATTGTGTATTTATCTGCGATAGTAACGTCATGTGCATAATTTTCTGTAGATGTTGTTTAAGGCTAAATTGTAAATGTGGAATTCTAACACGGATGCGAATGAGATCATTTTATGTAAAATAAAAGTGTATGTTTTAAGTCGTAAAACTGTATTATGTTTTATACTATCTATCTATCTATCTATCTATCTATATATATATATTTCATCGCTGACGTCACTAAATTCTGACAAAGCAGAATTCCCGTTTTCTAGTGTTTGACCATATTTTCCTTTAAACAATACAGTAATTTGTTTCTTTTATGTACACCAGTAAATGCACATTTCTGAATCAGAAAACTAAATGGATTTTCAATTAAAGTGTCCTTTAATCAGTCGAAATTAAAAAATATTCAGTGAAAATTATGCTAGAAATTTAAACTAACATACCAGAAAATTTCAATGAAATTTGCAATACAAGTAAAGACTACTGTCGTGTGACTGTTTTACGCTGGAATATGGCTGATTAGTAAACATTTTAATAAGTATGTCTCCAAATATACGTCTATATCATTATTTATTTTATAAAACTCAACCTTTAACACTTCAATTTCCAGTTTAGAATATATTCTAGAAATTATGTAGTTCTGATAATCTGACTTTACACCAGAAAGTTTCCATGGTAAATTTCGTTTTGTTCAGATCTGGAACATCTGTTATTAATTAAAGCAAATATTGCTAATTTAATTTTCTGGTGTGAATTAGGCATATACGAAAAAAAAATCTATTAAATTCAAAACACCGTTGTTTGCACTTATCAATCTTATTTTTTTTAAATTAATATAAAATTTAAATTATTTACATTTTTTCATTTTTATTTTCGTTTACTATTTAAGTAGTTTAAAGCCACATTTATTCTAATCACAATAGCTCATAATATAACAATATGATCCATCAATAGACTGGATGTTAAGTTGCCAACAACTAGGAAGCCCCTCAATGTTGCTCTACATTTTACACTTTTCAGCCCAAATTGAGCAGATAACTTTCCGTAATAAATTGCTAGAGTTGAAATTTACTGTTTTTGCGCATCTTACGTGGCACGTGGAGCCGGCAGCACAGACACATGGTTCATACGGATACCGCTATTTCTCCAGGAAAACTATAAATACACTGGTTATCAAAAATTAAGGAAAAGTCACAAAATGCTAATTTTTAAATACGCAAATTCTCAAAAGGAAGTCATATAATATGAATAATTACTATCTCTGCAGAACAGCTAGTTCATATAACATCTCATTCAGGTCACACATGGTCACTAGTCACAGTTACTACGGCGAAACAAAAAATAGGAAATTCCATACGTCTCTTTTATGAGTCTCAAATGACTACTATATGTGACTCCACTGACAGGTAACTGTGACTGCTGCTTTGTGACGAGTCATCAGGTGATTTTGCAATGTCGTTTCATTGAGACTCTTGTGTGACTCTCATCTGGAGATTCAATTTCAAAGTCATTGTGCACGTTGCATTATGATAAATCACCAAATAATGTCACATTAAAGTCACATGGTGACTCTCTGTCACATGACTTTGTCAAATGGTAACAGAGACCCTACTGTAAAGTCACCACTGTGAAAAGTGGTGAAAAGTCACCATGTGACTTTAATTTGACATTATTTGGTGATTTATCATAATGCAACGTTCACAATGACTTTGAAATTGAGTCTCCAGATGAGAGTCACACGAGAGTCTCAATGAAATGACATTATAAAGTCGACTGGTGACTCGCCACAAAGCAGCAGTCACAGTGACCTGTCAGTGGAGTCACATATAGTAGTCATTTGAGACTCATAAAAGAGACGTATGGAATTTCCTATTTTTTATTTCGCCGTAGTGACTGTGACTCTTGTGACCATGTGTGACCTGAATGAGATGTTATATGGACTAGCTGTTCTGCAGGAATAGTAATTATTCGAATTATATTACTTCCTTTTGAGTATTCCCGTATTTAAAAATTGGCATTTCGTGACTTTTCCTTAATTTTTGTTAACCAGTGTATGTTTTACAGAAAAAAGAAATCTAAGTTAAACGCGCTGAACAGGTGAGCAGCATTGAGAGGTTTCCTTGCTGATATCAGCTTAAGGGCAGTTGGAAGTCAAATTCGTGAAAAAAAACGTTATTTTTATTTTTAAATATTTTGAATCTTTTATTTTCCCCCTTTCGAATGTTGTTATACTTTTGTTTCTATGGCAACAAGAAGTTAAAAAATGCTAAGTAATTCAGTTTATTTATACTAGTTATATCATAGAGTGTCAGGATTTTTAAAAATTCAAAATTTTCGAATTTTTAGTTTTTTTTAAGATGTTAAATTCCTATCTTTTCTGAACATTTTGATATAATTCTTTCCTTTATATTTCCATTAGAACAGAAGTTATGGCTTATAGAATTATACCCGCTCAATAGTTGAAGCAGCCTTTCCAAAATTTTGAATTCATTTTTCTCCAAATGGCGTTTTTGGGGATAACGAGCAGGATTACTCAAAAACGTATGATATTTTTCAATGAAATTTTCAAAATTTATGTTTCACGTTAGTCTGTACAAACTGAACTTAAAATAAAATATCCTTTTTATTGTTAATATATATATAGCACATTATGTATTAAACGCATTTGTCAGACCCAGAATCCTGCACCATATATAAACTAAGTATAACCATAAAACATCCAAGAAATTTAAACAGATATAACCTGAACAAGAAAAAACAACGAAACCACCGGACCCGACGCCACAATAAACAGTGCATTACTAAGATACAACTGTTTCAGAACGTATGTGTAATGTATACTGAAATAATAAAATTATTTTACCTAAATCCGAGCCACACAGCCACAAAAAACAATAACCAAATTCCAGTGATCCATATCCGGTGGGGGAGTGTTCGCGATATGCTTTCAATTGTTTTTATTAATTTGATTTATGCTTTTCAACACTCTGGACGAAACGCACTGCCACTACTGAATAGTAGTTTGTTGTAAATTGTCATTAGTCTGAAACATTGCTGTGCTTTTTAAAATGCCCACCGCTGAAGAGGCCACAGCCTTTTGTCGTTTTTTCTTGGTTTTTTCTTGTTCAGGTTATATCTGTTTAAATTTCTTGGATGTTTTATGGTTATACTTAGTGTATTTATGGTGCAGGATTTTGGGTCTGACAAATGCATTTAAGTTCGTCGGGGGAGTCTTCGCGATATGCTTTCAATTGTTTTTATGCATTTGATTTATGCTTTGCGACACTCTGGCCGAAACCCACTGCCACTACTGAATAATAGTTTGTTGTAAATTATAATTAGTCTGAAACATTGCTGTGCTTTTTAAAATGCCCACCGCTGAAGAGGCCACAGCCTTTTGTTGTTTTTTTTCTTGGTTTTTTCTTGTTCAGGTTATATCTGTTTAAATTTCTTGGATGTTTCATGGTTATACTTAGTTTATTTATGGTGCAGGATTCTGGGTCTGACAAATGCATTTAATACATAATGTGTTATATATAATCTGTGTGGTTATTTGCAGCTGTAGCGCTTATCGCATGGATTTTGTTTTTCTTTTTATATTTTAGTTTTACTTTTAACCTTTTTGAGCTTATATCTATATATATATCTATCTATATATATATATATATATAATAAATTTGAAATCACAAATATATGAAAAAATTGATAGAGTTCTAAAGATGATTTAGAAATGAACATATGAAACCAGTATGTAAAATAAGAAACTATATATATATATATATATATATATATATATATTAATATCATTATACGGTTTAAATATTGAAATTATTTTATTAGTTAAATACAACTTTATATTAAAAATATAAAAAATACTTTAAATTAAAAGTTCAGGATTATTATTATAATCTGACGTATAATTAGGTACAAAAATTTTACTTCTTGTTTCAAAATGTATTTTGTAATCGTGCGCGTAATCTGTTATACCAATTTCGTGCTCGACAAATGTCTGACAGTTTGGAATAACAATTGACCCTATGAATAATAATTCTGCATCTTACAATTTTTTAAAAACATGAAATGAAAGATCATACATATATCTTTAATCCCAATAAAAATCACGCTTTAAAATCATATACATTTTAAGATATTAAATATTGAAAATGGTCTATTTTTTTCTTTTTTATATAATTTTAAGAGTCCTAAGACCCCTTAAAACAAACGCTGGACATAGCCATTTAAAGTCGTATTTCGAAAGATTTTATGTAAACTGAGATTAGGGAAAAAGATTTCAATATTTCTCATGGAACTCTTTTTAAAATAACTGAATATTTATATATACAAATTTTAATGAGCTTTCCAAAGTGCAAAAGATACAATATTTTATATTATAATTATCTTTTCATAAATTTATTCTAATAAGATATAAACATTCCCATTTTAATTTAAATCTAGAAAAAATTCATAAATATAAAAAATGTATTTATACAAATATTTTAAATTGTTCTATAGAATAATTTATGAAAGATTGAATAAATGAAATACTAATTCGCTGCACAAAAGCTACGGTAGCGACGTAAAAACGTTTACGAAAATGCTATGTATTTTGGTTGTTATAAAGGAATGCGGAAAAGTTTTCGTTAAATTCAGGAAATACTTAATGAAAAGCTAATCATGAACCTCAGAAAATATCAATATATCAAGCTTCACAGAAACGTTTCTCAAACAAAGTAGTCCATTTGTGGGCTGCCTATTTCATAAAAAACATTTTGTAAATATTTTAGAGAATCAAGGTATAATAAAAAATAATACACTTCATTAACGTACTTTTCTTTGGCTTTGATGTCTGCTTACCCCTTTTGGATTATCGTCATTTAAGGGCATTTTAATTTTTTATAACTTTCGTAGCATTTTTCGCGACTAGACATAACAAAGAATGACTAAAATATACTGATTCTAAAAAATAAAACTCATACGCGTCTTATATGTCCGTCTTGATGCAGTTAATTGGTAATGATACAGCCTTTTTGATTTGATTTGATGAATTTTTGAAGAGGATTTCTTGTGATACTTTCTATCAATGCAATCAAATTTTCTTTAAATACTGCTGCGTTCAATCGTTATATGATACAAAAAATAGAACTTTGAAAAATCTAAAAATCTTTTTTTTTTTCTTTTTTTTTTCTTTTTTTTTTTACACGTTGAGCAGTCCTGAATAATGTAAAACTATTTATTATTAATCACAGCATTATTTTTTTTATTTTAATGTTTTATTCAAAATTAATCGCAAGTGATAATTATAAAAAAAATAAAATAAATAAAAACATCTGATGTAAACAGTAAAATGTTACCATTGCTTTTTTAAAGAAAACTGTATATACATTTAAACAAAAACACTGGTAATTTATTTTCTGGAATACTGTACAAACTTGACACATTCTTAGAAGGTGATAGAACAAGAATAACACAAAAAAAAATGTCTCATGCATCTTACATTCTTTCTAAAATAATCCAGTTCGGAGGTTTAACATTCTTTGTAACACTTTAGGTACACTTAGCCCTTTTTTTTGTATCCAGTGTAAGTGATATAAAATAAAAAATGACTTAAAAAAATTGTATAATATAGCAAGTTAAATTTAATATGTAAGCATGATAAATAAATAATGATGTTTATGAGAGATTTGAAATATCGATAAACATGCTTGCACGGACTTAATACAAATTTAATACTTCAAAAATATCAAACAGAAACAAATTTGTACTTAAATTTTTAGAAAAAAGATATATAATACCAATTTAAAAAAAAGGTATATTTTATATTGTCTCTGTTTTGGTAATTCATATACATAGCCTACTCTTGTGCGTTAATAAAATTTTCAATACGAAAATTGCTTTATACCTTATATATTTCTCTAAAGAAATACTTTAAATATAAAATAAATTCATACTGAAATTGACATTTTATTAATACACATCGCTCTTTATTTCATCAAGCATTTTATAAAAGTAATACAAAAGGGAATTGAACTAAATAGCAGCCATGTCAGAATTATGAGAAATCTAAAGCGATATGATTAAGAAAAATGTCCCTTGTATATCGCAGAAATGAAAGTTTTATAACTTTATAAGTAATCCCTTTGCAAAATAAATTTCGACATGACTCATATAGGGGTCAGAATTCATGATTATACCTACTACTTATTTGCGCTTACAAATTTTCCTCCAAGCAGATTTGTAAGCAGATTATTCAAAAATTTCCTTTTTTTATAACCTGTCAATAAACATTAAAAATTCTGTGAAGGAAGTTCGTTTCTAAGGATTTAAAATGACTACAGGCAAATATGATTATAGCAGGAAACTGCATGAAAAACATACAATGGAATACTACTGAAATAGAAATTTAAAGCCTAAGGGAAACAGCGCAATGAGGTTACACAATTTGTATATATTTAATGTCTCGCACAGGATGTTCAGCATCATGCTGGGGGTCGTTAATGAGACTTCGAGCGTGCGACTAGAGAGCGTGCGCTAAGTCTCACAAAGAGACCACTATAAACACAAACCGTTTAATGAAAACTTAATTTCACAAGATTGTCAGTCAACTTTTCCTGTGCATGGTCCACGAGCGACAGTGTACAGGATTTTAGAACTATGATGATGCAGGAACTCTGGTTTGAGACCAACCCGGCCAGGGACGAAGCCCAAACGCGACACTGGTCGGGTTGAGAGCGATGAGAGAAAATTTAAAATTACTGGTATGGTTTGTTTGCGTCGGAGGCCCCCCCCCCCCCACACGGCAGGTACCATTTGAGTACCCACACGGCAGTACGTCAGTAGGCA
This sequence comes from Maratus speciosus, assembly GCA_963932465.1. Taxonomy (NCBI): domain Eukaryota; kingdom Metazoa; phylum Arthropoda; class Arachnida; order Araneae; family Salticidae; genus Maratus; species Maratus speciosus. Next base: position 71,495,250 of record OZ010790.1, read on the forward strand.
TTGTTGTACCGCCAGAGCAAGCACATACGCGACAAGCGGCGGTACCACTTGAAGCAGAGTTTATTGTGAACACATGTTGGAAAGGGAACACATACAGCTATTTTTTTTTAGGTTAGTTTCTTCATGTTTCTTTTAAGTTTTGTGAGAAATGGGATATGTATGAGAATATTGAGCAGCCATATCTTACGGGAAGTGGATAGGTGAAGTATATATGACGATTATTTGTTCGGTGCAGTTAAAAAAGTTGTGTGGGGTACATTCCTCATCTCACTATTTTCGCATCGAAGTGAACCTGAAAGTTTTAATTTGTCAAAGTAGGAATTGAAGGACACGTAACTCACTAAAAATCTTCTAGCGTGAAGTTTGAGTATGTAAATGTCGAATGATATTTTTGGATGTCAGTTGTCAGTGTTACCTAACACTAAAAGTAAACACTATTAGTAATATATTTTTAGAGCAAAACTTTGATCTCTTCTAGCTGTCTCGTACTTTTTAATAGATTGGTACTTTTCTAATATGTATGCTACTATGTCTTGTACACTAATATCCTAAACCATTAAAGATTAAAATATTAATTTAAAAATGGAGTCCAGTAATTTACTAAAAATTTGAAATATACGAACAAAATTATTTGTTCATTTTGTAACTTTGAAATTTCAAAAATAAAAAATTCTGTATCCTTAAGCTTGCATTGTTATTTTATAACGTTAATTAATTTTAAGCGAGATTTGACCATCCCGTTAAAAATTAGATTTTGGTTAAAAAAAAATATAAAAATGAAATTAGAGTGGTATATTGTTGCTCCCAACCGTACCTATAACGACGTGAAATTTTTTATTAAAATGTTCAGTTCAAATTTAGTCCATTTTGTAGTTATGAGGCGAGAACATTTTGGTTATCCCATGCAAACAACGCTTGTCGAACTGCAGATATCTTATCAGGTTTTCGATAATAACGAATTTCTAACAAGTTCTATTTTTGTTGATAAGCTTTCATTAGTTAATTTTGCTATCAAATAGAATCGTATCAAAGATGCTTGATTATTGTCGTTACGAGGCGAAAAAATTTGGTTATTCCATGCAAACAACGCTTGTCGAACCATATATGTCATGATTTTTTCCAGTAATAGAGAATTTGAGACAACTTCTGTTTTTGTTGAGAACCTCTCAGTAGTTAATCTGTCTATCAAATAAAATATTATGAATGATTCTTGATTGCTTGTCTTGCACGTTTAATTTACATATTTCTATAATGCACTTAACACTAGAACAGCCGGAAATTTTACTCAAGTGTTATAAAAATATTTTCCACCAGAACTTTTATTAAAAACTATCTAACTTATTTATTTAACTTATGTATTCGTTGTACAGATTTAAATTATTTTAGAAAGACATTTCTGGCTCGAATCGAAGTATTTCTATTCGGTACCGGTCAAAATCACGGCTATGGCGGTTCTAGTGTTAATGGTCCAAAATTTAATAGAATTTTGGTGAAGTTCTGTTTTTGTTGATAAGCTTTAATTAGTTAATTTTGCTATCAAATACAATCGTATCAAATATTCTTGATTGCTTTGGAGCTTGTATTGTGCGTTTAGTTTACATATTTCTGCAACGCTATTAATGGATCATAATTTAAAAAGATACATTAGGGTGTTTCATTTTTCCAAAGATGTGATTTTCATACGACTTTGCTTGCGCCTGACATAAAATATATATGCCAAATTTCAAGAAGATTGGATAATATTTAGAGGTTGCACACTTTGATCTCAAATTAGAGAAATATTTCATACTGAAGTACTTTGTACTAATGGACTTCTCCTGTGTTTCTTCCATGTTTTGAAGGTAATTGAACTTTAAAATGGGGACCTTAAGAGGAATTTGGCGGCTAGGAAAGGTGCCTACTGATGAGTTTTGTTTAGTATTTTGCACCGGCAAAGTAGTACTCTCAGTTTATTTATCATCACAAGGAAATGAAAGAAAGACTTTTGGATTCTGCTAAATCTACCAATCTAAACTAGAAGAAGTGTAGAAGAAAGCAAATATTCCTGTTAAGACGGAGAAGAATATCAGTGCTGGTTTACAGAAGATGTACAAAAAATAACAAAATCTGTGTATAGAAAAATCGAAAAATATGATGAAGCAAATATAAAACAGCAGATTTGGAAAGACGATCTCATGAAGTTATTTGACATTTCCTGGCAAAATGTGATAGGCATGGTAAGTATATCACAAGAAGATAAAGAATGTCTTAAGTCACAAAGTTAAGTGAATATGAGTTCGTCAGTTAGTGGAGTTGATAAGGTTTTCGCCTCATAAAAAAAGAACTAAGTGTAGAAACGGGTTAACTACCTCCAATATGTCCTAAAAGACAGAAGTCATCTAAGAGCAGATTTAGAGTTATTACAATTCTTACTGTTGTAGGGGAGACCGGGGCTAGTTGGCTACAGAGGTAACTAGGCGCAGACCTCATAAATTGCCTGTTTGTGGATAGATTGTGCAACCAGTCACAGAGTACCTTTCTTCTTGCTTTTTGCAATCCTCATTGTAGTTTTGCAGCGTTACCTACATGCAGTGGACATTTATTACGATTTTTCTGTTTTTTGCACTCATAAGTATTTTTTGTTGCTTCATTCTTTTCCGAATTTCTAATACTTATCTTAATAATTGCGATTTAACTTGTGCAGTTTTTCTTAGTGTATGATTAACTGTACCTACCCCATATGCGATTTACTTGGATTATTTATGCTTAGATGGTTACGTGTCCCTTTTGTGAAGAAATTTATTATGTGACTAGTAGGCGCATTGAACACAGGGCAAGTTGGCTCGGTGTTTGGTGTTTGCTGGTAGCTTAAAGAACAGCAAACACCGAGAAAAGTAGTTGCAATGCAAAATTTTGGGCATACGAGGCTTGCCCAAACGGAGACATTCGATTTTTTATTTGTGACAACTGTAACTCTGATAATGATGTCGAGTAGGATAGAAGTTACTCAATGTTTTATTCATTATTTTTATGTCTGTATAAGTTAGAACTTACATTGTACGGCGATAACGCCTTTGTTTAAACTTAGTGGTAATAATGAAATTGATTTCTCTTAACTGCGTGTCTTATATGAGTTTCATTTAAATTTTTGGTGCAACTTGCTAATTTTAAGCAACTTGTCCCGTGACGAGGTAGGTTGGCGCACAACTTTCCTTTTACTTTAGGCTTCTGCTAAACATAAACTACAAAAACTACAAACTCAAAACTCCGGTATAGCCCAATACTTGTTCTTTAAAATTACAGTTAAACTTTCATAAAACACTTAAACAAAAAAATATTAAAAATAAATAACTAAAAACTGCGCCTACTAGCTCCGGTCTCCCCTACATAAAACGTTGGTCTAAAAACGACTTCAGTTTCAGGATTCCAGAGGCTCTGCATTAAGCAAGGTGGATGTCAAAGGCACTAAACAGTTGAATATTCCTCAACGAGAATTGAAACGAATGAAAAGAGTTCCACATTATGTCAGCATCATATATGTTCACTTTTGGCTTGAGGCAATTGTAAGTCGATGAGCTTCAAAGAATGATTTGGATATGCTACAGCTTCTGAACACTTACCCAAATGCAGATGTCAAAAGAAGTGTTCTCGCAGTTATTAAGTTTAATCAGATATCTTTTGTATCATTTAGAAACAAACATAGGATTGACTTTTTTGGATGTAAGCATTACTTCTTCTAATAAGGGAAATATGACTCTAAATTTATAAATCAAACCTGCAAAGTAAAAGGAAATGAAACTATTCCAGGTATATAACTAGTTTTTGAAGGAAAATACCTGAATCATTTCGTGGGATCCATGATGTGACAGAATACTGCAGTGATTTTCTAAGAAGCCATGTGAAAGCTCTTATTGTGGTAAATGATACCGCAGAAGGAGTAATTGATCTGAATAAACGCATTGGTCAGGGACAAACAGAAAAAAAAATACAATTCTTGTTGATGGTAATCGAGCATTGCAGAAAAGTCGTCACCAAGCGAACAAAGAAGAGATTGCATCGTTCAAATTTGATTAATATAACACATGTTTTCGTATTATGCTTTCTATTAATCTTAGTGTCTAGTTTTAATATTATTTCAAGTTTGTGATTTCTAATTTTTCCAATAAAAAAAATTAAAATCTGATTTTTTGCCTACATTTGCAAAACTTATCAAAGTATGCCACCCCTAAATATTATCTAATCTTAACGAAATTTGGCATGTATAATTTTATATCACTTAGACTCAAAGTGTGCAAAAAAATTTAATTTTAATTTTTGCCTTACAAAATTAAACACCATAAGTTACATATTTACATAAATATCACTACTGTGTTATAAAATGTGCGATACATAGTTGCAGGTGATTATCATCGGAATAATTCCCACTGCCATTGTTTAAAAGCTCACTATAATATAAAACATATAATTATGTGCTATATGTGTGCGAAACTAGACTGTGATTTCACTTAAAATTATTAATTTTCTCAAAGAATAATTGCGCACCTCCCGCAAATAATTTACATACTATCCAATTAAGTCTGGAATATCAGTAGCTACCGTAAGAGGAATGTGACTAATTATGAAATGATTAATTATTAAGCCCTCAGGAATGAAGTGTTTTATAAAATGAGTACACAATTTAGTCTTTGACCTCAAATGCAATATTTACATATATTTAATGTGCTTTAATGTTTTGTAGAATCTAGTAGTAATATAATAGAATAATAAAAAGTTATAAAATAATTGATGGATAATAAAGTTTATTGTTGTACATGTGTCTGAATTTTTGTGTATACAACAATTGTGTATACAATAATATACTCATGCACAATACAAATTTTTCAAAAAATGGTTTCTAAAAGAAAAAAAAAAAAATGTAAATGCTTATTTCCTTTAAACACAATGTATTCTTCGGAAAAGTACCTAATATTGTTTTATACTCGATTTAAAATGCGGAGAAAGAAATATTTTGTGTTTAAAATTTACTTCAATTTTAAGTGGTTTTAAAAAAGTAACTCCTGTTCAAAGAAAAAAAAAAGAATAATCAGTGGAAAATTGTTGTTCTCAATGGCACCTATAACAGTGTGAATTTTTTTATTAAAATGTTCAGCTCAAATGCAGCCCATATTGTCGTTAAGAGGCGAGAAAATGTTGGTTGTGCAAACAACGCTTCTCGAACCACATACGTCTTATTATTTTTTCTAGTATTAGAGAATTTAGGACAACTTCTGTTTTTGTTGAGAAGCCCTCAGAAGGAGTCACATGTTAAAAATTATTATGTTTAAATATATAATAAAAAGAAAAACAACAACAACAAAAAAGCATATTTATATGTTTATAGACCAGAAATGCTTTGTTGTTATTTAAATTTTTTTTAAGTTATTTCATGAAATATCAACATTTTTTAACAGAGAAATAAATTAAAATAAGTGAACAAATTTACTATTATATTCATTTTGTTTCCTCATTCAAACACTCCAAATATTTGATGTTTTATTAAAAATATGATTTTATATTTTTTATAGGATTTTAAATCTTTGCCCGTTTATATATTTAATGAAAAGTAAAGATAAAATAAATAATAATAATAACAAACTAAAAACTAGTATGTTGTGGATATCACAAAAGTTTCTTCTATATAAATCATAACAAGTAAATCATTTAAATAGTACAAGAAATTACATCAATTTAGTGCCAATTTACATCAAAGTGTATCTAAATTTGAAGTTTGATAAAAATTCGTGCTTTAGTTCTTGAGATAGAGCTATAGCGGAGATTCTGAAAATATTTGCATAGCAGCGCCACCTGTTGAGTGATTTATGCCATTACATAAACAGCAATAATTGATATCCAGGTATACATGGATCTGAAGTTCGTTGAAAATCCAAGCATTAGTTCTTAAGATAGAGCTATTGCAGAAATCACAAAAAACAGCACAGAAGCGCCACCTATTGAGCGATTTACACCAAGCTACATAAAATGTGAAGTCATGTCAAGGACTAACAGGTTCTAAAGTTTGATGAAAATTCGTGCATTAGTTCTTGAGATACATCTATAATAGAAATTCTGAAAAGTGCAGCATAGCAGCGCCACCTGTTGAGCGATTTACCAAAACACAAACTTCACTAATTCATATCAAAATATACTTGAATCTGAAGTTTGATGAAAATCCAAGCATTAGTTGTTCGGATAGAGCTATTGCGGAAATCGTAAAAAATGCAGTATAGCAGCGCCACCTGTTGAGAGATTTACACCAACATGTACAAAACGTCAATTCATGTCAAGGACTAACTGAATCTGAAGTTGGATGAAAATCCCTGCATTAGTTCTGGAGATTGAGCTATTACGGAAATCGTTAAAAAGGCTGTATAGCAGCGCCACCTGTTGAGAGATTTACACCAAAAACTAATAAGCACCAATATATATCAGGGACTAATTGAATATAAATTTTTATTAAATTCCATGCATTAGTTCTTGAGATAGAGCGCCCACAAAATTTGTGTCACATACATACATACAGACTCAGAGACAGACATTTTGTAAAAACATGTTTTCGGAATGTCTGACCCCTAAAACGTGTAAATCCGCCGAAAACTGAAAGTCGAAAATTTTCACGAATCCAATACTTTCTTGTTCTAAAGATAAAAGAAAGTAAAAAAGTCAATTGGACTTTTATAGATATATAGATATTAAGATAATTTTAAAATTTATTTACTGTTATTTACATAAATAAGCTACTATTTTTCAGAGTGAAATAAATGTATCGTTTTTTACCAATTCACTTTTAACTTTTGAATTGTTATATTTAGAATAACTGTCTTTGTGCTTTAAAATAAGTTCTAAAAAGATACTGAATTGCTGAAAATACTTATTACGCAGGTAATAATTACAAAACCGAAAATCCGAAATAAAAAAAAGTCATAATAATAATTTTAAAAAGGGTATTAAAAAAATCATCAAATATTCGAAATACTTTCATATAGAAAAAAAAAATTAAAATTATATAATTGTTCACGCATTTATATCACGCGTTTTAATTTATTTCTCTGTAAAAAACAGTAATTATCATTGAAATAACTGTAAATATCTACATATATAAAAACCAAGTCTCTGTGTGTCCCTCACAATTCCGGTAGGACCGCCTCATTGAAATGAGTAATTGTTGAAAAATACTAAAGCAGGGTTACCACAATAGCGCCAAATGTTGGCGACAACAATAAGTTGTCATATATGAAGCCAACTTGGCGATATCTGACTAATTTGGCTAAATTCCCATTTAAAACCATTAATCTTTCATAAAGGAGGTCACCGCAATTTAATTTAAACTCCGCTCTTTAAAGTTTTTTTTTTTTTTTCAAAATCTATGGGTGAGAATTTAAAGTGTAATATGCGAAAACGTACATCTTTACATCTCCCTCCCGATGCTTCTAATAAAATAATCGCCAATAGACGACGCTGAGCACCTAACTGCGCGAATTTAATGTGCTTTAGATACTTTTCTAGTACAGGTGCATTAAAATAATTTTCTTTCTTAATACTAAAAAATAACATTGGCGTAACAGCGGGTTTAAGTTAAATAAGTGTAACTGTTTAATTCTGTTATAATCATCAAAATAACTGTATTTTTTAGATTTCAGTAAGCAACATCAGGGACCGATTTAACTTTGAAGTTAGAGGAATTACAATGTCATTTCAGAACCTTTCTTTTGGAGAAGCTTTTCTAAATTCCACGTATACATGGAAACTCTTCAGTGTTACAAATATTATTCCTAGGACTGACATAACATCAGAACGACCGGCAATTTAACACAAGTTTTTGAAAACTACTTTATATCAGACATTTTATTAAAAACTGGTTACGTCTTTGTTATAGCAGCCCACACAATTATTATTATGACAAGTTGTAGATAATTTCGTCAACGTCGTAACGAAGATCGTGAAGCACACACGTATAATACCATTTCATTAAATCGTATACGATAGTTAAATAGTTTTTACCTTACTTCAAGTGTTTAATTTATTTATTTTTAAGAATTAACAATCTAAATTGTCTAATATATGAATTTAATAAAATGTAAACAAAGATTGAATAGACATGACCGCAAAAGCCTCAAATCTGCACAACACTTGGAACTAAACAGTGCAGATTAGTGGTCTTCTACTGTACACATTTTTTCATAAATGTGTTTTGTTCTTAAAATGTGTTCTTTTCATCTATCACTGCGGTACAAGCGAGAAAAACTCATATTCTTTCACATGAGTTGTATATATCTTTATATCTAATTTTCCGTCATTTTTGACGGGCTACTTTTCTAGATTTTAAATAACAACAAAACGTTTCTGGTCTATAGACATAAATATGTGTTTTTTTTTTTTTTTGTATATATATATATATATATATATATATATATATTTTACTTTTCATTATACATTTAAACATGCAAAATTTCGTAGTTAAAAAATCACTTACATGCTACAAAACATACATTTAATTTACATTTTTCGTAAATTTCAATTATTATATATATTTATTTCTATTGCGGTTCGAAAATTATTCATAAAAATTTTCGTTCCGAAAAACAAATCCGAGCAGAAAAAACTGAAATCCAGCGTGCTACCGATCGCGTTACTGAACCGCTTGCCAAAAAAGGAAATTTACCCTATTATGAACTGTAACTGGAACTTTGCGACTTATTTTCTCAATACCCCATGGGGCTTGCGCTTTATGACGCTGATATATTTATATACTAACTATACTCTATCGATACACAAATATTCATTGCTCGCGTGCTTATCTTGCACGTTTAATTTACAGTACCTGGTAGACTTAGCCTCACTCGGTAGTTTTTTTAACACTCTTTTATTTAACACAGCTTACTTTTTAACACTTTCCCACTAAGTTAAAAAGTGTTTATGACTTCGGTTTGTGTGTCCGTCTGTCCGTCTGTCCACGCTCTAACTCTCGTAAATATGCTCGGAACGTTCTGAAATTTTTGAATGTTAGTGACCTCTACCATAGCACGTTCCCTATTTCAAATGAAGTTTATAGCATGTTTAGTTAATTTTCAGGGACAGTCAAAAGTTTTCCGTTCCATTACGGCCAATGGGAAAAAAATCGTTTCAAATATTTAATGGTACTACACTCTTTCAAACATAGTGAAATTCATGTTCTTTTATGAATTCCAGTAAAATATGCATTCTGTTGAATATGCGGTGTAAAGAATAGTTATTGTTCATTTACAGGGCCACACAAAAGAATTCCGTTCATAATGGTATAGGGGGAATTGGTTGCGGTGTATTTGAAAGGATTTCAGATACTATATTGTATCCGAATTACTGTATATTAGTAATGATTGCTCGAAATATTTTTTAAATTATGATATGCGATTTTGTCGCTATATTTATGTACTGTAAAGTGCGTATAAATGCTATAGTTTATATACAGGGATAAATACAAATGATTTCGTAAAGGTTACTGAGTATGAGCATAAATTGCTTAAAGGTGGGTTTTAAAGGAGTTATGCATTTTTAAACTGAACTGAATTTAGTTTACTAAGAAATATCTGTAGAATATAGATAAAATAATATACAGGGCCATGCAAAGAGTTGGATACATTGACATCTATGGGTGATAATTTCTGGCAATGTGATTTCAGTAGTTTTAAGAGTGTTTCAGTTTTAAATAAATTTTAGCTAAATAGTGGCGTGTAATAAAGGTACTAGGTAAACTACAGGGCTGTACAAAAGTATTCAAGTATGTCAACATCTATTAGTATAAATTGCTGAATGATGAATTTCAACCTGTTATGCATTTTCTTGCTAAAATAAATTTTCCCATTATATAGTGCTAGCAAACCCCGCGACTTTGCTTGCTTAATAGTTGAAATATGCCAAGTGATATTTGCATGACTATTTTTTATTAGAAGAACACTTTTTGAAATAATTGAAAAGTTGAAAATTAAGCCACAGTTTGACTAAACTTCGTTATAAAAATGCAATAGACAGAAATGGCATTTTTAATTAATAAGAACTAAAACTAATTTCAATTAAATGTAATTTAGAAAGTATTTTGAGACTTTTCTCCTAATTTCATATGCTTATTTCAGTATTCATTTGAAGTTTTCAATTTTTTAAAAGCCATCTTAACACATTTACATCTAAAATTTAACCATCATGTCAAATTCAAACGTTTTTCGTCCATTTTCATCCCTTATAAATTTCGAATTATTTAGGAAATCTTCTTAGAGATCATTTATATCTTATAAGTAACTACCATGCCTAGTTTCAAGTTGCTAGCCCCTGCAGTATTACAAAAAACGCAATTTAGATATATTTTTTGCTCCTTCACCGCCTTTGGAGTTGTTGCACCAATGTCTATGTTGAAGCGAGGAATATAACCATCGTTTTCACACCATTATTTTTTAAATATTTTTGGTACTTCCTGAGATTGCGTAGAAATCGCAATTTACAAAGTTTTTTAGAACGCTTTACGCTCATTTTCACTCTTTTTAAATTTCGATTTTTTAGCAAATGTTTTTAGAGATCATTTGTATCTTATAAATAACTGCCCTGCCTAATTTCAGGATTCTAGGCCCTTCAATAACACAAAAATTGGAATTTAGAACGCTTTTTTGCTTCTGCAACCCCTAGGTGGTAGTCAAACCGACATGAAATAGAGCCTATGTTGGAGTAAGGGCTATCATCATCAATTTTCAACCATTACTTTTGAAATAGTTTGGGTATTTTCTGAGATTGCGCAGAAATCGTCATTTCGAACGTTTTTTAGAACTCTTTTCGCGCATTTTCCCCCCTTTTAAATTTAGAATTTTTTAAAAAATGTTCTTAGATATCATTTATATCTTTTAAGTAACTACCATTCCAAATTCCAAGTATCTGGGCCCTTCAGTAACACAAAAATCGCAATTTTGAACGTTTTTTGCTCCTGCACCACCTTTAGGGGTAGTGGCACTGGCATAAAATGTAGCCTATATTAGAGAGACGGTTTTCACAATCATTTTGACACCATTATTTTTTAAATCGGTTTGGTACTGCTTGAAATTGCGTACAAATCGCATTTTAGAACGTTTTTTAGAACGCTTTTTACGCATTTACACCCCAATTAAATTTCGAATATTTTAAGAAATGTTTTCAGAGTTCATTTATATCCAATAACTACACTGTAAATTAAAATGTCTGAAATTCAAACACTTAAGTGTCTGAAACGGAGTGTTCAGTTTTCAGACATTTTAAAATGTCTGAATTTTTTCAGACACTTCTCGTGTCTGAATTTCAGACACTTCAAACATCTTAATAGCATCCATTTTTTTGTAAGCATCATACGTAGCCATGTTTGACCACGTTGAATACTGGAAAAATATTTGTCGGGGGTCCTGCCCCCCCCCCCCCCCCTACAACCTGATTTTTCTGGTGCTCCCAATTTTGGTACGCAATTTTTGTTAAGCTGATAATTTAAATCTTTTACGACATTTTACTGATTATAATCAATATTTTGAACTTCAGGAGTAGTACAAGATTAAAACAAAAAATATTTATCTAAATATTAGATTTTTTTAATTTGTTTTATTTTTAATCTTATTTTACTTTAAAAGTTCAAAATATTGATTATAATCAGTGGAATTTCGAAACAGATTTAAAATATAAACTTTACATATATTGCACATCAAATTTGTGGGCACTAAAATCGTAGGGGGGCGGGGCACGGCCCAGTATGCCCATTCTTTAATCAAGAAGTTCTTTTGCAAAAAATGCAACCCTGCATTATTGTTATCTTAATTGAGATGTCTGGTATTCGGGAGTATCCGTTGTGGAGGTTAATGGACATTCCCGAATAGCTATTCTGAAACATCTATTTAGCGAATACTTTTTTAATCCGCATGGCATACATATTTGTATATTTTTACCTCATAAAAGCAGACATCTCCGATTATAGGACAAATTCAGCGGCAAGGGCTATTGAGGGCTTTTAAAGTACATGGATAAATATATATACTTCTTATAATCTTGTCCTACTCTACTTCATATAATTTAAAAATAGATTTTTTAAAATTTATATTGCCACATAGGCAATTTTACATATATATCAGATGATAATCACAACAGCTATTTAACTATGAATAAATAAATAAATATTCTACTTTACCCTTTGCACTCGAGGGCTCCGGAGCGGAGCCATTTAAAATTTGTCTTCAAACTCGAGGGCTCCGCTACGGAGACAATGCAAATAATTTTGTGATACCTGTCTAGAAAAGCCAAAATTACATGGTATCACAAAATTATTTGCATTGTCTCCATAGCGGAGACCTCGAGTTTGAAGACAAATTTTAAATGGCTCCGCTCCGGAGTCCTCGAGTGCAAAGGGTTAATATTGAGAAAAAAATTACTTCGGTATTTTGTTTATTTATATTTTGTGTTTTTTAATCTTGTCCTACTCTAAAAGTTCAAAACTTTCATTATAATCAGTGCAAGATTTAAGGTATCAACTTTACGAAATTTTCATACAAAATCCCCTCCCCCCCGCTCCCCGAAAAAAAAATAAAAATCCTTATCATTTAAAAATTAGATTTTTTAAGAATTTATATTGCCACATGGGCTTATTGTTATCATTCCTATGAGGTACTAAACAAGACATCTTTAAAGCAAAAAAGAGCCAAAAAAAAAAAAAAGTTAGCACATGCACTGTAAAAAAAAATGGTAACGTTACATGTAAAATCCAGGAGCGTTTCCCCTTTTCTCAGGTTTTCAGAATAATTTAGCTCTTTCCTGTGAAATTCTGGTTTTTCATCTGAAACGTTCCTGAACAAAATTTGGAAACAGCAAAACGCTGCGGCCGCCATTTATTATTTTTTTGCTATAATCCGTTGCTCGCGCGTGAGTGTCGAAAACGAATTCCTTAAATGAATGTAAAAAAATTAATATGGAATGCAAATAAATCAATAGACGACATAATCCTTTACGTCTCTATTGCCAAGACCATTCAATTGAAAATACAATACCTCTGTGACATCGCTAAGAGATTATCTCTCGTACTTGTCTGTGGAATGTTTAAGGAGCAGACCGTGTAAAAAAAATACACCTATTATTTGATCTCCATTAACCAGGGGACCATCAAATATGATTCTCACCGATTTTGATTAATTTAAAGTATGTTTTAGAGTTCTTATCTCTAATTATTCTTGTGAAAGAATTTCTTCAAATGGGCCTTAGATTTTCAGAAATTAGATGCCGAGGTTTAGCATACGTTTCAAATACCCATTAGTTTGCAGCTCTCAATGTGTCTTTCGTAGTGTGGACGCAGAAGGTTCGCACGCCACCCGTACGGCCCGAGTTCGATGCTACCTCTCGACTTTTTTTTTTTTTTTTTTAATTAATTTTATATTTTAACACTTTACAATTGGATTTAAATTTGATATATATTTGACACTTTGAATTGCTGCAAATTTGAATTTTTTTTTTTATTTTCGGAAAAAATATACAATTACGTTTAGGATTTTTTTTTCCATGAAAATTTAAATGTATTTTATCTAACTTGTAAACTAACATAATTACTGACGAAAATCCAAAATATTTTATGTCTAGATTTTTTTTTCTAATTATTATTTACATTTATATATTTTTATATTTTAAGCAAAGTTCAGAAACAATATATCATATATGTATTTACTTTATTGAATTAGGGGACAAGGGACCTTAAAATATTTTTTTTTATTTTTTGTAAATTTCACCTTAAATATTATTCAAGGGTACATTATATGCATTATGCCATGCATTTATCACAAAAAATTAAAAAAAAAAAATTATTTTTGAGAAAAAAATGGAATTTTACGCGTCGTCTTAGAAATCTTCGAAATGCCCCCTGCGTCTTCCATATCAATGAAAATCCCCAATACTTTTTATAAAAGTTTGGTTTATATATATAAACAAAATAGAGCATCGAATTTTATATATTTCAATTTAAAGGTAAAAAAAAAAAAAATTGAAAATTTTTGAAATTTTTTCGAAAAAATTTCAAAATTTCAAAGTTTTTCAATTTTTTCTTTATTTTTTGTAAATTTCATCCTAAATATTATTTAAAGGTACATTATATGTATTATGGCATGCATTTATCACAAAAAAATGTAAAAAAAAAATTATTTTTGACAAAAAAATGGAATTTTACGCGTCGTCTTGGAAATTTTCGAAATACCCCCTGCGCGTCCCATATCAATGAAAATCCCCAATATTTTTTATAAAAGTTTGATTTATATATATAAATAAAATAGAGCATCTAATTTTATATATTTGAATTTAAAGGTAAAAAAAAAAAAAAAAAAAATTAAAAATTTTGAAGTTTTTCCGAAAAAATTTCAAAAATTTTCATTTTTTTAAATTTTTTGTAAATTTTATCTAAAATATTATTCAGGGGTACATTATATGCATTATGGCATGCATTTAGCACAAAAAAAAATAAAAAATAAATTTATTTTTGAGAAAAAAATGGAATTTTACGCGTCGTCTTAGAAATCTTCGAAATGCCCCCTGCGCATCCCATATCAATGAAAATCCCCAATATTTTTTATAAAAGTCTGTTTTATATATATAAATAAAATAGAGCATCAAGTTTTATATATTTGAATTTTAAAGTTTAAAAAAAATTGAAAAATTGAAAATTTTTGAAATTTTTTCGAAAAAATTTCAAAATTTTTAATTTTTTTTTTTTTTACCTTTAAATTCAAATATTTAAAATTCGATGCTCTATTTTATTTATATATATAAATCAAACTTTTATAAAAAATATTGGGTATTTTCATTGATATGGAGAACGCAGGGGGCATTTCGAAGATTTCTAAGACGACGCGTAAAATTCCATTTTTTCTCAAAAATAATTTTTTTTTAAATTTTTTTTGTGTTAAATGCATGCCATAATGCATATAATGTACCCTTGAATAATATTTAGGTGAAATTTACAAAAAATAAAAAAAATTATTTTTAAGGATTTTAAGGTCCCTTGTCGCCTGTCCCTTGTCCTTGGAAATTTATTTTTTCGTGTAAATTATAAATAATAACTAGCGCTGCAGTTCGCAGCCAAGTCCAACTAATAAGAGTGAATTATGGCAGCCAGCTATCGGTCCGAATAGCCTAACAGGTAAGGCATTGGCACGGCACGCCATGTATCCAGGTTCGATCCCTGGTCTGAACATTTTTCGCTCTGTTGGAATAAACTTCAACTGTGCTACTCCAGCCTTGAATATAAATAATAATTTTAATGTCAATTTCAAAATATTTTTTCATTCCAATAAATAATGATAATAAAGCAAAAATTGTCAACAGGAAATGTAAAAATCGTCTGCGGATCCCGCATGCTGTGAAATGTCAGTAATGTTTTGCTGTCAACAGAAATATTCCTGGTATTTCGCAGGAAACTTACTGGCATTTCTGTAGAATGTTTTTAACATATACAGTAAAGTTCCAGTCATTTTCAAGAAATGTTTCCTGGAAATAACGGGCAACTCAGCTGTCCATTTTTTCCCAGGAACGTTGCGGAATTTTTTTTACAGTGTGATATCACTATGATACAAACTTGCGATGCTTATCAGTAAAGTCTAATTGAAAAATGACCTTCGAATCCACGCATGCAGCGAAATCTAAATAAACAAATGATTTCCTTTTTCCTCACTGGCTTACTTCTATGTTTCCAAATCAAAAGTTTTCACACATTAAAAGATTTAATAGCTTTAGAAATATATCTAAGAAATACTTGAGATAAACATTCATTTTCAATTATATATAAATTTCATGAAAATCAATTGATTTTTTTTTTCTTCCAAAATCGAAAGTTTATAAATATATTTTTTTAATTTCAGCTGAATATTGTTCAATGGAAGAAAAAAAGGGCAATCCCGAAAATCCCGGAATTTTCCAGTAAAAATTCCGGGATTTTCGGGTTTAAAATTAAAGCGGGATCCCGGGATCTCAATACGGGATTGTAATCCCTAGCTAGGAAGTAAGAAAACTTTAGGAGATCTTTCAAAGTTTTTTTTTCTATTTCCTTGTGGTCGAGTATGAGATAAGCATTAGCCATTGAAATTGAAACTAAGAACTGACATATTGAAAACAAAACAAAACAAGAGAATGAACTTAACTTTTAAATATGTCTGTTTTTTAGTGATGTTATTACTTTAAATTTTAGAAAAAAGATGAGAATAAATAATACATAATTTGTAATAAAAGACAACGTCATAAATTTAAAAATATATACTTCTAGAATTAGTGTTTTTTTTTTTTTTTTTTTTTTTTTTTTGCAAAAAGATTCAAAACTAATTAAATTTCATGTAAGATTTTGTTTAGTACAATAAATAAAATCATAAAAGACAATAATTTTAGTACTATAAAGAAATTATAAGACTTACTTCAATCGCTGTTTGCAAGAGGTAAGAAATATTCCTCGATTTGAAATTTTAAAAACTACCACAACCACAGTGAGGGAGAAAGACTTTCATCAGTTTAAAAGTAATCCCATAATACATCCGAGTAGCGATATTTAAAGAATGAGATTTTTCATCCTAAAAACAGGACCCGCCAGACAAAAGTTTCTTTTTTTTTTTTTGCCAGCTTCGACAGGACGAAGATGAATAACACAATATTATTGATATAAATTGATACGAGTTAACACTAAGCCCATTGCACACGCTTTGTAGAATTTCCGGGTGTAATCTTCAACCGTCGTCTACTTCTGTTCTGTGTCTATCCCGCCCTTGTATCGACGACAGCTTCTAAGAGACATTTGATGTCGAGCACACACGTCAGATGTATGTATTCAATAAATAAATAATCCAAGTTAATACGAATCAAAATCACAGTACTTCACATTTCGCAAAAAACGAATTAAAATACACGCGTACATAAAAACAAACTTTGTTTGAATTACAACGTATACCACTTCGAACGAAGACATCTAAAACGCATGCGCAACTGGGAGTGCTAGTGCCCCCTGGTGGTTATTGCGTCGGAAGAATCAAAACGTCTTAAATTAAGACACGTTTAAAGCAATGAAGTGTCTTAAAATAAGACGTTTGCGGATATTTTAGACATTATTCTCAGTTCGTTTACACCATGGTCATAGTAAGACGCTTATGTATCTTAAATTAAGACATCTATAATGTCTGAATTTTCAGATTAAGACACTTAAGTGTCTAAAATTCTTTTTCAGTCACATATGTGTCTAAATTTAAGACGCTTCTATTTGCAGTGTACCATGCCAAATTCCATGTATCGGGACCCTTCAGTAACACAAAAATCGCAATTTCGAACGTTTTATGCTCCTGCACTCCTTTAGAGGTAGTGACACCGACATAAAATGTAGCCTATGTTGGAGCAACGGTTGTCACCATTATTTTTCAAATCGGTTTGGTACTTCTTGAGATTGCGTAAAAATCGCCATTCAGAACGTTTTTTAGAACTCTTTTTGCGCATTTTCACCACTTTTAAATTTCGAAATTTTTAAGAAATGTTCTTAGAGATAATTTATATCTAATAAGTAACTACCATTCCAAATTCCATGTATCTGGGCCCTTTAGTAACACAAAAATTGCAATTTCGAACGTTTTTTGCACCTGCACCTCCTTTTGACCAGTGGCACGGACATAAGATATAGCCTATGTTCTAAGTTGGACTAACACCATCATTTTGATACCATTACTTTTGGAATCGGTTCGGTAGTTCTAGAGCTTACCTCCTACAAATAAACAATTTTTACCTCTTTATAATATTAGTATAGATATATATCAAGTTACACATCAAATACAGGGCTGCTCAAAAGAATTGGAATACATATTTGGTTATGGACGTTAAGTACTGAAATCAGTTTTTCAAAGGTTTTATGCGTTTTATAAAATGTTTACTCAGTTATCTTATTTACCTTATTTCTCTAAATAACGAAGTTTTGTCAAAGCATTCAGGAAGTGTTGGAAAGTATTTCATAATCTATTATAACAGATTTTTAACCAATTTCTTGATATGTTAAAATTATAAAATTCACGTTCACATCTGTGTTTCCAACGACAATACAACTTCTTAATATTTTTATAACTTAATTATAAATTAAAACATTCATTTTTAGGCATTTTTCGATTAGCTACAGGTGATAAATAGCTAAATATTCTCTGTGATTTATATAATTGTATGAGAGTTGAAACAACAGTAGGTTTAATTATGAGCCAACAAATGCACGTCAAAATATTCCAACTGGTTGCCATAACCTGCAACAGTAATACATTTGAAGGGCTAAAAAGTAGAAAATAAATTATAAATAAAATATGAAAAGCATAATACTAATAAGTATAAAAGCAAAAATAGTTTTAACAAAATCTCTATTTTATAAAAATTCGATGTTCATCTTGAAAATTGTGTCTACTTATATGACAGCAATTGTTTTTGTTCCAAAATCTCCATTATAATACATTTATTCGGCGTGGACACCGAACTCAATTATGAAAAATTACTGGATTTTTCTTTGCGCTTTGTTGAAAACGCAAGAAATTGAATTTATTAAAATATCAATATAATTTTTGAAAGAAAAATTTCAACATTATTTAAAGTATCCAGGAAAATGCCTTAAATTTAATGTTTTAATTTTTAATTTATTTCTGAAAATAATAAAATGTTGCACCGCCAATCGGAAACTCACATGTGAACATATTTTTAAAAATTCTAGCTTTCCAAGAAAAGGATTAGAAATTGAGCACAAAATTTCATCTTTACATACAAAAAGCAGGTTGGGTTAAATAAAAGAGTGTGAAAAAAACGCTTTTATCAATTTATAGTTTAATAGTGACTAATACGTTGAGAAATCAATTTAGAAATTCTAAAAATATAGTTTTAATGATGATTGATTTTGCCTATCATAAAAAAGAAAAAGCATAAAAATTACATATTGTGTTTAATAAATTCATTTGCTTACGATTTTAACTTAACGTAACAAAAGATAGTGAAATTTTCATAATCGATTCCGGTATCCGCGCCAAATTAATGCATTTTAAGTAAAAAGAAATTAGGTGTGATTTTTAAGATCTAAATTGAATGCTTATAAAACAGTGTTTAAAAAAAAAAAAAAAAAAAGTTTTTACTTTTATACTTATTCAATTCCTACTATTAGTTCACACTCTCCCTATATTTATTTATATATATATATATATATATATATATATATATATCTTGTTCAAATTTTCAATCCTTAATAAAATACTTATTATTCAACCTATCAAGTTGAAATAATTTTTTTAAAACTTGTACTGGATGACAATTGATGTTAATACATTTTTTTCAAATATTAATTCATTAATAAAATTTTAATTAATTAATTTTAGTTTTGCAAGGGAGACAAAATGGCGGCCATTGATTATTGAAGCATTTAATGCATCTTCATATCTATAAGGGGGGTTACGATAGGGGGGACACTGTTCTGCCGCCAAAAACCGCCAAGTTTACCGCCAAATTGGCGATATATCGCCCAATTTGGCGGCCAAAATGAGTCCCCAAAAGTGACGCCAACTTGGCGATATCTCTAATATTTTGCCAAATTCCCATAGACTTTCATTGTAAACCTACTTGCTTATAGAAAATCAACAAATTGAGATATTTTAAAGCAACAAAAACTAATATTAGCTTAAGGGATTATATTAAACTTTTCTTTGAAGACCTAAGTAGGAATTGACTTTAAAAACAACAGTTTTATATTGATTGTTCTTTAATAAACATAGAAAAGGAAAAGTTAACTATATGCAAAACATCAATAAGTCATACAGGATATATTTAAATCTATGGCTCATAGTCTTAGGATAGTCAAAAGCGAAAAGTCAGTGAACATGATGTCACAGTGCTGCAAAAGTGATGAAATGTTTCAGATATAATACAAAAATACTTTTTTAATTTTAAATATATATATATATATATATATATATATATATATATATATATATATATATATATATCAGTGGCGTGGCGTGAAAATTTTCGGTGGTCATCGCAATTATTTAAGTTTGTGGTGAAAAAATTATTAACTCTAAAATTCAATGGTTGAATGTTCAAAAATGAAACTTTAAATCTTACCTTCACTTATACATGAACTCCAAATGTTCTGCTAAAACTGGATCGTAGAGTTTTAACAGCTTATTAAGAGTTTTAAAATACTGCTTGGTCATCGCCGCATCCAGCGATGACCGGACGCCACGCCACTGATATATATATATATATATTTAGGGGGAGGGGTGGGGTACAATTTAGATTTTGTATTCTAAGCAATTTATTAAAAAAATGTATATAGAAGGAAATTGGATTGTCATTTATAAAAATAAAGGACTTCTATATTAATGCGATAACTTGAGGCATATTCTGAATGATATTCTGCATGTTTTATAAAACTTTTAATGATTATTCTTTAACAGCCCTTGTCCAAGTCAATAGTTGGAGGCAAAAATGAGCCTTTTCTCGAATTATGTTGCCAGTTTGGCAGGAAAATTGCCTTCTTTCAAAACTGCTGCTAATTTTGCGCCAAGATGTATAGGCATGCCATCAAACTATAGCGATGTTTCTAACAATATGTCAGTGTTTTTAAACATAGCAAAAATATAAGCGCAGTTACCTATCAAGAAATATCAGCATATTTACAGAATATTTATGAAAATATTTAAGTTCACGAAATCAAAATTTTGTAAAATAAATTAATTTTATTTGTTTTAGCCAGTTAAAACGAGTTTTACAGTATTTTTGAGGTACATATAGGTCGTTATCTAGTGCTCGATTTAATATAGAGACAAGCAGCTAGTGCTCTTTTCGAGATCATTCTTTATCCTGTTCAACATTATAATGGCGGGAATTTCGATTAATGATGATTAAATATAAACGAACTGCTTGAAGCTTATAAATTTTTTTCCGAAGTCTACACTTAGTTGCATGGTTTTCTCACAATCCAATAAAGTGCATTTCATAAAAATTATCGGAATTGCTTTGGATTGATACCACCATTTTCATTTAACAGCAGAAAACGAGTTTTCGCGAATTAGTGACCCATGTAGAACAATTTCTAATGCCCGAATTAGTACAGGAGCCAAGTTTTGTGAAAATTGTTAGAGCCTTTTTTATATATATAGCAATATTTACAGTGCTGAGTTTTGTTTAATCGATCAAACAAATTTTCTCGAATTCGAAACCTGCTAGATGTGTTTCCCGTGCTCGAATTAGTATAGAAATCACGTTTCGTGTAAATCGTTTGAGAATTTTTCCCCTTATAGCAAGAAGCCTTTTCAGCGCTGAGTTTGTTTTACCCTGTAAAAACGAATTTTCTTGTATTCGGGAGCTAGCTAGAACTTTTTCTCGTGCTCGATTTACTAGGAGGCAAGTCTCGGGGAAATCTTCCCAGTCGTTTACGATATCATTGATAATCGTTAAAATCGCTTGCTATTAATATATATGTGATATTTCTATAATGCTATTAATGGAGCAAAATTTAAAAGAATACAGCTAAATATTTTCATAATGATTACTACTGTGTTAATACGATACATAGTTGCAGGTGATTATCCTCGGAATAATTCCCACTGCATTGTTTAAAAGCTCACTATAATATAAAACATATAATTATGTGCGATATGTGTGCGAAACTAGACCGCGATTTTACTTAAAGTCATTAATTGTCTCAAAGAATAATTGCGCACATCCTGCAAATAAATCACATACCAACTAATTAAGTCTCCAATATCAGTGGCTACTGTGAGAGGAAAGTGACTAATTATGATGTGATTTATTATAAAGCCCTCTGTAATGAAGTGTTTTATAAAACGAATATACAATCAAGTCTTTGACCTCGAATGTAGTATTGAAATATATTTAATGTAATTTAATGTTTTGTAAAATCTAGTAGAAATTTAATAGAATAATAAACAGTTGTTTTATATTAAAACGGCAGTGGACGTTCAAAAACATTTTCCAGTTTTTGCGGTCAATTGTTTTGAAATTTAATATATATATAATTAGTGCAATAATTAAAAAAAATTCTTAATTTCATTAAATATATAAATATGCAAATGAGTAATTAATTAATGCAGTCGGACCTCTATTTAACGAACCTCTATTTCGCGAATTTCTCTATTTTGCGAACTTTTACTTGGAACCAATAACATTTTGCAAATTTCTTCGTAAAATAACCTCCAAATAGTGAAGTGTATTCTCTATTTAACGAACTTTTCCTTGAGATCTAAATTTTTTTTCTCCCTACTTTTTAAAATATTACTAGACATTTCAAACTTATTCTTTCTTTTAACACATTTTATGATGATCAATGACCATGAACAGGTCTTACCAGGCACCTAACTCACCGAGAGCAGTAAAATCGTTGTGATTCTTTGCTTTCCATCCAAGAAGAGCAAACTTTCAATATCCCCTTTTAACCCTCAATGGAGCTGCCCCTTGTCTTTAAACTACATTTTCCCGTTTTCTAGATTGTTGATCATGATCAATCGTGTTGGTAATTTCGGTTCTTGTAGCTCGAAAATGTCAAAGCGAAAATGCTTGAGCCTCAAAGAAAAAAAAAATACATATTCTTGATGAGTTGGATAAATGCATGAGGAAAAAAATATTGCTTTAAAATTTGGTATTCCTCCAAACAGCTTATCAAGTATAATAAAAAATCGTGATTTTAATGTAAGATTATTTTTTTAACTGAAAATAAAATGTATTTCCAGACAATGTTTTGTTTCATTCTTATTTCCCTTGCAGATTTCTTTTTTGATGGGTAAAATAAGTAAAACAAATAGATATAATTTATAAAAAAACTGTGACTAATTACATATTTTTAAAAATTATATTTAGTGTTTATGGACTTAAAATGTGTTTTACGTAGTTTAAAGTATTTTAAAATGTGTTTTACGTAGTTTAAGGTATTTTAAAATCTGACTCTCTATTTAACGAATTTTCCATTAAAATGTGTTTTACGTAGTTTAAAGTATTTTAAAATGTGACTCTCTATTTAACGAATTTTCCATATAACGAACTTTTTTTTCGGGATTTAGCGACTTCGTTAAATAGAGGTCCGACTGTAATATGCTAATTACTGATACAAATTAAAAATACTCCATGCGCATTAAATTTTGTTTCAGAAACTTGTAATTTTTCATGATATCTTTATGCGATTATGTAAAAAATTGGTATAAATTTTAAAATTATACTAAGTACCTTGGCAGAAAAAAAATATAAATGTTTAATATTTATCATTTCGGATAAATTTCAATGATAAAATATTACTTTTTTTAATCTTCATATGAAATAATGTACACATATTGATAGCATGTTCTGTAATAAAGTATATCAACAACAATATTGCAAAGTATTATGAAAATTGGTATAAAATTATGACGCATGCAGCATTTTGAACTTTCTCAGTCGGCGAAAATTCTCATTTTGAGAAAACTGGATTTAAAGTTTTATTTTAAGTGTAGATTAACGACTGTTTACGTTAGGAAAACAGCTGTATCTCTGTAAAAATTATCGGATTTGAATATTTTTTTATTTGAAAGTAGAAGATTGCCAGATTTTTTTTCCCAATAAAACATGATGTTTCTTTTATTTATTTATTTATTTATTTTATTTTATTTTGAGATTTTGAACTTCCACTGTCTCCTTAAAATAAATAAACATTGTTTAACGTCTGATGTATGATTTAAAATTCAAATTATCTATTTTATATATAAAATCCAAACGAAAATTTCGTTCCGAACGCCTAGATTTCGAGGTCTACTGCATGGATTTTTAAGGAACTTATACCGTTATATAGGTATTGTTTCAGAGAAGGTTTTAAGCTATAACACATCATTCTACCTAGTTATAGAATTATGACGGAAAGTTCCGTTATTTTGGACGATAAGGTTTACCATTTTATTTCTTGGCGAAATTTATCGTTGATAAAAAAATTGAAACGGCTATTACACGGCTATTACCTCGAAACATAAAAGAAAAAACTGTTACTAATTTTAATTTAAAAAAAAAGAAGGAAGAAAAAATTCGTTTTAATGAGTGATAATATTAAAAAACGAAAATATTTAATTTAAACATGAAAGGGAATGTTCGTAATGCTTAAAAAATTACTCAGTTAAAATATTGCAATTAAAATAAGATTTGGCTCTTTATCTTTTGCGTCAGTTTAAGAAAAATGCATCTGAAAAACTGATAGGATGATATCAAGGAAGTTTCGATAAATGCATGCTCAGAAATATTTGAAAAAATTATATAATATTCTTCTCATGAGGAATATATAGAATATTCTTCTCGTGACATATAATATGTTTATAAAAAAAAGTCCGCAGAACCTCGATTTAGCGTTTTTAAAAAAATAATGAAAATTTAATTTTTTTGGCGATTTAATGCTGGTTGGCGGCACAATAAAATTTTGAATGATACTTTTTTTTATGATAAATAATTTTTAAGTAAAACCTTTTTCTACTCTTCATACGAAGATAGTTAGATTAATTTTAACGTAATAAATAAATTTTTATTACTACAGTTTTGTCATATACCTTTATATGTGTACATATTAAAATTTTATTATGGTAATTATACGGTTTAAAACAAAATTTCAGTTTATTAAATTTTTTCCAAATTCAAAATTAATGTCCGATTCGAAACATTGTGAATTTGACTTCAATATTGTTAGTGTCAGAAACAAGAAATGAAGGTTATTGTTGCCATGGAAACAAGTATTTAATATAAAATGTTTAATAGTAGCCTTTTTAATTAGCCAGCTACTTTTAATCAAATTTAAAACGGTACTACTTGATTATCCCGTCGACAAAAAAAAAAAAAACTATCGCCAAACTATAAGATAAATGCCAATAACAGCTGATCGTAAATTTTACATTCACTTGACATTAAACACGGTACACGTGTTTGTTGCGTCATCAAGTGATTTTTAATTTCACTTCTATTTGTAATTTTACTAATGTTTACAAATTTATTTATTCTTTCGTTGTTTAAAATACAAATTTTGTCAATTTGTGTAATTTAGCGAGCAGTTTGGCAATTTATATAATTTGGCGAAGCGTTTGGCAATTTATATAATTTGGCGAAATTGGTTGAATGAATAATCAAATAGTAGCCTTAAAACATTTCCTTAAAGCCATGTAAAATTAAATAACTACTGCAACAAGCAATTTGTATGCGTTATATACGCTTAAAGATAAAAAATAATACGCTAATCCTTCGTTTAAGTTTAAATTCATTGAGTTTTAGGCATTTAAACACTTATTTAACAAGCAATTTTCAAATGCATTTAAATATCTTGCATTTGGGATGGAAATGTGTTGGCTAGCCAAATAGCGTGGAACTTTCGTCTTTTTGCGCCAAATACTCGAATATATATAGATTTTTTTCAGATTTTTGCTGGGATTCTGCCGCCAAATTTGACTGATGTTTTACTACACACATGAGTAGTTTTAAAAGCATTTTTCTTTTCAAAATAATTTGAGTATGCTCTGGAGACCTTCTTTGTGGTAACGATTTTGTTTTTGATTTGTTCTTTTTTATTTATAACTCTTCCATCATATGACTTACAGACGAAACTAGCAGATGTAATTGTAAAAATGATGGCACTTATGATTTACATGTTATATGTTTATTTGTGATTTTTGAGTTCACTTTTGTCGCCAAACAATATGATTTTAAGCCAAAAAGATGTAAGCGTGACTTGGGTTCAAGCGATGTTTACAATAAAGGTGATTTTGCAAGTGTACGAAAGCATTTTTTGAGTATTTTATAAAATTCAAATGTACAATATATAAATAGCAATTAATATTTTAAAAATGGAGTCAGATATTTTAATTTTAGTATAAATGTCTCCCACACACGCACATACATACTGTAAAATAATTTAATTTTAGACATTTAAAAAATTTCTGATCATACTTTACTGCGAAAGCATGTCGGTTTGTTTACCCCAAATTTGTGACTTTTATAACCTCGAAGCCAGATTAGCTAATATTGTCCATTCTTTTTTTAATTAAAAAAAAACAAACATATCGCCAATTTCCCTTATTCAAACGTTCAATGCTTGCAATGTTAGGTAGTAATGATTATTCTTAAGAAAATGTAAGCAATTATGCGTTATTTCTATCACAAAAAAGACATTTTGCAATAAAAATTGCTTTCTGAAATAACTTTTCGATATTTCATTCCATTCGTCATTTTTTTTTTCATATCTTCCCTTCTTTTAGAAATATTATAAAAAGATATTGGATGAATCTTCCATAATCAGCCACCTTATAATTGGCGAATTTTCTGTACAGTGTTGGAACATTCGTTTATATTTGTAAGGAACCGTGGACGGTAAATCCGATTTCAGAAGATTACGCGAAATTTGTACTTTTAGTAATTAGCGATTAGTAAATTTATGTTTTTTTAACATGGAGCAAACGGACAAAAGAAGATTTACTAATAGATATTTTTCGTGTGCATTTATTTTACTATCATTAAAAAAGCTTTAATTTGAATGTACAAAAACAGTTTTTCAAATGCCAAAGGTGGCCAATGGAACAATATTTGTTCATTTAGCGCCTGGGTTTAAAAAAAAAAAAAAAAGTACCTCAAATTCAATTAAAATTTCAATCATTATAAAATTTTGGCTGATGCACAGCCCGAGCAGCTGATCGTTGTGACAAATTTTAGGTTTATCTTGCTATCACTAAAAAAAGCTGTACTTTAAACGTACAAAAAAAAAAAAAAAAAAAAAAAAAAAAAACTTTCAAATGCCAATGGTGGCCAATGGCACAATATTTGTTCAATTACTCTAGGTTTTAAAAAAAAGTACCTCAGATTCAAATAAAATTTCAATCATTATAAAGAAATTTTTTGCTGATGCACATCCCGAGCAGCTGATCATAGTCACAAATTAACGTTTTTAGTTTTATTTAGGCAACAAACTGATGAATAATGACGTCTTGAAAATAAAAGCATGCTTATTTCTCCGTCTTATTACGCTCATTAGAGAAATGCGAAAAAAAATCTTCGATTTGCCAAAAAGATCACTACTAAAAATTTTGCATAACTAACTTTACTTATCATTTGCAAAGAGTTTTGATAGTGAAAGATCTAAAAATCAATCAACAGCAATTTGACATTATTTACTGGAATGTAGTTTGGAGCGTAATTAGCCCTGTTTTGTAGCTAACTCTGGTACATTTTTAGCCATACCGTTGCGAACATTTCTAACGTTTCACATCAAACTCACCCTCACAACACCCTCATCAGTGTCATGCTCTGTAATTCGTAATGTTCCCACAAATTACGTATCTCTACCATACTACAAATATCTTTCTGTAAAAAAATGTCTAGTCTCTTCATGTCTTATAATATCAGTACATCATTCAAGCAACAAAATGTTTTGAAAAGTTTTCTTTCCAAATCTAAACCTAAAATCCCCCCTTACTAAGAATCGGTAAAATTTTTTAGTATCTCCTGTAAAGATTGCGAATCGGTATATATTGGCGAAACTGGTCGTACATGCGCCATTTGCTTTACCGAGCATAAAAGTGCCTACAAATATGGAAGCCTGCAGTCTAAAATTGAACAGCATTCTTTGGATACCGACCATATCCCAGATTTCGCAAATGTGAAATTTATCAGATCCTGTTGCAATAACGTCAAAAGTAGAGTTTTTCTGGAAGGTGTGTTCACTTATAATCAAATTTCGCCGATTAATGAATCCTCTGCAGCTTCGCCTGAATACACAAATTTGCTTTGATATGGTTTTTTATACTTTCTTTAATTTTAACTGTTGATAACTATTTACTGTAAACATGATATGTATTTTTCTGGTCATTTGAATGTTACTGCACTAATGAGGGGCTAAAAGTTTGCCCGAAACGTTTGCATTTTTATTTGTATTAAATGTATTTATTTAATTTTTACTTGTATGTCTTATGAATTGTAGAATATTTTGAATTTTAAAGTTGTTTTATAATTGACTCATAATAAATTATAATGTTTTACTTGTGTTTGAATTATTTCTACATTTCAATTCACAATCCCAATTATACTTTACAGTTCTTTAAATTTTAATTTAGACTAAGAACGCATTTACGCAATAAATTGAAAAAACCTATACATGCTTTGTCATTCCATGATTAAACATTTGTTTTTTAAAAGGTTTTATGGAGAAAGAAAAAATGAAAACTCTTTTACTCATTAATTTAAAATATTAGTAATTGAAACTAAAATTACAATTAGAAATTTTAACTTCATTTAAATTATAGGCAAGTCTTGCTTTTGAAACATCATAAATATTTTGTGAGATGTAAAAAAAAGGTAGAAAGATAATATGAAAAACGAAATAACATGTTTCGTTAATATTAAAAAAATAAGCAGAATTTCTTTCTAATTTAAATATTCAAAATAAATATGAAATGCATTCTATTTATATAAAATCACTGATTTTTGTTTTATATTTTATCTGTAACAAAACATGTAAATTTATTTTAAATTTCACTTCTTAAAAAAGAAAAGAAAAGAGTGTTATGCCACGTTTTTCAGAAAGTAACAGAAATGCATTTAATCATTAAATATTTCTTTCATTTGGTATTTTTCTTGAAAGAAAGTTCCATTTTTTGTTACTTTTTGGGTTCCGTCCTTGAAAAGTAAAAACGAAACCGTTATAAGATTACTCCCGTGTCTGTCTGTCCGTCTGTCACAGCCATTTTACTCGAAAACTATGGAACGTGGAAAGTTCAAATTGGGGGAAGTAATAAAGACTATTGACCCACATATTAACAGATTATTAAATATTCACAAATATATTTTGTAAAAATGTAGAGGAATTAATTAAGTTACTTGAAAAAAAAAAAAAAGAAATCTTTATACTATATCATATGGGGTATCGTGTGGAAGCTGTCATAACACTGAACTCAAAAATACATATCTTTACATTTTAAGTATTATATTTTCTGAGATATCGTCGAAAATATAGTGCAGAAATATGCCCCCCCCCCCCTATTTCCGAATCTATTGAAACTAAAACTATGAAAAAATTAGAGGTAGGAAACGTTAAGTTAAACCTTCCAGGAAAATTATGGCGATTACTCTAGGTCACATAGTTTTTGAGAAACGCGCATTTTTTCTGTTACACACAAATGTCGATTTGCAGGCATTCAACAAATGTGTTGAGGAGCGTTAGAGTTACCTTTCGTAGCAGAAATATAAAAGCATTGCTGATATTCATTTTTAAATAAAATCATCGATAATTAGCCAAGATATAGAGACGTTAAGCTCTAAGGGGCAGGCCTAACCAGCCCTGAGTTGCCTTTCTTAGGCCGCCTAACCGTTCAAAACACGGACGGTTTGGACATATATAAACACTTGGACATACATAAGCGGCGTACTCTATGTACCATCGGCTTTTAAAGCCTAGATAACAACTTTTAATGATATATTTGTGTAATGTAATGCCCAGTAGCAGTATAAAAGCAATAACCGTCAAATTGTTAAAAACAGACTAATTTAATTAGAATTAATCACATAAATACTATGGGATTCACGCCCAGTTGCATTGAATAGATCGCGTGAATATCGTACCGTGTATTTAAACATCAATTAAAACCTATCTGGAAAAACGCGGCACGGACAAAGGCAGCGTTGCATGTGTGCGACCTCCTTTCAAAGCACGCTTAGCACAATGCCAAATTTAAACTTTGAACAGGAATTTATTTATTTTTTTTTTTTTTTAAGCTACACTGTATAAAAAACAGATCAAAGATCATTACTATGATAAACTTAGTTTTATGAAAGGCTAAATTAAGTTTAAATATCGGGGTAGTTTTATTATCAGTACCGAATTATGATCATCATTAGCAGTTTAGGATAAGATTATAAAAGGAGTTATACAGAATAGAGATTTTTGATATTATTTAGGCTTCATATCTCTTTGAACTTTTATTGTATAACCATTCATACTTTCCTAGTATATACAGCTATACCCTGCCCGACGTTGTATAGTTTTTTTTTCTTTTTTTTTTACAAAATCTTATTATTATTTTAGAAATGATTTTTTTAATAATACAGTTAATAATTCATATATTTATTGTACTGACCCGTCTGGACGCGAGTAATAATCGTACATGACCATTTATTTATAACTAGCTGTTACCCGTGACTGCGTTCACGTAACATTTAAAGAAGAAGAAATTCATCAATTAAGCGAAAAATTTCGATATTTAAAAGCATATATAATTAACCTTTTATCACATTTTATAGTAGAAACGCTTCTGATGATCCCAATTTGCTTACTTTTGTTTATGTATATAGGACCATTTAAATTTCTTTTGTGAGCATGAAATTTCATACACCTTTTCTAAGATTAAATGAGGAATAAATTTACATCTCTGTTATTCTATTTTATTATTTATATTTATTCTATTTTATATTTATTCCGTTCAAGGATATTGATTTATTTTATGTTTTCGAGAAAAAAATATTATTTAAAGATATATATTAATAAAGAATTTTAAAGGAAAGTGGTTATTAGTAGGTCACTTCAGACGTGACTTTGAATTGATTAGGATAAGCGAAAAATCAACATGCACCATTATAAGGTTATATTCCAAAAAATCACATTTTGGAAGAGAAAAAAAAAGATAAATGGTATTAAAAATTAATCAAACGTGGTGATAAAATAATCAAAGTTCAAAGTAAAAAAATAATCAAAGTTCAAAAATAAATGATAAGAGCACGGGAAATATCTTTAACTTTCAAATATTTATTACATTTTAATTTCACGGTACCACACTTTTATGATCTCTAGATCTATCAATAATATCAAAATGTTTATCACGCTCCAAAGACTCTTGAGCCTAAATACTTATTAAAAGCAATAGAGTTAACTTATTGCTTTCGAGGAATAAATCGATTTATGTAAAAGCACCACAATTATGAATAAACATTTTCATATCTATTGTGTGTTGTAATTTTGGCTTATGAAAGCTTTGAAATTTGCAGGAATATGCTCCAATGGGGTAACAGTGATAGATTGTGTTTCAGAGAGATTTTTAACTATAGATTTCGATAATTTAAAATCTAAAGAAAATTTCCCTTCTTCGTTTGCGCTTTTCGATAAACACGGTGCCTTTATACATTAGAGGGATGTGAAGTGAAAGGCAAATTTATTGCTTAGTTAAGGTTTTGGCTCTTGTGTACACGTAAATGATGTCACATGTAAAGCCTAATCTCAAATTGAAATTACTTGCTAAACTTTTTTAAGTTGACTTTCCTGTGCCATTTATTAAATTTTATTGAAACCAGTGTTATGGGAAATTGTACTGTAAAAGGATGTTAAACTTATATATTTGCGATTTTAAATTCTGTGCAAATCACGCCATTTTGTATAAAAACTGCTATAAAATGCTAATATTTTCTGAAAGAAAAGCAGCTAAGACTAATGTCAGACGAACGTCTTTTGCACGCTTTTTTCCTTGCGCATTATCCCTACACAATGCTAGCGGCATATACGTGAGGAAAAAAGCGTGCAAAAAGACGTCCGCCTGGCATTAGTTTCATGATTTAAAATATGACGACACTAGGTTAGTTTTTCCTACGGAATGTTACTTGTCGAAATAAATAAATATATATATATATTCTTACACTTCATGAATCATTTAAAACTATGCATTTTAATTTATTTAAAAAAAAAAAGTGAAACCGATTAATGAAATCCAATATTATTGTACATTTAGAAAAACATTGAAAAATTATTTTTATTAAATATACTAAATTTCATGTAAGAAAATGTATTTAAAACGTAAGCTAAAATTTCATTTTCAAAGAATGCGACTTTTGATACAAAATTTTATTTCTGAAAAGTATATTGTTATTTTAAGATTTTGTTTTAACTTTCGAAGCTGGTGTAATGAAGACGACATCGCTTTCACGAAATTAAAATAAATCTATGTTAATGTTTTCGTATTAAAATTAATGCTTTCCATGAAAAAATATTACATCATTTTTAACCGATAAAAGCTTTTACTAAAAACGCCTTTGTGACATGTTTTAACTGCCATCTTTTAAAATTAATCAATTAAAATAGTATATGATTATTTTAATCAAGGCCTCCTGATAAGGGAGTCTTGATTTTAATTTTAATTCGTATGAATAGTGGGCAATAACTATCAACTTAAATGCACAGAAGTTATATTTACTCCTTGGTTGCGTCAATATGTCGACAGACGATTTTTGTTTCTGTGGAATAAATTCATTCATGAAGTTTCGATGTGTGTAAATATGTTTTAAATTTTGGAAAATTTAATTTAATCAAGTTTTTGCACCATTTATACTAATTGAAATTCAATTCTTTTTAATTTTAATGAGGAAATAGCGTAAAAAAAAATATTAATCCGTTTTAATTCCCCTTTTTTCCACCAAAAATATCTTTTCCTGATAATCATAACGTGAATTTTGAAAAGAAAACTCTCATTTGTATGCAACTTACATTCAAACTTTTTAATCAGTATGGACAGTATTCCTGTGACGTCACAATTGGTAAAATAGCGGTTTTTATAGCCTCGAATCAAAAGCGAGAATAGGGTCCATTTGTAAAAAATATTTCTGTTATTCGTTTTGATATGACGTCATTATTTATCTATTTTCATTAGTTACTGATATTGATGCCCATTGTATTTTTAACGAATATTTGGAAATACCTGTTTTATTTCAAATATGACGTCATATTTTTCCAATCGAATAACTTTATTAATAATATTATTCTTTTTCATTCTTTTTCCTTCTAATTATGACACCATTTTTGGCAGAAAACCCCTTATTAACGTAACCGATATTCATCCTTCATGCATAATAAAAAATACCCCATTTTTTGTTTCAAGTATGACGTCATATTTATTTTCTTTTGAATTCTTTTTATTTTAATTTTTAATTGTCGAGGAGAAATTATTATTCCAGATTTAGTTTTTCTTGGCAACAAGAAAGAAAGATGGTTAAATTTATCGGGAAAATGTCAATTGATTCTGTATGAAAAAGAATGAAATTTTGAATTATTAAGATAATTATTTGAATAAATTAAATAAACTATAGCCTATGTTCATTTCCGGGTGGTAATCCATCTATATCAGAAAAATACAAAAGCATTAATTCATCCGTTTAGATGCTGACTTCATTCAAACATTCGGACACACATTGACATTTATAATATTATAAGGATACGAGTGACAAATCGAATGAAATTCCTCCAATTTTGATCCCCGATTTTTTTTTCATTATTTAATAAAAAAAAATAATATAAAATATTTACTTTGGGTTCACCAGTTCCATTACTAATAATAACGGTATTAGCATTGTTGCCTAAATCGTTAACATGACCACTCACCATGAACTGACATAAAAAAAAGGAAATTTTTAAAGAAACTATCAAGTTTTAAAATTATTAAAAAATAAAAATAGTATGGTACAGTAACATCTTTGGTATCAATTACAAACGTGTCCTTCAGTAAAGCTGACATACAAAATCATGCTAACTTTTAGTTACAACTCTATGAGATTTACTTACAACTGTATAGCAATGAATTTATTCATTCGCAAAATTATGCCCTTTAATTTGTCTCTGAAATCAAGTCTAAGAACAACATAAATAAAATGCACGCTATGAAAATTATATTCAAAACTCAAATGAGAAAATATGAGCAATGCATTTTTATAACAAAATATGATCCCTTAAAGCAGTCCGTTGTTTTTTCAATGAATTTTGTACTTTTTTCTATCTTTGGGTAGTTACTACGTGCCTTAAGCACCAAAGTTTTAAACCATTAAGAACTAAAGCATAAATTTAAAAATAGAGTTTAATAATTTTTATTTTTTCAAAAAATATGGACAAATGCAATTAGAATTATGTGTCATTCATTTCAAGTTCTCAGATTTCACTTTCTATATCATTAAAAACTTGCAATATCAGTTGACAACATTAATTTTAAACGAGATTTTATATCATCTCTGTAAATTTGGCTTTTCAGAACTATTTCTAATTGCAAAAAATAATCTGAAAATAAATCTAAGCAAGAGCTATAACTTAATGCATATTTATTTTAATTAATGCGTTTTTTTTTTTTTTTTTTTGCCGTGAAAAACAAAATATTTTTCGCAATAAGTTATTTTTTGTGTAAAACATATAAAAAAACAAAGAAAATATTTTGTGTTAAAAATGTATTTAAAAATTAAAGTGGTTTCAAACAAAGTAAAACTTATAAAATGTATATAAAATCACTTCAAAAACATCAAAGTACTTAATATTTGCTATAAGTGATAAAAATAAATTAAAAAGGCAAATAAACAATTAAATTCAAAAAATCAAAAACCCGACTGCGTAAAAAGCGAACTAATTAATTATTTCTCATCAATGTGAAACTATTTTTTTCACTTCCAACTATTAGCTCACACTCTCGCTATATATATCTTATAAAAATTTTCAGTCGTTAATAAAATACTTATTATTCATCCAATCAAGCTCAAATATTTTTTTAAAACTTGTAGTGGATGACATTTGATGTTAATCTAGTTTTTTCAAATATTAATTCATTAATTAAATTTAATTAATTTTCAATAATCAAGAGAGCCCTCGCCTTGATCAAGGTATTTTAAGACCGAGAGAGACCTCTTCTTGATCAAGGCATTTTAAGCGCCACTCAAGAGGAAAGAAGAATGGGAGAATAAAAAATTCTCTTATTGACCTAAGTAGGAATCGACTTAAAATATTTTTTTATATATTACTTGTTTATATTACTTACCTATTTTTTTTAGTTACTTGTATTGATGACTTTTAAGTTGTGTTTAATTGTTAGTTCCTATCTATAAACACAGTTTTGAAGAGGTCTATAGATGTCTTGATTGTTAGAGTTGAAGTACGGCTAGATGTCCTACATACGCAACTTCCAGGTTGTATAATATTTTAACGGAGCGTCTGACTGTAAAATAGTCAATGAAAAATCGTCTTCATTTTGAAAGACCTATCCAATGATATGCCAATCAATAGGGTGCGTTTTTCGTCACTACCGCCATTTTGTATTTTACAACTGCCCTTTTGAATTTGTAAAAACAAAACCTAGCCTATAATCATCAGGTCGTTAAGACGAACTGATAGAGACCTCATTCATTAAAATCCATCCAGCATTTGGAATGTCTCGAGGGTATAAAATAATCCACATACACAGATACGCATGAAACACATAACCTTTCTTTTTAGTCGGGTAAAAATACCTTTATTTATTCACATTCGACATGTTTCATTGCATCCAACGGCAACATCAGCTATAATTATAAAGATACAATTTTTTTCTCAATTTTTTTCTTTTTATTGAAAAACTATAGTAAATATAAATCTTGCGAACACAAGCATAATGAAATAAACTGCAATATTAAAAAATAGATATTTGTGAACATGAGTTATTTTATATTATTGTTTCATTTTTCTGTATAGCATCTCTTTCCAACTTTTAGAAAGCTCCATGGAGGCTGAATTATTGCATATATTCTCTCTGCGTAAGAAGATGTCTATTGATTGTCGTATAATGGATGACAGTAAAATCTTGATGGATAAAAATAATTTTAGAGGTTCTTTGTTATATAGCAAGTCTATCAGGTCTTTGTGCTGCAGCTTTAATCACACAATATAGCAAAGGACTTTTGCAAATTAATTTTAAAAATAGTAGAATCATTTATCCATCAAGATATTATTTGCAATCCACTATCGGGGAATCAATAGAGATCGTCTTACGCAATATATGCAATGATTCAGCCTCCACGGAACTTCCTAAAATTTGGAAAGAGATGCTATACTGAATAATGAAATAATAATATAATATAATTCACGTTCACAGATATCCATTTTTAATATTGCAGTTAATTTCATTATGCTTGTTTTCACGTGATTTTTGCTTACTAGTTTTCCAATTATATATATATATATATATATATATATATATATATATATATATATATATATATATATATATATATTTGCGAAAATATTTATATTATCTTAATTCTTGCAAATGTTGCCGTTGGATGCAATGAAACATGTCGAATCTGAATAAATAAAGGTAAGTCGTGGAAAAAAAAAAAGTAAACAACCCCTACTAACTCCTCAACAAATTATCGTAGACGAAAGTTACTGGTACCGAACGATTAGAAATAAAGTCTATTTTTAAATGATGTATATAAAATTTGCTTAGGGGGCCATCTACATATTAAAATGAATCCAAACTTCATTGTACTTTAATGGTAGTACCTAATTTTAACGAGATATTTCAAATCTTCGGTACAAACTATGCCTAGTAACCAAATTTCAAGTCATTTGAATGATAAGTTTTTGAATTATAAACATTCAAATTTTAGTGCTTCTAATGTTAAATTACATTTTCTATTTTTATTTATAACTTCTGAAATTATGATCCTAATATTTTAATTTTTTGTGTAATAATAATACTAATATACCCAAACATAAATATGTTGAATTTGCAATCTTTATAATTTTATGATATGAATTATGAATTATGAAATTAATATTCGAAAAATTATAAATTGCAACCTACATTTTTTTTTTTTTTTTTGATGGATTTAGAATTATTAAGTCCTGCTTTTTTCAAATTATGCTTAAAAAACGGCTAAATGACGTTTAAGGGGCCGTCTATGATAGAAGTGGCTAGATATTTTGAAATTTCGTATGCTATCCTGTAATCTAGCAGACTTCATTGACTGCTTGAGTGACGCTTAACCCCTTAATTCTCGCTCCCGTCATATTCACGGGCTGTGTCTTTTATTCAGATTATTCCGATTTGTTTGATTCCCACCAGTCTTATAAAATAGTGTAATTGGCTTTATTATGGTATCATTTTAGCTGTCATTAAACAAGGTCAATATTTCTTTTTTTAAAAAAATGGTGCCAATAAGCAATTTGAATTTTTAAACCGTAATTTAATGTGACAGTTAAGGGGTTAAGGTGCCGTGATCATGAAGAGGGCTCTCTCGGTTAACAATTGAGTACCGATCTTCAATTTGGATTCGGCCCTTAAAATATGCTCGTTTTAAGGGGACAAGGGACCTTAAAATCCTTAAAAATAATTTTTTGTATTTTTTGTAAATTTCACCTAATTATAATCCAAGGGTACATTATATGCATTATGGCATGCATTTATCACAAAAAAATAATAATAATTTTTATGAAAAAAATGGAATTTTACGTGTTGTCTTAGAAATCTTCGAAATGCCCTTTGCGTTCCCCATATCAATGAAAACATTTTTTATATAAGTTTGGTTTATATATATAAATGAAACAGAGCATCGAATTTTATATATTTGAATTTAAAGGTTTAAAAAAAAATTAAAAATTTCAAAATTTTTCAATTTTTTTAAATCTTTAAATTCAATTATATACAATTCGATGCTCTATTTTATTTATATATATAAACCAAACTTATATAAAAATATTGGGGATTTTCATTGATATGGAATGCGCAGGGGGCACTTCGAAGATTTCTAAGACAACGCGTAGAATTCAATTTTTTTCATAGAAATAAAATTAAAAAATTTTTTTTTTTGTGATAAATGCATGTCATAATGCATATAATGTACCCTTGAATATTATTTAAGATAGAATTTACAAAAAAAAAATAAATAAATAAATAAAAATAAATAAAAAAAATTTAAAAATTTAAAAAAAAATTCAAAAAATTTCAAAATTTTTAATTTAATTTTTTTTTACCTTTAAAATCAAATATATAAAATTCGATGCTATACTTTATTTATATATATAAATCAAACTTTTATAAAAAATATTGGGGATTTTCATTGATATGGAACGCACAGGGGCATTATTTCGAAGGTTTCTATGACAACGCGTAAAATTCCAAAAAAAAAAAAAAAAAAAAAAAAAAAAAAAAGTTCTCAAAGTAAAATTTCAAAAATATTTTTTTTTGGTGATAAATGCATGCCATAATGCATATAATGTATCCTTGAATAATATTTAAGACAAAATTTACAAAAAAAAAAAAAAAAAAAAAAAAAAAAAATTTCAAAAATTTTTTAACCTTTAAATTCAAATACATAAAATTCGATGCTCTATTTTATTTATATATATGAAACAATCTTTATAAAAAATATTGGGGATTTTCAATGATATGGAGAACGCAGGGGGCATTTCGAAGATTTCTAAAATGACGCGTAAAATTCCATTTTTTGCTCAAAAATAATTTTTTTTCATTTTTTTTTTGTGATAAATGCATGCCACAATGCATATAATTTACCCTTGAATAATATTTAAGGTAAAATTTACAAAAATAAATAAATAAATAAATAAGGTTCCCTGTCCCCTTAAAATAATTAATTTCTCGGAAACTTAGTGCACGAAATGCATAAAAAATTGTTTTTAGGCTAATTAAATGGTGTAGAATTCATTTATGCTGTCAAAATTGTGTACTGCTATTGAAAAAAAAAGTTATGGTTCGTTTTAATGTGTAGATTTCAACCTAAACAAATTTTATATATATCATTTAAAAGTAGACTTTATTTCCAATCGTTTGGTATCAGTAACTTTCTTCTACGGTAATTTGATGAGGAGTTAGCAGGGAGTGTTTACTTTTTTTTTTTTACACGACTGTACTTTATGTCTTTTTAATTAATTTTTATCCCTTATAGGAAATATTAAGTACTTTAAAGCACTACCCGTAAGGCATGGTGACGTCACGGCAACGTCGTTGTGAAATCACACTGTGATTTTGTGACCGTCGATGTCATGTCATAGTGACTAGAATGCGAAGTCGTTATGGCCGTTTTAGAGGTCGCTTGTGACGTCACATTGTGACTACTCTGTGAAGTCACGGTGTGATAAATTTGTGAAAAGTGTGTCATTTGGAACTATTTTGGCATTAATTTTGTGACGAGCCTGTGACGAAAGCGACAATGCTTTAAAGTCACACTGTGACCAATTTGTGAAATATGTGTCACTGTGATGATTTCAAATGAAAATCAAATTTCAAATTAATTGCTTAAAAGGCGCAAAGGCGAACATAGTGAAAAAGATTCCATGCTGGGACTCGAACCAGCGCCATCAGTATAGCGCACTGACATTCTACCGACTAAACCACATGGAACGATGCCCAGCCTGGAACATTTCTCACTATTACATGTTCGCAAGGCGCAAGCACAATATGGAACGCAGCACAATATGGAATATTTAGCCTGAGCCACCAACATGATGCAAACACGAAACATAATTAAATTCAGCATCGATTGAAATTATATTAATACTTGGAAATTTTTCCAGAGAGAACCATTCGCCTTACGTACAATATTTCAAATGAAAATCAAATTTCAAATTAATTGCTTAAAAGGCAATTTTAATTTGAAATGGAAACATGGGAACTGTTACATGGGAAAAATTCTCACTTAGATTTTTTAAAAGTTCAGTCTAATATAAAACATATAATTATGTAAAATATGTCTTTCAAACTAGACCGTGATTTTCCTTAAAGTCAATTATTTTCAAAAAGAATAATTACACACATCCAAGAAATACATTACACACCTAGTAATTATAAGTATCGTAGATCAGTGGCTACCGTGAGGTGTAAGCGACTAATTATGAAATGATTAATTATGAAGCTCTCAGAGTGAAATGTTTTATTAAATGAGTACATAACTTAGTCTTTGACCTCAAATGCAAAGTTAAAATGCATATAATATGCTTTAACTGTTTGTAAAACCTATTAAACATAGTAGAATAATAAATAGGTTGTATTATAATAGAAAAATAATAAATTATTTTGCATTATTTGTGTATGAAATTTTTGTACTTCTAAAGGCAAAGGGATTAGAGACAAAGGGGACTTTTAGAAGTGTTAAAACGAAATAAAAGAGTTCATAATATTAGTTTTATTAATTAAATATTTTTATGCTATTAGAGTTTAAAAATGATTTCGGGGATATAGCTGGCTCGAAAAATGTCTAATGTGGAAGCCGAATCTTCGACTACTTTTTCGTGCAGGTGGAGCCGTATGTCAGCAATAATGTGTCAAATGTTGATTTACAAGTTTTATAGGCGTAGACCAGCGACTTGACATAACAATACACAGAATAATCCATTTATCCACGATCACATGTCCATTGGAAGCCAATTCACAGATCGATTACGCGAAATTATGCTTTCAGCGAATGTCACCCGCAATAAACTTATGGTGTTTTGCACAATTTTCAAGCGTTGTTCTAGCGTAAGTCTATTCATGGTGAAATTACAAAACATGCTAAGCAAAAATCATGTGTCAATGTCAAATTGACTGTGATTAGAAACAGTGTTGCAAATTTCAAACCCACACCTTTACCTAGTTGGAAATGCCAATTCCAATACTTTCTTTTATCTTATATATTTTAGTATTTCAAAATGTTTTTACAAATGTGAATATTTCATTTTTATTAAATCAAGACTATATCAACTTTTACTTTCATTTTAAATTTATGCTTCAGTCAATTAATCGGAGTAAAAACG
This sequence comes from Maratus speciosus, assembly GCA_963932465.1. Lineage (NCBI taxonomy): Eukaryota > Metazoa > Arthropoda > Arachnida > Araneae > Salticidae > Maratus > Maratus speciosus. The sequence goes on from OZ010790.1 coordinate 71,535,829, forward strand.
AGTTAATCTCGATCACGATGATTATTAAAATCAATAGTTTTCCGTTATTCTGTTGTGTATCAGCTGTTCGCGAATAATAGGCTTTTCAGGATGGGAAGTTCCCGTCGATTCACGAGCAGCCGGTGCACAATAGAACTACAAAAATGCTAGAAAATTAACAAAAATTGCTATTATAATTCCCCCTTTCGGCGAAATATTTCCAAATTCAGGAGGGACCAAAACTCATGCATAAAAAATTTGGTTCAATTTTATGGATAACTTCACACACTTTTCGATGGTACAATATTGAAAATGGCACAGAAATCACTATTACAGCGCCCTCTTCCGGCGGACTTTTTCAAAATTCAGAAGGATTTTCTAACCATGGCCGAAAACGTACAAAAAAAAAAAAAAAAAAAAAAAAAAAAAAAAAAAAAATGGTTCAATTCTATGCATAACTTCATACACTTATCGATGGCACAATATCGAAAATGGCCCCAAAATCGCACAAAATCGCTATTACAGCGCCCACTTCCGGCGGATTTTTTTCCAAATTAAGAGAGGACCTGCTTGCCATAATCAAAAACTTAAAAAACAAATGGCTCAATTCTATGCATAACTTCACACTCTTCTCGATGGTACAATGTCGACACACGGACATAAGAACACACCGACATACAGACATTTTCTAAAAACGTTTTTGGGATCTGTGAAAATTAATTCGATTATAATACTTTCTTCCATTGAAGATAATAGAAAGTAATAACAAAAAAAAAAAAAAAAAAAAAAAAAAAAACCCTTTCACAATCCTAATTTTATTTTATAGTTTTTTAAATTTATATTGAGACCAAGCACATAAACTAAATAAATATATACATATATTTCTATTCCATGATCAAAGAGTTTGTCTTAAATGTTTAATTACACATAGAAAAAAAAATGATAAACATAAATTCAATACTGCCTTCGTTCACCCGTTTTAGATGAAATCTAAACACATAAATCTAAAAAAAACCCCTGAAAATTAACTTCTATAAAGGATTTATTGGGAAAAAGCGCCAACCCCTGTGACAGCGTTCCTGTCCCATAGCTATCATTTTTATTCAAAATTAATTTGAAACATAACTTTCTTACTTTTAGATCATATTATCCTCCCCCCCCCCCTCTTTCCTATAATGAAATATGTGATTAAATTCATTTCTCAAAACCATCCAGATTTTTATTAAGGTGTTTTCTTTCTTCTTTCTAAAAACATCTTTATTTCAGGCCGCTCAAAGATTCATTTGTTTTTTTTCCCTTGTTTTCCCTTATCTGTGTGTTACCGCTCCCAGTGCAATGAAATAAATAAAAATCACAAGGCGCGGCTGCTAGTAACAATATCTCTTCATTTAATTTCATGCAGAGAAAAGCTTCCTTATCACTGCTAAGATGGAACCATTGAAAAGCGTGTAACAACGAATGTGAAACGAATGTATTTTATGCGAGTCCCTGCATATTTCCCTTTCATCGGTTTGCAGTATGTAATTTTAAGTAACACTTGTTTAAGCGAATGCCAGTCTGTAATATAAACACCTCCCAGATGTTTCTGCCGTCTCTCACATCGAAATGAGATGCGGTTTTTAAAATCACGTTTCATGGAGGTTAAATCTTTTTGTCAGTTGATTTACCAGATGCCCTTCTTGGCATTTCGCGATTGTATGTTGCGGACAATTTTAACGTAATCATTTCGGTTAGATAATGATTCCCAGGATTTGTGGACTGGCAACCATTTTCCATGACGAGTTTCATTGTTCTCATCGGGGTTGCTGGATTTTTTTGGGATAATCGTTTGGCTCGCGAATCAAACCTTTGTCCACAGTTCGTTCAAGGTGCCAATGTTTGAATTTGGCGAAGTGTAGGGACTAGTGTTATATGATTCTTGTGAAATCACGAGGACTCAACTTTTGATCTCGACATAAAAAGGATGTAAGACCTTCACGGTCTGTGGGTCACGCCCAGGCGTACCTTGTAAAAGATGGACTCTCTCTCTCTCACTCTTAATTAATTATGAGTATGATCTCTTTTTGTAACTTTAAAGTTAAAAATGTTAAATAAATTTTCATAGTTCCTGTAGTATGGTTGGAGTTTTTGCATTTTAAGTGAACCATCACACTGAACACCGTTACACTAGCATGAAAACCTAGCAGACAAACCAATACATAGCAATAACTAACATATTTTTTATGCTGGTACTAGCAAGATTTTTGACCTGGGTAGTATTTACATGGAACTATACCTGATAATGAACTCCATAACTAGAGATTTTACTCTAGAAGTGAGCAACTTCTTATTTTTGTTTCTTAAATTGCAGTCGTATATAAGAAGGAGCAATATTTTTATATAAAGTTGTTATCTTTCTGAGCCTCTAGTTTACTTCAATACCTTAGGAAATATACTTTTATCACCAACAAACAATATACCACCGACCAACAACCTGAAATATTCGGGAGAAAACCATTTATATTCTTCACTGAATACAAAATAAGTCTACAAAGGAAACCATGCAATGGGTGTTAATGAAACAAATTGTTATATTAAATTATTTTTGTTTCTTAAATTGCTGTGGCATATAACAAAGTGCAATATCTACCCTATATGTATAAAATCCTAATGAAACGAATTTATGAAACGGATATTATGAAATGCCTGAAATTAATGAATTTAGGAAACGATTCTATGAAACGACTAATTCTGTTTCACGGCTATTTCTCCTAAAATATGGAATAGTTTGCGAAGAAATTAACACCAAAAGTCCGTATTGATCCCCAGATCTCAAAACTGGTATTAGAATTTTTAAATTCGAATTAGTTTTTGAAATATTATTATTTTTTTAAATTTTAAAACTTTTTCTCTAATGATGGCAACTCAGATTTTAATCACAACGGATATTTTTTTTTTCATATTTTAGAAAAGATTATTATTTTAAGCTAATTTGGCAACCAGTTTGGCTTCCGTTAAATGTCTGCTAAGAGCAATGCTTTTTGTGTATTTCATTATCATTTTGTTTAATACAAAACTTTCATTTAAAACTGAAACATTTATAATTAATGGCTTTTACTTCTTTATTTTTTTAACGAAACGAAAAGAAAAATATTAGGCTCAGATGTCATATACGCATTGGGGTATCTAATTGGAAGCAAAATGGCGTTATTTTGCCTGACATGGTAACACGGCTATTGTTGCTTATGTATTAATAAATGTTTATCTACATTTATTTTCTTTTTATTTAAGAAATGTTATAAATTGTTTTGTTTAGTAGTTATTAATTAATTTTTTTTATTTATTGTTATTTCATTTTAAAAACAATAGAAAATAATTAAAAAATACTTATGTAACTGGTATTCGAAAACGAGGTTTTCACCAAATTGTCGTAAAATAAATCACGCCAAACCCGGTTCGTATATGACATCTGTGTTAAATATTAAATAATGCAACAAATCATGACATTTATTTTCATATCCAAAGCAAATGACCAATATCGCCAAATTATGTAAATCGCCAAACCACTCTCCAAATTATACAAGTTGACGTAATTTTTATTTTAAATAACGAAAGAACAAATAAATTAGTATAAAAATACAAATACAAATAAAGCGTCGAAATAAAAATCACTTGATGGCGTAAACACGTGTAACTTCCATACATTCAAGTGAATATGACATTTACGATCAACCATTTTTGGCATTTAATCTTATAGTCTGGCGATAGATTTTTGATCGATGGTGTAACCAAGTAGTACCGTTTTAATTTACAGCTCGAAAAATAAAACAATGCTAAAAGGCGAGTTTCAAAAAAGCTATTGGCGAGACTTGGACCCGGCTAACATAAAAGTAACAAGAGTTCTTTGCGATCATGGCCACTTTTATATAGTTTTATTCGAAAAAAAAACTTTGATTCTTTAATAAAAATGGAAACCTTTCTTATGGAAAGCGAAGGAAATTTTGATAATAGTCACATGACTTAGGCTATTATTATAGGGATGGTTTTCAATTCTAAAAACAGAGCGAAGAATAACATTTCCTAACAATTAAAAATTTATTTACACATGACTATTTAAAACAGAAAAAAAACTTTAAAATTTCTATTAAATGAGTACGTATTAAAAGCAGAAAAATGTTGAAAATTACTGTAAAAAAACTAAAACTTACTTCAAAAAGTATACTTCTACCACCAACAAACAACATACTACCGACCAACAATATGAAATATTAGATAGAAAACCATTGACATTCTTCACTGAATACAAAATAAGTACCTACAAGAGAAACCATGCAATGGGTGTTAATAAAACAAAATGATGTATTGAATTATTTTTGTTTCTTAAATTGCTGTGGTATATAAAAAGTTCAATATTTTACATAAAGTTACTCTCTTTCTCAGCCTCTAGTTTACTTCAATGATACTGGATGAAATATACTTCTAACAACAACAATTAATATACCACCGACCATCAACATGAAATATTCGAGAGAAAACCATTGACATTCTTCACTGAATACAAAATAAGTGCCTACAAGAGAAACCAAGCAATGGATGTTAATAAAACAAAATGATGTATTGAATTATTTTTGTTTCTTAAATTGCTGTGGTATATAAAAAAGTTCAATATTTTTATATAAAGTTACTTTCTTTCTGAGCCTCTAGTTTACTTGAATGACACCGGAGGAAATATACTTCTAACAACAACAATTAATATACCATCGACCATCAACATGAAATATTCGAGAGAAAACCATTGACATTCTTTCTGAATAAAAAATAAGAGCCTATAAGGGAAGCCATGCAAATGTTTTTAATCAAAAAAATTATGTATTAAAATCTTTTAAGGAAATTAAATTAGTAACTGACACCAGAAAAACTATGTAAAAATTAATTAAAAAAATTAAAATAAAAGTCTACTACATCCACCGACTTCTAAGTCTTACATTGAGCAAACTAACGGTTTTGGAAGCCGTTAGTTTCCAAAATAATAGAGCTAAACGCTTGAATGAATTTACGGAAATCTGAGCTTCCCCCTTACAAGGGAAAAAAATAATTAATACAAAATGACATTCGACAAAACAATGGCTATAAAAGGAGAAGCATATCCTGGGTGTAAACTACGCAAAGACCGTCTTACTCTTCTACTCGATGCCAAATCTGATGTTTCAGAAAAGATAAAGCTACTGGTCATAGAGAAATCACGCAACCCGCGATGCTTTAAAAACGTCAAAAATCTCCCCTTCCTGTGCGAAAGTCAGCGCAGAGAGGGAATGACGAGCAACCCTTTTTTTTCAACATGGTTTCGTAATATTGACCGGCCTATTCGAAAAGAATCATGCCATGTGTTATTGCTTGTGGACAATTGCCTGCGCATCTGAAATATAAAGGAGGCCTGGGGAAGTCCAAATTGATTTTTTACCTCCAAATTCGACCAGTGTCACTCAGCCGATAGACCAGGGAATCATTTACACCGCCAAGGTAAATTACAAGACTCGAGTAGTATGACACTGCCTTAACAAAATGGAACACGGCAGAAACCATTCTTGTTAAGAGGTCGTCCTATTACAGGCCTTGACGCTATGTACATGCATACCATAGCATGAAAGACTGTCACACAAATGGCGATTGCAAATTGTTTTAGAAAAGGGGGTTTTGAAGTAGCGAGGACGCCATTTGTAAAGAGCCGTTCTCGTACTCTGCTGTTGAAGAACACTGACTTGGCGAACAAGAATCATGTAGGGGGGGGGGGGAGATTTTGTCTATTAGACACGTTCATTAAACCCTTCGGGACTGGCGGCTTTTGCACAAATTTTATTCGTTTAGCACCACTTTTAAGTTAAAAGTTACCTTTACTTAAACAATTACGAAAATGTTCTAATTAAAGAAACTAAATATTACTTTTCTTTTTTACTGGTGCATAAAACAAATTCTGTATGCTCTTTTTGACTCATGCTCAGTTGTATGCTCAGTCGGACCTCGTATACTCCGCTTATCACGTCAGCCCCGATTTTCTGTATATGATTGTAATGTAAATAAACCCCGGGTTTTACGTCGTCGAATATTTTTTAACTCCGGATATCCCGACAGTTTAGGAAAATTGACCATTTTTCCTAATCCAGTTTATAAGCACTGACATTAAGCGGTAAGAAATGTCTTAGCCATACTTTTCAGAAAACTGTCTAAAATGCCAATTGAGATAAATGAGAAAATTTACATCAATCCTTTATCTGAATAAATAAACCCGCACAATATGAATGACCCACTTAAGCTCCAGATAGACGTTTCAGTTTATTCGCGGTCTTTTTGTTCTGATCAGGCGGCTCTTTATTGTGGTTACACGGCGTTTTTCATTCGACTAAAACCGAAGAATTGCATAGCATTGAAACTATCAGAAATTATCTAACATCCATATCTGAAACAACGAATATTGATTACAATTCATTGTATACTATTGAAAAAAGAAATGTAGGAAGCACATCTAGGGACAAGCAAACCTTAATTCATCAATATTTCATGTAACAATAAAACAACGTCATCATAAATCTGATTTTTATTATTTTAAATTTTGTTTTTGTGTTTATTTTGTTTAATAATAATGCTTTATTGATTAAAACTGCAAGTTTTATGCAATGCTGTGTTTATGTAATATGAATGAATTGTTCTGCGAGAATTGTTATTTTCTGAAAATAGCATATGGAGGAGTGCGTAATTACTTGAGTGCTGCTTCTTTCTGACGTCACATGTACATTATATATAAATTTGTAAAATTTGATTATTTTTGTGACGCAACTTTCATGTAAAAAAAAAAAAAAAAAAAACCTAAACATTTGGCTGTACGATCCATGAAGGATCAGAGCCTAGAATGCCCAACTCTGTTTACTTGACCCTTGGCTTCTAGATTCTTTGTAGCATGTGCCCTGAACAGATGGTCAGTCCAACGCGAGATCCTCGGTGTTTAGTTCCCAAGCAAGCTTGGTACTGAGTTTATCAACACCGAAGGGATGAAAGGTTAAGTGAACCTTGCCCATCCGGGAGCCGAACTCGCAACCTGTCGTGTGGCAGACAAGCGTGGTGACCACTATGCTACTGGGCAACTTTTATGTAGTGAGTCATAAAACATATACTTCTAATTCTAAATGCAAATATTTGAGAAATATTTTTTTAAAGGTGGAAATTTTTTTTCGGCTAAAGACTGATAATTCCGAAAAATAAACCGTTTTTATTTTATACTAATTATTTTTTGTGGAAACTTGTATATTGCAGAATTATGATGACTGGTTACTTTAACTGCGCATTTCCATTATTTTTTGTTCGCAGTTAAAAAGGGTAAACAATTTAGAATAACTATGAACATTAAAAACCGAAACAGATACTCAACAAGTACTATAAAAATTTTGTTTTTAAAGTCAATTCCTACTTAGGCCATCAAAGAAAAATTTAATGTAATCCCTTAAGCTAATATTAGTTCTTGTTGCAGTAAAATATCTCAATTTGTTGATTTTCTATAAGCCAGTAAAACCCATTGGTTTACAATAGAAGTCTACGGAAATTTGACAAAATATTAGAGATATCGCCAAGTTGGCGACTCATTTTGGTCGCCAAATTTGGTAATATATTGCCAAGTTGGTGACAAACTTGGTGGTATTTGGCGACAGAACATGGTCCCCCTATGGTAACCCCCCTTATAGATATGAAGATGCATTAAATGCTGTTCAATAACCAATGGCCGCCATTTTGTCTCCCTTATAAAACTAAAATTAATTAATTAACATTTAATTAATTAATTAATATTTCAAAAAACTGTATTAACATCGATTGTCATCCAGTACAAGTTTTAAAAAATTAATTTCAACTTGATAGGATGAATAATAAGTATTTTAATAACGATTTAAAATTTGAACAAGATATATATATATATATACATATATATATATATATAACCATTATTTAAACGTAACCTACCACCATCAAAAACTGTAATATTGTGAATTTATATATATATATCTATATATATATATATATATATATATATATATATATATATATATATATATATATATATATATATATATATATATAGGGAGAGTGTGAACTAATAGTAGGAATTGAACAAAGTAAACTACGAGTAGCAGGAATTTATCTAGTAAGTGTATGGTACAGTATTAAATTTTTGAGATTGTTTTTATAAAGTTTAAATTTGATTATGTTGTAACGAATTTCGTGTAATGAAAACTAATCAGAGACATGAATATATATGTATGTGATAATACTGACGTCTGTTGTTTATAGCAACATTAATATTCTATCAGTAATATAATCAGAAAATGCAGGTTCTCCGTAAATTATTGTCGGCGTTTCCTTACCTCATAACTTTTGAGTTAAGAAGATAAAGAAAAATATTATTACTTATTCGTAAAGGAAAACTCAAAAAGTTGTTTTTTAATAACACAAACAATGTTACTTAACTTAAAGTTGCAACTCTAAACGTTTGTAACTAAAAAACGATTACAAATATATAATAAATAATAATGACATTTCCTTAACGTTATCAAAATTTATTAATGAATTATGTATATCTATCTAGCTAACTTTAGTTTAAGTTTATAATTCATTAATAAATTGTTAGCAAATGTAGTGCTAGCTGACGATACATGTTCTTTTAATTTCGTATCATATGTTATGATAAATTATCAATAGTAGCTGTTAAGATAGGTTTTTTTTTTTTTTTTTTTTTTTTTTTTTTTTCACAAAATGACATGTATTTTACTGTTTAAAGATTTGTTATATGATATTAATGGTTGTAAATTACTAGATATTAGGCATGATGACCAAGTGTCACTATTAATGAGTGTTTTAAAACAAATCATTATTAAAATAATTACAGTAGATTAGAAAGAACGAAAACTTTCGAACAAATTATGAATTGAAATATCGTAGATAAACAACGTTCTTTTTGTTACATTATGATTCGCATAATACTTTTCGCGCTGTTGAATAATAACATCTTCACTAATCAAATTTTAAATGGAGATACTTTTATTTTACGTAAGTAGGCATTTGTCTGTAGCCTTCATCTATTATTTTCTTCTGATATTCTTATAGAATGTAGAAACAAACGACTGAAAAATACCCGTATTTGCTATTATTTGTATCTACTGTTTTAAACTATTGATTTCTAATGAATGAGGTATAACGATATTGTTTTCAAACACATAGAGTACTCTTAGGCTAAATAAAATAGCACTTGAATGTGAATTACATGTGTTGTTGAAGAATATAATGTAAGCAGCATAGCTGATATTTAAAAATAGTTTTTAAAAGAAATAAAATAATAAAATAAATATTTATTATAATAAATGAAATTTTGAAGAAGTGATTTGTGCAGTGATGTGGCATTTAGAAGACATGAAATTACATTAAGTTAAATAATTTTTTTATATATTTCATTATTATTATTATAATTCGCAGAATGCAAAAGATTCTTCTGTGTCTATACGAATATCCATACTTTTACTCTCTTCTATCTTTAGATGAAGAAAGTACTGGATTTGCGAAAAAAATTAGACTTCCATTTTTTGGACGGATTTATACGTTACAGAAGTTCCTGAACAGAGTTTGGCTGTTTTTAGAAAATTTCCGTTTGTATGTCTGTGAGTCTGTCTGAATGTGACAAAATAATTGATAGCACTCTATCTCGAGAACTAATGCCCGGAATTTATTAAAACATTTCCTTCAATTTGACTTCAGATTCAGTTAGTCACTGATATAAATCTGTGGTGATTAGTTTTTGGTATATGTCGTCCAACAGGTGGCACCTTTTATACTTTTTCATAATTTCCGCAATCTCAAGAACTAATGAACGGATTTTCATAAGTTTTAGTGTAAATCGCGCTAGAGGTGGCGCTGGTATGCTGCATTTCTTACGATTTTCTTGATAAATATATCTCAAGGACTAATACGCAGATTTCCATGAAACTTCAGATTCAGTTAGCCTTTTTAAATAAGTTGTTGCTGATTACGTTTTGGTATAAATCTCCCAACAAGTGGCGCTGTTATGCTGCATCTTTCTAGATTTACACAATTTTAGGACAGTCATATCTTAGGAACTAACGAACGGAACTTCATCAAACTTCATAATCTGTTAGACCATGACATAAGTTGGTGCTATTTACATTTTCGTAAATCTTATATCAGGGGTCTCTGCTATGCTGCATTTTTCACTGTTTTTGCGATATCTATATCTCAAAAGCCAATGAAATTAATTTAATTAAAGTTCTTATTCTTTTACACTTACCAGGTGTCCCAAAAATGACCGATAATTTTAAAATTCAATAACTTGCAGACGGTGAAAGATATTAAAAAATTCTTGCAAAAGGGTTACCTATCATGTCAGGAGTTGTACAGGAGATGTAAATATGTACCTTATATTTTTTAAAGTTTCATAAATCATGAATATTTAAAGGACAGTGTTGTAAATGCGCATGGTTTGTAAAATTTTGAGATTTATTAAAGGGTATAAATATTATTCCTTTTCGAAATAAATGAAAATATTGTCGTTGCTTGCCCCGGCATTGGCATGATTGTTATAGATACCGGGTGTCCCAAAAATAACCAATGATTTTAAAATTCAATAACTTGCAAACGGTGACAGATATTAAAAAATTCTTGAAAGACGTTTAGCCTTTTTAAATAAGTTGTTGCTGATTAAGTTTTGGTATATATCTCCCAACAGGTGGCGCTGTCATGCTGCATGTTTCTAGATTTTTAAATAACAGTTAGCTTTGGTAAATGTCAGGAGTTTTTTTCTGTGATTCTTCATTTTAGTTCGAATTTCAAAAAATAGATGGCGCTGTAAGAAATAGGTGCTAATTCCAAACCCGATTTTTGGTAGTTCGGGATCCATTCAAAACATTTTAATCTCTTTTTTTGTTGCATGGGAGACGAGAAAGGCCGAAAATTCGAGACTGGATTTAGCCCCTATTGATTGCAGTGCCATCTATCGCTGATATTTCTAACTAAAACTGGGAATCGCAGCATAACAACTCCTGACATCTTACATAACCATCCTTTAAACTCATAGGTCATTTTTGGGACACCCGGTATATTAAATAAATCCTTATTAGGCTTGGGTGCATACTGTAGTACAATTGTTGCTATTATGAACTTTTCGTTGGAATGTTTGTGGCAAACATCTAAGAGAGTGTACGCTGAAGTTCAATGACTTGTTTCAAAAATGGGATCGTTATATCTTTTTTAAATGCACAAAATTCAATGAATATGTAACTTTAGAATCCTCATAATGGACGCAGATTAACATTTAATTTTGTGACTCTGATATTGAAGTTAGAAGTATTAACGTGCATGAGATATAGGAAATTTTTTGAATTTTCACATCCGATTAGTTTATAAATCTATTGCAAATGCTATCTATATTATAAAGGACAAACGTATCTGTGCGTAACGCTGACGTCATTTTGTGAATGGCAACACTACATGATCAAATATTGGTTTTAGAATTTTCGCTATTGCAATATTTCAATCTTCTGATCATCATGCATCTTCAATTTTTAGAACGTCGTACAGGGAAAAAATATACTTTCAAATGCAATTTATTTGAAAATTGTATCATAACTCACTAATTTATTATCTTTTTAAAAATAATTTCAAACATGATTTTTTGTAAGTTGTCTTATCACGTGCCGGCTTCAATATACAGGGTGTTTAAAAAGTCCCGGACCCATTTTGATGTTTAATAAATCATAAAATAATGAAGATATAAACAAACTTATGCATTTATTGATGGAATAACTCATATATTTTCCTTTTCAGGTTTGAATATCTTTACTTTTGTAAATATCGTGTGCGCGTGTGGTTAATTTCAGATAATTTCATTTTCCAGTCTAAATATCTGTACTTTTCGAAATATCGTCTGCTTATTAATTGCATTTTTCTCTCTTTTGTTTTTGGAAACTATTGCAATGTTATGTTTACTTTTGATGTGTTTGTTCTATGTTACTTTTGTATGTGATGTTTTATTCGAGCGAATATTAAGGAGAATGCATACACCACAAGAGAAAGCACAGATTTTATGGTGGTTCATAGAAACAAAATCGATAGTGCAAGCACAGATAAATTGCAGATGAATTTACCAAAAAGATCCTCCATCCAAAAGCAGCATCTTGAGGTGGAAAAAGAATTTTCTAGAAACTGGAAGTATCGCAGATAAGAAACGTTCCGGACGTCCCTGCACAAGTGATTTTGATGTTGAGCGTGTCAGAGAGGCATTTTTACAGAATCCTAGAAGATCTGTGAGACCAGTGGCAAGAGAATTGGATATGCCAATTTCGACGGTGTACAAGGTTATTAAGAAAAAATTAATATTGCATGCATACAAAGTTCAAATTGTTCAAGTTTTGGAACCGGACGATAGGCCTAGGAGGATGGCCTTTGCAACAGATATGCTAAGCAGAATAGAAGATGATACTGATTTTCTGAAGCGCATAATGTTCTCCGACGAAGCATCCTTTCATGTTTCTGGCATTGTTAATCGCCATAATGTGCGCATATGAGGATCTGAAAATCCCCATGAATACCGTGAGGCAGTAAGGTATTCCCCAAAGAATAATGTGTGGTGTGGACTAATGCACGACCGAGTCACTGGGCCTTTCTTTTTTACTTAAGAGACGGTCTCATCAGTCGTATACTTAGACATGTTGGAAAACTTCGTATTTCCACAACTAGAAGAGCTTCAGCCACATGTCATTTTGCAACAAGATGATGCACCACCTCATTGGGGTACCATCGTACCATCGTTCGTACTTCTTTGTATGACCATTTTCCAGGAAGATGAATTGGGCGAGGAGGTCCAATTCCTTGGTCACCCAGATCAACTGATATAACGCCGCTGGACTTTTTCCTTTGGGGATTCGTAAAGAACAATGTTTACAGGAGGAGAGTGTCAAACATTGATGACTTAAAAGCCAGAATTAGAACCGCAATAGCCTCTGTGGATGCCGACATGCTTGCCGCTACCTGGCGTGAAATTGACTATCGACTTGATATTCTCCGTGCGACGAAGGAGGCACAAATGGAAGTTCATTGACAAGGGTCACGAAACTTTTTGAGTCTATCTAACCATTTATGTTATTAATTTTAATCTATCTTTATTATTTTATGAGTTATTAAACATCAAAATTTGTCCGGGACTGTATAATAATAACTAGCAGGAATGACCGAGCTAAGCTCGGTCAAAATTAGCTTTCAGTTTATCTCGATATATTTTTCCCACTGAATCATTTTTGCTGTTGTAGATGCAATTAGCTTGACCGTGAAACATAGAGACCCAAAATGACCCACTAATCGATTTTTTTTAACATGCGACCTAACGCAATACGCTTCTCGAGCCTGAAAACGATGGAATACAAAATTTAGTGAAATTCGTTAGTCGTTTTCTACATAAAATAAGCTTGATCCACGTCGATTAAAAAACCTCTAACCGAAATTCATCGACAGATGTGAGCTATTTCAATGGTCTTTTTGTACTGTGAAGCGGTATAACAAAAAAAAAATGTCTAAAATTTTTTGAAGATTTTTGAGATGCCGTTAGCTTGACCCCGACCCATTATCACCAAAATGACCCACTAATAGAATTTTCTTGAGCATGCAACCCAGTCCAACGGTTTTATCTTGTCTAGAAACGGTGTAGTGCAAAGTTTTGTCAAAATCTTTTGAGCGGTTTTTTAGATACAGTTAGCTTGATCCTGATCCATTAAGACCCAAAATGAATCATTGATTGAATTTTCTTGAACGTGCGACCCTGCCCAATGCTCTTATCATGCCCGGAAACGGTATTATCCAAAATTATGTCAAAATGTTTCGAAGCGCTTTTTAAATACAATTAGCTTGACCCTGATCCATTGTGACCTAAAATGTCCCACTAATCGAATTTTCTTGAACATGCGACCTAGCCCAGTGGTCTCATCGAGCCCGAAAACGATAGAATACAAAATTTATTCAAAATCGTTTAAGCCGTTTTTTAGATAAAATTAGCTGGACCCTGACCCATTGTGACCCAAAATGACCCATTAATCGAATTTTCTCGAACATGTGACTTAGTTCAATTCTCTTCTCATGCACAGAAACGGCAAGCGTAATATAAAATTTGGTCAAACTGTTTTGAGCATGTTTTTAGATTCAATTAGCTTGACCCTTGCCCATTGTGACCCAAAATGACCCACTAATTGAATTTTCTCTAACATGTGACTTAACCCAATGGTCCTCTCATGATCAGAAACGGCCGTATATTATAAAATTTTGTGAAAATGTCTTGAGCCGTTTTTTAGATATAATTAGCTTGACCCTGACCCATAATGACCCACTAATCAAATTTTCTCGAACACGTGTCCCATCCCAATGGTCTTTTCCTGCCCGAAAACGACAGATTACAGAATTTCGTCAAATCGTAGTGCCGTTATCTAGATAAACTTAGCTAGACCCACGGTGACTCAAAAATGACCCACTAATCGAATTTTATTGAACACGCTACCCATCCCATTGTTTTTTCGTGCCCGAAAATGGTTAGATACAAAATTTAGTCAAAATAGATTGAGCCGTTCTCTAGATATAATTAGCTTTCCCCTGACCCATTATGACCCAAAATGACCCACTAATCGAATTTTCTCGAACACGAGACCCATCCCAATGGTCTTTTCGTGCACGAAAACAGTAGGGTTCAAAATTTCATCAAAATCGTTACAGCCGTTATCTAGATAAAATTAGCTTGACCCACTGTGACCCAAAAATGACCCACTAATCAAATTTTCTCGAACATGTGATTTAGCTGAATGGTCTTCTCGTAATCCAAAACCGTAGAATATAGAGTTTAGTGCAAATCGTTAGAGCCGTTTTTTAGATAAAAATAGCTTGACCAACAGTGACCCAAAAATGACCCACTAATCTAATTTTTTCGAATACGTGACCCATCCCAATGGTCTTTTTGTGCCCGAAAATGGTTAGATACAAAATTTAGTTAAACTCGATTGAACCGTTCTTTAAATATAATTAGTTTGACCCTGACCTATTATGACCCAAAATGACCCACTAATCGAATTTTCTCGATCACGAAAGCCATTCCAATGATCTTTTCGTGCCCGAAAATGGTTAGATACAAAATTTAGTCAAAATCGATTGAGCCGTTTTCTAGATATAATTAACTTGACCCTGGCCCATTACGACCCAAAATGACCCCCTAGTGGAATTTTCTCGAATACGAGACCCATCCCAATGGTCTTTTCGTGCACTAAAACAGTGGGGTGCAAAATTTCGTCAAAATCGTTAAAGAAGTTATCTAGATAAACTTTGCTTGACCCACGGTGACCCAAAAATTACCCACTAATCTAATTTTCTCGAATACGTGACCCATCCCAATGGTCTTCTTGTGCCCGAAATTTGTTAGATACAAAATTTAGTTAAACTCGATTGAACCGTTCTTTAAATATAATTAGTTTGACCCTGACCTATTATGACCCAAAATGACCCACTAATCGAATTTTCTCGAACACGAAAGCCATTCCAATGATCTTTTCGTGCCCGAAAATGGTTAGATACAAAATTTAGTCAAAATCGATTGAGCCGTTCTCTAGATATAATTAACTTGACCCTGGCCCATTACGACCCAAAATGACTCCCTAGTGGAATTTTCTCGAATACGAGACCCATCCCAATGGTCTTTTCGTGCCCAAAAACAGTAGGGTGCAAAATTTCGTCAAAATCGTTAAAGAAGTTATCTAGATAAACTTTGCTTGACCCACGGTGACCCAAAAATTACCCACTAATCAAATTTTCTAGAACATGTGACTTATCCCAATAGTTTTCTCGTAATCCAAAACAGTAGAATATAGAGTTTAGTGAAAATCGTTAGAGCCGTTTTTTAGATAAAATTAGCTTGACCCATAGTGACCCAAAAATGACCCACTAATCGAAGTTTCTCGAACATGTGACCTAGACCAATAGTTTATTCGTGTCAAAAAACGGTTGGATGTGAAATTTGGTCAAAATCGATTGGGCCGTTTTTTAGATATAATTAGCTTGACCTTGACCGATTACGACCCATAATGACCCACTATCGAATTTTCTAGAACACGTGACCTAGCCCAATGGTCTTATCATGCCCGAAAATGGTAAAATACAAAATTTCGTCAAAATCGATTGAGCTGTTCTCTAGATATAATTAGTTTGACCCTGACCCATTATGACCCAAAATGACCCACTAATAGAATTTTCTCTAACACGAGACCCATCCCAATGATCTTTTCGTGCCCGAAAATGGTTAGATACAAAATTTAGTCAAAATCGATTGATCCTTTCTCCAGATATAATTAACTTGCCCCTGACCCATTATGACCCAAAATGACCCACTAATCGAATTTTCTCGAACACGAGACCCATACCAATGGTCTTTTCGTGTTCGAAAACAGTAGAGTGTAAAATTTCGTCAAAATCGTTAAAGAAGTTATCTAGATAAACTTAGCTTGACCCTCGGAGACCCAAAAATGACCCACTAATCGAATTTTCACGAACATGTGACTTAGCCCAATAGTTTTCTCGTAATCCAAAACTGTAGAATATAGAGTTTAGTGAAAATCGTTACAGCCGTTTTTTAGATAAAATTGGCCTGACCCATAGTGACCCAAAATTGACCCACTAATCGAAGCTTCTCGAACATGAGACCTAGCCCAATAGTTTCTTCGTGTCGAAAAACGGTTGGGTGTGAAATTTCAAAATCGGTCAAAATCGATTGAGCTGTTTTTTAGATATAATTAGCTTGACTTTGACCCATTACAACCCAAAATGACCCACTAATCGAATTTTCTCGAACACGTGACCTAGCCCAATGGTCTTATCATGCCCGAAAATGGTAAAATACAAAATTTTGTCAAAATCGTTAGAGCCGTTTTTAAGATCAAATTTACATACACACACATACACATACATACACACACAATTTTTGCTCGCATTATAGTATAAGATAAACATTTTGCACATAAAGCAACAAAAATTGTTCAGCATTTATTTCTAACTAATTTTCCATAACGAAAGAAATACTTCCTCTATAAATAAAATAAAAGAATACTATTAAAACAACACAAATTTAACATATTTGTAATCGAACAATTTAAATTTTTGAAAGCCAAATAGGAAAAAAAAAACCTTTCAAATGGAATTTTTTTGCAAAGTGCATCTCAGTTTGTTGATTGTCTACAGTTTTAAAAATACTTTTCAAGCATGAAATATTTTAAAATTTATCTCTATAGCGTGAAGCTCGATTAAGCAAGATTAATCCGTTTAACTTTAAGGGGACAGTGGACATTCATTTGAATAGAAATCGACCCCAAAATCAAAAATTATTTTTGTAGTGGACATTCATTTGAGTAGAAATCGACCCCAAAATCGAAAATTATTTTTGTGCATATTATTATTCTCCAGTTTGTTCTGAACCATTTCAGGAAAACTGCACGCAAATACGATTATTTTTTGCAATGTTACAAGCGTTTGAATTTTCTACACAAACAATTTTTCGACCCTTCAATATATTTTAAATCTGTTTTTCTCAAAAATGATTTTTCAATGTTTTTAGATTTTTGAAATGCTCCATGCGTAATTCTTTATCAAAATTAATGAAATTAATCAGGAAGAATCCCGATGTATCTTACAAAGAAACTGTGCATGCATTTTAAAATTTGATTTAATTAGGATAATTAAATTTGATTTTTAACTTATTAAAAGACAAAATTTTGATGAAAATCGATCTAGAATTCAGAAATAATCTCTAAAAAATTAACTATACAAGGGATTAAAAATAGATGCGCAGATTTATTCGTAATAGGCTTTTAAGAGATTAAACTGCAAAATCGAGGAAATATTTAAAAAATTATGACGCATGCAGCATTTTAAAATTTCGTTTTCAAATATTAATTTTTTTAAAAACATCTTAAAATTATAAAAAGTTTGGAATTTCTTTTAAGGTGTTCAATACACTGTGTTGAAATGTATATTCCTACAAAATTTCTTACTCCTATTATGCAAAAAAAAAAAGTCCACTGTCTCTTTAAAATATCATAAAGAGTTCATCATTTTCTTACTGCTAACATTCCATAAAAATAAACTAAAACTTCCTATATGAATAAATAAGTAGAATAATATAAATCAAACACAAATTTAACAGACATTTAATTGAACTACGCGCTTAAAGCTCTGAATTTATCAGAATACAAAAGGATGCCGTAAGTGTCAAAATCTTAGGCTAATATCTGTTAGCATGCGGCTAATACGAAAATATCGCTTTTCATAAATTTCAAAACTTTATTTGATTGTATAATTCATATTTTTCATATGAAAAGTGCTTTTTTATTGTTAGTGGGCAATCTAAAAGATATATTGCATGTAAAAAAATTATTAGTTTTTAATAAAAACAAAATCACCTATATCCTGTAATCTGGGGAACCCCTGGTACGATCCCCTAGTAAAGATAACGTTTGATAAATGAAAAATAATTGACAAGCTCTAAGAAATATATTTTTAGATGAATAAGATAGGGAAATCGAGTTTATATTTTCTTTTTACAAAATTTCGATTAGTTACTTTTTTTTATTTTCCTTAGAATTTGCTATTAAATTTGAATATTTTAGTATTTAATATTATTTATTTCCAAGCATGTTTGGCATTGTTTCACAAATAATAAATTGTTTACTTTAAGTGATGTAAAACTTCCCCTTTGAGGGTAGAGTGTTGAAGAATGTTAAATCTTAGTTCTTGATCCTGCCTGGCAGTAATGTAGAATACAAGAGGAGAAAAGAAATTTTATTCAATCACTTAAGAAGAATGTTACACATCAAAGTGGTTAATGGTAGGGAAAACGTATTTCTTATATTCTAACTAATGCATATACATACACAGGTATATATATTTTTTTATTATAAGTAAAAGAGGTTGAATATTACGTGAAAAACAGACTTTTATATACATTTAATATTCAGAAATTATTTTATTAAACTTTGTGAAGCATTATACAACACCTGAGTTATCTGTTTATTATAACTTTTTTTTTTCTTTTTACTTTCTTCTATCTTTACAAGAAAGTATTGGTTTCATGAAAATTTTCGAATTCCAGTTTTCGACGGATTTACACGTTTTATGGGTCAGAGATTCCAAAAAACATGTTTTTACAAAATCTATGTCTATGAGTCTGTGAGTCTGTCTGTCTGTCCGTCTGTCTGTATGTGACACAAATTTTGTGGGTGCTCTATCTCAAGAACTAATGCACGGAATTTAATAAAAATTTATATTCAGGTAGTCCCTGATATACACTGCTCAAAACAATTGAAGGATATTTCAGTTTTAGGTGGATTTTGTACCTGGTAAACTGTTTAGCTGATTTATACATGGTCGACAGACATAGTAGGTTATATGAGAATAAGTTACACATGTTTGGCAGAAAAAATGCATTTTATTGCGCATTTGTGTACTAAAGGAAAAAAAGCACAATTTGTGCATATGAGAAAAAAAGAATAAGAAAAGGTGTTTTCTTCAAAGAAAATCATTTTCAGTAGTTGGTATGGTTTCCACGGGCGGCCAGCAACGATGAACACATTTGAGGCATGGACTCAATGAGGCTATTAATGACGAGTTGGGGTAATCTGCCCCACTCTTCCAGAAGAGCTCTTTCCAGTTCTTGGAGAGTTTGTGGGGGTTGTTGGCGGCCAGAAACTCGTCTTCCTAGAGCGTCCCAAACATGCTCGATTGGATTCATGTCTGGAGAACACGCTGGCCATTCCATTCGAACGATTCCTTCCTCGAAAAGGAAATCCTCCACCAGGTTTGCACGATGTGGCCTGCAGTTATCGTCCATTAAAATGAAGTTATCTACGATTGTTGCAGCGTAAGGGACTACAATAGGTCTGAGGATCTCATCCCTATATCGGCGACCAGTCAGAGCTCCATCTCGAATGATGTAGAGGTCAGTGCGCCCGTCAATGGAGATGCCACCATACACCAACACTCCTCCACCGCCAAATCTGACACTTTCGTGCACGAACGCAGGATTATTCCTACTGCCACGGTCCCTCCAGATGAAAATACGCCTATTATCCGGATGCACAGAAAAACGGGACTCGTCAGAAAACAGAATATTGCTCCATTCATTTCTCCTCCAGTTGGCATGCTCGGTTGCCCACTCCCTGCGGTCGCGACGATGCCTTGATGGTAATCTAACACATACCATCGGTCGGCGAGCATACAGACGTACAGCATGGAGCCTGTTTCGGACAGTCTGAGTTGAAATCGTGGTGCCTGTAGCCGAGCGAAGGTGTTGTTGGAGAAGAGTAGCGTTCATGGTTCGGTGTCTCCGAGCTGTTAACGCTAAATACCGATCTTCATTGGTCGTTGTTGCCCGTCTACGACCTTGCCCTTGTCTTCGGCCTGCACATCCACTCTCCAAAAAACGGTTCCAGATCCTGGAAATGACACTTTGTGACACTCCAATGGCTTGCGCTACTTCGGCTTGAGTTTGGCCCTCTTCTAACCTACCAACAATTCTCAAAGCTTCTGAATCTGTCAAATGACTTCGCTGAGACATCGTACTCATCGAAACAAAGCAATCACTGAATGCCGATCATCCTTGTCTTCATTCTCTTTTATCCAGTTGAAAGTCAAATTTCATTCGCTGCCGCTGAAGCGACGTTTTTGACGTCGAACTCAAAATTTGCATACTCCACAGTTTGAAAACCAGAAAAATTTGCATTTGTGATTCTCTTCTTCTATTTTCGGCAAAAAAAAATTTCGTTTATATCTTTATTTTATATAAAACTTCAAATATCCTTTAATTGTTTTGAGCAGTGTAGATTGGTGCTGATTAGTTTTTGGCACATAAAGCAACAAAAATTGTTCAGCATTTATTTCTAACTAATTTTCCATAACGAAAGTAATACTTCTCTATAAGTAAAATAAAAGAATACTATTAAAACAACACAAATTTAACATATTTGTAATCGAACAATTTAAATTTTTAGACAGCCAAATAGGAAAAAAAAAAACTTTCAAATGGAAATTTTTTGCAAAGTGCATCTCAGTTTGCTGTTTGTCTACAGTTTTAAAAATAATTTTCAAGCATGAAATATTTTAAAATTTATCTCGATAGCGCGAAGCTCGATTAAGCAAGATTAATCCGTTTACCTTTAAGGGGACAGTGGACATTCATTTGAATAGAAATCGACCCCAAAATCAAAAATTATTTTTGTAGTGGACATTCATTTGAGTAGAAATCGACCCCAAAATCGAAAATTATTTTTGTGCAAATTATTATTCTCCAGTTTGTTCTGAACCATTTGAGGAAAACTGCACGCACATACGATTATTTTTTGCAATGTTACAAGCGTCTGAATTTTCTACACATACAATTTTTCGACCCTTCAATATATTTTAAATCTGTTTTTCTCAAAAATGATTTTTCAATGTTTTTAGATTTTTGAAATGCTCCATGCTTAATTCTTTATCAAAATTAATGAAATTAATGAGGAGGAATCCCGATGTTTCTTACAAAGAAACTGTGCATGCATTTTAAAATTTGACTTAATTAGGATAATTAAATTTGATTTTTAACTTATTAAAAGACAAAATTTTGATGAAAATCGATCTAGAATTCAGAAATAATCTCTAAAAAATTAACTATACAAGAGATTAAAAATAGATGCACAGATTTATTCGTAATAGGCTTTTAATAGATTAAACTGCAAAATCGAGGAAATATTTCAAAAATTATGACGCATGCAGCATTTTAAAATTTCGTTTTCAAATATTAATTTTTTTAAAAACATCTTAAAATTATAAAAAGTTTGGAATTTCTTTTAAGGTGTTCAATACACTGTGTTGAAATGTATATTCCTACAAAATTTCTTACTCCTATTATGCAAAAAAAAAAAAAAAAAAAAAAAAAAAAAAAAGTCCACTGTCTCTTTAAAATATCATAAAGAGTTCATCATTTTCTTACTGCTAACATTCCATAAAAATAAACTAAAACTTCCTATATGAATAAATAAGTAGAATAATATAAATCAAACACAAATTTAACAGGCATTTAATTGAACTGCGCGCTTAAAGCTCTGAATTTATCAGAATACAAAAGGATGCCGTAAGTGGCAAAATCTTAGGCTAATATCTGTTAGCATGCGGCTAATACGAAAATATCGCTTTTCATAAATTTCAAAACTTGATTTGATTGTATAATTCATATTTTTCATATGAAAAGTGCTTTTTTATTGTTAGTGGGCAATCTAAAAGATATACTGCAAGTAAAAAAATTATTAGTTTTTAATAAAAACAAAATCCCCTATATCCTGTAATCTGGGGAACCCCTGGTACGATCCCCTAGTAAAGATAACATCTGATAAATGAAAAATAATTGACAAGCTCTAAGAAATATATTTTTAGATGAATAAGATAGGGAAATCGAGTTTATATTTTCTTTTTACAAAATTTCGATTAGTTACTTTTTTTTTTATTTCCTTAGAATTTATTATTAAATTTGAATATTTTAGTATTTAATATTATTTATTTCCAAGCATGTTTGGCATTGTTTGACAAATAATAAATTGTTTACTTTAAATGATCTAAAAGTTCCCCTATGAGGGTAGAAGGTTGAAGAATGTTAAATGTTAGTTCTTGATCCTGCCTGGCAGTAATGTAGAATACAAGAGGAGAAAAGAAATTTTATTCAATCACTTAAGAAGAATGTTACACATCAAAGTGGTTAATGGTAGGGAAAACGTATTTCTTATATTTTAACTAATGCATATACATACACAGGTATATATATATTTTTATTATAAGTAAAAGAGGTTAAATATTACGTGAAAAACAGACTTTTATATACATTTAATATTCAGCAATTATTTTATTAAACTTTGTGAAGCATTATACAACACCTGAGTTATCTGTTTATTATAACTTTTTTTTTCTTTTTACTTTCTTCTATCTTTACAAGAAAGTATTGGTTTCATGAAAATTTTCGAATTCCAGTTTTCGACGGATTTACACGTTTTATGGGTCAGAGATTCCTAAAAACATGTTTTTACAAAATCTATGTCTATGAGTCTGTGAGTCTGTCTGTCTGTCCGTCTGTCTGTATATGACACAAATTTTGTGGGTGCTCTATCTCAAGAACTAATGCACGGAATTTAATAAAAATTTATATTCAGGTAGTCCCTGATATATACTGCTCAAAACAATTAAAGGATATTGCAGTTTTAGGTGGATTTTGTACCTGGTAAACTGTTTAGCTGATTGATACATGGTCGACAGACATAGTAGGTTATATGAGAATAAGTTACACATGTTTGGCAGAAAAATATGCATTTTATTGCGCATTTGTGTACTAAAGGAAAAAAAGCACAATTTGTGCATATGAGAAAAAAAGAATAAGAAAAGGTGTTTTCTTCAAAGAAAATCATTTTCAGTAGTTGGTATGGTTTCCACGGGTGGCCAGCAACGATGAACACCTTTGAGGCATGGACTCAATGAGGCTATTAATGACGAGTTGGGGTATTCTGCCCCACTCTTCCAGAAGAGCTCTTTCCAGTTCTTGGAGAGTTTGTGGGGGTTGTTGGCGGCCAGAAACTCGTCTTCCTAGAGCGTCCCAAACATGCTCGATTGGATTCATGTCTGGAGAACACGCTGGCCATTCCATTCGAACGATTCCTTCCTCGAAAAGGAAATCCTCCACCAGGTTTGCACGATGTGGCCTGCAGTTATCGTCCATTAAAATGAAGTTATCTACGATTGTTGCAGCGTAAGGGACTACAATAGGTCTGAGGATCTCATCCCTATATCGGCGACCAGTCAGAGCTCCATCTCGAATGATGTAGAGGTCAGTGCGCCCGTCAATGGAGATGCCACCATACACCAACACTCCTCCGCCGCCAAATCTGACACTTTCGTGCACGAACGCAGGATTATTCCTACTGCCACGGTCCCTCCAGATGAAAATACGCCTATTATCTGGATGCACAGAAAAACGGGACTCGTCAGAAAGCAGAATATTGCTCCATTCATTTCTCCTCCAGTTGACATGCTCGGTTGCCCACTCCCTGCGGTCGCGACGATGCCTTGATGTTAATCTAACGCATACCATCGGTCGGCGAGCATAGAGACGTACAGCATGGAGCCGGTTTCGGACAGTCTGAGTTGAAATCGTGGTGCCTGTAGCCGAGTGAAGGTGTTGTTGGAGAAGAGTAGCGTTCATGGTTCGGTGTCTCCGAGCTGTTAACGCTAAATACCGATCTTCATTGGGCGTTGTTGCCCGTCTGCGACCTTGCCCTTGTCTTCGGCCTGCACATCCACTCTCCAAAAAACGGTTCCAGATCCTGGAAATGACACTTTGTGACACTCCAATGGCTTGCGCTACTTCGGCTTGAGTTTGGCCCCCTTCTAATCTACCAATAATTCTCAAAAGCTTCTGAATCTGTCAAATGACTTCGCTGAGACATCGTACTCATCGAAACAAAGCAATCACTGAATGCCGACCATCCTTGTCTTCATTCTGTTTTATCCAGTTGAAAGTCAAATTTAATTCGCTGCCGCTGAAGCGACGTTTTTGACGTCGAACTCAAAATTTGCATACTCCACAGTTTGAAAACCAGAAAAATTTGCATTTGTGGTTCTCTTCTTCTATTTTCGGCTAAAAAAATTTCGTTTATATCTTTATTTTATATAAAACTTCAAATATCCTTTAATTGTTTTGAGCAGTGTAGATTGGTGCTGATTAGTTTTTGGCACATAAAGCAACAAAAATTGTTCAGCATTTATTTCTAACTAATTTTCCATAACGAAAGTAATACTTCTCTATAAATAAAATAAAAGAATACTATTAAAACAACACAAATTTAACATATTTGTAATCGAACAATTTAAATTTTTAGACAGCCAAATAGGAAAAAAAAAAAAAAAAAAAAAACCTTTCAAACGGAATTTTTTTTGCAAAGTGCATCTCAGTTTGCTGATTGTCTACAGTTTTAAAAATACTTTTCAAGCATGAAATATTTTAAAATTTATCTCTATAGCGCGAAGCTCGATTAAGCAAGATTAATCCGTTTACCTTTAAGGGGACAGTGGACATTCATTTGAATAGAAATCGACCCCAAAATCAAAAATTATTTTTGTAGTGGACATTCATTTGAGTAGAAATCGACCCCAAAATCGAAAATTATTTTTGTGCAAATTATTATTCTCCAGTTTGTTCTGAACCATTTGAGGAAAACTGCACGCACATACGATTATTTTTTGCAATGTTACAAGCGTCTGAATTTTCTACACATACAATTTTTCGACCCTTCAATATATTTTAAATCTGTTTTTCTCAAAAATGATTTTTCAATGTTTATAGATTTTTGAAATGCTCCATGCGTAATTCTTTATCAAAATTAATGAAAGTAATGAGGAAGAATCCCGATGTTTCTTACAAAGAAACTGTGCATGCATTTTAAAATTTGACTTAATTAGGATAATTAAATTTGATTTTTAACTTATTAAAAGACAAAATTTTGATGAAAATCGATCTAGAATTCAAAAATTATCTCTAAAAAATTATCTATACAAGGGATTAAAAATAGATGCACAGATTTATTCGTAATAGGTTTTTAAGAGATTAAAATGCAAAATCGAGGAAATATTTCAAAAATTATGACGCATGCAGCATTTTAAAATTTCGTTTTCAAATATTAATTTTTTTAAAAACGTCTTAAAATTTAGAATTGTTTATTTTAAGGGATTTATTTTATCTTAATTGGAATCTTGGGTCTTATTGGAATTTATTTTAAGGTGTTCAATACACTGTGTTGAAATGTATATTCCTACAAAATTTCTTACCCCTATTATGCAAAAAAAAAAAAAAAAAAAAAAAAAAAAAAAAAAAAAAAAGTCCACCGTCTCTTTAAAATATCATAAAGAGTACATCATTTTCTTACTGCTAATATTCCATAAAAATAAATTAAAACTTCCTATATGAATAAATAAGTAGAATAATATATATCAAACACAAATTTAACAGACATTTAATTGAACTACGCGCTTAAAGCTCTGAATTTATCAGAATACAAAAGGATGCCGTAAGTGGCAAAATCTTAGGCTAATATCTGTTAGCATGCGGCTAATACGAAAATATCGCTTTTCATAAATTTCAAAACTTGATTTGATTGTATAATTCATATTTTTCATATGAAAAGTGCTTTTTTATTGTTAGTGGGCAATCTAAAAGATATACTGCAAGTAAAAAAATTATTAGTTTTTAATAAAAACAAAATCCCCTATATCCTGTAATCTGGGGAACCCCTGGTACGATCCCCTAGTAAAGATAACATTTGATAAATGAAAAATAATTGACAAGCTCTAAGAAATATATTTTTAGATGAATAAGATAAGGAAATCGAGTTTATATTTTCTTTTTACAAAATTTCGATTAGTTACTTTTTTTTATTTCCTTAGAATTTATTATTAAATTTGAATATTTTAGTATTTAATATTATTTATTTCCAAGCATGTTTGGCATTGTTTGACAAATAATAAATTGTTTACTTTAAGTGATGTAAAACTTCCCCTATGAGGGTAGAGTGTTGAAGAATGTTAAATCTTAGTTCTTGATCCTGCCTGGCAGTAGTTTAGAATAAGAGAGGAAAAAAGAAATTTTATTCAATCACTTAAGAAGAATGTTACGCATCAAAGTGGTTGATGTTAGGGAAAACGTATTTCTTATATTTTAACTAATGCATATACATACACAGGTATATATATATATTTTTATTATAAGTAAAAGAGGTTTTTTTTTAATTCACATACGTTTGAATATTACGTGAAAAACAGACTTTTATATACATTTACTATTCAGCAATATTTTATTAAACTTTGTGAAGCATTATATAACACCTGAGTTATCTGTTTATTATTACTTTTTTTTTTTTTTTTTTTTTTTTTTACTTTTTTCTATCTTTACAAGAAAGTATTGGTTTCATGAAAATTTTCGAATTCCAGTTTTCGACGGATTTACACGTTTATATTGCATGTAAAAAAATTATTAGTTTTCAATAAAAACAAAATCACCTATATCTTGTAACCTGGGAACCCCGAGATTGATCATCTAGTAAAGATAACGTTTGACAAATGAAAAATAATTGACAAGCTTTACTTAAGAAATGTATTTTATCGAGTTTATATTATCTTTTTACAAAATTTCGATTAGTTACTTCTTTTTTATTTCCTTAGAATTTACTACTAAATTTTAACATTATATTATTATATTATTTAATATTATTTATTTCCAAGCATGTCTGGCATTGTTTGACGAATAATAAATTGTTTATTTTAAGTGATGTAAAACTTCCCCTGTGAGGGTAGAGTGGTGAAGAATGTTAAATCTTAGTTCTTGATCCTGTCTGGCAGTAATGTAGAATAAAAGAGGAAAAAAGAATTTTTATTCAATCAAATAAGAAGAATGTTACACGTCAAAGTGGTTGATGCTAAGGAAAATGTATTCCTTATTTTTAACTAGTGCATAACTACATATACACGCATATTTTTATTGTTTATTTCTTATAAGTAAAAATGTTTTTTATATCACATACGTTTGAATGTTACGTGAAAAACAGACTTTTATGTACATTTAATATTCAGCAATTATTTTATTAAACTTTGTGAAGCATTATACAACACCTGAGTTATTTGTTTAAAATTTTTTGATGAATTTGGTAAAATATAATTTCGATAATTACATTTCACATTTCAAAATATATTTTAATCAACAATTCCGATTAGTTTTATAACTTTAAAAAAAAGAAAAAAAAAAGAAAAGAAAAAAACGAAAGTCGAAATTGATATCTTTTACAAAGATTGTAGCATAAAGCAGAAAAAAGCATATTTATTCAATAACCTACAAAGAATGCGTTGTGTCAAAGCGGTTGATAGTAAATAAAACGCATTTCTACTTTTTTTCAAATATATATGTATATATATATTTCGGGGGGTGGGGGGAAGGTTAAAGCGTTATCTTATTTTAACTTTCGTATGTGTGAAAATTATACATTTATATACGAAATATATTTATATACATGTTACAATATTAGATAAATCTCCGCGATTTCCGTATACTGTTCTAATTTACTACTCTATATTCACTAAATCCTTATTCTTAAATAATCTATATCGTTAATTCTGTTAAATTCTCTTTAATTTATTCTCTCACCTGTCTAATTAACTTAAATAGTACGCTTTTTGTATTCTTAAATTAAATGTTCTATTTCTGATCTCTCGCGTGTTCGAATGTTCTTTTTGGTAGCCATTTTTTTTCTCCCATCCGAGAATTTCCTTTCCCGCGTTTAATTCCGGGCTTAACTTTTTACCTTCTTGTTCAACCTCTCCTATCTCAGTTCTCTTTTCATGGTGTTATATCCTTACATCCTAATTGGTTTAGAGAGCGTGCTACATCATTTTTGTATTCCTATGCTTAGGGAGTAAAAAGTGGCTACACACGATTCTCCAGCAGAATTTGCTGATTTTCGAAGTGTAAATTGCTCCCCTAGTGGAGTGCCTGACGCTATGTAATATTCTAAAGATTTAACTTAAGATTTAACCAAAATGAATCCTAACGATTATAGATGTTGAAAACATCGAACTTATCTATGGCACTGCACCGCATTTTTTATGAGAACTGCCGCTCGGTGTTATTAATAAAAACCTGTGACCAGAAAATGCTTCTTTCCTTGTGTCCGGGAGAAATTCCTAATCATCATATTCATTGTTCTGACCATTCGCCACTCCACTGCAACCCAACTAAAATGAGAAACGATGCTAACGACTGCAACGATTAATCTACTAAATGAATCGGTGAAGTTGTTGCTCTGCAATCACTTACTGTCTTTACTTACATCGATTCTACAATTCCATGCTACACCATATAATGTAACTAAAGGTTACATCTAGCACGACAAAATCAATGATGTAATAGAATTGATTACATATAAGCACGGTTGGATTATACTACAGATCCTATATCTCCAATAGATCGACTAAGTATACCTATAGAGCAATTAACGTTATATACATATAACTTTCAGAACTTGTTTTAAAAACTTTGCAATGTCTTATACAGTATATGAGTTATCTGTTTCAAATGTTTGATGCATTATGTAAAATATAATTTACAATAACTATATTTTACGTTAAAAAATATTTTTTATCAACAACGTTAGTTAGGTACATAAATAAAATAAAACAAATCAATTATTAAAAATTTACAATTCCTTATATTTTCAAAATTAAATTTTCAATTCTTAATCAAATAACCAATTCATCTTTATTGTTAAAACTGCATATTCATGCGAAATAAAGATATAAAATTTTGGATATAAAGTTAGTTTTAATTGATGCAAGAAAAAAAAAACATGTACTACAATGATTATTTGAATATTCTATAAGATTAAACATTTAAGTGCTTTGTTATAAGTAGCAGTGCTCGTACGCCTTGTAGGATTCAAGTGATTTGAAACTAGAAATTTCGTAAAGTAATTGTCACCAAATTTAAACACAGTATTTTTTCATTAAAAATTGCAAATAATGCTAATCTCAAAGAGTATGGGAGGAATTTTTTTTTGGTTTGAACTATTGGATACGGTTTTTCCTGCGTTCATTTGTACGTATAGTATAACTATGTGTATAACCATGATTGTTGATAATATAATTAGTAATTTTGCATTATATTGGTCGAAATGCTTGTCACTGGTACTTTTTTTTTCATCTTGGAGTTTTATTTTGTACTAAATTTTAGTCACTGAATTTACACGTCTATATAAGTTTTAAAAAATCGAAACACTTGGGAAAAAAATTATATATATAAATAAAGAGGTATTTATTTTATTTTAAACTCAAACAAAAATGGTTTATTGAGAAATAACATTATAAAGAGAAAATATATTATTTAAGTATATAAGGAATGTTTGAATTGTTTAAAAAAGTTTCCATTCTGTAAGACTGCATTCGAAATATTATTTAACAATTTATCATTTTTGTTGGCTATATTTGGCGCCTAAATTAAAAACAAAATGTACCGTCGTAGAAAAAAAAAAAGTAAAGACACACTATTATCTCTGGAACTAATTATAATAGATGAAAGTTACTGGTTCCGAAAGATTGGGGATAAAGTCTACATTTAAATGATTTAAAAGAAAATAGGGGCGGGGGGCATCTACAAATAAAAAACAGAAAAAAACTTTGTTTTTTTAATAGCAATTCCTAATTTTGACAAATTATTTGAAATCTGTGGTTCAAACTATGCCTAGGCACGAAATTTCAAGTAATTTGGTCGTAGAAAACATAGATGGAATTATACCGAATATTTACAAGTTAAATACGAAAAGCTTTTACTATTACAGTTCCATCTTAGCTCTACCAACTTTGTTTTGAAAATATATCTATATATATTTTAAGAAACATAACAGTAACACTGGGTGTTCGACATCAACCTAATCACTTGTCCTTGCTATATGCTAGACCCACCTTAGAGCTTGTAGTAAGATAAGCAACGTTGGGCACTAAATGCCATGATCCCATATGAATTAAATATATCAGGTTTTTATTTAGTTTTAATTTCTATAAAGTAAATATTTGTTTTCTTTAAAATAAATGCCAATAAATGCTTGAACTTGGAGGACCTACATTACTTCCCCATAATGGGATTAACTTTGCAATTTAATTTAAGTTTTAGTACGTCCATAAATGAAGATCATAAAACTATACTTTCTCCCTCTAAAACTTTAAAATTTGCATATAATTAACTGAAGATTTTAACGTCATCAATATTAATTGCGAATTGTTCATGTTCATCATTAACAAACATTATGCTCTAAAGTGTAAAATTAAACTTTAAATGTACTATGTACTTTAATGTTCCTGGAATAACCATGTTATTATTTAAAGGTAGTACAGGATGCTAATATACAAACCTTCATATGTAATACACTTAGAGTTATCCACAATTTGCAATAACCGTAGTGAAAATATATTTTAAAACGGACATTAAAAATCTTTATACAGCAATGCAACTTCAACAATGAAGATGTGCAATATATAGCAATTTATTTTTTCAATGAGAGACTATAAAAGATTCGTTCAACGAGGAAGTAGTTTTGTGCAACGGATAGAATAGAATCCAGTAGTACAAGATGAGAATGAATTTCTAATATTTCTCTTATCACACATCTTCATAAAATACTTTATTAATAAATATTATATTATATTTATTTTATATTTAGATATATATGAAGATGCATATGCACATTTTTAAATGAATTTTATCTGCTGCTAGTTTTTTTTCAATTATTTATTGTATCAATACCGTTTTCATAAATGATTAATTTAATAATAACTTTATGTAGAAATATAATAACATTTTAAATGCTTAATGTATTTTGTCGCATATATCTTTATTTAAACGATAAAACTAGTTTGACTGGTTTAAAATTTCGAAAAATGTTTGTCGCTTAAAGTACATTTAAAACAAATAACATCATTAGATACAAAGCGATATCAAAAAATAAAGGGAAAACTATCAGCTATTGTAAGTAGAGTGTACCATAGTAAAAACTTACATTTTTTTTTTTTTTTTTTTTTTTTCAGAATTTCATTTTCAAAAGCGTTTTCATTTGAAGCGCATAATTTCGCGCGCAAGGACATTATACTCAGTTTTGTCAATTAATCAACTTGATCAGTTTGACAATTATTCATCACAAATTTCATTAGTGAAATGCGTTTTTTTTTTTTTTTTTTAATTACCATATCTCGCTTTTATGTGTAACTTTAAGCATTAAAAAATTAAAATTGAAAATTTGCAATTTGTTTTAAATCATTGATCTTTCACTAACAATCATAACAGCTATTTCATTAGTTTAGAAAAACGAATTCTTTTGTTACTTTGTTCTAAGTATAGTCTTTGATCAGTCCATCGATTGAACTTCTGAAAAAAAACACTCACTCCAATTAGTGTCTAAAACACCATTTTTAAAAATAAAAATAGATTTACTTTTGAAGCAACCGTATATCTTAAAGAAATTATATATTATACACATGAAAACTATTATCCCCATATGTTATATATATATATATATATATATATTCTTTCAGACCTACTTTTTTTCAATTCTGATTTCTTCATTAGCGCCACTTTTTTGAAATGGTAAAATTTCCATAGTTTTCACATTTCACATCATGGTAAAAAGAATGGGAATTTTACCATTTCAAAAAAGTGGTGCCAATGAAGAAATATGAATTTAAAAAAAGTAAGCGTGAAAGAACATCATCCGACAGAATTTTCCGGTATCCCTAATATTTTTGCAGACATTTAAAAATCCTTTTTAATATATAAATTCATATATATATATATATATATATATATATTATATATATACCGGTCAAAAGTATTATATATTATTGAATTTTTATTGTGAAATCACGGCAGTTAAATAACTGAGCTTCCCTTCATGAATTATATTTAGAAAATAATGTTTTCCCTTTTAACATCTTCACAGAAAAGGAGAAAGATAAAATTGGCATGCTCCTACCTTTATTTTCAGCGTTGATTGAATCCGCGTAGGGTAATCCAACCTGCTATAAAATCCAAAGTGAATCAGCATGAAAATATTCCACTCAGTAACAAAAGAGGGCACAGGATCACAGGACTACACTATTTAATTAAAAGCACATAGATAAAGTTAAAATTAAATTTACATTCAAAGTTATATATTGAATTAACTTTCAGAGCGCAGACACACTGCGTGTTTTGCTTAGGGCATATATTTAGAGACTAACTAAAAAAAGGAAGAAAAGTTTTCAGAGTTCATTAGTCTTTCTTATTGCATCTCGTTGTGCAACACTTTTATGTATACCAGATGTTGGAAATTCCTTTTTTTTTCTCTCTCTGCACGGGAAAAGAGGGAAATGGGTAGTTGTTCTTCACTCAGATAAAATAAGATTTCATCTATCAAATGCAATCTTGAAAACACAGCTGTAATTATTTCACAATGTCTTGCAATTTCGGTAAATCATTATACACTTTCTAACACCCCTGCTTGATTTCTGAAGTTGCAATAGTTCTTAAGTTCAAGTTGTCTCTGTGTTTGATAAAGTCAGGTTTGGGAAGGGGCTTCGTAAAGATGTCTGCAGTCATTTCCTTACTGGGATAATATTCTAATTCTATGATTCCCTTCTCTCGTAAATCTTTAATTGAATTAAATTTGATATCCACGTGCTTTGTTTTTGAATGATGTTTATAATTTTGAGTCATCTTGATGCATGACACATTATCCTCATACAGAATAATTGGTAGGTTTTGGTTTAAATCTAGATCCCCTAATAGCTTTATCAACCATATGGTTTCTTGTGCTGATGTGGCTGCGGAAATATACTCAGCCTCAGCAGATGATAATGCAACTGAGTTTTGCTTTTTTGTTGACCAGGAAATCGCTGCATTTCCTAATTTACTTAAATTTCCTGTGGTTGATTTTCGATCACTTTTATCTCCTGCCCAATCTGAATCTGCAAATGTCGTCAGAATCGGATCATATTCGTTGCTTATAACTAATTTTAATTCTTGTGTTGTTTTTAAATATCTTATAACCCTCTTGACTGCCCTCCAGTCTTTTTCTCTTGGTTTCTCATTTCTGCGACTAAGGATGTTAATAGCCGCTGAAATATCTGGACGAGTTATCGTAGCTATGTATAGCAATGCCCCTATGGCTTGTCTATACTTATGATTATTAGGTAGTAAATTTTCATCGTCATCTAAGTTTAAGTAACCTGCCTCCATCGGAGTATCACAAGGTTTAGAGTCCTTTAAATTAAATTTTTCAATCAGTTCTTTTATTTTATTTTCCTGATCGAGTGCATAAGTTCCTTCTTTAATTCTTTTTATGTTTATGCCTAAGTAGTAATTTACCATACCTAAATTTTTCACTTCGTATTCTTTACTAAGTTGTTTCATTATTTCATTTATTTCCTTAGTATCTCCTGAAATTAACAGATCGTCGACATAAATGATGATATAAGTTTTATTTCCGTTAGTTTCTCGTGTGAAGAGACATGGATCAGCGGTGCTTTGCACAAAACCTAGTTTGTTTAAACTTTCAGCTATTTTAATATTCCATGCTCTTGCTGCTTGTTTTAGGCCATATATAGCCTTTCTTAGCTTACATACTTTATTTTCTTCACCCGGTTTAATATGTCCTTCTGGTTGCGACATATAAACAACTTCTTCTAAATTTCCATGGAGAAACGCGGTTTTAATATCTAAATGGTTTACATTTAAGTTTTTGTGAGCTGCACACGCTAGAAATGCTCTTAGCGTTGTATAGGCTACTACTGGTGCAAAGGTTTCATAATAGTCACTACCAAATTTTTGAGAATAGCCTTTCGCTACCAAACGCGCTTTGTATTTATTAATTT
This sequence comes from Maratus speciosus, assembly GCA_963932465.1. Lineage (NCBI taxonomy): Eukaryota > Metazoa > Arthropoda > Arachnida > Araneae > Salticidae > Maratus > Maratus speciosus. The sequence goes on from OZ010790.1 coordinate 71,570,356, forward strand.
CTCCATTTGAATTATATTTAACCGTAAAAACCCACTTATTTCCAATTACTTTTACGCCTGGTGGAGGATCAACTAGATCCCAGGTGTTATTTTTTATTAATGAAGCAATTTCTTCACTAGTTGCTTCGTACCATTGGTTTTTCTCATGTGGATTGTTTAGATTTTTAATATCTTCGAAATTTTTCGGCTCTATAATTTTATTTTCTTTAGTAATGTATGCGAGTCTGTCTGGTGGAACACCTCTATTCGATCTTTGTGATCTTCTAGGTTCATTTGTTGTATTTTCCTCACTGTCTGTTTGTTTTTCTTCCTGCATACTTATTATAATTTCTGAGGAATTTTCCCCTGCTTTTTCGGGTTGTTTCTGAACTTCGCTATCATTTTTCAGATTTAAATTTGGTGTTGTGTTTGAATTAAAGTTTTCTAGAAATCTGACGGTTCTTGCTCGTATAATTTTATTATTACCAGTATAGATCCTATAACTTTTAGATCTATTGTCGTAACCGACAAAAATTCCTTCAATCGCTTTATCATCAAGTTTTCCTCTTTGGGATTTGTCGAGATAAGCGTAAGCTTTGCAGCCAAACATTCTAATGTTGCTTAAATCCGGTATTTTATTTGTCCATAATTGGTATGGAGTAGAATTGTGAGCTTTCGTGGGGAGTCGATTAGTTAAGTATACCGCTGTATTTAGAGCTTCACCCCAAAACTTCTGAGGTAGTTTCGCTTCCGATAACAGGCATCGCGTCATTTCAACTAGTGTACGATTCTTCCTCTCCGAAACACCGTTTTGAGCTGGAGAATTTGGCACGGTTAGCTGATGGTGTATACCTGCTTCTTTTAAGTAATTTTCTATCTCATCACTGGTATATTCCCCGCCGTTGTCAGTTCTTAATTCCTTTATATTGCGACCGAATTTATTTTTCGTTATGGCTACGTACTCTTTTAGTTTAGTGATGACTTCACTTTTCTTTGATAAAAGAAATACCATTGTAAATCTACTGAAATCATCAGTAAATGTGAGAAAGAATTTCTTTCCTCCCATACTTTCTGTTGGCATCGGGCCACATACATCAGAATGAATCAAATCGAGAATTTTACTAGCTTTGTTTGTAGCTTGTTTAGGATACGGAGCATTTGTTAATTTACATTTTATGCAACTTTCGCATATTACTTCATGTTTACAATTTTCCATATTAAAACCTGTTGCTAAACTTTTAGTTTGCAGTTGCTTTAAAGCATTTATATCTCTGTGTCCGAATCTCCTATGCATGAGTTCAATACAGTTTTTATTCTTGCATTGATGAGCTAAATTCGCATAGTTTACTTGTTTATGTTTGTAAAGGTCTACTTCATATAAATTACCTTTAATTTTCCCTTCTATAAAGGTTATGCCGTTTTGGATTAATTTACAGGTTTCGTTTTCAAAAATGAGTTTACACCCATGCTTCACTGCTTTATTAACAGACATTAAATTTGACTGTATTTCTGGCACGTACAAAACTTCATTTAAAGTAATGTCGTTTGATTGTGTTTGTAATTTTATTGTGCCTGTCCCGTGTGAAGCAAGAATTTTTCCGTTTGCAATCGTGACTGTGTTCTTATTATTTGTATCAATGTCACTGAATAGGTTTATGTCGTTACAAAGGTGTGAAGAGCTCCCTGAATCAATTATCCAGGTAGATTTATTTTCAATGTTCGCGTAAAAGGAACAATTGTTTTGAGACACCTTTGTATCTAAAGTGGTTTTGTTTTCTTTGCTACTATTCCCCAGAGTCTGTGTGTTTGTTTGTTCTTCTACTTCCGGAGTGATTTTGTTCGTTTCAGAACATAATGCAGCATTCTGTCTCCCTTTATTCATTGTTTGGTTTTTAGAATTTGAATTTTTATTCTTAAGGAACCAACAATTTAATTTTATGTGATTTCGTCTTTTACAATATGTACAAAACATATTTTGTTCTTGTTTGCGATATTGTGGTTTAGTATTATTTTTTTCTGCTTTGTACGCATTTTCGCGCGACGTATTATTCGAGCTATCTTGTCTTCTTTGATACTCATCGGTCAATTTTCCTTTTATAAATTCAGAGTTTAACTCCTCTTCATTTCTCGCTTCAAGTGCGATAATCAAAGTATCATAACTCGGTGGGAGGGAGCATAAAAGTAACGCGGATAAATGCCTGTCCTTAATTTCTTCCCCTATCGCCTTTAATCTGTCGGCTGTTTCTAGTATTTTTACGATATGATTTATCATATCTCCGTTTTCCCCGAGTTTTATACTGTATAACTTTCTGAGTAAATATAATTTGCTCGAAAGGTTTGCGCGCTCGTGTATAGTTTTTAAAACATTCCAAGTTGTCTTGGCTGTCGTTTCATTTTTCACATAAATAAGTTGTGAGTCTTCTAAAGTTAATATAATTGTAGCCCTAGCACGATTATCTCGCTTAGTCCACTCAGTAGTTAGTGGTGTTGGGGGGTCATCCTGTGTATAATTAAATAAATCTTCCCTCATTAGGAGCATCTGGGTTTTAAAACTCCATTGGGCATAGTTATGCGGATTTAATTTTTCGATATTAAAAGTTTCTTTTAGGGAGGAGGCCATTGTTTTATCTTTAAAAGGTTTCTTTTATTTTAGTTTCTTAACTTTCAAGAGTTTTCGTTTATTTTCATTTATTGTTACAATAGTTTAAATAGAAGAGAGCGGTAACTTGTCGTGTTCACAGCCTTCAGTCTGTCTCATAATCTATTGAATTTTTATTGTGAAATCACGGCAGTTAAATAACTGAGCTTCTCTTCATGAATTATATTTAGAAAATAATGTTTTCCCTTTTAACATCTTCACAGAAAAGGAGAAAGATAAAATTGGCATGCTCCTACCTTTATTTTCAGCGTTGATTGAATCCGCGTAGGGTAATCCAACCTGCTATAAAATCCAAAGTGAATCAGCATGAAAATATTCCACTCAGTAACAAAAGAGGGCACAGGATCACAGGACTACACTATTTAATTAAAAGCACATAGATAAAGTTAAAATTAAATTTACATTCAAAGTTATATATTGAATTAACTTTCAGAGCGCAGACACACTGCGTGTTTTGCTTAGGGCATATATTTAGAGACTAACTAAAAAAAGGAAGAAAAGTTTTCAGAGTTCATTAGTCTTTCTTATTGCATCTCGTTGTGCAACACTTTTATGTATACCAGATGTTGGAAATTCCTTTTTTTTTCTCTCTCTGCACGGGAAAAGAGGGAAATGGGTAGTTGTTCTTCACTCAGATAAAATAAGATTTCATCTATCAAATGCAATCTTGAAAACACAGCTGTAATTATTTCACAATGTCTTGCAATTTCGGTAAATCATTATACACTTTCTAACATATATACCGGTCAAAAGTATTATATATATAAGGTCAAAAGTTTTATTACAGTGATTTTCGATTTTAGTTCGAATTACATACAATAGATGGCGCTGTAAGCAATAGTCGCTAAATACAAGCTCAATTTTTACTCCTTTCTTTTGTTCCATGCGGAAAAAGGAGATGGAAATGTATTATCCGGGCCACGAAGTACCAAAAATCGAGCCTGAATTTAGCGTCTATTTATCGCAGCGCCATCTATTGTTTGTAATTCGAACTAAAATTGAAAATCACTGTAAAAAAACTTTTGACATTATGCATAACCCTCCTGCAAGAATTTTTTAAATATCTGTCACCGTTTACAAGTTATTGAATTTTAAAATCAGTCAGTCCTTTTTGGGACACCCGGTATATATATATATATAACAATCACGTTAATGCTGGAGCAAGCAACAAAAATATTTTCATTTATTTTGTAAAGAAATAAAATTTATACCTATTAATAAACCTCATCTTTTTCCAAACTATGCGCATTTAGAACACTGTCATTTAAATATTTATGATTAATCACACTTTTAAAAAATATGATACATATTTATTTAGAGCGCATAAAAGAAGAATATTAGCATGTATTTCTAAATATGTTTCCCACTTAAGTTCAGAAATCGTTGACAGAAAATTTGATAGCTTCAAAAAATCTGTTGTTTTTGGAGTCTCCTGCTAAGGAGGCCCCATCTGGTTCATTGGTCAGATTGATGTTATTTTTTATTTCAAGTCATATCAACACCTGATGCGAAACATAATGTTTTTGTATGGTTACATCTTTCTCAAACGTCTTAACTTTAAACAGTTATAAAAAACATGTTTTTTTTTATCGTAAACTCATAGCCGCTGATGATCATGATTTCTTTTCATGTGGTTGAAGTTCGTGATAAGGCTGACAATCGTAATTTCTTTTCATTTATAGTTTCCCATTATCATATGTATTATATTATAGACTTGCTAAAATAAGGATTATGTCGTAATCATATTCTTTCTTTTTATAATAGTTATTATCTCCGAAAAAAGTAGAATAAATTAACTGTATTAGTATTTTTAGAAAGGGATATTTATCGTAATTGAATGTTTTTTTTTTTTTTTTTTTTAATACTAATGTGAAATATATTGTATTATATGTCGTGGGTTGCGAAGAGATGTAAAAAAAAAGTGGAGTGAATATATTTTTTTTCGTTACCCATATTTTTATAATGAACCGACCTGTATTACATACTGATTATATATTTTTAAACCAGTTAAAATGAATATGTTTACATTATTTTTTTTTTTTTTCTTAATTCCTTTATGAATTATTTTAGTTTTATATCATTTTTGACATAAAAGATTTTTTTTTTCTATAGCGAATTAATGTGTTTTGTTTATCTTACACTGTTCTTTAATTATTATATTGTGATATTAAATGATATCTTTTTACCCTTTATCCACTGACGGTAATTAAAATTCCTCTTAAAATAACTTGCTATAAAATTTATTTAATACATCGATTAGTTGTAATACAGTTTAGAATGAGTTATAGATATATTACTTTATCTTGTTCCAAAAGCCTTACTGATTACACAAAAGAAAATATTTTTAAATGAATAATTTCTTTTGTCTTTGCATCTTTTCAGCTTTCTTGGCGTTAGGGGGCGGGGGAAGGGGATTTTCAATTCTGAAATATTTCTATATTTCTATTCTAAGAACAATTTATTTGTACATTTCCTAATTCTACAAAATACTAAGAAAAATATTTAAAATAAAAGATTTCAGTGCGGTTATAAGTATTGCACAAAATCTCTATAACTTCAAATTTCATTAATCCTTCTAAATCCCTCAATTCTCCTAAAATTTATTAAATGATTATGTAAATCTTCTAATGTAGTTTAAACAATTCACGAAAAATGCTTTAGAAGATGATGTTTTCATGAATTCAAAATTCAGTATATAAAGAGTTAAGCCGTTTAACGCAAATATTATCAAGTAATTGTATTAATTGCAATTTTGATAAGAATTATTAATGAAATCAAAAAGTGTATGAATATGAATATATTTTGCTAAAAATATAGTTAGCTACAAATTTTTGTGATGAACATATCATGATTTCCATATCGTACAATACTGCGAAAGTTTTTTTATACGCAATATCAACTTTAAAATTATAAGCGTGATACTGCAAATTTCACTTAAAAACAAATATTTTTATTTTGGGTTCGTCTTAACTATTATAATCACCATTAATCATTTAATGTGTCAGTCGAAATTATAATCAACGTTATTGGAAATGCCAATACATAATCCAAGTTGTACTATTTTATTATACAAATACCCATCAATTAGTAATTTTATAAATTGTTTTATAAACTGGAAGTTTTTAGTTCAGAAACATACAGTGGAATTGTATGAGTATTTTGTTTTTTTTAATTAACATGATGTTGTGAAAACTGATGTAACGTAACAAAAGTTATTTAAATCTGTATTCAACAAAGAAAAAATATATGAACATAGTTGGGTGAACCAAAGGTGGCTATATCTAAGTTTCGTGGATTTTTTCATAATTTTCTGGTCAAGTGTATGTGGCTAAATTTTGTTTTGTAAATTTTTACACTTATATCTAATATAGATCAAGTATACTTTTCTTTGTAAAATAAAATTTAATTATATTTTTAATGCAATATCAAAATTGTGCGAGCGGCTTTTGGCGCATAGTATTCCAAATGTGGTCCATATATTCAAATATCTTTTAAAGTGTGAAAAAATACTTGTCAGACTATTTTTACTTCTAGCAAATTGTTACGGTGTTCAATTAAAAGTCTTTAAATACAAGAAAAAAATTACAATGAGCATGTTTTTCAAAATATACCTTTGTAACTGGATTCCATGCAGAAAGTACAGATGAAAATTTCGATTCTGTCTTATTTAGTAAGTCCCTGACAGTCTTCATGTATATGTTACGGTCAATTTTATAAATTCGGTAATTATTAATAATAACCTTTTATTATTAATAATAACCGCGTCTTTCGGTAAATATGATAAATATTGCATATTAATCATATTTACCGGTTATTATTAATAATTACTAATGAAGTTCGGTCAATATGATTAATTTAGCTTAGTAACAAATATGTCTTTTACTGAAACATTTGCTATTATAACAGTGAAGCTAATAGCAAAAATAATGGTTAAGGGATAATAATACTCATTCAAAAATTGGGTCCTATTAATTGGATACGAAGTCCTAAGGTGTTAAAGATAATTATTTTCATAATTACTGAATATATTAGGATCTTAAATAGTGAAAGAATAAATAATTCAGTTTTAAAGTGCATACTTTTAGCAATGAAAATTAATAAAAATGTGGCATAATTTTTTTTTAATTTAGACTTAAATTAATTTTAACACAAAGAAAATAAATTGAGAGAAGTTACTGTTAGAATGAAACAATTCTTACACTAAAAAATAGAAGAAAAAGATCTCGAAGAGTCGAGCAAATAATATCTTGTCAATGCGAAAGATGGATTGATTTTTCCAAAAACAATATTATTATTTTTATAATAAATAGTAAATTGCAATTTAAATTCGAAATTCAACATTAGTAAATTTTAACAAATTATTATTATTTTTTTGGCAAGGAAGGGATATTGTGGCGTTTGGAAACACAAAAGGCTTTTGATTTTTCATTACATTTTTAACAAATTATTGATTTTGGTAGGAAAAGCTATCAGGGCATTTGGAGTTACAAAAGGTTTTTGATTTTTATTACATTTTAAACAAATTATTTATCTTGACAGGAATAGCTATTGTGGCATTTGGAGATACATTTTTTTTTTTCATTTGCAGGAACATGAGTTCCAATTGCCTTTACAATTGTAATATTGAAATCTTTTACAGCGTAGGTTGAAATTATTTACAAGCATATGATTATTTCATTCAATGGAACTTTATTAACTAAATTAAAGCTTTATTGAAGTCAGTAATATCTTTCATTGTGTACAATTTATTTAAAATTCCATGTTTCGTGCTGAGTTTATGAAAGTTTTCCTTTTCCTTAGAATCAACAGCTATAATATTTGGCTATCAGCCTCACCCATATCTACCTCTGATATTCTTATTCTAATTGTTTCTCCTACATTTTAACTTCGAAAGCGGTAACCTTTTTTTTCTTGGTTATTTAATGAATGTTTAGCAGAGCGTCGAGCTTCTTCAATATTTTTCGAGACTTCATAAAGTGGAAAAGAAGAGTATTCTTTTTTTTTTCCTTGAAAATCTTCCATTTAAACAAAATTGACTTTTTTTTTTTAATCTTTGCTATGTCAAAATTTTGTTTTTACTCCTTCACTTTGGCAAACATTCTTATTACCATTTTTGATTGAACCTAGAACGGTTACAATAAATCTTGGTTTGAATTATCCAGTTCGATGTTCATTTTATCATCAATTATTGTGTCTATATTTGCATCTTCAGTTGAGATTGCTGTCTGAAGTTGGATATAATTACTAGACTGCTTTCTTATACAACAACATCTTTGTTACTAGTAATTCTTGATAAAGTAATGACGGGTAAACAATTATTAAACCTACATTCGCTTCAAAGCCAAATAAAGTTGCTTATGGACTGCGATCTATTCCCGAGTAATTTTCTCTATTTTTTATAATTTGAATGAATTTTATTCCTTTTCTTCACTTTGATGTATTGTCTGTTTCAAGCCAAGTGTATAATATATTTTCAGTGTCTTGGTTTGCTATTTCAACTGAGCCATGCGATTCACTGTGTCTTGGTCTTCCAAGATAAAGTTTGAGTAAATTCTTCAGTTTACAAACATTTTCAATAACTTTATTTGCAAATTCTCGCCTATTGTCACATTTCAAGATGCACGGTGTACTAAATATTGTGAATACATTAGCTAATAAGCAATGTCCTCGACTCGTCTCGCTTTTAACTCTCTTCATTGAATAAATTACGTCTAAACAATAAATTGATACTACTTAGCATATAAAACATTCGAAACTGACAAATATATATATATATATATTAGTGAGCGTCCCGAAAAATTCGGCCATCTGCAACTAAAATAAACTATCAATTGATATCGTGAAGTTGTTGCCAATAGATAAAAACAAACTTGCCGCTCACAAAAGAGCAATTATACGATTGCACAATAATGAGGCGCTGACAATGAGTAAAGATACGCATACGCAATGAAAATCTCAAGCTAAAAAGTGAAATTTATTATATTGAGCAACCTTGATTGGTAATTATTAATAATAACCGGTTAAATTGATAAATTTTTATAAATTAATCATATTAACCTGTTTGTTTGGATATTGTTTGGTAATTGTTAATAATAACAGGTTATTATTAAAAATAACCAATTAATAAAATTAACCGTAACATATATATTGCAAGAACTGATTATGCAATCGCATTCCATTATATTGTATTTGTTGCATAAAAGGCAAAACCAGCTTACTTTTGGCTGGCAAGTACTTGTGCCAGGGATGGTAGTATCAGTTTGCTTCAGAATTTTTGGCAGTGTACTAGGTTGTTTTTTATTTTCTTATTATGTTGCTTACTATTTAGCTCTGATGATTCTTTTTTTATATCTTTCGAGTTTTTCTTCTTAATATTCTTAACTTCTGACACGAGAAGTCTTTGAACCACTTTTTGTGCACGGTAATTCAGGGCTTTTCCTCTGGGAGATACTCATTTCTTTGAGGGATCTCCGTTGCTCTCAATAGTGTAAAAAATGATGTAGAATTCTGGTAATAAGTTCTAATAAATGGTAATAAGTTATTTAAGATATTTAAGTTGAAAAATGAAAAATTACCCTTACTACTTTGATTTCAATATTTGTTTCCTGTTGGGCCGCCTTCGGGACATGCATATGTGTACCAATTGCACGACGTAAAAGTATTAAACTGATAAATTTATTAGAATTAAACTAAATGCGGTTAAAGAGAAAGAAATAAGCTTTCAGAAAGCGCATCATAACTCAAAGTTCTATGAATTTAAACACATGTAAATTAAAATATCATCTTACCTGGAAACTAGAACGACTACCCTTCAAAAGTGAAGTGCCTGCATACAATGGCGACCAATGAAGCTGATCTCTTCAAATTCTGCAATGTGCACTGGTTTACAATATAATAGCATCATTTTGTGGTTAAAAATTAAATTAATTCCACTTTTTTTTTGGGGGGGGGGGGGGGAGGGCTTACCTTCGGAACACTGACCACCTTTGCCTCACCTATACCCTGACAAATATTTCTATCGATGAAAAAAGCCTTTCTCTACCATTCATCAAGTGATTGAATTTAAACATGCGACATTTTATTAATAAATATATTCGAAAAAAGTTTATTATTTCATTGCAAATTTTTAGTTTAATTTCACTGATACATTCCATTACGTTTTCGTATTAGATATTCCTGCAAATTTAAGTTTTCTTTCAAATTTAACTTTGCTATAGCTTGGTACATACATATATATATATATATATATATATATATATATAACCATTAATTAAACAATATATATATATATGTGTGTGTGTGTGTGTGTGTGTGTGTGTTTATATGAATGCATGCTATTGTAAGTATGCGTATTTGTCGGCATGTCTATATATACCAATGCATGTGGTTGTGAGTGTATTTCAAAAAAAGTAATTTAAAAAAAGAGAATTATTTCTGTATTTTGTTCCACGTTAAACAACACATGAATATTTAAAAGAATTTTTCTTTTTAATTATTAATTATTGAGTAATATTTGAACTGTTGCGGCAATGTTATTTTAAAACATGGCCAGATTGAAACACCCTAGAAATCTATACAATCACAGTTTGTTGAACAAGAAATAAAGACTCCTGCTTTACTTAAAATAACTTTACTGGCAAAACTTGACTGATGTCTTTAACAAACAAACAACAGTCAACATATAACAGGTAACAAAGTCTTAATAACTATCATTAACATATCTAAAAAAAGTGAACGAATTGTAATCACACACACACGCATAATGCATAATATTAATCAATGCCTGAAATGAAACAACATTAAAATTTTACACTAAAATCCTTGTACAAGACACACTAAAATTCGTATTTAATGTGAACGAGTCGATGGAAATTTTTTTATCAACATTTAATCATTTTTTTTTTCTGTTACAAAGGTGTTCAAGTACAATCGCAAAGAAATTAGAATGTGAAAGCACTGAAAAGAGTCAAGATATAATTTTATCTTATCCTGAATTTAACTAGGAATCTAATCTAACTGACACGCTGTCAACAGTGTTTCACACGAAGAAATGTTGACACACCGACTAACATGGCGCATGAATATGTGTCTCAACATTAACATTTGAGGTGCCAAACCACAGGAATACATATGCCATCTATATTTTCATTCAATTTAATTTATTGCTATGAAGCCAGAGTATTGATTTTTTATTATTATGTATTTATAAAAAGAAATCTTTGCTTCACCCACGCAAAAGGCAAGTTTAGTTATTTCACTTTAGTGTTAAATGTATGAAAATAATTACAATTTGATATTTTTGAATAAAAAATGTATAAAATTGACGCTTTGTATAAAATTAATAAACATTGCCGGCAGAGCTGCATTATCCAAAAGCCACATGCAGCATGAGCTTCACATCTAAAATTTAAGAGAGGCATAAAAAATGATTGAAAAATGGGAGTTCCAAATAGCTTTACATTTCATTATTTATTTTTGATGGTGAGGGGGGGGGGGTATTCACATAATGCAGAAAAACATTCATGCTGCTTCAAGAAATTTATCTAACGTCAAAAACTGAATAAGATCAATAAACTAGTTAAACAATCATTTTGTATCCTGATGTACTGGTAAGAAACCCCTCGGGTAACTGAACATGAAACAACTACATATGCTACAAATATGCTCTCGCAATTGGGAATTATGCACTGACTCGATAAATATTGAAAACCTCTTTGTCAATGTCTTCCAAAAAAGCTACCTTGCCGCAGTCTTCGGCGGTCAATGTGTTAATAGGCATTTAGAATAGAATGACAGTAACTATAACATGTGCTTAATAAAATAAAATGTAATAAAATACGCTCACACTACTCCAAAACTACATTTTCCACTAAAATACATTGTTTAGCGAAATCCTTCCTACATATTATTGGAAATCGTCCTAACTTCGCATTAATCGTATCGAAACCAGATTTAGCAAGGAAATTTTAGAATATTAGAGCATCATCAATAAACTCCCCGTACCCCATACACAATATCGGGACCCACCTATCAACCACCAACTCATCGCCTACATGTCTTGCACTATTGCTTCATGGATGTTATAGTTCAAGTTGTATTTTATTTATTTTCAAATAAAAATGTGCACAGTTTCATCAACATCAAACATATTTTTTTACTATGTAATAAACACGAGTACTTAATACGCAGTTTCAAATAAAATGTATCTTAAGATGTGTCAAATTATTTTCAGTATGCAACAAATATATTCTATAATTTAAAGTGTGTTAACTTATGGGGATTTTTCGTGTACTTTTAAAATCACTTTCAGATTTGATGAAGAAATTTGAAACACATTAATATATTTTTAGGTATCACTTGTCATAAAAAATGCATTTATGTTGTTTTTCAAAAACTTAAAAATAACATTTAAATATTTTCATGTATCATGTGCTCTATTTTTCTGGTTCTTTAAGTATCAATAACATGTTTTTTGTTCCACGTTTGATACGCGCAATTATACATTTCTGCCATCATCTCATATTTTATTCAAGAAATTTAAAGCGCTCTGCTGAAGTAATCAGGATTTATAGTTTCTAAAGTCTAGATAGAAAACACTGTAAACTGTTGCATTCAATATGACATTTAATAACAGAAAATAAATAAAAACTTCTTTATAAACGTATTTTAATTAGTCGTCAGACAGGTTGAGATAAATAAGTTCTTTTTTAACTCTTAAATTAACATCATGCTTTTTATTCCATACGTATTTAAACAGAATTTCTTTAGTGTATCTTCATTCTCACATGCATTTGTTTTCCTTAATTACAATCCTGCATAAATACGTTCTATAAACACAAAAGCTACAAACTAGCATACATAATTCTATAAATCAAATTTAAACACATCAGTACATATTAAACGTATCTATTACAAAGCTTTGAGCTAGTTCTTTACATGGAAAAAATGAAAAACGGTGTGTGTTTATACAGTTTGAAAACGATGATGACATTCTCTATGATATATCTTTAATCTGATAAAACAAATCCTTCTATATGTAAAAAAAAAAAAAAAAAAAAAAATGGATTTGGAAATGGAGCAATGAAAATCTGCGTAGATATTCCGAGTAGATCCACATCCAATTTGAATGCTTAAGCATGGCCTTTCATCGTTAATATTAAAAAAAACTGTTGCATACAAAAATATGAAAATCGGTGGTATTATAGAGAAATGTTTGATAATCACGCTGATGCAGACAGTTTTCAAATCGAAGAATTATTTTAAGAGATATTAATACTAAAGTTGGACAAAATCGTCCCATTAAAAAAGTTTTATTGGAGCAATAACTATACATGAGAATTTAATCATTTTTAGATAATTTTATACGTTATAAGTTCTCGGTGTCCAGATTGTATTTATTTTTCTTATTTGACCCATTTTTGAGGTTTTATTTCAATTTTAAATTCAAATTTTCAGCATTTCGAGAGATATTTTTTACAAATTTTAGAAAATGTTATTAATTTAAACTGTTGCCAGTTGTATAAACAGCGCATACAATAATATTTACTTCAAATTAAAAATTTATTTTATACGTGACTATTATAAACAGAAAATATAAAAAGGAGGAACTCATTGAAAATTACGTCATAAAAATTATAATTACACGTGAATTAAAGTAAAGTCTAGGAAATTAAAAAAAAACTTAATCGCGTAGTAAAGGACAAGTGTGTATATGCGTAACGCTGAAGTGATTTTACGGTGGCAATAGCGGACGATTAAATTTAACTTTTGTTAACTTTTATTCAAAATTTTTAAATTTCTAAATACCGTACATTTTCAATTTTTACACGACTGAACAGCGAAAAAAATGTATTTGCAAATGCAATTTGTTCGAAAACTATATTGCAATTTGTATGAAAAATGTATCGCAAATTGCGCAATTTTGACTTATTTTAAAATCATTTTCAAGCATGATTATTATTTTTTGAATCTATCTCCATCGCGTGCAGACGATTACAATAATTAAATCCGTTTGCACTTAACCCTTAAATGCCTGATTTTTCAAAAATCATTGCAATAATGTTTTTCGGCTTTCATTTTTTTAAATAAATCATGGGAAAAATACTTTAAAAAATCATATTTTGTTTTATGTATGGTTTACGGCTAAAAACAGTTTGTTACTAATCGGCAATACTGGTCTTTAATTGAAAAAATAATTTTCCTTGATAAAATTCTATAAGATTAAACACACAAGAATTTTAGGAACTATAATGAGAAGTAAATTTTACTTGCTCACTGCAGAACAAAATAGGGTATTTCGCAAGCTGCCAAACAAAACAAAAAGTACAAGTAGCAACAATTGAAAAAATTAATCTATCTTTATTCTTAAACAGCACAAGTGTTGCATCTACATGTTGAAAATTGATTTAATAATATTTTCAGAATGTATTTTATTCGCAACATTAGGCATTATAGCTTCACTATTATTCTAATAGTATTTTAGAGCCTAAATTGGGTATGTTGCCGAAAAGCAACACCCGGCATTTAAGTGTTAAATATATTTAAATAGCTAATCCTTTGTTCCCAGCTTATAATGCATAACGAAACATATAAATAACGAAAGATTAGAACAATCATCAATAAATAAATAAAACAGAAAAATAGATCATGTAATCAGCTTAAACCACTGAAATTTACAGAATAAAAAAAAAACAATTTTAAATAGCGATCTTTGGCATGATTTCTTCGGCTGTTAACTGCTGACGTGATGCCAATATGAAAATATCGCTATTAATAATTTCAAAAACTTAGCTTGAACGCATTTTTGCTATTTTTCGCATAAATATGTTTTCTGGTATTTTTTGTTGGCATTCTGAAAAATATATTTAATAATAATAGTAATAATAATAATAATAAAATATAGTTTATAAAAAAAAAAAAAAAAAAAAAAAAGGCGCGACGCTTTCTCGCCGCAACCTTGAGATTATTTGCTAATACGTTTTTTCATTATTTTTGAGTTAATGCAGTTTTAACAAACAACTTGTTTCAATGATACATAAGTGTACTACGTAAAAATAAGGTTGAGGAACCTTTCGAAAAGTACCCCATTCATTGCATTTTTAATTGCGCCTTTTAAATTGTGCAGACATAAAAGAATTTCGCATTAGAGATAATATATATGATAATTTTTTTTACTATTTTCTGCATCTATTCGGAAAATAAACAATGGATCGGCCGCTATGTATATGCGCTTTATGAGGAGAAATACTCTTTTTCGAATATTAAATTTGTATTAAAAGCATTTGTTAATATTTCTACACGTGAAACAAGTGATATAATTAAAAAACTGGAAAGAAACGTACAAGTTCACATTTGACAAGGAAAAGGGTAAAAAATGCATGCCAAGCAAAGGCAGGTTTACCGTTTTTATACATCTAGAGAGTAGGATGATTATTTGAAACTTTCAAGAGATGTTTAAACTTGGAAAATAAATGTCATTATCAAAGTATCAATGATAAGTAAAAGGAATGTGCCTCTAAAATGCTTTTTATAATTGACAAAACAAATATATATTTATGCATGATGTAACTTAACGAAAAATGTGAAACAACAGTATATGTAAATAAAATACTCCTATAAATAAAAACAATATTTGTATCACATTACTCTTAGGATTAATTTTCCCTATTTTATATTTTTTACAACTATCAGAAATATGAAAATTTAACTCCATTCCTCTAAGGAAAATAAAAGATTTGTGTAAAAGACACGCAATAAGGAAAGAACATGCGGCGTAAAAATTATCAATTCATTAAAGTTAAGGTAATATTTTATGATAATTTAAAACTGAGTTCCAAATATGCTGACGCATTTTCTCTTTTTTTATTATAGTTTTCGTTTATTTTACAAAAACTTATTAAAATATATTGAAGATGACAAATAAATTATTTAAAAAAGAGTTTTGAGAAAAATTTTACATTAATGTTATTTAAAATATCTTTTGTAAATGTGAAGAATTGATATCGGGAAATGTATTTCTTTCTTAGATCGTTTTCGTACATTCTTAATTTTAAAAACAAAAATTGAAATACAACTATTTTTGTTTAAAATGCACTTGAATTATATACAATCAATTCTTTAATCCTCTTGCATTTCAAGTAAAATTATTTTAATTTTAAGTGGACTATTATTTTTAGTAATAAATTGAAATATTTGTTTTTTTAATTTTATACATTACAATGTTTAGTTGACACATATTTTGAGCTAAGAACAAGTTAAATTCATTAAAGTAAATTATATATACAAAAACAAGAAACAGAAAGAGAAGAAATGCTTCCTCGTGCCATTCGATGAAAATATTTCATTTTCAAATGTTGCTGAATGTTTTAATAAAGAACCTTAAGGCTGTACCAAATGCAAAATATCAACTTACTGATTTTATCCTTCAACGCAAGTTTGACAAAAGATATCTTAAATAGTGTTCAAAAATGGTGAAAGCGGTGATTATTTTTTATTTTATTCGTACAATGGTTTTATATGAAACTACGTACAGTTACGGATATGATCCACGTCTCTCCAGCCAAAGTCGACACACAATCTCAGTCCTTTCAACCAATTTTGGAGAATGAATGACAATGTTTCTTCTGTTATTTGTTGACAAGCTAATGTTATCTCCTGCCTCTTTGGTCTTTCAGACGTGCTTGCACCGGCGACAGAACATGTCCTTTTGAATTTCTAGATAAAATTTGAAACGGCATCAAGGCTGTTTTTCGTTATGTGCATTGCATTGAAGGTACACGTTACAGTTACATGGCGGGTGCATCCCAGCCAATAGAATAAGGCTAATCCGTTATTTTTTCATTAGTGACCTGTTTTTTAAATCGGCTCAATTCCTGAAATCTAAAAAGGAATTAGTCACCAACTTAACCATTTGTATGGATACATATAAGTCACCTTGTACATAAATTCATACGTATATTTTATGCAAAATTAATAATATGTTCGTTATCCTATGTCGAAGATCTGGAATATGCCAATAGAGTAAAAGACAAATGAGGAAAATTTTATTGAATTTGAATGACGATAGAATGAATAAGAATTTAAAAAGCATTGTGGAAATAGATTTTGACTTATGACTCACCTGTATTTTATAGAATAGCGTTAAGCAAAGAATCTTAAAAAAAATGCTGTGTTCAAATCTGAGACTTCAAATTCACAGCAAAAGAGACCATGCCGTGCTTTATTTTAGAGCCATTGTGGCCTGTGGAACACTGTCGAATAAAAAGAGAGATTTTTAAAATTTTTTTTTTTAAGTTAAATTCCCGAAAAAAGAAAAAAATAATGATTAAACCTGCCTTAAAATAAACTGTAAGACATCCTACGTTTGCTTTATATATAATAATATTATATATTATTTTATAATAATCCTTTTATAGAAAAACAAGAGTGTCGTTTTATTTGAACTAATTTTAACGAAGTTTTACTGTATTAGTTTGAGTATTTTTTTTTTGTTTGTTTATCTTAAATATTTGTTTCAAATTACATACTTGAATAAGTATCGATTTAAGTAAATATATGACTTTATATTATCTATGCATTTAAAAACAAATGTGTGTATTTAAGAACTTCTTTTGACAGATATCTAAGAGTATCATTATTATAAATTAATTTAAACATTTCTTGCATTTTACTGAATGACTTATACTAAACAGTGGTTCCTATTTTCCTTGTTTATGTTAATACATTTCAACGATCATATTAACAAAAATACAAAAAAAAAATTAAGAAGATCGTTACAAATTTTCAACTTTTCTTCAGCCATCTTTTATCATTTAAATCTATAAACGAAAGATTTTAGATTCGTAGAGATACTTATTATTGTGATTTAAAATTATTTTTTCCAATTAGACAATATTGCATATTTCATGTCGCAAATCATATACACTACTCAAAACAATGAAGGGAGGACTTGGTTTTAACGAAATTACGCAAATATTTACACCGATAAGTAACGTAAAATAAAAGATCCAAAATTTAAAGTGTTGTAACGTAAAGTGTGTAAAGTGAAAACAGATAAAGAAAACTCCACATGTAAAATAAAGTTTATGACGTCAAAAACTAGAAAAAGGAGATAAGTGCAGAAATCAGGATTTTGCAGAAACGTCAGTTTCACTGTCTCAGTTGTAAAATTCAATTGCTCAGCTTGTGTTTTGAGAAAAGGTGACTTGAAAATGTCACAAAAATATTATTTACCGCAATCCATGGCTTGGCGTGTTTATCGGGACAGTTGAATTTGGGGAAACAGTGGACGCTGTTAGAGTCGCAAGAAGTGTCCATGGAAGGTTGTGGAATCGATTCCAAGTCACATGGGATGGTAGTCATTTACAAGTGCAAGGTCGAAAATGTGCTAACACAGAAACTGATGATCGATATATCCTGTTAACAGCTCGTCAAGACGGAACGGGCAATGCTACTCAGCTGTAAACACAGTTGTTCTTGGCCAAATGACGAAGGGTGTCCAGCCAAACAGTCCGAAATAGGATTTATCAGGGTGGTCACTATGCACGTGAGCCAGTGGTCTGTATTTCGTTGACCGCAAGCCACTGTGCGGCCCAAAGAAGGTGGGGAACTGAACATCGAGTTTGGAGGCAACGTTGATGGAGTCAAATTCTGTTTACAGACGAGTCCCGATTCACTCTGGATGTGACATCTGATGTGTTTTGACATGGAGTGAAAGAGGCACTCAAAATAATCCCACATTCACTAGTGAAAGATCACATTACAGACGAGGTGAGTTGATGCTATTGGCTGGAATCAGCATAGGTGGACGTACGGGCCTGCATATTATTCTGAATGGCACTTTGACTGTCCGAAGTTATACAGACGAGATACTGAGACCTCATGTCGTATTTTATGTTGCAGCAATTAGTGATTCCTTTGTATCCATGCATGATAATGCCAGATTTCATACTGTTCGTCTTGTGGTAAACGTGCTTGAAGCTAAAACAATACAGCGAATGGAATGACCAGCATGCTCTCCTGACTTAAATCCGATCGAGCATGTTTGGAACATACTCAGACGACGCATTGCTGCGAGACCGAGGCCTCCTTTTACTGTCCGGGACTTGGAGATTGCAATTCTTGAGAAGTGGAACAGTATTCCCCAAAGTCTTATCGATAACCACATCGCATTCATGGAAGTGCATCCATGGTGTGCAGCAGTCTTAGCTGTTCTAGAAGACCACACGTCATATTAAAAATCTTGCATCATTTCTAAACAAAACTTTTTTTTATCATTTACATGAAACCAAATTGATGCCCTAAACCCTCTTTTCATGTTATTTTCATCTTTTCGAAGAATAAAAGCTCCCTTACATTTTTTTGCGTCTTTTTACTGTATTGCGCCTTAATACACGCGTATTATCCATTTTATGCGCATACATGGCTATCTTGCCCTGTTCTCTTCACTTTTTTGCTTGCTCCCCTAATTTTTTTTATTAGTGTAGATGATTATACTAAAATACTTTAACAAAAATTAAATAAAATAATATCCCTTTTTGAGAATCTTAATACAATACTAGGCTTAGCAAAAAGTTCTAGGAAATTTATGAAAGTTGCGTTGTTATGCGCAAATTCCCAACAGAAACATCAAGGACTATTCTTCAAAGTAGAGACCAGCATAGTCCATGACTTTCTGCCAAATTCCGGAACTTTTTGCTCAACCTAATATAATAATTTAAGATAATATAAGATCAAAATTTTCAAATAAGTCTATTAATTTATTTCAATTACTACATATTACCAGATTGTAAAAACTGCAATTTGTATTTTGTTTTCGTTGAATATATATATATATATATATATATATAAACTATATATAAGCCTTATTTCTTTTAACTAAAAACATTAAATCATATACGAAAATGTAACGTCAGAAATTCCACCTTATATTAATAAGAATATTTTAGTGAATTATCAGAAAATGGTTCTGAGTTACGTATACTGATCGACGCAAGAACGGATGCGGTAAATGATGTGGAAAATTTTAGATAAATCTTAAGTACCGATAAAAAAATAAAGCTAACCGAAAAAAAAAATATCTTTCCTAATTTCTCGATGAGATGGCCGGTATTTTATAATCTACTTCCATAGAAATTTGTTGAAAGATTTTATCTAAAAATCGTTTTTTTTTAAGCTTGAGGTTTTGGAATCCTATTGGCAATACATCAAATCTTTGGAAAATTAAAAAAATAATTAAATAAATATCGAACTGATATTTATTTTCAGCAAACAAGGATTATTTATATTAATTATTATGCCCACACTTGGTTAAACGTAATTTACACTTTCTTCTATCTTTACAAGAGAAAGTATTGGATTCGTGAAAATTTTCGACTTTCGGTTTTCAACGGATTTATACGAATATTTTTTCCAACTGGATTAAATCATATTCAAGGCTGGAGTAGCACAGTTGAAGTTTATTCCAACAGAGCGAAAAATGTCCAGACCAGGGATCGAACCTGGATACTTGGACATGGTATACAGGAGTTTCCGTGTTAAAGTAGTTTCATCATGTAAATGCTATAGTTATAGCTCGGATGAATGAAACTAGCGCTGCAGTTCGCAGCCAAGTCCAACTAATAAGAGTGAATTATGTCAGCCAGGTATCGGTCCGGATAGCCTAACAGGTAAGGCATTGGCACGGCACGCCAAGTATCCAGGTTCGATCCCTGGTCTGGACATTTTTCGCTCTGTTGGAATAAACTTCAACTGTGCTACTCCAGCCTTGAATAGGATTTATACGTTTTAGAATGTCCTGAACACGATTTGATGGTTTTTAGAAAATATCTGTCTCTGAGTCTGTCTGTCACTCTGTCACTCCGTCACACTCACCCTGTGAGTCTGTATGTGACAAAAACTTTGTGGGCTCTCTATTTCAAGAAGTAATGCACGGAATTTCACAAAACTTCAGATTCATTTAGACCTTGATATAAATTGGACCTGATTCGTTTTTGGTGTAAATCGCTCAACAGGTGGTGCTGCTATAGTGCATTATTTTCGATTTCCGCAATAGCTCTATCTCAAGAACTAATGCTTGGATTTTCAACAAACTTCAGATTCAGGTTTACCTTGATATGAGTTAGTGGTGTTTCTGTTTTGGCGCAAATCGCTCAACAGGTGGCGCTGCTATGTTGCATTTTTCAGAATGTCTATTATAGCTGTATCTCAAGAACTAATGCACGAATTTTCATCAAATATCACAGTTAGTCCTTGACATGAATTGACATTTTATAGATTTTGGTGCAAATCTCTGAACAGGTGTCGCTGCTATGCTGCATTTTTCAGAATTACCACTATAGCTGTATCTCAAGAACTAATGCACGAATTTTCATCAAACTTCAGAATCAGTTTGTACTTGACATGAATTGATATTTTATAGATTTAGGTGTAAATCTCTCAGCAGATGGCGCTGCTATGCTGCTTTTTTCAGAATCTCCACTATAGTCGTATCTCAAGAACTAATGCACGAATTTTCATCAAACTTCAGAATCAGTTAGTCCTTGACATGAATTGACATTTTATACATTTTGGTGTAAATCTCTCAGCAGGTGGTGCTACTATGCTGTTTTTGCGATTTCTGCAATAGCTCTATCTGAAGAACTAATGCTTGGATTTTCAACGAACTTCAGATTCAAGTATATATTGATATCAATTGGTGCTGTTTGTGTTTTGTTGTAAATTGCTCAACAGCTGCTATGCTATATTTTTTTCAGAATTTCCGCTGTAGCTCTATCTCAAGCCCTAATGCACGAATTTTCATCAAACTTCAAATTCAGATATACGTTGATATGAATGGGTGCTAAATGGATGTAATTTCTTGTACAATTTAAATGATTTAATTGACGTGATATATATAGAAGAAAGTTTTGTGATGGCCACAACATACTAGTTAGTCTTTTACGCAATCCTTAAATATTTGACTGTGAAATTAATGATCAATTTTAGGATGGAAGTATAAATACTAGTTAGAAATATAAATGTGTATTTTGAAAGTTGCGATAAATGCGCGATTTTTTATTTTGTTTCGAAAAAAATATATATGATTCACTGAAAGGTCTATTGCACCGACAAAATAATGAAAAAAATATCAGAGATACATTATTCATATAATACGTCAATCTTTTCTTCTGTTACACATCTGCAATACAAGTAAAAACTACTGTCGTGTGGTTTTTTGTGCTAAAATATTGAAAAATTGTAAATATTTTTATAAGTAGTCTCTAAATACCTTATTTTATATAATTATTTATTTTATAAAGCTTAACCTTTAACCCTTTAATTCCAAAAATAGAATATTTTCTAGAAATTACGTAGTCCAGAAAATCCTACTTTATACCATAGTTTAAATGTTTAATTTCGCTTTATTTAAATCCGGTAATATTTAAAGTCTATTATTATTTAAATCAAATATTGCTATTTTAATTGTCTGTGTGAATTAAGTATACACGAATAAAAAAATCTATTAAATTCTAAACACTGTTTTTTGCATATATGTAAAGCTGAGCACTAAAGGGTTAAATTGTTGAGATTAATACATCTCTACATCTATAAACTAAACATACTTTACCGACATGCTATATAGAAAGTTTTTTCACAGCTAAAAAATATACTTAACACTGATTAAATTGATGTATTTCATTAATGTACAAAATTAAGAATTTATTATGTGATGTATGTATTAAAAAAATCATTTAATACAGAAATTATGCTCCGTGTAACAGATTTCGGGTACAGACGTGCAATGGGCAGAGGTAACCCAAATGGCTGCAATGTAAACATAATGACTAAATTCGCCTAGGTTGAAATATAACAGATTGCAATTATTTAACTAATTATTATCATTTGGATTTTTTCATAAAACCTAATTTTAATTGATATTTGTTCGGAAATTTTTAGAAAAACATTGTAGTTTTATAAAATTAATGAAAATACAAGCAGGGAAAATAAAATTTATTATCTTTAAATATCTGTCGAAAGATATGGTATGCATCCAACATTGCAGAATATAATTACTTCCCCCTGAAAGAGTTACAAGTGCAAGACAATTTACAATAATCACGTTCAAATTATATAATTTGCAAATTGTAATTTTCATTTAATCTATATTTTAAATTTAATCTGAAATAGAGAAGTACAGCGGCAATGATTCCAGGAAATAGAATTAGATTTTTTTCTTTTCTTTTTTTTCTTTTTTTTTTTTTTAAATCTGTAATTTATGATTAATTTCAAAACTTAAAAGTGACAAATTTTCAAGCTACTTAATTGTCGCTCTGGGTTTAAAAAAACCGTAATTCAGTAAAAACATGTTATAAGTTATTTCTACAGGTTATAAAATAAATTAAGGACTATGAAATTTAAGTATTTTTAAATTGCTGCCTGTTCATTCACTAAAACATTTTGCGTTCATTCACTGGTAACAATTGATCATTTACTTGGTTTTCGTATCTATTTCTATTAAGACACCCCTAGCATCCCAAACAAGTAAAATATAAAATTCCTTTCGTTGTTTTTTAATCATTTGTAAACCAACAAATGTATCTGCACTGTCAAACACCTATAGGTACTCTTTATTAAAATACAATAAATCATTTTCTTTTTAAATGTGCTTAAGTCTTCATTTACTGGTAGGTCTACCCTACATCATAGATTTATTTTATGTTTCGAGATGATCTTTTAAACTATTATTGCAAATTCTAAGACAGCGCAAATAATAATATAAAAATATTTTCAAGTAAATATTACAAAAAAAAAAAAAAAAAAAAAAAAAAAAAAAAAAAAAGTTTGGTGAAAGTTGCTTTAGATTTAAAACGTGTTTATTTAAAATCATTTTTTTAGAACGTTATTAAAAAATGGCGAGAAGCAAAGACTCTATTAAGTTAGTTAATTTTATATTAGCTATTTTTCAGGTGTTTAAATCTTATTTATCAAACAGAAAAGCAGCAATTAACAACATCTGATTTGGTCTCAAAATCCCTCAGTAAAAAAGAAAAAAGGCAAGCCCGTTTACAGGGATATCGCCACTTGTTTTTTAATTATAATTCAGTATCTTATAACCTTTTAAAAGGCGATAAAATTAACGGATTTTTAGAGTCTGAGCGGGAGTTGGTGAGCGTAGCACGTATGGTGCAGAGCCCCCTAGTAATGTAAAAGAAAGTTCAAACCCTGAGCTGACATCTTACGCCCCGAGAGGTGCGAAATCCCTGAATTGTAGATAATACGCGCTAATTTTCCCAAATTTTAATAGCAATTAACAAATTTAATTAGATATTGGTTCATTGTGCATAGAATGCTGTTATGTTCCCTTATCTTAAGTAGAATGATTCAAATCCCTACAATATCATTTTCATGCACCCCAACAGGTTCAAAACTTTCTGAAATCTGACAAATTTTGACTTATTCCAGATTTACTTGAATATACTTTTGTATAATGAAAACCAACATTTACACAAAGCTTTGAAATTTTTATATTTTTGGACTACAGTGTGAATTTCTTCTACCTCCAATCTCCTGGTAATCGGGGTCTCCGTTCGTTCTTCCACATCTCTCTCTAATCCTCGATAGCCATCAATTAAATCGATATAGTCTGCTGTTGTAAAATTTGTTTTTATAATCCAAAACTTCCCTACATTCCTGTTTTTAGCTGTCTTGTTTGACGCCTTTGACATCATCCACGATGCTGATAATTCTAATGTTGTTGACAGAAATAAAGTAAGATGGGTACGTGAGAAGTTAATGCAAGATATGTCGTCATCACAGTAGAATTTTAGATTAAGTGCATTTTTTAAGGCCGTAAGGAATATACGTTGGTTCAAGGAAAAGTAGGAAATAAGTTCCGAAGCATTCTGAAGAAAAATTATCACTTTTGTAAGAACCTATTTTTGATCTGCAGACGTGCGCGTAAAATCTCGATCCGTGTTTCCTGAGCTTGTAGAATCTAAGAATCAAACGCTGATTTTTTTTTGCCTTTTATCTGCCGCACTGTTCGGGATGCGGACAGAAAGAAAACATATTCTTAAAGTCCGTATATTTAAGTCTTAGTTTAGTAATATTTTTGGTAACCTTTTGTGAATTTTTTTAAGATTACCGATTCACAAATCATACCTATTTAAAGCGGATACCCTCTTCGTTTCGATGTTGCAATCGGTTATAAAACATGTCTTTTATCGTTTTGAAACAATTGGTGGCAACAGGTCAGTTCTCTCCTCCCGAAGGCTATATTTTCTACCCTAAAATGAGGGACGTTACCCAATACATTTTGAGGACTCCTTCTATGATCAAGGGGTAATCAGATCTTTAAAGTCAATTATATCAAAATGTTGATTTTGGACAGTACGTGCATGACTTCTAAGACAGAGCTGGTTAGATTTTCAAGAAATATTTACTGGAGGATAAACATTATAGATGGATAGAAAGACCTACATTATATTTATCAAATAAAATATCACAGAACTTTCGCTTTAGAGTATAAGTGCAATCCCGGGGCTAGGGGGATAAAGTCTGTGCAGGTGGAAAATTTAACTTTGAACCGTTGTAAATTTCCTTTAGATTTAACATGTATTAGATTTAAAGTTTAATTGTTACGAACGGATTGCGGAACCACCGAGGGGAGAAAGCCCCTCCTGAACCATCCTGCGCAGCGAGACAATTAGTTTATTTAAACAATAA
The DNA here is from genome assembly GCA_963932465.1 of Maratus speciosus. NCBI lineage: Eukaryota > Metazoa > Arthropoda > Arachnida > Araneae > Salticidae > Maratus > Maratus speciosus. The sequence goes on from OZ010790.1 coordinate 71,595,698, forward strand.
CACGCCGGCAAAATCACTGGCTCAGTCCTCGCCCTTCCCAGAGCCCCATTCACAATATTCTCAGGAAGATAGTCGGTTCAGGTTGAAAATTGAACTTTGAACCGTTCTAAATTTGCTTTAGATTTAACGTCTGTTCCATTATGATTTCAAGATTGCTGATCGCACAAGGTCATAAAACATGAGGTAAGAATCTGCCATATAATCTGCAATTACATAGTAAAAACTTCGCCTTCTGGGAGGTCAAACTGAACAATTATTTAAACAAGCACTTAAAAAGATTTTCCCTTTCACATAAAAATATAAACAGGCTATAAAGAAGTGATATCATCTGCATTTGGTACGGTATCTTTATATGTATATATACTTATTTGTGTTGGTTTTTTTATGTAGGATAGCCCACCAAATCATGCACCTGTTTAGCATGTTACAGCTCTCGTGCAAGAAAGAAATGCTTTTTTTTTATGTATAGTAGATTGGTCTTGAAAATTCTATTATATAATCCCATGTTTTTTTCAATATTTTCATTTATGGATAATTTACATCTTTTTTGCGGAGGGGGTGGGGGGGGGGGAGGGGAGGCGTTGTTTTTACTTTTTTTCATACAACATATTGTATTCCTGGATAGAATTATCATAACAGATATGAGTTTCATCATTCATTTATTATCCGTCTCTATAAGACGAATTCTAATTCCTGTCTATATAATGCTTATATATATGTGTATGTTCTTTTAATCGTTTTCTTAAAAACACAAACTTATCCGAATAGTATAGAAACTCTTGCATGTAATGCCTTCACATAGCAGATGACCACGAGTTTTAGTACTTTATTTAGATATAAAATTAGTTGATAAAAAGTATGTGAAAAAAATACAAAAAAACATTTATAGAGAAACTTCACATCCAAATTGTACTCTCTCTTTAATACATAAAAAGAGTTTTCCTTATTGTCAAAATATTTTGCTTATTTGCCTTGTAACGTTACTGCTGTCTTAGAAACTTCGCTGATTAAACTTTTGTTGTTTTGTCTTCTTAATAGATGTCATTTTTTCCAATGGAGAAAATTAGCGAATCTAAGCGTATTTCGCTTTTCGGGTAAATAAATAATTCTTAGTTGCAAATATTATTATTAATAGCTTAAGCTCACAAACAGCGACATTTGCAAACTAATGGTTTTTTATTGTTTCCTTTATAGCTTCGCAAAATCCATATCAGCCTTATTCAATTTTTTAAACTTCTATCTCAGTAATTTTATGTAAAAGGAACATATTTAAATATTGTACTACAAACGAGAAATTTGTAGACAATGCTTACATTAATTTCGCCTTAAATTTCAAATGTCCCATGTGGTGTGGGTATGCTTTTAATGAATGTATGCCACTCGCTAATTTACCATGAATGATTTCACCATCTATCTGTTATCACTCAAAATCTAATTCTGAATTGACTGAAAAACTAAACCCGTGGCTTTACTATCCATTAAGGATTAGTGACTACAATGCACAAACCTGTTTTCTTGAACCTGTACCCTGAGTTGTTTTGGCACTGATTTTATCGATCACGAAGTGTTGAAAGACTGCGTGAATCTTGCCCAACACGGAGTCAAACTATGGACGTCATGCTTGGTAGCCAGACGCTCTAACCATGACGCGACTGGATTTTAATTCTGAGAAGTAATGCTAGTTTGTCTCCAATGGGAAATAAAAATGGTTGACAAATTAAAAAAAAAATCTGCCGTTTTAATTTATTTTTAAATGTGAAGATCTTCCTGTGCTAGTCGTTCAAAAAAAAATAATAAGCTAAAGTTTTTATTTTGTATTTATCATTTTCATCAGTAATGGTAATTATAACCAATCTAATTAATGCCAAATAGCCTAAATTTTTAAAAACATGAAGATCGATTTATTTGTACAAACAGAAATGTAAAACACACAGTTATCAAATAAAAAACTCTTACTTCTGATATCAAAATGCGAAGAAAAAAAATATTACAGATCTTAGATGAAAAGTAACATAAAAAAGTAAGCCATTTTGAGTATGATATATTTCTATACGCTGTAATTTTTCTACATTCTCGACTCTGATATTCACGGTTGAAACACTTTCAATAAATCTTCAAGTGACGAATCGATTGAGTATGTCAGTGTAGCAATCATTGTGTATCTTACTCTAAAATTCCTCAATATCCATTTCATATGTTCAATATACTACTGTGAAATAAGTAAAAAAAATGTATTTCAAAATATAATAAAAAGATTTATAAAATTTTATGTCATGATTCTTTGTATTTTTTCAACGAATTACACATATTATACAAAAACGAAAAATATTGGCATTTGTATAGAATTAGTTTTAAATTGTCATATTGTAATAAATATGATTATAAATATAACTTATTTTTCTTTCAATAGAAGCTGATAACTGGATTATAAATTTTATTCAAATATGTCTATTGTTGTTGATATAATCTCATATTACAGTTCTCCTAGCCGGTTTTAATAAGATACAAGCTGAACATTTTTTTAGACATTATTGATTGCCATGTTTAATTGTTATTTTATATATCTAAGTGAACATATTTTGTAAAGTATTGCTTGCAGCATTATTATATGTTATTACAACCAATAGTTATAGTGCGAAATTTAATCTGATTTATATAAAATTTTGATATGATAAACAGTGTTTGTATGGGTCCAGGAATTTCAGGACTTGGAAATTCTTCGGTACCAGTAGTTTCTTACAGAAAATCTCTCCTTAAATATGGCGAAATTTTGTGCGTTTGAACTAGATTTATTTTTTTATAAAAAAGTATGGATATTTTGCCTGGTAAACAACGGGAACCATATGAATCTATATTCATACGGTTCCAGTTGTTTTTCAGACAAAATATCCGATGACAAGATGCGCATGATGGAAAGTTTTTTAATTAAATTTTTATAACTTATAATAATTTAATTATTTTATTTTATTAAATAAAATTTTTGTACTTTTCGGTTAGCCGGACGCCAGTGTTATCTATACATCTCTCTCTCTCTCTGTATATATATATATATATGCATACATATACAAATATATACATATACATATGTATATATATATATATATATATGTGTGTGTGTGTGTGTGTGTGTGTGTGTGTGTGTGTGTCTGTGTGCACGCATGTGCATATATATGTATGTATAGAAACACTGAGCGCCCGGCTAACAGAAAGTTCCAAAATTTTTAATGATGTTTTGTTAAATAGATTGTTTGTATGAAGATTCCTGTATAATGAAGTACATCAAAATGCAATGAATACAGATGTTTTATAAATATTTTGAAATATGGATTAAGATATTTCTTTATCTGTATATACATACATAAATACATATACACGCACATCTACTTATAATAAAATCTGAGTGCAGGAAACTATTGGTATCCATTTCGGCGCGAAACTCACTGGTCAGTGAATCGACCGAAGCTAAACGCCATGGAAAAAATATCCTAACATATGACAGCTAAATGAAATTTTCTACATGAAATCATGTGTGTTCAGTATATTTTCACATAAAACATATGTATCATATAAAATGGATATGATATCCATTTATAATGCATTAAGTTCTAAATTAAAATAAAGCTATTATAAACATAGAAATCAGATCCAAACAAACGATAGAGTTGCCATTTAGATTCAAATTCCAGTAAATCTACAAACAAATGAATGACTTTTCACAGATGCTGGGTTCATTTGCGTCTCATGTTACGCCTCGAGATTGTGTGCTCATGAAGACTATTCCATCTAATAGCTGCAGTAGCAGTCTTACCGATTTTTCTGAGTGAGAGATGCCAAACTGGCATCGTCCTCGTGGCTTAATGGTAGAGCACTGGAGCATTATGCCAGGGGTCCTGGTTCGATTCCCGGCTTGGTCATTATTCACACTGCTGGTTTACGCTTTGTTAGCAATGTGATAATTCACATCTTTAGTATTCAAATGAATGACTCTTTGAACGCTTTATTAAAAAAAATACAGGTTAACACCGATGCTGGTCTTAAATATTTGTAAAAGTGCAATAAAACCTTTAAATATCCTTCAAAAACTATCCAATTAAGCTCTAAATTTAAGGCCCAAATCAACAATAACAAGTTCTTTTTTTAAAATAACGGATAACTATCGCCATCTGGTGAAGAAAAATATAATTTTCGCTCTTTCTCCGTGCAAGCACATCGCATTATAATTTATTCAGAATGATTATTTTTTTGCATAATTTCAGATTTCCTGTGATATTTGCTTTCTGTCTTATATGACAAAGTAAAAATTATCCGAATTTGAATATCTAAAACTTTCAAATGCATTTCCAATAAAGAATTATTTCAATGTCACTTTAGCATTATTTAAAGGGAAATGAATGAGACATTTTTTTCTGTACCGAAAGCTGCAAGCAGCACCTCTGTAGGCAGTTTTAATTCCCAATAAATTAGGAGCTTATGTTTCGTCCTATTATTTTGGCGCCAACTTTCTGTCGTAATCGTACTTTTTTTTTACAATGCATTTTATCAGATTAGAAGACATTGCAAGTAAAATGAATATTTGTTATCGGTACAACATATTTTAATTATCTTGCAGATTAAATTATGAATTTTAACATAGTTTGAAGCGGGAAAAAAAGTCACGCTAAACAACTAATTTTTAATGTAGTGGGAAACGAAACAACTAATTTTTAAAGTAGAGGGAAGCTAAATAAGCATTTTCGTCATAGAATGTGTAGCTGTAAATGGCGCGTTTAATCGCTGGTCACTATACTGTAGTTAGCACAATTTCTTTGTTCTGATCATAAAAAATAAAAGGATAATACATTTTGATTAATAAAATGCATGAGGCATCTTTTTTTTTCTTTAATTCAGAAAAATATTTTTTCAACTATTATATTGAAGATTTATCATTGGGAATTATATTCTAGTATATATTATATATATATATATATATATATATATATATATAGCCCGAACTAACGCACCCCCCCCCCCACCCTCACAGAACAAGAAGAATATAACTATTTGTAAAAAAAAAAAATAAAACTAGGAAAAAACGGCCTGTGTGTTATGTTTTAAAAGAAGCCTAGAATTAAAAAAAATATATGTATATAAAATATGTTTTAGTGGCAGTGGGTTTCGGCCAGAACAGTGAGTAGCAAAATCAAATGATAAACATTCGATGGCTATTATCACATGCTCCCCTACCGGACCCTACACCGCATTATTAAATGAATGCCTCACCTGGAACACAGTAAGGGATGCTAAAAATATGTTCGTTTGAAAAAACCAGACTTAACAATTCAGACACGTTAGCACAACCAAAAATATAAAACATAAAACAAACTAAACAAGGCAGAATCCAACATCCAATGAACCAATCCAAATTCATCCCATGTCTGTTGGCAATCGACACAGCACATCATCATAAAACCGTCCTTACCCAGGCTTTAGGAAATATGAGTCATTCACTGACGTTGAAAAGCAATCGATCAGTAATGAAGAAAATCTGCAATATCGGAATATTTTTTTATAAAATTTAAAGGAATATTGTTTTTATAATATAGATTACTTTTAAAATGAAATAATTCCTTTTTAAACAGATTTTTATCTGTACAAATTCTAAAAATAACGAAATATTTGACTGATAATGATATTAATGTATATACGTTTATAAATATTGGAGGACCAGTGAACAAGCTGATTAACCTGAAATTGAAAACTATTACGTTTACTGTATATTGAAATATGTACTGTGTTACCTATTAAAATTATTTTTAAATGAAGGTAATCAGCCTCCAAACCATTATTATTTGTTTTCTTAAATGTCAGGGGATCAGGATAAATTTCTTGAGAAATTTCATTAAAAATCACTATTGAAGTTTAACACGATCCAGTCGTCTATGCATCTATAAGCGAGGAATTAGACATCAGCTTTATTAATACTGTACTGAAACTCATAAAAAATAAAAATAAGTGAGCAGCTGTAGATGAGTAGCTAGTACCCATACCAATTCAATTGATTTGTAAGTATATTTTAGATCCTGTATAAACATAATTGTTGTAAAGGCAAAACCGACATAATTTATTAAACAAGTTAGAGTTGAAATCCGTAACATCTAAAACCAATTCCGCTGTCTTTAAAAGTGCCTCCTTTAAACTATTAATAGGAATAGTAGTAAACAAATTTTCAAAATAATAAGTTTGGATAGAATGAATGCTATTGCTCTTTTAATTTTTCAGCAACCTCCAAACTATTTGAAATAATCCAAAAACAATTACTGTGTTTATACTTGTATTTTAACATGTTCAAAACTTTTTAAAGTAAATCTTCAAATTTCCTATTAAAATTATTGCCTATACTGTTGACATTACTGCAAATAAATCTATATTTAGTAGGTATTTTATGAAATTTAGGCGTAAAAAAATAGAAATGACACATTTTTACTACGTGGGAAAGGAATCTTTGTTTGCTTAGAAAAAGCCAAATGCTTATTAATAAGTATTTGCACGGAAGATTTAGATATTCTATAAGTTATACTATTATTTAACACTGCATTGAGCATTTCAGTAAAAAATTTCTTTCATATGACTGCAAAATTACCAGCAGCTTTATCTACTTGACAGAAAACAAACATCTTTTTCCATTTGGTTATTTCATCTCTAATATCAATACTAAAAAAAATTATGATAAGCATAAGAAGAATTATTAAGGAAACTACACTGAAACGATTTAAAATCACTTAAAATATGTAGCTTCCAATTCTTTAAAGAGGGGGATTGGTGTATTGTATCTGTAACTCAAATTTAAAATAAAAGTATTCAAATCAGCTTTGAAAGTATTAAAACTCTTAACTGGATTCAACTTTTTGTTAATACGGAATTTGGTTCCGAAATTCAATAGATATCGCAAATTATCGTTTTTGATAATGTTGGTTGTGGCAACGTGGTTGAGTTGGTTAAGTGTGCTTTTTCCAATGAACATATTTTTAGCATATTTTACTATGTTCCAGGTGAGGCATTCCTTTAGTAATGTGGTGTAGGTTCCGGCGGGGGAGCTTGTGATAATAGTCATCGAATGTTTAACATTTGATTTTGCTACTTACCGTTCTGGCCGAAACCCACTGCCACTAATACATATTATATAAATATTTGTTTGAATGCTTGGCTGCTTTTGAAATATAACCCACTGCCGATGAGGCAGCAGCCTGTTTTTTCCTAGTTTTTTTTTTTTTTTTTTTTTTTTTTTTTTTTTTTTACAAATATTCTTCTTCTTTATATTGTTCTTCTTTATATTCTTCTTGTTCTGTGAGGGGGTGGGGGGTATGCTAGTTCAGGCTAAATATAATCTTTCACTAGATTTATATTGAATTTATGTATTGTACTGCAGCTTTTTGGCGCAATTGGCATGAATATAATTTGTTTTTGTTGGTGATTACTATGCCTTACATTTATATTTTGTATTTTAATAGTTTGCAGTTTTTAGCGCAATACTGGAATGCAACTGTTGTCTTTTGTTTTGGGCTGACTCATTTCTTCTCACTTTTATTGTTATTCCAACAAGCTAAAAAGCTTGAAAAAACTCTTGATATAATTATGTTATGCTTATAAATTAAATTAAAATTGGTTTAAAGAAATGTGATGTTAAAAGATGAAAAACATGTCCTAATGGAGATTTGTCTGCAAGCTCTTACACACATAGTACGGTTAACTTGAATTTTCTCTTTTGCAAAATTACACATGTCATTTATTTGTTAACCTGTACAATATGAGAGCAGAAATATGTTGGTGAAATATCTGGTGAGCTGCATTATTGAATCAATAATCACAGACATGTAACTTGTAAAGATGACCACAATTCTACTTTCGAGATAAAGCATTTTTTCTTGCATGGTTTTCATAATGTTAAAATTCAAATATTGGAGCAGATTATGATGATTTGTATTAATAGTATTTTTTCGTCTGTATTTATATTATCATTCCAAAACTATTACAAAGAAAGTATTTTGACATAAATCCATCTTGCAGGATCCATTTTGCAGGATCTTTATAATATGTTTTGTAATAGCTACAATATTGGACAGATTAAAATACCTTTATTTGGATTAAAGTTTAAAATACTTAAAAGATTGCAACAGAAAATAGAAAATTTTAGTTGCACAAACTTGCAGTTTAAGCATTTAGTTAATGATATTTTGTTATCTAAAATTGGCAAATGTAGGCCTCCAGATATGGAAAATGTTTATTTTGTATGCACTTTTCAACAAAAAAGTTTTGATCATTTAAATTTAAGCTAAATAATTTCACGTTACAATAGCTTATTTCCAGTTAAAGATATTGCAGTTATATCGACATACTAATATAGTAAAACACCTGGCAGTATTCTATTTAATTACAGAGAAGATTCTCCAGAACTTGAATCATACCTGGATTTGGAATGTAATTGCGAAGATTATGAAAATTCAAAGTTTTTAAACAATACCGGACAACATAACAGGAAATCTGAACATTTTCAAAAACGATTATCTGCGATATCTATTGAATTTCTGAACCAAATTCCGTATTAACAAAATGTTGAATCCAGTTAAAAGTTTTAATACTTTTAATGCTGATTTGAATACTTTTATTTTAAATTTGAGTTACAGATACAATACACCACTCCCCCTCTTTACAGATTGAAAGCTACACATTTTAAGTGATTTTAAATCGTTTCAGGGTAGTTTCCTTGATAACTCTGCTTATCATAATTTTAGTATGGATATCAGAAATGAAATAACCAAATTGAAACAGATGTTTGTATTCTGTAAAGTAGATAAAGCTGCTGGTAATTTTGCAGTCATATGAAAGAAAATTTATGCTGAAATGCTCAATGCAGAGTTAAATAATAGTATAACTTACAGAATATGTAAAACTTCCGTGCAAACACTTATTAATAAGCATTTGTCTTTTTCTAAGCAAAGATTCCTTTCCCACGTAGTAAAAATCTGTCATTTCTATTTCTTACCCCTAAATTTCATAAAGTACCTACTAAATATAGATTTATTTGCAGTAATGTCAACAGTATAGGCAATAATTTTAATAGGAAATTTGAAGATTTACTTTTAAAAGTTTTGAGCATGTTAAAATACAAGTATAAATACAGTAATTGTTTTTTGGTAAATTTCATTAGAAAAAGCTACCTATTGCAGCCGTTCGGAGGAAAGCGATTTCAAAAAATTTTGATATATTTTCATCGATCATGATCCCCAGACCGCGAAACCACCTTCCGTTCAAAATTGATATATATATATATATATATATACGCTGTTAAAAATTTGCAGCATTCTGGCAGGTCATTTGACCGTTTTTTGCAAAAACGGTTACACAACCGTAATTTAAACACTATTCTAACCATATTATTGGCCATTTTATGGTCAAAATATAGTTACATTATGGTTATGAAACCGTTTTTGTTTTTTCAAAAATGGTCAAATCACCTGCCAGAATGCTGCAAAATGTTTAACAGTGTATATATATATATATATATCCATATATATATATACATGTATATATCTGACATTTGTCACACTGTAACTCTCGTATTTATGAACCGATTTGGATGTAATTCGGTGTGTACATAGTACATACCAATATCTCGAACGAGTTCGTTGGCAAGCTTCATCCGCCATTTTGTTTCAAAATGGCAGCCATTTAAATTTTTTTTTTATTTAAATTTGAAATGTGGTACCAAAAATATGAAAATGGAAAAATATTTTTTTTGTATGTATTTGACGTTTATACAAAAATTCCAGAGCAGTTTTTGTTTCGTCTATATCTTAGAAAATGGCTGAATTATAGCATTATGAATTTCTAGCGTGGCTGACATTTTGAAACGTCCTGAATTTTGTCACGCGATAAAAGGCGTATATATGAACCGATTTGGATGTAACTTCGCTTATACATAGTACATACCAATGTCTCGACCGAGTTCGTTGGCCAGCTTCATCCGCCATCTTGTTTAAAAATGACGGCCATTTAAATTTTTAGGAAAAATTTTAATTTGAAATGTGGTACCAAATAATTGAAAATTGAAAAAATATTTTTTCTTATATGTTTGACCTTGATAAAAAGATTTGGGAGCAGTTTTTGTTTCGTCTATATCTTAAAAAATGGCTGAGTTATAAAATTTTGAATTTCTCGCGTGGCTGACATTTTGAAACGTCCTGATTTTTGTCACGTGATAACGGGCGTATTTATGAAGCGATTTGGATGTACCTTGGTGTGTACATAGTACATACCAATGTCTCGACGGAGTTCGTTGTCCAGCTTCATTCGCCATCTTGTTTCAAAATGGCGGTCATTTAAAAAATTTAAAAAAAAATGAAATTTAAAAGGACATACCAAAAAGTTGGAAAATGAAAAAGATTTTTTTTGTATGTGTTTGACCTTAATACAAAGATTCCGGAACAGTTTTTGTTTCGTCTATATCTAAAAAAATGGCTGAGTTATAGCATTTTGAATTTCTCTTGTGGCTGACATTTCAAAACGACCTGATTTTTGTCATGCGACAACAGGCGTATTTATGAACCAATTTGGATGTAACTTGGTCTGTACATAGTACACACCAATGTCTCGACCGAGTTCGTTGGCCAGCTTCATTCGCCATCTTGTTTTAAAAGGGTTGCCATTTAAATAAAAAATAAATATAAAATTTAAAATGAGATATTAAAAAATTGGAAAATGAAAAAGATTTTTTTATGTGTTTGGCCTTGATACAAAGATTCCGGAGCAGTTTTGGTTTCTGAAAATTTGTTCTTTTGTTTATATCTTAAAAAATGGTTGAATTATAGCACTATGGATTTCTAGCATGGCTAACATTTTGAAACGATCTTGTATTGGTCATGCGATAACACACGTATTCGCCTATTTCATGTAAGAAGGCATGTGGATAGTATACATCAATATCTCGACCAAGTTCGCTGGCCAGCTTCATCAGCCATCTTGTTTCAAAATGGCGGCCATTAAATTAAAAAAAAGTATGTATAATGTGAGGTGCAAAAAAATTAGAAATTGAAAAATGTTTCTTTCATAAGTAGTTGACCTTAATATAAGGATTCAGGAGCATTTTTTGTTTGTCTTTATCTTAAAAAATGGCTCAGATATAGCAATTTCAATATTTAATGTGTGTGACATTTTGAAAAATCTGATTTTTTGCCTGCGACAGCACTCGTATATATTAGTCGATTCCGATGTGAGTGAGCATGTGCACAGCAATTACTAAGGTCTCGACCAAGTTCACTGGTTAGCCTCATCCACCATGTTGTCTTAAAATGGCAGGCACTTTAAGAAATCGCCGAATTTGGCAGCCAAATATATGTTACTTTAAAGAAAAGCAGCTTGGATAAAGCTGACTAATTTCGCGAAATTCTCATTCATTATATTGATAAAAATTAGTACTGAATCTCCTATATTCGGTTTCCACTAAATTGAGCTTAGTGTGTTTGAATAATATAAGTTTGCTTTTTTAAATTAAGGAATATGACAGCTACCTCTTCCTCCTGGCACTGGCCGGAAGGACTTTTGATTATTTCAAATTGTTTCGACATTGGTGAAAAATTAAAAAGCAATAGCATTCATTCTATCCAAACTTATGATTTTGAAAATTTGTTTACTACTATTCCGATTAATAGTTTAAAGGATGTACTTTTAAAGACAGCGGGATTAGTTTTAGATGTTACGGATTTCAACTCTAACTTGTTTAATAAATTATGTCGGTTTTGCCTTTACAACAATTATGTTTATACAGGATCTAAAATATACTTACAAATCAATGGAATTGGTATGGGTACTAGTTACTCATCTACAGCTGCTAACTTATTTTTATTTTTTATGAGTTTCAGTACAGTATTAATAAAGCTGATGTCCAATTCCTCGCTGATAGATACATAGACGACTAAATCGTGTTAAACTTCAATAGTGATTTTAATGAAATTTCTCAAGAAATTTATCCTGATTCACTGACATTAAAGAAATAGTCTATTCAAATAAGGAAATTTTGCGGAAATAAATGCTACAGAGATAAAAATTGGTACAGTTGTTCATTGATACCTACTAATCACTAGATAAAAAGTCCTGATGGATAGGAAATGAGCTGGAGGAGGGAGGGGCAAAAATAAATTTTGCCCCCCCCCCCATTTTTTTAGTGTTTTTGAAATATCTTAGAAACTGTGGGTTTTCATGGAAAAATATCTCTAGCGTAAATTCAAGAACATAAATTCTCTACAAATGACAGTTATATAAAGTTGAACCTCGGTTATCCGTCATTCACAGGACCAGAACCTTGACGGATTTTGTCCAGTCAAATTAGGAAAGTTTACCATAATAAATGCTACATTGATAAAATTTGTTACATTTATTCATTGATAGTTACCAATCCCTAGATATAAAGTCCTGATGTACAGGAAGTGAGCTGGGGGAGGGAGGGGCAAAAATACCCCCCCACACACACACTTTTTTAGTTTTTTGAAATATCTCAGAAACTGTGGGTTTTATGGAAAAAATTGCCCTGGCATAAATTAAAGAGCATAAATTCTCTAAAACTGACTGGTATACAAAGTGGAACCTCGGATATCCGTCATTCAAGGGACCGGAACTGTGACGAATTTTTCACCAAAAAAAATCCCTTTCGTTTCAAATTCATTTAATTTCTATTCAAATTTATTAAATATTGTCACAAAAATAAGTAAAATAAAACAGAAAACACTCCAATACTGCAATATTGCATGAGATAATGGCAGGTAATTAGCTAATGAAAGATGAATATTCACCATTAATGAAGTGTTTATTAATGTGAAACATTATAACTGCGAGTATAATATATAGAGAAAACTTAAAGCAGATACATACTAATTTATAATTAAGTAGATATTATGTAATTATGAAATAGATAAGTCTTTACATGGAATCTTTATCATCCTGCCTTGTTTTTTCCTTCAATATCATCATCAGCGGAAGTGTATGGGTCGTTAGGATCCAGTTCTTTATTTTCCTGCTCATTTACCCATGATCCTGAAGACAAATATTTATCAATAAGAAATTGTTTAGGTCATGCTAAACTTTGTTAGGGCGACAAAACATAGCAGAGAGCAATAGAAACTACAAATGTATCACTAAGCAGATTGTACTTACTAAGTCATAATGTTCTTTTTTTTCCCTTTGACACATCATCCTGAGTTGAAGTGGATGGGTCATTTGAAGGTGTTCTCAACAAAATTGAATCTATAATCGCCTCCTCATCTTGTTCCTTATCATGTTGATCTACATATTTGGGTGTAGCATTCAGACAGTCACCATGGCAGATGTTGCAGATGATTGTGCAATTAATGGCTGCTTTCCTGCATCCGCACTTAGTTCCACAGCCAGTAGTTCATTTGCAGAAGATGGTATTTAAGACAGCCTCAGGTGCGATCGAATCCTTGGTTGTTATGGGAATAAGACGATTCTGTCTTCGTTCCCAACCCCAGAGTTCGGCTTGTTGTTTCTGGCCAAGCCACAGTTGTATCTGGTGGTACACCCGGAAAGAATGCTGTCTGGGCGCTCCTTCTGTTGGTGGGAGGGATGAAATGTCAGGTTTAACATTTGATACAGATTTTGCGAAGGTATGGTATCGGAAAGTATTAAGAGATGTAGCTGTGGAGGTGCTCCATACAATCTCAAAAAAGTTGGTTTCCTGCTTCTGCAACAGCATCATGGTAGGATTCCCTGTTATTGAACAAATTAACAATTTTGTGTACGTTTTCACATTGCTGATACAGTTTGAAATTTTTTATTTTTCCTTTTTTGTACGCTGCAGACGTCGTATCACATCCAGTGAATGCATGAAGGGCTGGAATGACGTCTTTCAGTCTCGTTTCTTTAACTAACTGTTGTGAGGAAAAACCTTTCTTTCAATTTTTCCACGGCTCGGCTTAACGAAAAAAAATTCTCGTTCGAGGGGCGTTTGGGCGATTAGGACAAGAAGATCACCATCCTCACCAACAATTGCCACTCTGTCACTGGAAGAAGATTTTTCAATGGCTGTTGTTACGATTAGGATATCTGCATCGCCAGTACTCTCCCGACAAGATATTCCATTGTCATTCAATTTGGATGAAAGCATAGCAATTAATCTTGATTTCTTCTTTTTATTTGAAAGGAAGTTTTCTTGCTTACCGGTAACCTCTGTGTCTTTGTTGAAATTAATATCCACGGACTTCTTCAATGCACATCTTTGGTTTTGTTCTGCTGATTTCGTGCTATTGGTACTGTCAGAGTAGCTATCAAAAACCACTGTACAGCTTTTTCCTTTATAATGTGTGAAGATATATTTAGTGTAGCCTTCACAAATTGAATTAAAAGTGGAACCTCTTGACCACGGAACTTTATGAAGGAGGAAACCACCATCCACAGCAATATCACTGTTTGAAAATCAATAGTCTGTTGCAATGGTTTGAAGAAATCGTAGAGGACTGATTATTTTGTCTTACGCATGCCTCCTTCGTCAAAAAGGGATATCGGAAAAGGAGTCAACTCAAATTTTAAATATTTTTTCAAATCTTCATCATGTTGTTTAGCTATGGAGATCCGTTGAAAGATTAGCAAAGGGTTGACTGGAACTATATCATTATGAATTTTAATAGAACAGTTCATGATGGCCAGAGGGAGGGCCCGGTCCTTACATGACAACTTTACATCGGAAAAACTTTCGCCATTGCCAGTTTTTCAATGTTTATAGCGTCATAGCAGTTAATAGTTGCATCCCCTACCACCCCATTAGCTATAGACATGATATCAGCTGTCATTGGGATGGTGGATGATTTTCAAACCACGAAGAGAGCTTCTCAACATCTGCGACATCTCTATCTTGGGTGGATTTTCGAAAATCTAAGTGTTGCTCACTACCGGCAAACAAAACAACACTAAATTCTTCGAGAGATACGCAAACTCCATGAGTTGCAGTCACTCCCAACACAAACTTGCTCAAAACGCTGTTTGTTATGCCCCTGCCTCTCGTCAGGCCAACTGTGCTTTCATCAATACGTGCAATCATAATTATTTTCAAGAAATGAGCAAATTTCTTCCATGTCTTCAACAACATAATCTGTTTCTGGCCGGCCTCATTTACTTCCTCTTGACATGGGATAAAACTTCTGTAAACAATCATGATGGTAAATTCCGTCATCAGCAATTATACCAACTACATTACTAAGGCGAATTTTAACTTATTATCCCCACTGATCATTTCTCATTTCTGCGGCTTCAAGGACTCTTTGTGTCATGGTTGGACAGTTTGCTTTTAAGACTCGCACCTCATAAAATATTCTTCGCAAAGGAATTGGTTTCGTTTTTTCTCTTTCTTTGAACTGTTCATCAATTAAATCAGTACAAAGGAAGCATCTGTTTTTGAAATCGAGCTTGGGTAATGATGACCGCAGAGTAGTCGGTTTTCCACTGATTGATGGTGTAGGCTCATTTTTGAACGTTTTTAATGCTGCATTAATGCTATCAGGTATGGTGTAATTTTTACGGCATGCAGTGCGTACTTTCAGAAACGTACTACTTTCCAACTCTTGAAAATTTTGGTCCTGTTTTTGGATACTTGCTTTTTTTATATTTTCGATTCCCTTTTCACACACCACCACTTGACTCATAGACATCTGTATCACATATGAAACACTTATCCGTTGACATGATGAGCGCAAATGTTGTTAAGTACTATAAACTCGATGTTAACTACTATGAACACACATCCACGTCCCCTTACTGGGCTATAGAATCTAACTGAATGAACGAAAAGATACCAGATACAAAAACAAAGGATGTGGAATTGGAATCCCCGACCCCTCGGAAATGCCACTTGCAATACAAAAAGCACGTGCTATTCTTTACTTAAGTTTCTCTTTCCACTCATCGTAAACAATGACTCCCGCGAGATTATTTACCACTCGTCAGTCGATTTAGCATGTTTGTAAGTACTCAGACGTTAAGTTGTTTTCTGGTTTCTTTTTTAGTAAGAATATTTAACAAATTTCGCTAAGCATTGAGTAAATAAATTTGAAAAGAAAATGATTTGTTTGCGGAAAATCCGTCAATTCTTCGGTCCCGTAACGGGCGGATAACCGAAGTTCCACTGCATATACATGTTGTTTGCAGAGAATTTATTTATGCTGGAGTAATTTTTTTAAGAAAACCCATAGTTTCTGAGATATTTTCAAAAAAACTAAAAAACAGAGGGGAGGACTTACTTTTTGCCCTACTCTCCTCTGCACACTTCCTATCCATCAAGACTTTTGCCTAGTCATTAGTATCTATCAATGAACAACTGTACACAATTTTTATCTCTGTAGCATTTATTAAGGCAAACTGCCCCAAAACGGGCTTATTTGATTGGACTAAAGGCTTCGGTCCCGTGACTGACGAATAACCGAGATTCCACTGCGTATACTTATCATTCGTAGAGAATTTTATGCTCATTAATTTATACTGGAGTAATTTTTTAAGGAAAACCCATAGTTTCTGAGATATTTTCAAAAAAACTAAAAAAAAAGAGGGGGAGGGGATTTATTTTTGCTCCTTCATACCCCCCGCTCACTTCCTATTCCTCAAGACCTTCCACATAGTCATTAGTAGGTATTAATTAGCAACTGTACCAATTTTTATCTCTGTAGCATTTATTATGGCAAACTGCCCCAAAACGGGCTTATTTGATTGGACTAAAGGCTCCGGTCCCGTGACTGACGAATAACGGAGGTTCCACTGCGTATACTTATCATTTGTAGATAATTGTATGCTCTTTAATTTATACTGGGGTAATTTTTTAAGGAAAACCCATAGTTTCTGAGATATTTTCAAAAAACTAAAAAAAAAGAGGGGGAGGGGATTTATTTTTTCCCCTACCTCCCCCCGCTCACTTCCTATCCATCAAGACTTTTTACCTAGTCATTAGGAGGTATCAATGAGCATCTGTACCAATTTTTATCTCTGCAGCATTTATTGTAGCAAACTGCCTCAAAACTGCCTTTGCTTGGACTATAAAGCCCTTCAAGACATAGCCAATCATTTACGAATACATAATATGATACTTCAGAGTCTTGAATTGCCTGAATCCTCCCTGAGTTCATAATAATTATGAACTCAGGGAAGATATTATTGAAATACCTCCAGAATGTTTAGTGCAGGATTCTATAGTGGATGATATTTTTGGTTCGTTTGAAATTAATCTCGATCATCGCTCGGAAAGAGCCATTTTGTGTCCCAATAATGAGGATTCTTTGAGATTGAATGAGGAGGTTATACGAAATGTACCTATTCGAAGTCAAGTCTTATTTTAGTGCTGATATAATACTTTGTGATGCTGAAGAAGAACAAAACAATTTGCAGATGAATTTCTTTAATAGTTTAACACCTTCTGGAATGCCACCACATCAGTTAAATCTTAAAGTTGGCGTTATTGTTATGTTGCTTAGGAACAAGAATCTATCCAGTTGTCTCTGTAATGGAACACGTTTAATAAACAAAAGGTTGTCACAAACTGTTATAGATAGATGCAGAAGATTTTACAGGACATAGGTGAGGCACCCGTGTTTTCATACCGAGGATCCTGCTTACTCCGTCGGATACCAGTATACCTTTCCAGCTACGCCGCCGTCAGTTTCCACTTAGGCTCGCTTTTGCTATGTCTATCAATAAATCTCAGGGTCAAAGTTTGTAAAAGGTTGGAATCTCTTTGCTCCAGCCAGTTTTCTCACATGGATATTGTATGTAGCCTTTTCAAGAGCAACAACTAGAGGATGTGTACGTGTTTGGATCAAGGATGGACCAAAACAAGGAAACTTTTTGCCACAGTCTGATAAGGTTTGTACTCAAAACATTGTCTTTTGTGAAGTTCTATCCTAAGTCGCACCTATTTTGCTTTATTGTAAAAAACAAACAAACAAAAACGAGTTTACTGCACATCACCTCATGGAAGATGTGGAAAACAATGCAAAGATTTTTCATTTCAAAGAATTTTTTTCAATTTCTTTTGCAATGATGATGTACATTTCATTCTTTCTTACCAATTTTTGTTTGGTTGTGTAAATAGTGACATCACAACTGATTTTCTAAAATTTAATTTGGTTGTATAAATACTCACTAAAAAAATCGAGTCTACCGCATTTTACCTCATTGGTGACGTGGAAAATAGTGCAAAGGTTTTTCATTTTAAAATATTTTTTTTTCCATTTTTTTTGCAGTGACGATGTAAATTTCATTTTTTTCTTACAAATTTTTTTGGTTGTCTAAATATTGACATTGAAGCTGATTTTTATATTCCCAAACGTTAATTCGGTTGTGTAAATATTTACTTTTATTTATTTTTTAATACATAACTGATTTTTGTGTACACACTTATTTCATACTGGTTGTGTAATTACTGATTTTTAATAGACATAACACATTTTTATATGCATAAACTTTAATTCGTTTGTACTGATTATTATTTTTAATTTTGGTTTCAGAATTAAATGCACGAATTCCCCTGCACTGAACGGGTTAAACAGCTAGTATCTGCTAAATATACTATCTAAATAAAAATACGATATTTTCCAAATGTCTGCAAAACCTCTGTCTTAGCCCATTGCCATATTAATACGAACTGAATAGTACGGGAAATACATACATTCGTTATATTTCATACAATGGGATATTCCTTAAACTTCATTAAATCTATTTAGATAGCTATTTACATTATTAGCATAAAAGTAATTTTGTTCTAAAAAAAAAAAAAAAAATCGGATCCGAAAGGGTTACGAAAAAACCGCTTTGGTGTATCTATTTAATCACTGCTCACATTGAAATCAGTAGACACTTTTAGTCATAACTAGCGCAATTATTAGACACCGCAATTATGCTATTTCTTTCTCCCAGCAAATAAAATGTTGTCTCCAAAAAATAACGTTCCCTTGTATAAACTAGCCGTAAAACAAAGCAGATGTATCATTGTACTTTTAAATATTATATAAAAAAATTTAAAACTCTAAGCATCGCAAATTTTCAATTTTTATACCGTCGTATTGGGGAAAAAGTACTTTTAAATAAAATTTGTGTAAAAACTGCATCTCCATTCATTTTTGAGATATTAATTTTTTTATAGTTTTTAGAGTTATTTGTTTAATTTTGGCAACTCAAGTACTCCATTTCTGTAGAAATTAAAGGAAAAATAGTTCTAAAATAGCAATTATATCTTTTTGTTTCCTCTTTCCCATGTAAACTGAAAAAATGTACTTAAAATACTTGATATTTTGAAAAAAATATAAATGAATGATTTCTGATAAAACATTGAGCTATTAGAACCTACATTTAATTTTAAGTATCTATATTAATATTACAAACAAATGAAGACAGATGGATCATTAGATAGCTGATATTATTTTGTCGAGTTTCTTGAATACGGTATATATATATATATATATATATATATATATATATATATATATTGGATTTCTGTATTATTCAGCGATAGTGGCGTCATAAGCTTATTTACTGTATATGTTGTTTAATACTACATCGCAAATGAAGAATTGTTCAGCGGATGCGAATGACGTCATTTTATATAAAATAAAAGCATGTGTTTTTAGTCTTAAAACTGTAATATGTTTTGTACTATACACACACACACATATATATATATATATATATATATATATATAGTACAAAATATTCATGAGAGGGGTGGATTGAAGACCTGCATTTATGATAAGAGAAGGGATCACAATTTGAAACAATAAAGATATTAAATTTTAATTCTAATGTACATATTTCCATTTTTAGAAATATCATTATCAATAGTTTAATAAGGATTGCTAAGTTAAATTATAATCATGATAGTATAATAAATGATATCAAAAATATCTATCAGGATGCAATGGTCCAGAATTATCCTATTAGACTGTTAAATAGTTTGACAAACAATTTCGTCAAGGATAAAGATTACCGCGATGTTTTGCTTTTGGCGATTAAAAACATCGCCAAATATTCGTAGGCTTTATAAGGAGTTTAGTTTGGAAGTGTCGTTCTTTTCGAATTGGGTTACTGCTTTGTATGGCCAGTTTCAAAGTTTTCTTTGGTCAGTATGGTCTCGACAGATATGGGGAAAGTTGCATGTGTAATTACCGGTATAACCCAGCATGCAAGTCTTTAGCCTTGCAATCTGTCTCCAATGGATGTTTTCTGGCTCGGCAGTTCCAGAGATGGCCTCCTATAATTAATCAAACGAACTTTGTATAATATTTATAATTATATGTCTATAGAATAAATATAAGAGAACAAGATAAATATTTTTATTGGAATATGACACTTTATTGTCAAATTTTTTTGTAACGGCTAAAGTCATTTCAAGAGTATATGAATATAGGCATTAACCTCCTTTAACTCTCCTAGTACCATGGAATCATGTGTGACCCTAGAGCAGTGGTTCCCAAACTTTTTTTTGACAATGCCCCACCAAATCATCTATAAAATCAATATGTCCCCCCCCCCCCATAACTCTATAAACGTTGTCTCTTATAATTTAAAAAGTGCACCCTACTCACACAATGGGAGCGTAATAGAGCCTTAACAATAACTATTCATTTCAGATTTTTTTAACTTATCAAAGAAATGAATCTTTTGTCACAAATGTGTTTTCAACAATTCTCAACTCGGGA
The DNA here is from genome assembly GCA_963932465.1 of Maratus speciosus. NCBI lineage: Eukaryota > Metazoa > Arthropoda > Arachnida > Araneae > Salticidae > Maratus > Maratus speciosus. Next base: position 71,616,415 of record OZ010790.1, read on the forward strand.
ATTCATCGAAGGAACTTAGGTTCTTTCATGCTCCATCCGAGTATCCAAATTGTATAGTTTTTTCATGGCATTATTTAATTTTAGTGTTATGTTTTTGCACTTTCGATGGAGGTTTAACAGGGGTCTCGACCCACTCTAAGTACTCCTTAAGCACCCTCGTTTACTTGAACATAATTCTATAAATACAATGAGTCTGCACATCTTCACGTTTGTGGAAAGAAGAATTTTGTTGTGCTATTTTAACTTACTTCAATGTTAAAGAAAAGTTACGGTCTGTATTTTGTTTTCACAAAATATCTTGAAGAGAGACTTACATTTGGCATTAAATTGATAACATTCATATATTTTATAATTCATTTTTGTAACTTATTAAGAGTTGGTGGGAAAGCTTTTGACATACAAAGGTTCTTTCTATACATAACACAATAATACCCAAGAAGCATTTAAAGATTCTCGTCTTTATAAATTTTAAGTAGGCATCACAACACACTTTCTCTGTTTTCCCTTTCGAATATTATTGTCTTCCATGTATTATCTTTGTTTTTCTATGATTGTGTATGATTTTAAAATTTAAAATGTATATGTCATCATGTAAATTTATTTACTGTGTAGCATACCTGCACTAGAGTCATAGATATTTACCATCTACCCATTTCATTTCCTTTCCTAAAGGATTTATGAATAGGGATGTAGTGGAGGGTATACGAGGGTATACGCCGTATACCTTCTGGATTCTTTTAAGAAGCACCGTATACCGTCCTTTTCTCAAATAAAGTTATAGCGTATACCCTAGGCATGATGTTCAGGACTTTCGCGTATACCCTGTGGTTTTTTTTTACGACTACATCACTGTTTATGAATTTTATAAAGTTGGTAGCACCTCGTTTAGCTATTTCATACGTTTTTTAGGTGTCTATGTTCAAGACTGTCAGTTTTTAATTTTAGTACTTTAATTTGGTTAAAAATTACTCGTATAATTAATCCGGTGTTCATTCTTAATTAATTTTTTTAAACATTTGATTTAAACATTTTTAGATAGCTTTCATTACAAAAAGCTACCTATTGCAGCTGTTCGGAGGAAAGCGATTTCAAAAAAGTTTGGTATATTTTCATCGATCATAACCCCCAGACCGCGAAACCACCCTCCGTTCAAAATTGATATATATATATATATATATATATATATATATATATATAATATATACAGGGTGTCCGGTCTCAACGGTGTCCAATGGCTAACTCCTAAACCGTTAGTCATAGACATATAGTTCCACTTAGAAAAATGCTTTAAATCAGATAAAGAAATATTTTAAAAGCGATTTGGGTCAATAAAAACATTTCTTAAAAAAATACGAAATTTAAATTTTTATACGGTCCCTCGGTCCTCTAAGTTATATTTAGTAAAATTTTCCTATTACACTGACAAGTAAGACAAAAAAGGTGCGATTCATATAACACTAAAATTGTGCGAGTTATGAAACTTTAAAAATGCATGACTTATGCCACTTTTCTGCTCTGAAAACAAATGAGTTTGGCTTGGCTTTGAGGGGTCATATTCCAAGTGCTTAAAGTATTCGAAGATCTCATTTCATGTGTATTTGCGCTTTGAAAAAAATCGTACAAGTATTACGATTAAGTTAACATTTATGAAGATTCAGATTGGATGAAATAACATGTTTTATTTTGTCAGGATTTGAGACTGTTTCTTTTATGATTTTTTAAATAAAATTATGTTTTTTTTTATAAGTTTTTATGTTATTTCAACGATCTTATGTATGTTTTTCCAGTTCAAAATTTGTATTCGAACTTTAACCCACTTTCAAATATCCGAACGAGATTACATTTTACATACTGGCGCAAATCCGATAACAATATATTATTAATTATTATAATTTTCGGTGGTTACCATTTATACTTATTTTATAGGATAACACAAAATATTTCGGATAGATTACGCCAAGAAGTTTATGAAAAAGTTTTAGATTATATAATACAAGACGGAGATTGTTGGGTTTTTTAACTTTTATATATTTTTTAGCACTGAATCCGAAAATTGCCTTAATTTTTAACCATCATGTCAGGATATTTCGCAAATCATAAATTGTCGAATATAAGAATAACAAAAATCGGATACTATAAAGTAGAGGAGATGGCTGTATTTTTTAACTTTTGATAATTGATTTTTACGTACTTTTTAGCACTAAATCTGAAAATGACTTTCATTTTTAACCACCGCGTTAGAAGTTTTTTGCAAATGTGTAAGTTAAAATATAGCGAAAATCTCATACTATAAAACATATGTAAAACTTTTTTTATTTTATTTTATTCAATAATTTATTCGATATTTTTGCTTATCTTGGGATTCTTACAGCTGGGTGGTGTGATGAGATTGGGGAGGACATTAAATTTTAACTTTGAACTTTTTAACTTTGAAATTTACAATTTGCGAAAAATCTTGATGTGATGGCTAAAAATGAAGGTCAATTCCGGATTCAGCGGTACAGAATACATAAGAATCAATTATCAAAAGCTAAAAAACATGAAATAGCCCAACTTTTGCAGGCTAGTGTAATCTAATAATATTTTTAAATACGTATGATTTTGTAAAGAATTGAGGCTGTTAATTTAGCATCATTTTATTTAATAAAAATTCTGTTTTTTTCTTTCTTCTTAAATGTGTATTACAAATTGTATATTTTGCACTAATATATCAGAATGACTAAAGTTTTCAAATTTATATTGCAATTTTAATTTTACTCTCAACCATTTTTTAATATATCTGACGAAATTATATTTCGACTAAATTTGTGAACGGCCCCCAATTTGCAGCAAAAAATATGCTCCAACTTTAAACATGTATTACTCGGTCAATTTTAATCGTTGAACAACGGGACTTTTTTTGTATTACTTGTCAGTGTAAAAGGAAAATTTTACTAAATATAACTTATAGGACAGGGGGACCGTAAAAAATTTAAATTTCGAAAATTTTTAAGAAATGTTTTTATTAACCCAAATCGCTTTTAAAATATTTCTTTACCTGATTTAAAACATTTTTGTATTGGGAACGATATGTCTATGACTAACGGTTTAGGAATTAGCCATTGGACACCGTTGAGACCGGACACCCTATATATATATATATATATATCGGACATTTGTCACACTGTAACTCTCGTATTTATGAACCGATTTCGATGAAATTCGGTGTATACATAGTACATACTAATGTCTCGACCGAATTCGTTGGCCAGCTTCATCCTCCGGTTTGTTTCAAAATGGCGGTGATTTAAAATGTTTAAAAAAATTAAATCTTGAAATGTGGTACCAAAAAATTGAAAATGGAAAATATATTTTTCTTATGTATTTGACCTTTATACAAAGATACTGGAGCAGTTTTTTTTTTCGTCTATATCTTAAAAAATGGCTGAGTTATAGCATTTTGAATTTCTAGCGTGGCTGACATTTTGAAACGTCCTGAATTTTGTCACGCGATAATAGGCGTATTTATGAATCGATTTCGATGTAATTCGCTGTGTACATAGTACATGCCAATGTCCCGACCGAGTTCGTTGGCCAGCTTTATCCGCCATCTTGTTTCAAAATGGCGGCCATTTAAATTTTTAAGAAAAATTTAAATTTGAAATGTGGTACCAAAAAATTGAAAATTGAAAAAATATTTTTTCTTATGTGTTTGACCTTGATAAAAAGATTCGGGAGCAGTTTTTGTTTCGTCTATATCTTAAAAAATGGCTGAGTTATACCATTTTGAATTTCTAGCGTGGCTGACATTTTGAAACGTCCGGATTTTTGTCACGTGATAACAGGCGTATTTATGAACCGATTTGGTGTATACGTAGTACATACAAATATCTCGACCGAGTTCGTTGGCCAGCATCATCCGCCATTTTGTTTCAGAATCACGGCCATTTAAAAAATTTCAAAAAATTAAAATTTAAAATAAGATACCAAAAAATTGAAAAATGAAAAAGATTTTTTTGTATGTGTTTGACCTTAATACAAAGATTCCGGAACAGTTTTTGCTTCGTCTATATCTAAAAAAATGGCTGAGTTATAGCATTTTGAATTTCTGTTGAGGCTGACATTTTAAAACGGCCTGATTTTTGTCACGTGCTAACAGGCGTATTTATGAACCAATTTGGATGTAACTTGGTCTGTACATAGTAAATACCAATATCTCGACCGAGTTCATTAGTCAGCTTCATTCGCCATCTTGTTTTAAAAGGGTTGCCATTAAAAAAAATTTAAAATTTAAAATGAGGTATTAAAAAATTGGAAAATGAAAAAGACTTTTTTTTATGTGTTTGGCCTTGATACAAAGATTCCGGAGTAGTTTTTGTTTCCGAAATTTTTTTCTTTTGTTTATATATTAAAAAATGGTTGAATTATAACACTTTGAATTTCTAGCATGGCTAACATTTTGAAACTATCTTGTATTTGTCACGCGATAATACACGTATTCGCCTATTTCGATGTAAGAAGGCATGTGGATAGTATACATCAATATCTCGACCAAGTTCGCTGGCCAGATCCATCAGCCATCTTGTTTCAAAATGGCGGCCATTAAAGTAAAAAAAATTACATTTATAGTGATTTTCAAAAAAATTAGAAATTGAAAAAGGTTTCTTTCTTATGTATTTGACCTTGATATAAGGATTCAGGAGCATTTTTTGTTTGTCTTTATCTTAAAAAATGGCTCAGATATAGCAGTTTCAATTTCTAATGTGGGTGACATTTTGAAAAATCTGATTTTTTGCCTGCGAGTGCACTCATATATATCAACCGATTTCCGATGTGAGTGAGCATGTGCACAGCAATTACTAAGGTCTCGACCAAGTTCACTGGTTAGCCTCATCCTCCATGTTGTCTTAAAATGGCAGGCACTTTAAGAAATCGCCGAATTTGGCAGCCAAATATAAGTTACTTTAAAGAAAAGCAGCTTGGATAAAGCTGGCTAATTTCGCGAAATTCTCATTCATTATATTGATAAAAATTAGTATTGAATCTCCTATATTCGGTTTCCACTAAATTGAGCTTCGTGTGTTTGAATAATATAAGTCGACTTTTTTAAAATAAGGAATATGAAAGCTACCTCTTTTTCCCGGCACTGGCCGGAAGGACTTTTTAAATTCAAGAAATAACTGATTTTTTTTTTAAATTTTGCTTGTATTTCATTTATTTTTAATTTGCAACATTCATTTTTTTTTTTAAATAAAAAGAAACCGATAGTGAATGACTGAGTAACAAATTTGGAATTGCCCACCCCCCCACCTCTAAAAGATCAAATTGCCCCCCTGTGGGGCGTACGCCCCACGTTGGGAACCACTGCCCTAGAGCAAGTTTACCGTATAACTGTGAAAAAGGCATTAGATTTAAAATTCTGAAAAAAAAATGAATTTTTTCACTTGTTGCCTAACATTTGTCTCATATAGAAGAAGTTAATAAAATAGGTAAATTTTATATTTTATTTACAATTTATCCACTGAGTACCACTGGTGTCACCTGTGACTCCAATAAAATTTATATTTTAGATCATATTTTGAACACAAAATTTTATATATCAAATATATATTATATATATATATAATTATATATATACTATAATACTATAATATGTACTATACAATACACATGTTATTTATTAATATATAGTAAACATTATATATTAATATATAATAATATAATATAAAATAATATATAATAATATAATATGAAATACAATATAAAATACAGTATACATTTATCTAAAAGAGTCCTGTATTTTTTTACGGATGTAGGGTTATGATTTTCATTGTGTATGTATGAAAGTTTTTTACGATGTACAGCCTAATCTAATAAACGCATTTCAGCAAATGAGGTGTCGTTGAATTCGCCTTGATCCAAACTGCGTCTTACACTACATGTCGTCTCAGAAAATGCAATATGGTGAGCAATGGAAGTCATGATGTGAAATAGCGGTTTAAAAATTACAAATAAATGTCTCCTTCAATTTTTTTTTCGTTTCTTCTGCAATCGGGTTTCAGTTCAATTCTTGCTCAAAACTAAAATCTTCATACATTTATGTGAAATAAATAAATTTATTTATTTATATTTATATAAATTGTATATTTATAAAAATGCACAATGCTAGAATTATATTTCATTTTACAGGTCAGAAGATAAAACTCAGAAATTGTATTCATCTCCAGAAAGAAGTAAGCTTGGAAAACTGCCCAGTCGAAATGTCATGAAAACTACATGTTATACTATAAAAAAATGTGGATACTATCCAATCGGCATTCGAACTTTTCATGAAGGCAAAAATTTCTGACGACATATTAAAATGAACAAATAAACACGCAGAGACAGTGATGGGAAATAATGGAAAATATCGAGAGAGAAGAAATAATGTGTTTTTTGAACAGTTGATACTTGCTGAAGTGTACGAATCTCAGAATGAGGCAGCAACGGATTTTTGGAATGTAAGTAATGGTCACCCGATATTCAGTAAGTGCATGTCTAGGAAAAGATTCACACAAATATCTCGATGCATTATATTTGATGACGTCGAGATTAGGCAGAAAATGCGATCTATGGATAAACTTTTACCAATTAGGAATGTATTTCAGTCTTGGAATTATACTTTTCAAGATACGTACATACATCATGATAATGTTACTATCGATGAACAATTAGTTACATTTAGACCCAAATGTCCATTTCGACAGTATATTCCGTGGAAGTATATTATGGGCAGTATATTGTGGGCTGCATGTGATAGTGCTACTAGCTATGCATGCAGTATTCAGGTATGTACTGGGAGGAAAAGCAATAAGCCTAAAGAAGTCAAAGAAGGAAAGAGAGTTGTTCTGGATATGGTAAAAGGAATAGAAGAAAGCGGCATGATAATCAGAACAGAAAAATCCTTTACAAGTTTTCAGTCTGGCAGAAGAACTAGAGAAACAGCCATAATCATAGATTATAAGCGTACAAAATCAGGAGTTTATACTATGGATAAGCTAGTTCAAACATATAAAACAAAGAAAATGGCAAAAAGATGGTCTATGGTAACATTTTACAATATTTTATATAATAATGTACTGAATGGCTTTATTATTTGGCTACATAAATATCTAAATTGGGAGAAACAAACAAATTATAAATGAAGAGTATTCCTAATGAAATTATGTGAATCTTTGAAACAACATAATGTACAGAATTTTATAGATACAATCATCATACAATTTATACAATCATCAAAGGTAAAAAAAAAAACAAAAAAAAAAAACATGGCAGATATTGTTACTATGAACGTTCAACGGACCGAAAATATAGTGACATGTGCACTAAATGTTCAGCTTTTAACAACAGTCCCGCACTGTTTGTATAAATTGTGAAAGAATATAGTTCGCAAATGGTAAGCTTAATTATTAAACATATTTCTTTAATAATTGTACATTTGCTTAATTATTATAGATATTTTTTATAAAGCATATTTTTTTGCAACAAAATGGATAAATATAATGTTTATAGTCATTTAGTTATAATGCTGCATATATATATAAAAAAATCCCTGCCGGCTCGGGCCTACAGGCGGAGGTAGATTTCGAAGTTAAGTACTAAATTCACCAACAAAACTTAAATCAAGATTAAAGATAAACCCAGTTCCTTCGCTAAGAATGAGCTCTAGGGAGCTAAACATTTTGTGAAAATTCTAATATACACACACGCATGTATATGGAATAGGTTTTAAAATGGCTAAATCAAATTCAGAGAACCTCAAAGTGTTAAAATATGTTAATATTTCAATACTCGGGTTTTTATCATGTTTTAATACGTTTCTTCAAACTCAATGACGTTACATATTCACCTGCTGTGGTCCATTATATTTTCAATATGACGCAATATTTTGTTGTTTTTTTAATTCGTCAAACTATTTATTTCATTTTGAATTTTCATGCAGAAATCTTGCTCTAGAAAACTTATGACGTAATATTCGATTTGTTTTCAATTCGTCAAACTGTTTATCTAATTTAATTTTTCACGTGAAAACACTGCATTAGAAAAGCAATTCTTGTGGTGAGAATTTTATTGCTTTTTTTTTAATTGTTGGCAACAGCTATAAGGAAAAATATTTATTTTTTCCTGCCATTGTTGTGTAACAGCTGGTTTTATCAGAATCATGTTAAGATGGTATTCAAAATTTTAAACCTTCCCCATTCCCATTCCCTTGGACCGATTTTGCTCATTTTCAATCCCCGCCGAGAAATTAGCTATCTTAAAGTTGTTGGCGAGTTTGAAGACGTTCCGTGCATAATTGCGACTTTTATCGTGCGGACAAAATTTAGTACATACATACATACATATATATATATATATATATCTATATATATATATATAAACTTTTTAGGTGGGGGTGGTTTTGGGTTCCTGGGGTCATGTAATGAAAAGTTATGAAGGAATTTTTCAAAAGTCGTTCCATGGTAACGACTGCAATAGGTAGTATTTCTTACGAAATCTACCTAAAAAAAAAAAACCTTAGTGGTGTCACATATGACACCAGTGGTATTCAATGACAGAAACAAAAGTTGATAGTAGTAAGGTTAAAAGATGCAGTTTCACATAAATGCCTAAATGTAAATGTTATTCGTTCGTGATGGATTATTTTATCTTAAAAAAGACTAATATTTAAGCTATTAATGATTTTTTATAGGTATACCTATATCAATAAACATCATTTCCTGTACTTTCTGTCTCTTCAAACAACTATACTATAGTATGTGTACATACATGATACCTATGCATATATACAATGTTCTCACATACATGCATAATTTCATGCCCATATATATATATATATATACATATATTTATTTATTTATATAAATATTTCTATATTTTTGTGAATATTTTTCTTTACATTAAAATTTTTATTTGTTAAAAAAAAAAAAAAAAAAAAAAAAAAAAAAAAAAAAAAGCGTTTTCGTATACATTTTCTTAATTCTAAATTAATTTTATCAACAGTTGACAGTTCAGACAACAGAATCTTTTTCATTTAAAAAACTTGTAGGAAAAGGAATGCAAAGAAGTTTTCCCTTGCGTTAGCAATGTTAGCTTGACACATTCTTTGCAGGTGATAGAATAACTCTTGTTCTTTTCGTTTTATACTACATTCTTTCAGTATAGAAATACTGATCAAACTTCTATTGTAACCATTTAGATAAGCATAAAATTGTATAACACTTAGCTGAAAAAGAAAAAAAAAAAAAAAAAAATAGACATGTCTGATTTCTCATAAGTTTTATTAAAAATTATATATTTTTATGCATAATAATATTATGAGTACAAATTTAAAGTTAGTCTTATAATTTAAAAAAGAAAATTTCATATGTGTTGAAATCATAGGAGAGACTGTGAGAAATATTCTAGATGGAAATTGTGATCATATGTGTAAAGGAGAAAAGGTGAGACTTTCAATATACATAAAAATTATTATGAATGCATGCGAAGTTACAGCGTACAAAAATAGGATTTTTCTTAATTTTCATATTGAAAATTCTTGGGCATGTACATGATTATATTTAAAAATCAGATTATGTACAGATAATAATGTAATAAACGTGTTGTATTCATGGTGGTGCGTTATACTAAATTTGATAAATGGTGTTATTGGCATGGAAAACATTTAAACATAACTAAGGGTTCTTGTAAAGTTCTGTTTTTGCAGAACTCAAAATATTATGAAACATTGGAATATATTTAACGTTACAAGTGAAGTTTTAAATTTCAACTTCTAAAAAACATGTCTTACATTACTTGTCTTATATAAAACAGTTACCAAAAAATATTACGTGTGCACAAATCAATATCTTTACAAATAAAATTATAGAAAGAAAAATAAAGAAAATAAAAGAAAGTTTTCAGTCCTCAAAATAGAAGTTCAAATCATAAGTCAAATTTAAGTCCATATTTTCCAAACACTTGCAATTTTTAATAAAATTATGGAAATTCACTTTCTAGTCTATAAATAATATTGATGACATCCAAATCAACACTCTGAAGAAACTATGAAATTCCGTGTATATTCTAATGCAACATACCTCTTAGCAAATTTTACTTGACTATTTTATGTTAAACATAAATTGAAAATTTGTTTTTCCTTTGTCAGATTCTAGTTTAGGATCAATTTTCGCTACCATGTGGTTAATCTGACCTGATTATTAATTTGCTGTTTTCTGTTCAATTTGTTCTGGGAAACCAATTGTGAATTGTGATAATTATGCCAATATTTACCTTATATTTTTGCAGCAAAAAAATGCCCATTATGTAGAAAAAATAATAATGAAATTCCTTCATGAAATGTATTTAAACATTAATTAAAAGTTTACTAAATTCAACTACAGTTTTCAAACAAATTAAAAGAATGTTTTCTCCTTATTTGGGAATTTAAAAATTTAACGTATTCTATGTGTAGAAGTGATGTTGACGTATGAGCGATAAAAAGCGATGTCGTTGTCATTTCTAACAACAGAACATTTCTAACAACAGATTTCTAACAACAGACATTTTCCTGCAGACGTCTGAAAGCGAACTGCGAATTTCATTTAGAAAATAGCATTATCAATAATAAATTCTGGGTTACACTTATGTCGAAAACATAAGAGTAACTGCGGGACGCTTTCGATTTTACACGTTTGTGGAATATCTACTGATATTCTAGACGTATTGTCCTTGAACGTCTAGGATGTAAAAAAAAATGTCGACTTCATATTTGTTAGTGAAGATTTAGTCGCGGGAACAACTAGGGTGCTAATAATGAGTTCAATAATAAAACAATATTTGCTATCACCAATGTGACAGAAAAAGATAAAAATTGTCTGCCACTGTAATGAATAACTATGCGGCTCTCTTTCTATGCTTGTGAGCATGTGCGTACGTATTGCATACATAATCATAAAGATATTATCGTTTCTGTGATTTTTTTTTTTTTTTTTTTTTTTTTTTTTTTTTTTTTTATAGCATACAGAGCTTTCAATCAAATTTAATGCAGCTTTGCTAAAAGCTGAGAAAGTAGAAACAGCAATTTAAATATGCACATATTGAATATTTGATGAGATATGGTCAGTTGTTAAAAAAAAAAAAAATACTGTGCTTGCGTGGAAGATTTCAAAATTTGTATTTCATAATTTGGTAGTCAGCTAGATAGGACAATTTATATAAAAATCTTCAGTGAAATATCGCGAAAATTCAGAAATATTCTGACGGTACAATGAGTTGCTAAAAGTAGTTACTAAACGTAGCTGGAAGCGTAGCCATTGGCAAATATTTTTATAGTTTTTGGCACCACTTTCTCAATATATATATATTTTTAATATAAGCAACAGAAACATTCTATAAAATTTGTATTTTAAAACAGTGGCTCCAACAAAATATCAAAATAGTCGCAATTGGTAGCTCAACCAGCTGCTTTTAGAAAGCAATTCACTGTATGGCCAGAATCTTTCTGAATTTTCGCGATATTTGACTGAAGGCTTAATATGCGTTTCTTGAAATAGATGAGTACCAAATTATAAAAAAAATGTAATTTTTAAACGCATCCGACGCTAAAATTTATTTCATACAAAGACCCATCTCTCATCTTATCTCAACAATTAATATATTCATGCTTTAATTCCAGTATACTGATGTTTCTACTGTTCTTTTTCAAATTTTTGAAACGTTGTTTCAAATTTGGTTGAAAACTCTATAGGCTATACACAAAAACTTTTGAATTTTCACAGAAATGTTGAAGTTATGTGTTTTACGCGTACGCAAATTCACACAAACTTTCACCTTGACCCCACATAGTCATTTAATACAGTGACAGAACATTTCGAGCATTTTATGTCACATGGGTGATCTGATAAATTATTTTTTTTTATTAAATTTATTATTAATCCCCTAATTGTCCTCCCGACAAAATCTTCACTGAGAAATATGAAGTGAAACATGACATTTACACCTCAGACGTTCAAGGATAATTCGTCCAAAATTTCAGTAGGTATTCGGCAAATATCGATATGTTAAATCGAAAACGACCGGTCACTTACATTTGATTTCAGGACATGAGTGTATTTTCGAGAGTAAAATTTTTTATTAACTATTATTCGAATTTTTTTTTCTTTTCCATTTTTGATTTATACATATATAAGCCAAAGTTTGTGTGTATCTTCCTTATAGAAATCTCACTATCTGACCAATTTGCACTTAAAAATACGTACATACGTTTTAGAATCCGGCAAAAAATAATGCCTGTTTTATATATTTTTTAGAACTATATTACGTCTTTTATCAACAACCTGACATAATATATATTTTTTAAATCTATTTTTTAAATGCATTTATTTGCTTCCTTTTTGACGTTAATTAACGCTGCATATGAACATTATGTTTTGTAAGCCAATGGATATTCAGATACACATTACATATTTTCTCATCTGTAATTGAGTTCATTCTGAGCCTTTGGTGTTTTTTTGCATATATATTTTAAAAGTGGGCGTTTCTTTGCATAAATATTTTAAAAATTGTAATTGCGTTAAAACGATGTATTACCGTCGCTTAAATAAATTTACAACTAAAACTTCTTCTGAAAAGCAGACATTTCACGTCCAGGAAATAATACTAATTGTCTCCAAAATACCTTAGACCTTAATAGAAGTACCTTTCGACGAAAGAAATAAATAGAACTAGGAATACAATTGACGACATTTTCAAGAAATCGTTATATATTTAATTCTTATCAATGCAAATATAAACTTTCATTTAAAAATAATATATATTTTTAATCATTAAAGGTCTTTTGCTCTAATAAAATTAATGTCATTAACCATAAGGATGAGGCTTTATTCTCAAGCTATACGAAATAAAATTTTAGTAAGTACTTCACAATTGATATGCGGTTATTGCATTTCTTTTACGGTATTGAAAGAGTGATCGTATATACAGGGAGTCCATAAAAGTACGTCCAAGCTATAAATTTTAATATCATCAACTATAACCGTTGTAGAATGTTTGTTCAATGTCGCAAATAAAGAGTAAATCAAACGGGTTTTAAAAAAGTGCATACGCTAGTACTGTTTTGTTATTTACTGGCTTGCAATGGGGCATAGGCAAAATGAAGACTCCTGAGCGTAAGGCGTTTTGTGTTCTGCAATTTGCTAAGAAATAATCTGTAATTTCAGTTCATCGGGCGTTTTGTTTAAAATTCTATTGTGATCCCTCATGTGACAAACACACATAATTAAAGAGGCTCGTGCTTCCATTACTCAAGACTGGATAACCGGAGGGTGGGAAAAATTGGATTTCAGGTTGGATGTATTCAGTATAACTAAAGGTGCACATAATGGACATTTTGTAAGGAAAACTAGTGTAGTTTACCTTCAATTTGATGTATGTTTTGTTGTTATATGATTAGTCCAAATGAAACTGTTATAATGTACAGTCGTGGAAAAAAAAGTAAACACCCCTTACTAACTCTTTAACAAATTATAGCAGAAGAAAGTTACTGGTATCGAACGATTGGAAATAAAGTCTACTTTTAAATGACGTACATATACTTTGCTTAGGGGGCCATCTACATATTAAAATGAACCATACCTTTGTTTTTTCAATAGCAGTATACAATTCTGACAGCATAAATGAACTCTACACCCTTCAAATTAGCCTAAAAACAAATTTTTATGCAATTCGTACGATAAGTTTCAGAGAAATTAATTATTTTAAAACGAGCGTATTTTAAGGACTGTATCCAAATTGAAATTCAGTACTCGATTGTTAACTGTAAGAGCCCTCTTCTTGATCAAGGCACCTTCAGCGCCACTCACGCAGTGAATGAAGACAGCTAGATTACAGGATAGCATAAGAAATTTCAAAATATCTAGTCACTTCTATCATAGACGGACCCTTAAACTACAATTTTGCTGTTTTTTAAGCATAATTTGAAAACTACTTTTAAGAAAAATGTGAAGTTTTAGATTTCCATCAAGCAGGACTTAATAAATCTAAATCCATTAAAAAAATTGTAGGTTGCAATTAATAATTTTTTCGAATATTAATTTCCTAATTCATAATTTATACCATAAAATTATAAAAATTGCAAATTCAGCGTATTTATGTTTGGGTATATTAGTATTATTGCTACACAAAAAATTAGTACATTAGGAGCATAATTTCAGGAGATATAAATAAAAATATGAAAATTTAATTTAACATTAGAAGCACTAAATTTTGAATTTTTATAATTCAAAAACGTATCATTGAAATGACTTAAAATTTGGTGTCTAGTCATAGACACACAGATTTGAAATATCTCGCTCAGGTTTGAACCAAAGATTTGAAATATCTCGCTAAAATTGTGTATTGCCATTGAAAAAAATGAAGTTTGGATTCGTTTTAATATGTAGATGGCCTCCTAGAACATTTTATGTACATCATTTAAAAGGAGACTTTATTTCCAATCTTTCGTTACCAATAACTTTCGTCTACGATAATTTGTTGAGGAGTTAGTAGGGGTGTTTACTTTATTTTTTCCACGACTGTACCATTGAAAATGTAATAATTATTTTATGGACAACTTGTTTTACTTTTACGTGCGCCATAGAAATTTGAATACTCATTTTTAAAAATGAGAGATTTTATTTTATTTATTATCATTGCGTGAATGCAACGTTCTAATAGTCATTCTAACAATGTATGTGTGCGAATGATCACAGCTGAATTATCGTTACTAATGATATAACATTTTTATAAAAACTTTTCAAAATAACAGGCATTGCATTATACTACATGAAAAGATAAAAACACTAAAAACAATTTAAAAGGACGTTTCGGATTCCTTCTCAATCCCTCATCAGCAATTCCTAACGTAAAAGTCATACTAGGTTTTAAAATTCAACAAATAGTAAAACATTACATCAAGTTGCCAAACAATTATAGTTAAAACAAAACTGAATATTCTATTTTCAGAAATGCAGCCTCGTTAATTGCTAAATCAGCAGTTCTCGTGTACCAAGCTTTCAAGAAAATCATGCATCTCTACCAATAGAATATTCAGTTTTCTTTTAACTATATTTTTTGGCAACTTGATGTAGTGTTTTTCTAGTTGTTGAGCTTTAAAACATAGTATGACTTTTAGTTAGGATTTGCTAATGAGGGATTCAGAATAAATCCGAAACGTCCTTTTAAATTGTTTTTAGTGTTTTTATCTTTTAATGTAGTGTAATGTAATATCTGTTATATTGAAAAGTTTTTATAATTATGAATGAATTCGGACGTTGTCCTTTTGTTTATATCAAGTATAACATTTCTCTTTCACTTCCTCGCAAGTCCCTCATGGAGGACTAAGTAAAAGCGTGGAGGGTTTTCTGGTATTTATTACGACAACCGTGTACTAATGTAAAGAAAAACTATTTTTATTCATATATTATTCATATATTATTCATTATATTATTATTTATTTGTCAGTTTTTCATTATTTGTTTTCTTATTAAATTCTGCTAATTTTGATAGTATTTAACGTTTCCAGTGAAATAATCTATATAACGATGTATAATCATTTTAAAAGTCTAAAATCATATTTCTAAGATATAAACGCTTGTAATTTTAACCGTCTAATTCTAAACAAAAATTCAGTAATTGGTTGAAATAAAAATTACTAACTCTTTAAACTTTGCAAATTTTTATTTAATATTGAAAACAGTGCATTAGTGCAATATATGTACATATAGGGAGAGAGGGTAGTCTGTTCCCGAAATTTACCGAAAAATTCAGAGGATGGGTAGTAGGCATCAAGAGTATGAAAAATTACCATAGAATGTGGCGTCACAAACCTTCATATTTAATCGAAAATACAGGCCGTTCTAACTTAATTCAATGTGGGTTGAGGTTAATAATTTTCAGAAAACTGAAATATATCATAATAGAAATTTAAACAGATTTTCTCATCTTTGTTGTAAATGCGATAGTATAAAAAAGTTGTCGAAGTTCCCAATATATGCGCCACAGTATGCATTTGACCCTTCGCATTTTGGACTGTGATTATCAATTTATGCGGTATCATGAATTGCTTGAGTACCCTGATGTAACAAATTACATCGTTTGCGATTCCTGTTCTATAGCAAATTTTCATCCTCTTGATGCCTACCATCACATCTCTAAATTTGTCGATCAAATTCGGAAAGACCCCGTACATAATTTATATGATAAATATGCATGGAGTATTTTACGAATCATCTAAAACACATCTGACAAAATTAATGATGTATTCACTGAAATTAAAAAGTTCTGAATTTTAAAAGAATAGTATGTACAGGTGTGGAAAAAAATCAACACCCCTACTAACTCAGCAACTAAATATGATAAATGAAAGTTACTGCCACCACACGATTGGAAATAACGTCTACTTTTAAATCATGTATATAAAATTTGTTTAGGTGGGCCATCTACAAACCAAAATCAGAAAGAAACTATTTTTTTCAGTTGCGATACACAATTTTGACAATATATTTTAAATCTTCGGTTCAAACTATGCCTAGAAACGAATATTCCAGTCATTTGGATGATATTTGTTACAATTATAATCATTCAAAATTTAGAGCTTCTAATGTTAAATTACATTTTTATATTTTTATTAATAGCTTCTGAATTTATAATCCTAATGCGAAAACTTTTTGGGTGGTTATAACACTAAAAAATCTAAACTAAATTACATTGAATTTGTAATTTTAAAAATTTTATAATATGAACTATAGAATATGAAATTATTATTCTTAAAAAAATAGGAATTGCAGCCTACAATTTTTTTGTTATATTTATACTTATTATGTCCTGTTTTATGCAGGTTATCAATTTGAAATTTTTATTTCAAGTAGTCTTCGAGTTATGATTTAAAAGCGTCAAAATGGTGGTTTAAAAGATCGTCTATGATGTGCGGAAAACCATATTATGATATATATATATATATATATATATAACTCATTTTATTGAAGCACTTGCGTTGACAATAGTCGAAATATATTAAGGGGAGAAGTGTCTTTAGACGCTTCAATATCAGTTATTTTTCATTTTTTTTTAAGTGATAAAATAATCGGATCATTTTAAAACTGTAGCATAACTTTATTACGATTTTATAGAGTACACAAAAAAATATTTTATTTATTTTTTTTACAAAATGGCGGCTTAGCGAAATTTTTCTTTTGAGTACCCTGTAAATGAACTATTAATTCTACACTCTTCATATTCAGTACCAAAACTACCATAGTAAATATCATTAACAAATATCAATTGCATGAAAATCACAGTATATTGGCAGGCGGACATTCCAATAGACAAACCGAATTCATGAACACATTTCACACAACTATACGGAAAGTGCTAAAAAAAGAAACAACTTTAGTATTTTATCAAATTTTTCATTGAAGACAATGTTTTGTTTCATCCTGTTTCTGTATATCACATGAAAAAAAAATACATATTTAAAAATACGAAATGAGTTGTTATTCAGTTTAAAAAGAATTTAAACTGCCAGTACAAAATTCTGGGAAAACGTGAGCTTCATTTTCACAAATTTTATTTTTATAAAAGAACGTTAGATTGAAGTACATATTTTTTTTTTATTCGTTTATGTTAAGTAATTAATATGTAACAAAAACATTCAGTTTTAGCAGGTTATATCAGGTGTGGTTTTTATTTTTCGGGAAACATGTCCTATTTTTTGTAAAAGTGTCTTTTTTATTTATTATTTTTTTCAATTTCTCACTTAGATGGCCGCCACTTTATAATACAGAGATAAACTGAAAAATGCCTAACCTTAAAATCTTAGTCATTGCAAGCATTTTGTCGAACCTGTAAAATCGTAAGTATCTTTCAGTTAGTATTTTTCTAGCTTACTTAATTTACATCTTAAACATGTATTGTTGATAAAAGCATTTTTTTTATTTAAAATATTTTGCAATTCTTTTAAACATTCATTTACTAAAATAAGTTTGCTAAATTTTCAAAATTAAATTATTTAGTATATGAAGCAATTGAAGATGAGATTACAATCTATGAAGGCACTTTTATCTTCTTAAATACGACATGCTTATTCATCTGCAGTTTGAAAATTATATATGTATCCTATACCTATTTTAATAACGAAAGAAATGTATAAACATTTAGAATTTACCTAAGATATGAAATTTTAATTTTAAGCAATGAATTAAATAATCCTTAAGTAGACCTTGAAATATACTGAAACGCAAGCGTCAGTTATATGAAAATACGCATTGTAACAAAATGTCGCTTTCTATATAAGGTTAGTTGGGGCAACTGGGCCATGATTTTACAATGTGACTCTGGAGCTTCTGACAATTCAGCTTCAAATATTTAATGTTCATTTGAATTAAAGTCTGAACTTCTGTAAATGTGTTCAGTAAGGTTCCCTCCATCAGACAGAAAGGCTCAAAATTACATTTTAATATTTAAAAATATAAAAATATGCATATTTCATCTTTCTTTCCTCATGGGTACAGTTGCCCCATAAAAATGGGGTAATTGGACCAGGAGAGTCTATGTTCCAAACGCGTTTATTTTTTTTTTCATGTGAGATTTCAGGTCCTGTTTGAAAAAGTGTAAACAACTTAAAAAAATTTAAACGAGGCAGATCATGTAAATTATATGTCAATAAAGAGCGTTGTAAGGGAAACCTTTGCTGTCAATGTGTCTAAAAAAAGCACTAAAAATGAAAATATTAGATTTATTTATACCAAAAACATAAAAAGTAACTAAGTACTTATGTACTTTAGTATAGGTAATTAGTATAAAAGTCACATGGGTATTTTAAGGAAAAAAATAGCAACGTAAATCTACGAACAAACGGCTACGTAAGTACTTAAGTACTTTATCTGTAGCCAGGTGTTGCATTAGATAGGGAAAATTACATATATTTTCGTGTATTTAATAAAGGTGAAATTTTCATTATAAAATTCCGGTGCCAATGTGGCAGTTAGGAATTAAAATTATGTGATGCCATAACGGCATCACCGCCTCTCAAGGGTCAAGAAATTTGGTTTGATATCACCCAATATGCTTTTTTTTTTTTTTCGTAATTTTAATAATGTATTCTATAATTTTCTTTATTGTGAGCAAAAAACAATGAAGATATTTACTTTCCGTTGCAAGAGAAACTCAAAAAAATTATTTATAACTATTGGGGTAACTGGATCCAGCACGGTCCAGTTACACCGGATACATGTCCCAGTTACCCCATTCTTGAAAAATTTATGGGGTAACTGGGACACCGGGCTTACATTTGAAACATGAAGTAAATATGTATAGATACTTAATAATATTAACGTAGTTATACGCCTAATCTTTATAAAAAAGTTGTTTAATAAAAGTACTTACAGTATTTTAATAAAAAACCGAGGAAGTTCAACCAAATGGACGTTGTTTTAAAAAAAGAAACGTAAATTTTCGACAAACTATCACAGCAAGGAGAGAGTTATGATTGAGTTGACACACATTGTTTTAAGAAGTAGAGGTTAATGGGCATTGTTCACAAAAGCTAAAACTTAAAATACATAAAAGGTTTTTTATAAAATATCCTATTGCCCAGTTACCTCGTGTGTCCAGTTACCCCGACTAACCTTATATTTAGAAAATATCATAAATTGAGTCTTCAATAACTGCCATTCTAAAAGCTGCCAGAGTTTTATATTATTTTTTTTCACACATTATAACTAAAGACGTATTCAGACATGTCTTTTGGGATAACGTCAAGTGTTTAATGTAATTTTGCTGTTGAAAATCATAAATTTTAAATAATTTGATCTACATACATTAGAAACATGTTTTCAAGGTTTAAAGGATAAGTTTTTTTTTTTTTTTTTTTTTTTTTTTTTTTGAATGATATATCGAAAATCATTACTATATTTTCCAATTCTCTTTCAGTTTATAGTTTTGCATTAATAATATTTTGACAAAATAGCATTAAAAATTAAATTAACTGCTCTATATTTCTACAAATAAAGCAATAGATGTTATAGATGTTTGTGGATGAATGTTTTTAATTGACATTTAGAAAATCGAATCTCGAGTCAGCGCAACGTCTATTCTAAAATGTAGAAACAAATCTGCAATTAACAATTGGTACGTTTTAGCTTTAATAAGTTAAAAAAGTATTTAATTTTGAAGTAAACATATTGTTATAAAGTAAATTTAAAATCATGTTACATATCTTTTAATAATTAACCTAATAGTATCCATTCTAACACATTTACTATAAAAAAAATAGTTAAGCGGTATTAAACATAAAAATTACTTTTAACATTTATGGCGGTTATGTTTATTGAAATTAATGAAACTTAGATAACTTATTTTTAAATAATCGTAAATGAAACTGTAATATGTACTTTCCAACAGTAATAAACACAAAAGAAAAATAGTGCACTAGTGACATTAATTAGATTTTTTAGAAAGTTTATTGTGTATCTAGTATAAATTTTACCATTTAATATATGAATCCAGTAGTGCAATAACCTTGGATGATTTGTGAACAGCACACATGAAGTAAAATCTGCAATTGTAGAGTGTTAGTTTGAATTAAATAATTGAAACCTCAAATTTTATGCTAAGTTATCATCTCTATCATTAATATGTAAAAAGTAAAAACATGCAAAAGTATGTAATTTATTACTTAACATTTTAGTATACTTTTCTCATACACTTATGCATTTTTCTTAATACTTTTTTAAATTTTAAATGTAATTAATTTTCAAGTATTAGTAGTTTAATAAAATATTTAAAAATTATTTTTCAATGACTTTCTAATGCCTCTGGAATATTCTTACATATCTTCTCTATGCAAAATTGAACAGCAAGTCCATAAACCAGCTTCCACTGTACAATTGTTCAACATGAAAAAGAGCGAAAGTTTTTCAATTAAGAATGTAAATATGCATTTAAATATATCCTTATGTTTAATTTAAATCACAGTATAAAAACAAAAGTATGATACAATTAATTAGAAACCGTTTTTGATTAAAAAAAAAAAACCCATTAATATATTAAGAATATTATTTATAGAAATACGTTAAATTAACAAAAGAATTACAGAAAAACCTCCCTAAAGCGACCATGTTCCGTTCCAATACAAGTTGGTAGCTCCAAGAGGTGGTCTCTATATGGAAGTTATGTTTAACTCTAGATTTTAATTGTTGAAAAATGGTAACAATTAATGTTACTAAAATTTATTTTTCGCATTTAGAAGAAAATTTAAGTATTAAAACAAAAGTTAATTACATAAGTGAATTACTACAGAGTTTTAAAAATGACTACACTGACGTTTGCTTTGATTTTACAGTTTTATCTTGTATAACTTATATTTGCAAGTCCTTTCGAAGTTGAGTAAATAAATGCGATTTTTTTTTGGACGAGAACAAATAATAACGATATCATTAATTTATCCATTCTATTGAGAGTTTCTTGACAGAGTAGAGCAGGAGAGTTTACTGACCGTCTTTTTCAATTTGTCATCAGAGTTAAATTCACTGCCTAAAAAAGGCACAAATGGGTTTAAACACTTAAAAGTTACCGGAATAATAATAAAAAAATTAAACTTAGTTTCGAAGTTTGATGAATAATGCGCTCTCCGGAATTCTTTTTCTGGTAAAACCTTCTTCAAGCGACCAGCAAAAAATGGAATTTGTTTCATTTTCTTCAAAGAAATTGGTCGCTCATGGAGGGAGTTCAACGGGGATGGTTTCTGAATGGAGGTAAAATTAGTATTGAGCGTATGGGAATAAATTTCGCTTCATGAAAAAATGGTCGTTCAGGGAGGTGGTAGCACAGGGAGGTTTCACTGTATAT
The DNA here is from genome assembly GCA_963932465.1 of Maratus speciosus. Taxonomy (NCBI): domain Eukaryota; kingdom Metazoa; phylum Arthropoda; class Arachnida; order Araneae; family Salticidae; genus Maratus; species Maratus speciosus. The sequence continues at coordinate 71,638,297 of OZ010790.1, forward strand.
TAATATATATATTTTAATACAAATATATTATTAAAATAGCATTCAACCGAGAAATAATTTTTACTTACTACTACTAACTAGGACTTCCCTCAGAGGGATTAGTCTGAGCGATATTACTGAGAACATAGATTTAATAATAATATGTGGAAGTAAAGAAAATTCGATGTTATCTTTAATTGTCCATATACTGCGAAAAATTGAAATGATGAAAATAAACGAATTGTAGAATTACAAAATCTTATACATAAATTCGTATACACTGTTTAAAAAAATGGGAAATCAAACCATTCAAGACAGCCATGCATGGATATAAAATCGAAAGTACGCAATATATTAAAAGTAAAATAGAAAATGAAACACTGATTTACTTATATCGGAATTTTAACTGTATAAAATAATGTCAAGAGCATAATCAGACGCTCCGCACCAATTTGAGTAACTTTAAATGACAAATATATGATGTTTAAAAAGAATGGACTATACTTTATATGGTGTGTGCTCCCCCGGAATAGTTAATATTGTACAATACCTGTTTTCCACGGATGCAACGAGGTTGTCGATAACATTTAAGGAATTCTCTTCTCAAAATCTAATATAGTATCAAAGTACCGAATACATCAAAAGTGGCATGCAATGCTTCGTTAGAGTGTGTTTTAGATATGCTCGATCGGATTTAAATGATGAGTGTATGCTGGCCACTACATACGCTGTACTGTTTTGTTTTCAAACATATTCTGCACAAGTTGAGCTGTATTTAGCATGTATTAAATAAAAGAAATCGGCAATGATTGCAGCATAAAGTATGACACAAGATCTGAATATATCGTCTGCATAACTTTTGAGCTGTCAAAGTGTCATTTGAAGTAATTTACAAATCCATACATATTTATTCAGCAAATCATGCAAGCTAACATACGCCAATATGAACCCGATTACAAAATTTCACCAGAATAAGTTAATATATAAAAAATCTACTAATGATAATTGAGAATATGACCTTATGATAAAATGTCTAGAAAAATGAATCGGATAAAAAATTCATATCACATTTAAAACGGCACTTCCCTCTGTTAGTGGCCATGGCGAGAGAGAGAAAAGCCTAGAGAAGGAACACTTTAACAAGTACTTTCGGGCAACCTAGTCACTGTTTCATACAGGTCTTTATTCAATATTTACACAATTTATTTAATGCTAGGTGGGTATCTATGAGTTTTGTTGCATTTAAATCGCATGTTTCGCGGAGGAAATGCAGCATTATGAAATATTTAAAGTTGCTGTACCTAATAATTCCAAATTAATGGTAATTGAGATCGCTTTCCTTTAATTTCATCTTTTTAAATTTTAAATTTTTTAGAAACCATTCATAGAGACAATTGTATATTTTAAAACTAACCCGAAGCAAAATTTCAAGATTTTGGGCTCAGCAGTAACAGAGAAATAGAAAATTTTTGAAAGTTTTTTGTTTCTGCACAGTTTTATATAGCAACATTTTTAGAAATTGTTCTATTGCGAGAATTTACGTCATGATAAATACAGCCATGTCAATTTTCATGTTTATATTCCTAACAGTTCCATGTTCTTCGTTACTCAGATCATCTTTAGATCTTTTTCCGCTTTGTTTAGTCTTTCTATTTTTTAGAATTCGTTCTACAACGAGCATTTACATCTTATTAATTACTGCCATGCCAAAGTTCTAGTTTCTAACCCAACAGTATCCCAAAAATTTCAGTATTCCAAATAAATCATAGTTCAGAAACTTTCTAGAAGATATTACGTTTATCCGTCAAATTGAACCTTTTAGAGAGCGTTCATTACGAGTATTTACATCTTAAAAATAACTACTTCACCAAATTTAAAGTTTCTAACCCAATCAATATCGCAGAAATCACAATTTTAGAACTTTTTTGCTCCTGCAGCGATGTAGGTTCTTGCACTGACATAAAATAGTCTTTTTTTCGGAGCAGAGATGGCCACCAACATTTTTTTATGTTGGCTATGTAGTTTCAGAGATAACACCTCACAAACGTACAAGCATTAATAACATTATATACTTTATAATATTATAACGCTTTATAATATTAGCATTAGATGTACAGATACAAAAGCCATTTATCTGTTACAAACTAAAGTGCCGGCGTTGCCCAGAATTTGAAGGATGTTTGTTCTGAAAAATCAATTTTAAATTTAACATACAACACAAAACAAACATTAAAAAAAGCAGTTGAAATGTTGTTGAATTAATCATATGAAAACGCTATATAAAAATGTATAAATGTATATAACAGACGCAAAAGAATACAGCTATAAATGAACTTATTTCAATTTATAATTGGAGAAATAATGTTAAAATACGCCAACATTTCCCTAATCGTTTTTTTATCATGCTTCAATACATTTTTCACACTCATATGACGTTATACTATATCCACCATGCCCTTTATATTTCCAATATGACGTAATATTTTCCTCTTTCACGTGGAAACCTTGAAATAGAAAAGTTATGAAGTTATATTCACTTTAATTTAAATTCGTCAAACCGTTTATTTCATTTTCATATTTCACGTGAATATCTTGCAATAGAAAAGTTATGACGTAATATTCACATTTTTTTAAAATTCGGCAAACTATTTATTCCATTTTCATTTTTCACGTGGAAATCTTGCAGTAGAAAATTAATTGTTGTAGTAATAATTTTATTGTGTTTTTTAATTGTTGGCAACGGCTGTAACGAAAAATGTTTAAATTTGATAAAAAATTGCTGTTAAATTGGTGGTTTTTTATTAATTAAAAATTAACTATAAGTTATTTCGATTCCGGATTACTTTAGTTGTCTCGGCCATGTTTTAATACACATGTACGTATCTCTTCACAATTTTGGCTTCCAAATTGTGGATTTTTTATAGAATTACAAACAGACAGATAGACAAGTTTTCATTTTTACATATCTCTCTATTCTATAAAAAGTAACTAACGCTGTCACCGCCGTCCCCGGTTTTGAATTTTTTGTGACCGGAGGTCTTTCTTCGTTAATATTAAGAAATCTATTGCATACAAATATATGAAAATCGGTGGTATTATAGCGAAATGTTCGATCAACACACTAATGCATACAGTTTTCAAATCGAAGAATTATTTTAAGAGATATTTAATGTTAAAGTTAGACAAAATCGTTCCATTAAAAAAAAAATTATAAGAGCAAAAGCTATACATGGGAATTTAATCATTTTAGATCATTTTATTCAATAGAAGATCCCGGTCTGCAGATTACATTAATTTTTTTTAATTTGACTCATTTTTTGAGGTTTTATTTCTATTTTAAATTCAAATATTCAGCATTTTGACAGATATTTTTTACATATTTTAGAAAATGGTATTAATTTAAACTGTTGCTGACTGTATAAACAGCGCAAACAATAATGTTTGCTTCAAATAAAAAAATTATTTACACGTTACTATTCTAAACAGAAAAAAAACCTTCAAATTAGAATTAAATAATTAGGTATAAAAAGCAGGCACTTATTGCAAATTACGCCATAAAAACTATATTTACATGTCAATTTTAAAAGAGAAAGGATATTGTAAAATAAATTCATTAACATGCGTTAGAAATCTGAAATAGAACAAATTACGTCACATTACACTTATTATGCAAAATGAACAAAAAATAGTATTGCAAAACAGTTTAAATTTAAAAATTGCGCGAGACAAAATATTAGAGGTTAAATATTAGATTTTTTCAAAATTTTATTATTTGTCGTTTGATGTGAGGTGTTCGGCTATAAGTATGCAAATTTTTATGTTTCCAACATAATTAGGGGCTGAGTTAGAAAAATTGCTTTAAATACACAAGTTAGAGCCCAGAGGGTTAAATATTAGACTTTTTAAAAATTTTATTATTTGTCGTTTGATGTGAGGTGTTCAGCTATATGTATGCAAAATTTCATGTCTCCAACTTAATTAGGGGCTGAGTTAGAAAAATTGCTTAAAATACAGAAGTTAGAGACTGGAGGGTTAAATATGACTTTTTCAAAATTTTATGATTTATCGTGTTATCGCAAGTGTTCAGCTATAAGTATGCAAACTTTGAAGTCTCCAACTTAGTTGGGGGATGAGTTAGAAAAATTGCTTAAAATACACAAGTTAGAGCCCAGAGGGTTAAATATCAGACATTTTTCAAAATTTTATTATTTGTCGTTTGATGTGAGGATTTCAGCTATAAGTATGCGAAATTTCATGTCTCCAACTTAATTAGGGGCTGAGTTAGAAAAATTGTTTAAAGTACACAAGTTAGAGCCCAGAGGGTTAAATATTAGACTTTTTAAAAATTTTATTATTTGTCGTTTGATGTGAGGTGTTCACCTATAAGTATGCAAAATGTCATGTCTCCAACTTAATTAGGGGCTGAGTTAGAAAAATTGCTTAAAATACGGAAGTTAGAGACCGGAGGGTTAAATATGACTTTTTCAAAATTTTATGATTTATCGTGTTATCGCAAGTGTTCAGCTATAAGTATGCAAACTTTCATGTCTCCAACTTAATTATGGGCTGTGTTAGAAAAATTGCTTTAAATACACAAATTAGAGCCCAGAGGTTTAAATGTTAAGCCTTTTTCAAAATTTTATTATTTGTCGTTTGATGTGAGATGTTCAGCTATAAGTATGCAAAATTTCATGTCTCCAACTTAATTAAATTAGGGGATGAGTTAGAAAAATTGCTTAAAATACACAAGTTAGAGCCCAGAGTGTTAAATATTAGACTTTTTCAAAATTTTATTATTTGTTGTTTGATGTGTGGTGCTCAGCTATAAGTATGCAAATTTTCAAGTCTCCGACATATATAGTTTCTGAGAACGGGCTCTGTGACAGACGGACAAACAGACAGACAAAGGAGTGAGACAGGTAGGGTTTCGTTAGATGAACGAAACTCTAAAAACATGCTGCGGATGACTGTAACAACACCCTAAATTTACATTACCATCAGCGATCTACCAATCCCGAATTTTGTTTATATTCGTTTCATATATTCTTATTCTTTTGTGCCGCCCTGTAAAATAATTATCAATATTATATACAGTAAAACCTCTGAATAGCGGACACCCCGAGAATGCAGAATTTGTCCTCTATTTAGAGGTGACCGCTACTGAGAGTAAAACATGTAAAGTTATTTAAGAGTCTGTAATCGAAAAAATGTCCGCTAAATAGAGGTATCCGCTAATCGGGTGTGTCCGCTATGGGGGTTTTACCAGTAAAACTTCTGAATAGCGAACACCTCGGAAGGGCAGAATTTGTCCTCTATTTGGAGGTGTCCGCTACTGAGAGTAAAAAATGTACAGTTATTTAAGGGTTGGTAATCGAAAAAATGCCCGCTAAATAGAGGTGTCCACTAATCGGGTGTGTCCGTTATGGAGGTTTTACTGCATAATAATATCATCCTTTACAAGAAAATTGCATGTTGTATGATAGACAGACAGACATCCAGAGAAAGATAACCTCCCGGATCAATAAACACTCATGTTTTTTGTTTTAATCATCCACAATTGTATGTCATACAACATGCCAGATTTTATACAACAGGCTAAAATTGGTCACCGTGGTACGGAATACTGTATTATTATTTGTTTGCCCACCAAAACTGGTTGCCACGGGTTGTTGCAAGGTTTGTGATCACGTGGTTGAATCTGATCTATTCAATATTACTGCGTGCGTATGTTTTTTTATTTGCTCCATGTGTTCAAACCAGTTGTCTACGAAAACATCAAACGGTGAAAGTGACGCACAGCAAATTTCTGTGACATATGCAGATAAATTGTGCTTTTTTAAGAGTTTTTTCTATATAATTTTTAAACGGTTTGGAACTTATTTTTCATAGTATGTGCATTCAGTAGGCGACCCTCATAGGTACCTTCTGGTGCAATCAGAAACGAAATCCGACAAATATATTTTGAGTTATGCTTGACGAAAGGTTTTTATTAGGCTTTTTTTTTAGTAGGACATGGCGTTAATATCCATCGTAGTAGTAAAGTGTCCGGACAGTAATATTTCGCTGAGTATTAGCCTTCGCCTCGCTCAGACAATTACGACTGCTTTCTATATGTAGGATAGGATCATTGGAATTGTCCTTCATGACATGCCGTATTATTTATGTTGGGAAAATAGTCTCAAACTTCATTCAATTAAAGGTAGACACAATTCAATTACATTCAATTTTGAGGGTAGATAGTGTGATGCGACCATTCAAGCCTAATGCTGCAGCAAAAACTGCTTTGAAATTATTAATATTCTAAAAGGTGTTTACGCTTTTACCCTTTACAAATACAAATGAGCCTTCATATCTATATTATAAATAGAAAAAACATGTGTGTGAGTACAGCTAAGATCATAATGTCAATGGGAATAACCTAAGGAAATAATTCAGTGTTAATCTTTTCCGGCGCGGAGGGTCTTTTGAGGATCTGTTTGTAAAATGGTGAAATGGTGCACTAACACCAGAATTTACAAACAATTTTATTAGGAAATAAAAAATTGCTTTTTTCCCCCGTACTTTATAAAGGGAAAATTTTAATTAAATTTTCTTAGTGCAGTTTGTCAGTTTTGAAATTAAATTTAGGTATCCTTTTTTGTGTACACTGCCTGCTAAAGGATTAAAACAATTTTTTACCTTTGAAAACAACGCACAATTTTAAATTAAAACAGACAATTCGAACAAAAAGTACATTCAAATGCAATTTCCTAAAAAGATCTACCTAATATTATATTAAATATAAAGAAAAAGTCTTAATTTACGTCCACTAATAGTAACACCATAAAATATATATTAAAAAAAACTACTTAATATATGTACTAAAAACACCTTCTTTGGTCAAAAGACGTCAAATATTAATGAAAACATTAAAATATTGACATGTTTTGATTGATTCACACAATAATCATTAGAAAACGCAAGACTACAAATACAATGCACATAAAATACTGGAATATGAGATCAGTCTCTACTATAAAGCGAAGATACAATGCCCTCTTTATTTTCAACACTGATATCCATACATACTTTATTATCTCTTATATATATTTCAACCAATTCGCTTACAATAATAATAACTGTAAATAAAAATCAGATTTCTGAATGAATTTACTGTCTTGAATAGATGTTGGTATTATCTTCTTTACTAAGTCTTGACAAGGCTCTATTTCCCTTATTATATTTTACATCGAAACTCGTTCTTTATATCTAATAATGAATTTTCTTTGTGTCATACCTATATAATAATTTCTAACACACACTACTTTCATACCTCCTTATATAGTACTCATATACCCCATAATGTTTGACTACCCCTGACAGAGAACTGTAAATGCTACAAACATAGAATACGACAAGAGAATCAGACAGTTGGCCAGATAAACTGAATGAATAAACAATTTGCAACTTTTTGGGGAAAAATTAAAAGAAGTTAATAAATATTAACAAACATTTATTAAAGCTTTCTAAATACCGTGATCTCTTAGAAGTTATTAATTTTTAAGCGAAATTAAAAAGGTAATATTACAAAATTGTAACATTTCTATATATGTTTCTTACGTCTTTTAAAATATACTTCCTAATGCATTACAAACAGAAATATTTCAGCATATTTTTTTCTTATTTTCAGCCCATTCACCTTGAATAAAAAATTATTTTATTCCCTGCTAATAGTGTTTTCAACCATATATTGAACATGAACTGCAATTCTACATAAATTTTTTATAATGATTATAAGGAAAATAAGATGTAATATAACCCAAACGACAAAAAATACGCCATCTCAGAGCAAGTAAATCATTTTCTGATATATGAAAATTCTTGATTCTCCGAGAGCACAGAGAATTTCTATTTTTGACAATAATCAATGTTCGTATAAAAGTACTTCTTTTGTTCTTCTTTTAAGGCATTATTAAATCCTTTATTCCGATTTTCTAAGAAAGCATTTCTTAATAAAGTTGGTACATGATACTTACACTCTATACCCAACATATTTATTTACGATGAATATTCTATGAAATTTGAAGTAAAGGAAAATACTTCAAAATTACTTTTGAAATAGCTGTGAAATGGAAATTCCTGGAACTAAAGATTAAGAACTTCTTATTTTAATATATGTTGAAGCAACTTATTGGAATGTGCATGAAGATAATGTGAGAAATTGAAATGGGATTTTTCTTTTAAATATAGAATGCGTTTATAATGCTTTGAAATCATTTTTGAAATAAAGATTCGTCTTTACACAATCCTTTGAAAGAAATTTATATAGGGCCAATATTATGGTTTCATTGAATTATTCTCATAGTTTTAGAAATATTGAAATTGAAACAACCATACTGTATAAGCACTAACATCACTTGAGCGATTTTGATTATAATAACAATAAATAAAGAAATACTTAATATCGATAAATATATTATAAAAATAATGCAAATATTTGTCTGCATTATGGCTTTATTTCAAATATTGTTATTTTATTACAACATTTCACTCTTTATGTGTATACATATGCTAACGTAATTTGATTTTTTACAAACAGAAAAACATAAGTATAAAAAAATATATATATATCGCAAAAAATTCATTAGATTTTCGGTAAATCCTGATATAGATATCTGCAATATTTATTATGGAAAATTAAATATCGTCATTTCCAAAGATAGAACATTTTTTTAACTTAGTCACATAAATTTGACTTAAAATTAGTGAATGAGAGACCTCAGCGAGAATTTTCAAGACATTTAAATTTTCATCTCACTACTTTCAATCCGCAATTATTTTAGATACATGTATATTTTTAAGCAGATAAGTTTTTCATTTACCGTCAACTGTGATAACTTTGGCCTAAATTGCTCTGTTTCATAACCTGTTCAGCATCTCTTTTCTCTCATTTTATTTAAAAAATGAATATCATGTTAATTTGTTTGGTTGCTAACAACATATGGAACCACATCATTATCACAAATTTGTCCACATTGATTTATTTTAAATGTTTTTAACCAAAAAGTGTTTGAAGGTTTTGGGCTAATGTTAGCTAGAATTAGGGTATGGGACTGGTTTCTGAATGAATACTGGTTTCTCTTAGACAGAAGTTTAGATGGACTCATGTTTACAACAATATCGTTTCATTCGTACAACATCGAGCCCTATCACTGTGACTAACGCCAACACTATATACTCTGTTCCACGCAGTCAACAACACAACGCTGATTCAATTTCAAAGTACTCCTTCCGGGATAGAAATTGCCATTAAACAGCACAAGTATAAAAATTCTAAAGTTACAGTCATCTTTGAAAGAGCTTTCTTGTTTGGTTCAGTTGAAAATCAATACACTGGATGAGGTTTCAGCAAAATTTTTGTTTGTATATGCCTAAATGTCTAGTTTTATAAGTCTAACAAAAATAAACAAAAACATTACCTCAAATATATCAATGTTTAAATTCAACAAAATAAGAAAACACTCCCCTTCAAATATAACATTTTTTATGCATTGACAGGAACAATGTACAGAAATTTAAATGATAATTGATTGAGCTAATGTTACTAACTTAGAAAAAAGCTTTCTTTTATATCTCAGGAAAGATTACGCATAATCCTAAATTAAGCCATGATCTACACTACTGATATTATAATACGTACTTACCAAAGTCCAAATGAAATTAATTACAACTAGTCCAGGCAATAGGGAATTTTACCTAGCAAAATTAATGGTAGTAATGGAAATCGGCTTTCTAGATGTTTTTTGGGTCACTGAATCCGAATTTGTAACTTCCCACCAAAATTTCCCCCGGCAACCTCCACAAATTTTGGTAAAAAGCCCCCCAAAAAAGGTTTTTATTAAAAAATTCCTTTTTCTTTATTGTTTTAGAGAAAAAGTATCTACAAATTCAGAAAGTAGACAAACTTTCCAACAAATTAGATGTATGACATTATGACTTAGGATGAAGGGGAAGGGGATATCTGCCTTGGAACATGCGCGTGCTGCTGCGTAAACTAAGTTGAGTAATTCCACTTAACCACTCACACGTTTACATTCGCCCTCCCATCTCCCCTCCGAACTTTCTCTATAAGGTTTACTTTAAGATTTTTGGGTCGCTGAATCCGAATTTTTAACTTTCCCCCAAAAATTTTCCCCCCCGAAACCCCCTCCAAACAGTTGTTTTTAACTTAAATTTCTTATTATTTTAGGGTAAAAGCATTACAAAATTCAGAAACTAGACAAAATTTGCAACAAATAGGATATATTACATTATGAATTAGGATGAACGGGGAGGCTGAGGGCTGCCTCTGATCATGCACTGCGGCGCTCGTGCACTAAATTATTAAGTCCAGGCAATAGGGGATTTTACATGGAAAAATTAATACTAGTTCTGAATTTCGACTCATTTTATGTTTTTGGGGTCGCTGAATCTGAATTTGTAACTTCCCACCAAAATTTCACCCGGCAACCCCCCCAAAAATTGATTTTTTGAAAAAATTTGGTTTTTGAGAAAAGCGCGTGGGGAATGTTCCGATACAGCCCCCTCTCTCCCCGTTTATCCTACGTCATAATGTCATGTATTCTATTTGTTGCAAATTTTATCTAGTTTCTGAATTTCGTAATGCTTTTCCCCTAAAACAATAAGAAATTTAAGTTAAAAACAACTATTTGGGGGGGGGGGGGTAAGTTAAAAATTCGGATTCAGCGACCCAAAAAACTTAAAGTAAACCTTATAGAGAAAGTTCGGAGGGGAGATTGGATGGCTAATGTAAACGTGTGAGTGGTTAAGTGGAATTGCGCAACTTAGTCCGCGCAGCACTGCGGCGCATGTTCCGAGGCAGACCCCCCTTCCCCTTCATCCTAAGTCAAAATATCATGTATCTAATTTGTTGGAAATTTTGTCTACTTTCTGAATTTCTAGCTACTTTTCCCCTAAAATAATAAAAAAAGGAATTTTTTTTAAAAAAAAAACCTTTTTTGGGGGGCTTTTTACCAAAATTTGGGGGGTTGCCGGGGGAAATTTTGGTGGGAAGTTACAAATTCGGATTCAGCGACCCCAAAAACATCCATAAACCCGATTTCCAGTACTACCATTAATTTTGCTAGGTAGAGTCCCTATGCGGTCTCTATTGCCTGGACTAAATTTGGCAGACAAAAATTGTAAAAGCTAAATTCTCACCGTCTTGACACATTTTTGTTTGACTGGTGCCGGGACCGTCGCGAGGCAACTTTCTTCGGACTTGCTTCAGGAGGGGATGACGCCACACAAGAGATCTGAGTAGCAAACGAAACTTATCAAATAGTTGTATGTGTGCATCAAAAAAAGTGCAAGAAATTTGAATTTTATAACATTTTGTTGAGCAGTTTGTGGCTTATTTTAGATCTGTTTGAATTATATATTCAGTTTTAAACATTCAATGTTCAGTAAACAAGTCCTTTTTTTTTAATTGATTTAAAATACATACTTGCCCCATGATTTTAAATAAGTTCAAATACATTTCATTCATGGTTTTTATCAAAGATTGTAAATTGAAATATACATTTATGGCAGAGAAAATCATAGATTACAATTACACAACTTTAGTAGCAAAAAAAAAGTTACAAATTGAGTTTCGTGGTATTTTTTGGAGAGTTTAACTTAAAATATAAATTTATGGTAGGAGAAATCATACATTAAAATTATACAATTTTTGCAGCAATAATTAAACTTCCTTTTAAAAATAAATATGCCTTAATTTTAAGTTGTAAATATTAGGAATTACATAACATAATCTCATAAATAAAAGTTGAGGATGCTTTGACTTTCGAAACCGGTTCCGAAAATGAAAGTGCACAAATTTAAAATACCTGAAAACAAAATTGAAAAAGTAAAAAAAGAGCCGATGTTGAGAGCAATCTCAGCTATCCAATGAAAAAAAATATATACACATTGAAATGCAAACGAGATAGATATCTTCAAAAATTCCTCCCATTGGATTAACATTAGCGAACGGGTGTTTTAGTCCGAATAAAGTAGCCTGTTAATGCAAAATATGTTTCTTTTGACAGAAGTCCTCCTTTAGTTGGAATACCCATTTGTTTATCTCTTCTGCTTTCAATGCAAACTTTTTTTTCAGTCCCTCAATGTAAATAAAAATCAAGAAGTATCATCTTTTCTAATATTTAATCAGTTTTTACGCATTACTAGGATTTACTCAGGCAAGTAGAAAATAATAGACAAAGTATTATTTTTCATGCATTCAGTGAAAATCCTTTGTTGATTTTATTGGATTTGATAGACTCATTTTGTTGTACTCATTTCAAGGATGCTTCGCATTTACAATTTTCCATCACTTGGAAAGTAAATCAATAAATAATTTTATGCTCATGCATTATCATCGAAAATAAGAAACCCGTTGCAAAAAACGTTCAGTATTTTTTTTTTTCAAATATTCATTGAATACTTTTTATCCATATTTAATTTAATTTATCCATATGCATAATAACTTAGTACTATTAATGTTTTAATTGTTTCCGACTTATGCAAACTGAATTTAAACCAGAAATTTTAGACACAAAATAGGGCAAAAAAGGCATTTTACTTCAAAATAAAACCTCATAATTTAAGTCACATGTAAGTCCACGCGGGAACGATATTGATGAACTCGTAATGCATTTTAAATAGTGAAGTAAAAAGAAGTAGTTACTGATTTATATTAATCCTTTGAAAATGCACATTTTAAAAAATATCCTTATAACACTATTAGTACTAGATTAAAATTATCTAAAAGATACACACAATAATAATAGCGATTGCTTTAGAAAGCATAAGCCAAAAGTTCATAGAGTGCAATGCAGTCAAATCAGAGATGAGTCGAAAAAGACAGATCTCGTTTATGACTCACTTCTCCTGTTTGCTATCTTAAATAAGGCCTGTAAGGGAACAAAGTTGTTTCGCGACGGCCCCGCTGTTGTTGCACTGTGGAAATACTTTCAATGAGCTTCTAGTCTCAAGCTTATGCTACCATCTACATTTTGAGAAAAAACTTAACAATAACTCAAGCGATGTGAAAATTATAGCAGATTCAATCATTTTTCTCTCATGGGACGAAGTTACCTTAATGTTACAAAATTACCCCAGTTGACGGTACTTATTGTTTTATTTATAAAAATATAAAGTGTATTTCTTTACAGGGCTCTACCTCTACCTAGAACCCCCCTTTCTTCCATTGCATTTATGTTTCATTTGCAAATAATTATGCTATTTTAAGATTCTAGTGTATCTAAAAATGGTTTTTAACTTTATTTTATTACAATAAACAAGATCGCTGAATTCCATATTTTATATCATCGTAATAAAATACTGATATTCATATCAACAACAAAAAAATTGGCGTATGTTGCAAAAGTCTGATAAAATAATATCATGTTATAAAATAGTTAAGAAAATGTAAATCATCTTGCGAGTTATACAAAAAATTTAAAAATCTACTTTTTTATAATATTTGTTCGAAGAGAAACATATTTCCTGATTACTTTTTTAAAAACCTTTTCTAATAAAATCAAAATCTCTGTCGATGCAAAAATCATACAAAAATAATAGCAAAAATGCATTTTGTTTATCGAATGCTGTAATTTTAGTTCATGTAATGTTTGAAATGCATTGCCTGCGGTGACCAGCTTGATGACATTTTATATGTATACTATGATTGCAACGCAGCACTTTCTAAATTCAATTTAGTCACCAATTGTGCCAGGAACAAACTTTTTTATCATGGAAGCACTTTGAATATGTTTTTTTGGTATGTGCTAAAGCTTTCCAGTACAGAACTTGACGAAACTTTCTGAAAAATGTCTCTTCGGTAGCACTAATTATCTAATTGCATTGAAACTCGTCCTGTTACGTATACACATTAAACATATTGCAAAATCTCTCGTAATCTGGACGTCTGTTTACTGTCGTAATGTATCGTGATTTGACGCAAAATAGTGCCTTTTGTAGCAGTTCTTTAACAGTATCCACATTCATGTTAAACCATATTGTTTCGAACAGCGTTTGTGTTTGATGCTGACTTTGTGGAAAATCGTTTTAATTAGCTTATAATCTGTTTTATTTTCATCTAAATTTTTTTCATAATGTGGAATGTAACAAAGTATGAATCATTTTAATAACTTTTCTTTCTTCCATACATTATGAATTGCAGGTAACACTCATTGTGACGTGGCTCATGAATATGTTTTGTATGATAAAAACATACGTATGCATTTTAAATGTACGTTATGTGGTGTAGACGAAACATTGTTTTCGTCGTATTACAAAATTGGGCACCTGCGAATTGACCGTTACTAAAAATACGTGGGAAGCTGCGGCAAGCAGAGAAAAATTGCAAACGTATGTGGTTAGGCAAGAATATTATGATATTCCCTTGAAAGCTTTATGAAAAAATAGGTCTTGCCCAAAACTAATAAAAGTGGGTGTAATGCATGTGGAAGATGTAAAGAGGATAGATGTTTCACTTATATTTTATTTCTTTTTAACGGTTTGGTTTTAAGGGATGAACAAACGGACAAAATATTTGTCTGTGAGAAAGTGACTTAATATTTGAGAAGTTATGCCGAATTAATAATTCACTGGCATTAACTGATATCTATTTCAAAGTATTAAATTACTTTCTTTTATTGTTTAAAAGAGAAGCGAAAGCTTCAAATAATAGAGTATGTTCTGAATATTAATTTCAAATTTTAACACGCGACGTTTGGTACGGAACAAGACAAAGGATTTTTAATTGATTCACTGTTATATACAGGGTTCAAAATGTTATCTATCGCCGACTTTTAATTTCTCAACCGTTGGTCACATACACAGTTCCAATTTTAAAAACGTTTCAAATGAGGTAAATATTCAAGATGTGGCATTATTTAAAATAAAAAATCAACTTTATAAAAATTACGAAATCTAACTTTTATATGGTCCCCCAGTCCCTAAAGTTATATTTAGTAAAAGTTTGCACAGATCATAACAGATATAACACAAAACGTTTGACATATCCCGTAAGGCATGGTGACGTCACGTCGACGTCGTTGTGAAGTCACGCTGTGACATTGTGACCGTCGATGTGACGTCACGTGACGTCGATGTGAAGTCATTGTGACTAGAATGTGAGGTCGTTATGGCCGTTTTAGAGCTCTTCTGTGACGTCACATTGTGACGACTTTGTGAAGTCACGGTGTGACAAATTTGTGAAGAGTGTGTCATTTGTGACTATTTTGGTATTAACTTTGTGACGAATTTGTGACGAATGTGACAATGCTTTAAAGTCACATTGAGATCAATTTGTGAAATATGTGTCATTTGTGACGAAATTGTCTTTAACACTGTGATGATTCTGTGACGACAGCGACACTTGCTTTGAAGTCACATTGTGACAATTTTGTGAAAATTGTGTGATTTGTGACGATTTTGTAATTAACGTTGTCACGAATATGTGACTAGTGGCAATGTTGTGAAGTCACACTATGACATACTTGTACAGTTGTAAACACGTATGCATGTCACACATAGTCATAATTATGCATGTTGTAAAATCATTTACATCTAACGTTAATATACTTCGGCGATACATCGCAATTAAAACTTGGGGGCCGCTATAACAAGGGTATACCAAAAGAATTTTATTGAATCAAAATGCAATACCCCGCAGACTTAAATTTTTGTTGCACCTTTCTTTACTATTGCAATAAATTAGAATATTGAAGACAACTGAATGATCGATCTACCACATTTTTTTTTCAAAATTAGCTATTTGTTAAAAGCATTAAAATTACCAAAGAAACAATTTGTTTAAATATTCAAATCTTTATCAAAATGAAATTTGTGTTAAAAATATAATATTTTATAATATATACAGTACTTTTTATATTCTTTAAGCTATAGAAAATACTGAATAAAATTAATTTATTTCATTTAATACGCATTACAAACTCGAAGTCACTGGTGAAGTTGAATTTTTTCGATTACACAACATCTATAATAAAAAAAAATGAAAGATAAAAAGAAATGCCGATATTAAGTAATTATATTTTATATGTTTTATGATATTGATTACCATAATATATATATATATATGATTGTAATTCAAATAAGTTGGGGCTGAGAAAATAGGATACTTCTTTGTTATAGAGGCACCTATACATTTGATTATGCAAAAATTGCAGCAACGACATTGCTAAGATCATTGTGAAGTTTATGCATGCGTTATATACATGTATATATATACACTCGAAACGCTCATCATGTGCCATATAGTCATTATATACGTATTGTTTACATCTTTTATGCCACATACATGCATTACAAAATTTACGATGTACATTTTAGCAATAACCATTTGAAACTACTCAAATGAAAAATACAGCTTTGGTATAGAAAATTAACTGAGTATCACCAGTATCATTATGTTGAGAATTCTAAGAATAATTTCAGCAATACTCGTTATGTTGGAAGATAGCAGCAATAAATAAAATCGTATTTTTAAGCTCACTGTAAAAGTGAGTAAAACTTTTGGGTATGCATATAACGGGGATACAAAGGGTTAATTTATTTTACATCAGGGTTTGCTTGAAGTAAAATCCATATATAAAACAACTTTTTGATTATTAAAAAATAACTTTAATAATTGATTGCCAAAATTACATTTTTATTTATGAAATTATATATTATAAAAATAACTCTTACTATCTATGATTTTTTTAAAACAATAATACCTTATTGCTTATAAAACACAGCACCGCAGCTACTCTATTTTGCGTCTAATATGAAAGTTTTTATGTTTTGCCAAAGATCTATCTGGCTGGATATATGTTGCCATGACATATATAACCCTGATATTATCATAAATAGTACAAAGAGATTAGAATCTACAACGAAATTTTTAGAATATAGTCTGGTGAAAGTTTTATAAATACAGTAGAACGCCGATTATCGGAACTCCAATTAAGCGAACTTCCAAATATCCGAGCAGCATATTTCTCACAAAGAATTCTTTTTAACCGAATTTCCAATTATCCAAATATTTCTCTCTCTAAAAAAGAAAAAAAACGCCTAACTTCCAATTTATTTTTTGCTTAAATTATAGTCTCTGAAGTTTAGAAAATGATAAAAAGAGAAAAAAAAATTAAATAATAAAAAAGTAAACAAAAAACAATTAAAAAAAAACAATTTTTAAGCACTCCAGTACTAAGTGGTGCTGTCAGTCCTAAACCTAGATAAAGTGTGAAGGTTTAGAATAGTCAGGAACATCCCTTAAACTGTCTGCCCATTTATCCGAACTTTTGCTTATCCGAACTAGGGTCGGTCCCAACTTGTTCGGACAATCGGCGCTCTACTGTATATATTGTATTAGAAATACAAATAATCATATTTATTTTTATATGACACAATAAAACAAAATAATGAAGACAGTATCAAATGGTTAACTACTTTTTAATGTAAATAAAGTATAAAAATTGAGACCATAAACACAAAATAGAGCCACACATAAGTTCATTATTATTACTAATATTTTATTTACAAGATTATGGTAATTATAAATAAGAAATCCATTTTAATTGCGCTGTTTATAAAGAGTGTATAATATCGATACTTTGAAATTTATCTCGATAAAATCATTCAGGAAATAAAATGATAAAATTATCCAGAAAAAAGTAAATAATAAAAGATGGTTATTACATTTTAGATTCCTACCGTTCAAGTATTTGCGTTATTTTTAAAGTAAAATCATATTTAAACACTTACTGATTGCGTAACTTCTATATTTTCATTTGCCAACAGACTTCTAGTTCACTTTGAAAACATTTCAGTAAGAATGTTTAACAACTGAAAAGCTTCCACCCGCTATGACTATTTCTTTATAGATTTTAAAACATTTCTCAGGTTGAATAATACATTAAATAATCATTTTTTTCCTTAACATTACATATCTACGATCTCTTTTAATAGTATACGTTTCCGTTGTGTCTAATTTTTTATAAATTCCTCTTCTGAGCAGATGCAATTTTTTAAAATAAAAACATGCAATGCAAATTGTTTAAGACCATCACTTAATACAAAATTAAAAAAATATGTTTGCCAATAATTTTATTCCATAAAAAGCCTCTTTTTAAATAATTTAATTATCTTTAAATGTTTATTAATTATATTAATGATTGATTATAATACTTGTCCATATACTTTCATATTTATGACACCATGTGGTTTTAACCAAATATTTAAATAAGAAAATAAACCAGATTAAAATGCAATTTAAATCACTAATTTTAATAATCTGATCAAAGCTGTTGAAAAGGAAGTTAGATATTTTAACAAAATAAAAAATGAATGTAATGAAATATTTGTGTTCTATAACATGTTTATTAGAAGATAACTAAAATCATAGTAATTAAAAAAAAAGCAAACAGGGAAAATAATATTTTAGATATTTCAATAAAATAAAAAATAAATGTAATGAAATAATTATGTTCTACAGCATGTTTATGAGAAGCTAACTAAAATTGCTGTGATTAAAAAAAAGCAAACAGGGAAAATAATATTTTTACATACCTAATTTCATTGACGTTGTACGTGATACTTTGATTTTGGGGAACCAATTAAATCCGATAATAAGTACGATAGCAATGACTTGAATCATCTTCAACAAGTCAAAGCTACCGTAATTTTCTCGGGTTTATATTTTGTTAGCTGAACTAACTTATATCCTGATAACGTTCTTGTTTCAGTTTTTAAATCCATGTCAACACGTCTATGCCAAGGTGTCTATGCTGTCCAGTGTCCACAGAACTTCCCGCGTTTATTCTAAAAAGCTTCACTGTTACTTTTATCCGTTATTCTGCGGTCGAGTCGTAACAACTGAAATAGTGCAGATGCAGACGATTTTTAAGTTTCGAAGTTCGAAGCAGATGTTTTCGGTTTTATTTGTTTATCTATAAACAGTTTTGGAAGGAAATTAAATGAGTAATAATTTTATCAAATTGTCTCTAATTCAATTTCCTGCTTGGAAATGTTTTATTGTGTTTCACCTTTTATTTTTATCAGTTTTATTGAATTGTAAAGTTTCATTTATGTAAATTATAATAATAATATTATCCATAATTAGAGTTTACTAGATAAACAGAGTTGGGCAAAATACATCGAAAATCCATTTTCGATACAAAATACAAAATACATTGTTTTTTCAACTTAAAATACAAAATACAAAATACTTTCCAAATTTCAAAAAATCAAAATACAAAATACATGTATTTTGAAAATACATTTAAAATACAAAATACATTAAAAAAAAAGAAAAAAAAGATTGTGTATTAAATTGTACTAGTCAAATGCAAAGCTGGTTTGCAAAACAGATTAAATTTTTAAAATTATAAATTTTCAAATAAAGAAGCAAAATTAATTAAAACGCAACGAAGAACTCAAGAAGAAAACTGAAAGATTGGCAGACAATGTGCTTAAAAGTGTATGAAAGTTGCAAGAATAACTAATAATGAATAAACTACACTTTAAAGGTAGTTACTCAGCAGAAATAACTGCAAGAATTGATTGTGGTAGAGGTCTGCACGGGCCCGGGCTTGGGCTAATGAACTTCTCTCAACGGAATCTTTGGAAAGGTCCTCAAGATGGTTCTAAAATTCACTGCTCAACAATGAGAAATTTCCTGACACATTTTCTAACTAATTTTTTACTGTAAAGGCTTAAAATTGACAGGCCTGACTATTGAAGTGATTTGGAATCGAATAGCGTTTTCCCTTTTTTTAATAAATAAATTACTTATCAAGATATAAGAGATTCTTGTCACGTGACTGCAGGTTTTTCTCCTTTCCCGTGCTATTGCTTCCGGAAATCCGATTCAAAATTTTAACTTTGACAATATTTTCTCAAAGATATATTGCCTTTATCAAAAAATGATAACGTTATTTGATTACATTGTTTCTGAATAAAAACAGCTGCCAATCTTATGCGTTTCCGAAAAGAAAGAAATTCAGAAATGTATCAGAAAGCTCTTTTGGATTTGAGAAAAGCCTTATTAAATAGTAGAAAAATAGTTTCACAAATCTGCTTTTTATTATACAGCTTCAAAAATTATCCTGTTTTTAACCCTCCTTTTTTCTGTTATTCTAAACTACATTAATTTTTTAATTAATCTTTAATTGAATGTTGAAACGTCTAAAATTCTGATCATTAATGTTGCTATTGTTTGTGTTTATGACGGCCGATTATCAACACGTGGGATATAGGCCCTGGGGGGAGTGCCCTTCGTGGGGGTCTTTCTAAGGGAACCTAACCCGTATTTACGCATGGGAAACCACGGTTTCGAAGAAAACCACGAAAACTCCGAAACGGTTAGGCCGACGGGCGCGATCAAAATGTTGCTATTATGTATTTTCTGTCTTGCGAACACATAGTAATTTTAAAATATACTGTAAAATTATCCCATAAATGTGTATGCAGTATTCTTTAAAAAAACCTTAATTGTATGTTTAGGAAAATCTGATTTTTTTGTAACAATTGAGTCAGGCCTCATTTAATTTATTTTTCCACGGACCAAGCCTGTTTTCACTGATTTTTGTATGGGCCGTGCCGTGAACTGTGAAAATATAAACGGGCCGGGCTCGGGCCGAACTTTTAATTTTTTCATCGGGCCGGGTCAAGGCTGTTTTTGTGTGGGTCGGGCCGGACCCAGTCCTAGAAATTCCGACCCGTGCAGACCTGAGATTGTGGATACGATAAGGAACCTCTTTCACGAGGCATAGGATAGCACCGCCCGCTACTGAGTGTTCTAAGCCACAATTGAGACAGTATTCATTTTCAGAAAAAACATAAAAAGTTTCGTGCAGTTCTTAGGTGCAGATATATAAAAATCTCGAAAATCCTAAAAAAACACAGCACAGAAAAAAAATCATCTGTAGGACGATATACACCAAAATGTCATCCATACTAACTGAATTTGATGAAGTTTGATGAAATTCCGTGTTCTAGTTCTTGAAATATAACTCTCACGGCACACCTGCCAATGCCAACTTCAGATTTTTTAAAAATCAGCTCTACGAACCAGAAAATTTATTTAAAAAAGGTACCTTTAATCTACGTGGTATTTATTTCATTTAAATTTGATTTACAAATATGATCATTTTGCCATGGAAGAAAAAAAGAAACAAACAAAATAAACAATAATTTTACGTATATGTTACAGTAATCATAAAAACACAGCATAACGCCACCTCTTGAGTGGTGCACCCCAAAATTTTGTCAGCATTAATTTATTTGAAGATCTAAAATAATATGAAATTGGATTAAATTTTGTCCATTAGTTTTTCGATATAGTTATCGCGGAAATCATGAAAAACTCAGCATAACGGAACCACCTGTTGAGCAATATACATTAAAGATAATCGGCAAGTATTTCTGTTCAGGCCTATATGCAGTTAAATGAAATTCTGTATACTGATTCTTACAATATATCTATCATGAAATAAAATAATTAAGCATAGCAGTGCCACCTGTTGGGCGATATAAACCCACAGCTAAGTTATATCTAGGTCTATCTTAATCTGAAGTTTGATTATTATTAAACTCCATGCTTTAGTTCTTGAGATAGAAAAGCCACAAAAATTATGTCTACCACAGACTAGCAAACATACGCACATTTCCCAAAAATTGTTAAATCGCGTTCAAGACATCCCGAAACGTGTAAATCAAGCAAAAAACGAAAGTCAAAAATTTCCTCGATTCAGATACTTTTTTATTATTTATTAGAAGAATGTAAAAACAAATTAATCTTGTATCAGTTTTTTCTATCAGTCTTTCTTAGTATATGTCTACAAAAGAGCATATTTTATAATAATCTTATATGTACAATGCCACCGAATAAAATTGTTTAAATGTATTTTTTTCTTTTTATATAAAGCGCTTGTATTTAATAAGAGCTCCCAACTATGCAAGATTTTTTAGATCTTCCACTAATAAAATATTCGGGGCACAACTTTTCTATTATGGTGTATTTTAGAAATAATGCATACGAAATTTAAAATATGTATTACTGAATGCAAAAATATAAATGAAAAAATTAGATAATTTTTAACACAAGTTGAATTATTATTATTAACAAAAGTACGAATTCTTCGTATAAAGTAGTTTTAAAATTAAAACACTCAGATAAAATATCAAACTATATATAAGCGCAAAGAAATAAGAAATCATTTGCACTTACTATGAAAGTCTTGAAACTTTTAATGTAGAGCAGAAAAAATATGAAAGCTTTTACATTCATAAACAGAAAGCACTTATAAAATATTTATAAAAAGTAGGAATAATTCGAATGCAAAATTTGCAAAGTCATAAATTTCATTTTTTCATAGTCAAATCATTCCTTTGAAAGTTCATTGTAGCAATTTTCTTTCGGTTACTGTCTAACAAAATTTATATTAATGAATGAAACATGCGAATTTTTAAGAAATCCTTTTTTGATATTTTTAAATAAAACTACTTGACCAGAAAAAAAAAATTGAGCTTCTTATATGTGTGGTCAATGGGCAACTGTCGGTAATAGAGCGCTGCACCTGCGCAACTTTGAAAGATCCTTCCGGTCTATCACAATTACATGTTTATTTTCTTGTAATTCCCACAGCAACATTAATATGTAAAAGTTATTTTTGTAACTAACCAGAAATAATACGTTTGCTGTATCAAAACATCATATTCATCAACCTCCTTGTCTCAGCAATAGTCAAAAAGTGTGTAATTTCCAGAATAGAATTTGAAAACAAACCAAAGCAGATAGTCGTGTATTTCCTTTTAATGAATCGCAGCTTTTCTCTGTGCGGTTTAAACATGGCAGTTTGAAATTTGGAGAAAATGTATTTTGAGTATTTTCAAAATACAAAATACATTGTAAAACCATCAGAAAATACATTACAAAAATACTTTGATCTTATCGGTTTAAAATACAAAATACAAGATACAAATGTATTTTGAAAATGTATTTCAAATACATGTATTTTCGATACTGCCCAACTCTGTAGATAAAACATTGCTTAATTTTTCAAAATGTTTACAAATTAATTTAATGGTAATAATGAAGACCCCCTCTTTTTTTAAAAAGTAAAATTTGTATCACAGGTAATATATACAAAATATCTTCTAAAAAATACAACAAGATTATCGAGAAGAGATGAGTTTTTCTTTGTCAATCTGTCATTCTCTTAATATTAATTTTCTGTAGAATAAAACATCTTGTAAAATAATTTTTAAAGATATATTTTGAAAACAAAAAATAAAATATGAATAATTAATTATGTCATGGGCTTTGCATAAATTGTACATAAATTTTATATTCGGAAAATGTCAATTTTATTTTAAACGTCTGAAAGAAGTAGAATTAAAAAAAAAAGTTAGCTAAAATAGTGAAACACTAAGAGGAAAAAAAATGACTTGAATGCAAATTATAAAGCAAGAAATGCATATATGACTAAACTTTGAAGACCCTTTCTGCGTGCTCATTAAAAGCTGCAGACTTAACTGTAATAGAAAGTTTTTAGTTTGGAACCACAGCACTGTTTCGACTATTCTTTGAGAAACTTCTAGTATAACAGATGATCATTTACAAAAATCTTTATAAAAGATAAGTCGAGGTCTGTTTACCTAAAACATTTTTTAATAATATGAAATTCGCATAATTAGGAAATCTTTTTGTGTCCTGATGAATTAATTACATTTTACGTTATATGAAAATAAAAAGTTTTGGTTAGAGGCACAGAGGCAACTTGGACCACGGTTTAAAAAAATTTTAAATCCGGCAGAAAAATATTTTTTACAGTAAATAACATGTTTTTATTATTTGTTGTAATTTTTTAAAGTTTTCTAAGAAGTTCACATCTCAGTCACAATGTGACATCACTGAGTGGTGGCATTTTGGTCACAGATGTGACGTGACCACAGTGACTTACAGTGACGTCACAATGACGTCACTGTGACCATGCATGCTATGAGGGATGTACTACAAAAATTGACACAGTTGTTAAATTTCAAAGTTTAAGATTTTTGCACATGATTTTGTCTTTTATTGAGGGATCAGTTAAAAAAAAATAATTAAAGAAATTCGAGATGAAAATCAGAGTGCAATGTCCTTTTTACGGCAAAACCACCTTTAGTCGGTATCGTCAAATCGGGGAATAACCAAAAACGGATATTTCACCTAAAAATGTGAGCTAAGTTTTATGGTCGAACAACATTCAAATGTCAAAATAGGTAGAATCGACAACCGAAAAATAAAACATGGTCACTAAGAACTAGATAATTGTCAGTGGAATGCAAACAACCACCCGAGCTATAACGAGCATGAAAATTGGGATTATGCAAATTACAATAGTACCGCAGTGTATCACGTTCCGTATAAAACACGAGCGATGCAGCTGTGGACATGCTAGTCAGCGCTGAGATCGTGATGGCAAGCTACGCATACATGCAATATGCCGAAATGATACTTATTTATGCTTAATGTCAAAGGAATGACAGGGACTCTTCGGGTGTTTATTCAGAATGTTTCCATAAGGATCTACATCCAACGCACGAACCTATAACTGATGCATTGCACCATCTTAGAGAGACCGGCTCTGCTACACTAGGACCCAGAAAAAGTAGAGTGGCAAGGTGTAATGTTCTAGCGACATTGGAGGAGGTGCTGGCATTCTCCCGTTTAATTTCGCAACTGAGCATGGTGGAAATAAGCGAGGCATCTGGTCAGCATGCCTGTCATTTGTTACATGCACATGATGCGCATCCATACCATCCGACGCTGGTGCAAGCATTGATGCTGGGTGACCATGCACGACGATTTGATTATTGTAATTTCATGTTTAATACCTTAGAGGAAAATCCGTTGTTCATTTGTGACATTCTGTGGACAGATGACTCAATGTTTATACGGAGGGGGGGAGCATTGTGAACGTGCACAATGTGCATTTCTGGTCTGTGGAAAACCTCCACGTCGCTCGCACAGTACGACACGTGTGGCGCGGTTATATGGGGAACCCATATTATTGGACCCATCTTCTACGATGGGACCTTGACGGACGATCGTAACCTGTATCTGTTACGAAACACAGTAAGTAATTGGCATGAACAGCTGCCTCTCCAAAATGCATGCCGGTTGTGGTTTCAACATTATGGGGGGCTCTCTGCATAAAACATCAAACGTCCGGGCGTATCTGGCCACCGAATTCGGTAAAAAGATCCTTGGATATGGTGATCCAGTAGAGTGGCCAGCGCGTTCACCGGACTTGACTCCCACGGACTTTTAACTCTGGGGTTACATCAAAACATAGGTCTATCTGACTGAGACCACTTCTCTGGTTTATCTAAATATGAGAATCATCCTTGATTGTTGCAAAGTTTGCACACCTGCTATGCTCTAACGTGTCGAGGACTCAGTACTGCCAAGCATTCGATTTTGCATTGCCACCAGTGGAGAACACATTGAGCAGTATTTATAGTAGATTACAGTGTTTTATGTATTTTCTTATAAAATTATAGTAATCTTACAAAAATTTTATCTGTAACACGGGCTACAGTTACATAAAAAATTCAAGGCATCCCAGTTTCCAAAAATATTCTTAGTAACTTTACTGTTTTTTTACAGTGTACAAACACACAGAAATCAATATCATTTCGGATGTCCACATTAATCCTCACTGATGTTTCGGCAAAGAAATTGAATTATAGAGAATTTTTTTTCGAGAGAATTCATTTAATTCGTTTGAGAATATTGAAATAATTAAGATCGGTGATCATTTTTGCGCCAAATTTACCAAGGTTTACCAAGGTGAAAGAACCAGGCTCTACAAAAAGGTTAATTTTCATTTCTACATTTTGTTTTCCAAATTTAGAATAACAAATAAAATTTCTTATATAGCTTTGAATGCATTTATCACTAAACCAATTTATCCGGATTATGATAAATATTTTATAAAAAAAAAAAAAAAAAAAAAAAAAAAAAAAAAAAAAAAAAAAATACATTTCCTAATCATAGCTGCCAACACTTAGGCATTTTTTAATTGTACCACAAAAAATTCAGAGTAAATTTTACCTTTTTACTCCTCGTAATCGTAACTCATTGAATTTGTCCATTAAATAAAACACAAATTTCTATACAATTTCTGTGGAAAAAGAAAGCGTAAAATATTGGCAGCTATGCTTAAGGTTCGTTAGCGAGGAGCTCGTTTTATAGGTTTATTATTTTCTGACAATTAATTAAAATTACTACATACATTCGCGTTATTTACATTATTATATACTTTAGTTTTTTCGAGATATACTGTGTAAAAAAATATTTGTAATTCTACAGATATAAAATTACAAAAATATGTATGCTTACTAAAATTTTATCTCTACACTGTACAAAAAAATATGTAAATCTACAATACTAGTATGGAAAACACTTATTATTCAGCTGTTTTTTAGAGAACAACTAAAAATCAACTGTCTATTGCCGATAACTTTCTGAATTTTCATGATATTTGACTGGCTCTTTTTAGGAGTTGCTCCATAGCGATGACTATCAAACCATTTTTTATAGTGCGCGCATGCGCAGAGAAGAATATTTCATTCAACTGCTCATATTTCATCAAATATTTTATATATTTACAATCTAATTACACCATATTATTTCTACTACATTTTGTCAAATTTTCGGATACTGGTGTTAAATTTGGTATAAAACCGTGCATGATATAAAGAAAAAACATGCAAAAATTTTTGAACTTAAGAAAAAAAGTCGATACATTTCCATGAATATACGTTCCATTCTTCCACAAATGAATACACATATTGTACAATATCCATATATTCGTAAGCTATACCGATAGATCATTTAGTGTATTTTATTTTACAGGGTGATCCCAAACATTATTCTTTTTCTTTGATTTGTTGTTTGCCCACTAATTTACATTCTGATCAAACCGCCGTTGATAAATATGAACTCGAACATATTCTTCATAATCCTGAAGTTGCAGAAAAATCAGACAAATGTATTTTTAAATATTCGGCAACATGTCTAAAATTGAAAGTGTCAGATCATCAACGGCCATACAGTGTACATTTGTGTAAACATATACAACATTTATTTGTGTAATGATATACAATACATATTTGTGTAAACATATATAATATATATCTATGTATGATATATAATACATACTTGTGTAAACATATACGATACATAATTGTGTAAGATTTTAGAATTTAAAAACGGGTTGCGTATTATACAATGGATATTATCATAAACTATATGAAGACATATAAATTTACACTAAGTAACTAAATCACCACTACTATATTGGAGTTTTCGTTTTTCAAAGCAGAAAGTAAAATTCGAAAACCAATTTAAATAAATCGACTCTAGTCAATCTTTTGGATCATGAGCATTCTCATAACGACAATAATACTTTTAGGACAAATTAAGGTTGAAAGTAATTTAAGAATTATGTTTAAACAAATACCTCGTTTATTTTCAAAAAACAAAATCATACAGGCAACGGCTTTTTAAAATTAATCACACATATTCTTGAAAGGTTGGTAAAAGGAAAAGTTATCTCAGTTAGAAATTTCTATACAATATTGTTTCTTAGAACACTTGAAAAAATATGCACCAACATGTTCCTTTGAAACCTCAAAGTGATTTTATGCCCCTTGGAGAATTCCCTTCAGAATTTATGGAATGTAACTTTCACCTATGTTTTCGCTGATACCGAATACATTTTAAAGAAAGCAAAACAACGTTGTAGATTTACTGAATGGTATTTATCATCAATTTTGTTTGTTTTAAGTAACTGCTTATAATCGGGTTTTGTTTCAGAAAGTAAGAATCTATTTTTTAAATTTAATGATAATGGCTCTTTCTAATTTGTTTTTGTTTTTTCGTATAACTGGGTTCGTTTATGGAGTATAGGTGATTTTTTTTTACACCCACAATTTTAAGGGATTAACAATGTAGGATTTTTAAAAAATTTTGTAAAGAAATAAGCGTGTTAGATTTTGCCTCATTAACTAAAAATAATACTTTTCAAAGAGTTTGCAGTACGATATGAATGTATTTTAATCACCCCGTTACATTCAATAAAATGTTTTGTAAAAGTGTCCACAAATATTTTACTAGCAAAAGCCATGCTTTGTTTGGATTCGCGAAGCATTGCTTAATAAGATAAATATTTGAAAGTAATAATATTTTTTATATTATTCTTGAATCTTTATTAAGGCTCCGCTGCACTGAAACTCCCCGAACGCGAAATCCCATGTTAGGCTATGGGAAAACTTTCAAACGCGATTGCTCATTACCCAATATAATTATTAAAATACCGTTTTCACATTAGAAAGTAGACATTAGATGCCGATGATGTGCGTTTTTAAAAATCATCTTAGTAAAATTTAAGTACATAAAAAATCCCTAAAAACTTTGAAATTTCCATTTGATTCAATTTTATCACCTTCTTAAATATACTTAAAATATACGTGGGCAGTTTTTAAAAACGCACATCATCGGCATCTAACGTCTACTTTCTGATGGTGTAAACTGTATTTTAATAATTATATTAGGCAATGAGTAATCGCACTTGAAAGTTTTCCCATAGGTTAACATGGGATTTCGAGTTCCGGGAGTTTCAGTACAGCGGCCCCTTAAGCAAAAACGTTATTTTATGTTTTGGAGCATTTTAATTTTAGAAATGTAAATTCAGATAAATAACTAAGAATTTTTTATTTTTGATACTAGGGGGCTCGGCACCTACGAGCTACGCTCGCCAACCCCCGTTCCGACACCGCAGTCTCTAAAAGCACGGTAATTTGATTGGCTTTAAAAAAGATTTTGAAAGATTGAATTATAAGTTAAAAAACACTGACGATCTCCCTATAAACGGGTTTCTATTCATTTCTCTTTGATTGGGGAATTGTAAGGAAAAAAACCAGCTGCTGTTAAAAGATACAATGGCTGTTTTCGTCTTTGATTAAATAAAATCAGTTAAACATTTCAAAATAAGCTAATATAAAATGAATTAAGTAAACAGTCTTTATCTCCCGGTATTTTTTAACAAAGCGAAAAGAAAGTTCTTTTAAATAAGACATTTTAAATGTATCACTTTTAATCTGACGTAATTTTTACCAACCTTTTCTTTCTCTTTTTAGTATTCACGTGAAAATACTTTTGTTAGAAATGAAATATTATGTGCGCTGTCCTAACAAAAATAGTTGAAAAGATCGTCTCAAAATATCAAATAAATGTCATGCGCAATTTTTAAATTTAAACTGTTTTGCAATGTTATTTTTTGTTCATTTTAAGTAATAAGTGTAATGTGACGTAATTTCTCCTATTTAAGACTTCTAACGCATGTTAATGAATTTATTATTTTATTATATCCTTTCTCTTTTAAAGTTCACGTGTAAATGTAGTTTTTATGAAGTAATTTTCAATAAGTTTCTGCTTTTTATATGTAATTATTTAATTCTAATTTGAAAGGTTTTTTTTCTGTTTATAATAGTCACGTGTAAATATATTTTTTTTTAAATTTAAATCAGACATTATTGTTTGCGTTGTTTATACAGTTGGCAACAGTTTAAATGAATACCATTTTCTAAAATAAGTAAAAAATATCTCTCGAAATACTGAAAAATTGAATTTAAAATAGAAATAAAACCTCAAAAAATGAGTCAAATTAAAAAAATAAATACAATCTGCACACCGGGAAATTCTAACGTATAAAATGATCAAAAATGAATTAATTCCCATGTACAGTTTTTGCTCCTATAAAACTTTTTTGATGGAACGAATTTGTCCAACTTTAGCATTAAATATCTCTTACAATAATTCTTCGATTTAAAAACTGACTGGATCAGCGTGTTTATCAAACATTTCTCTATAACACAGCCGAATTTCATATTTTTGTATGCATGATTTTTCTTAATATTAACGGAGAAATACCTCCCATCACAAAAAAAAATCAAAACCGGCGGCGGCGGTGACAGCGTAAGTTTCTTTTTGTTTATAATAGAGAGATAAGACTGGTGTGAATAAAAATATTTTCGAATCAAAATTTTACAAAATATTTATATAGCGAATTGAACGATTAATTTTGTTTGCAATTCGTTTGTTGACATTTTACAAAAAAAATCATAATATAATTTTTTCAAAATGCGCAAGTATCATCTGCGTAAATGATTTACCATAATAAGAATAAATTGTGTATTTGAATTCTTAATACTGAAACTTATAATTGAATGTAAATAATTGAATTTTCACAAATTTTAATTCATTAAAAATATGCTATAATTTTCATAAAAAGGTATTTTAAAAGTTCTTCTTCTGAAAATATACGTGTTTCATTTTTTATTTGCAAAAATGCGTCCGTAATGGAAAAACATGTAAAATAAATTAATTAAAATGATAATTTTTTTAATCTTATTCTGTAAAAAAAAATAATATTGTGCAAATCCACAGATTATAATTTACTTTTTTTTTTTGTTTCATTTCAAGTCAAAATACTGAATAGTTTTTTTGTAAAGTGTACGACAAAATGTAATTTGTGTAGCCTAGTAGAGGATTCGCTTCGCTCATCCTAATAAATATCTGAAAATAGGAAAGATGCTTTTTTTTTTTTCTTCTTTTTTTCTTTTTTTTTTTTTTTTTGCGTATAGAAAATAGTATTTTTTTTTTTTTTAAATTATGAAAGTTTTTAAAAAATATTAATTTGTTGGTAAAATATATTATTTATTGTTATCTTCATATTAGTTAAATTTGAACTCATAGGATCATAAATATTTGGAAATCTCTCTATTCTAAAAAAAAGTAACTACCGCTGTCACCGCCGCCGCCGGTTTTGAATTTTTTGTGACAGGAGGTCTTTCTTCGTTAATATTAACAAAAATATTGCGTACAAAAATATGAAAACCGGTGGTATTATAGAGAAATGTTTGATAAACACGATGATGCAGACAGTTTTCAAATCGAAGAATTATTTTAAGAGATATTTAATGCTAAAGTTGGACAAAATCGTTCCATTAAAAAAGTTTTATAGCAGCAAAAACTATACATGGGAATGTAATCATTTTTATATTATTTTATGCGTTAGAATTTGCCGGTGTGCAGATTGCATTAATTTTTTTTTTTTAACTTGACTCGTTTTTGGAGGTTTTATTTCTATTTTAAATTCAAATTTTCAGCATTTTGAGAGATACTTTTTACAGAATTTGCAATATGGTATTAATTTATGCTGTTGCCAAATGTATAAACAGCGCAAACAATAATGTTTGCTTCAAATTTAAAATTTATTTACACGTGACTATTATAAGCAAAAAAAATCATTTGGAATTAGAATTAAATAATTATGTACAAAAAGCAGGAACTCATTAAAAATTACGTCATAAAAAGTATACACGTGAATTTTAAAAGAGAAAGGATATTGTAAAATAATAAATTCATTAACATGCGTTAGAAGTCTTAAATAGGAGAAATTACGTCATATTTACGTCACATTACAGTTATTACATAAAATGAACACAAAATAATATTGCAAAACAGTTTAAATTTAGGAATTGCGCTAGACATTTATTTGATATTTTGAGAGGATCTTTTCAACTACTTTTGTTAGGAAAGCGCAAATAATGTTTCATTTCTAACAAAAGTATTTTCACGTGAATATTTAAAGGAGAAAGAATAGCTTGGTCAAAATTACGTCAGATTAAAAACGATTAATTTAAAATGTCTCATTTAAAAGAACTTTCTTTTCGCTTTGTTAAAAAATACCAGGAGACAAAGACTCTGTTTACTGAATCCCTTTTATATTAGCTCATTTTGAAATGTTGTTACACGTGTCTACGTCATCAAGCTATTTTTCTACGTCATCAAGCTATTTTTATTTCGACGTTTTACTTTTATTTTTATTAATGTTGTACTAATTTATTTGTTCTTTCGTTATTTAAAATAAAATTTATGTCAATTTGTATAATTTGGCGAGTGGTTTGGCGATTTAAATAATTTGGTCTACTGGATAATCAAGTAGTACCGCAGATGATTTGGCGTTAAAATTCCCCAATCAAAGAGAAATGAATAGAAATTCGTTTATAGGGAGATCGCCACTGTTTTTTAAATTATAATTCAATTTTTCGAAATCTTTTTAAAGCCGATCAAATTAGCGTGCATTTAGAGTCAGCGGTGTCTGGACTGGTGTTGACGAGCGTAGCTCGTAGGGGGTCGAGTCCCATAGTGTATTAAACTAAAAGAATAAATGTTAGATTCCATGTTAAGCTTCGTTACTGTCCATGCAGTGTCATGACCATCGGTACCGTACCCTTACTTTACCAATGGTACCAAGGTGCTTAATATAGTAAATCTCTCTGCAAAGTAGCCAGCCTGATAGAGATTTCCAACTTTTAACTCCAATTCATTTTTGATAATCATTTTATACATCCAAAGGGAATGAAATGTTCAGCGTAAATTTTACACTTTGAGTAAATTAATTAAGACATGTCAGCGCATTGCGTTAGCAATCGTATTATCGCACGTCTGAGATAATAATAGCACAATGTATTAAATTCTGTGAAAAAAAATATGACGCAATTAAACGAAATTTATCGTATAAATATCTGACATGATGTACCACGGTAACTGCCAACTGACCATGAAATGGGAATAGCTAACAAAGTAATTATGAAGAGGAGAGTAACTTAGGAGGAGGAATTGTAAAGATGTAAAAACATAACGTAGCCTAAAAATTAGTTTCATTCAATGGAATTATCGTATTTATCATATATTAGTTGTCGAAAGTTTGTAAGAATATTGCGTAAAACATATGCTTTCAAAGTTGATCAATATTTGCAGTAGTAAGTCTGTTTTGTGTTATTAAAGAAGACGTGTCAATCTTATACGTCGCAGCGTTCCTATTTGATTTGATAATCCGGTAACATGTAAAATACCATTGCCTTCAAAAAAGATTGACATATCTACAAATGGTTAGATTCATAGTTATAGAAGAATCTTAGTTCTGACACAACTTCAAGCGCTGTAACTAAGGATCTGTAAAAAAGCGCGCTTAGTTCAAAATGCTCATTTAAAACAATCTCTAATATTGAATTTAATAGTCCACAAAATCTAAAATTATATTTCAAAATCGCCTCTAGATGAAGCTTCTAACGATTTACATAGATTATATTGAATATATATATATTTATATATACATCTTTAATTTTGATACTAAAATTATTTTTCATAACCTGCGCTTTTAATTTGTGTTATGATAAACAGAAACTAAATTATTTCTCATATATATATTTCAGTTATTTAAATATATACTTATATAGATTTTATATTTTAACATTTCGACAAAGTTCAAAAATTGTACTTATATAAAACAATTGAAGCGAATATTCAGGAATTTGTATGCGACACACAGGTTGATAACAGCCTTCGAAAAAAAATCGAATACTTCATGTATGATTTACTAAAAATACTAAATATTTTTTAATAGCCCACGCATGTAACATATTCCATTGTATTCTGATGAACACAAAGTAAATTTTTTTCATATATATTTCAAATATTTAAATATATATTTAGATATATATATGTTTCGCGTTTTAACATTTAAGCGAAGTTCAAATATTTTACTTAAAATAATTCAAGAGAATATTTTGGAAATGCTGTACGACATACAGGTTGATAAAGGCGATCGGAAAATGATTTACTTAAAGTACGAAAATCATTTTTAATAACTCGCGCTTGTAATATATTCAATTGTATTCTGATGAACACAAACTAAATTATTTTTTATACACATTTCAATTATTTAAACATATATTTATATTGATACAGGACGATTAAAAAAACTTTTACAAAATGACATGGCAAATCAGGCATACAACAAAGATGAAAAATCATATAGAAACATAAGGTCACAAAACACTTATTTAATCACAAATACAGGGTGTTTCATCCTAACTCAATTTTGGTTAACAGTAATAACTTTCAGAAAACTGAAGTATATTATAATAAAACATTTTACAGACATTCTCATCTTTATTGTTAATGTGATAACACCAAACAAAATTGGTAGAAGTTTATACGCGCCTGCAGTATACACCCCCACATTTTGGACAGTGATTATTAATTAATACGGTATCATCGATTGCTTGAGCAACATTTTTTTCCCGATCTTTTCGTGATGTTATCACATTTGACACAAAACAAAGTACATATCGCTCACCAAAGTGAGTCCACCATCGCTCACCAAGTGAGTCAAAAGTCACCACCAAAAAAAGTGACACATCTCGACAAAAGTAAATTACACAGGAGAGTCAAAAAAAGGGGGGGGGGATTGCATGATTTTACCATAACATGAAATTATAGCATTTAGCTCTGCATTCAGGAATAAATACGTGTATAAAAGCGAAAAACCCTTAAGAATGAAGACGTAGAATGTGATTTGGAGGGTTGGGTGATTTGACATCCCCACAACATCCACTCTTCTGAGGTCACACTTGGACCTATAGCGTAATAAAATGGTTTCCCGTATAACTACACTTATGAAACTTCTTGTGTAGTAAGATGTACCTATGACAGACCTATTAATGGAATAAAATGCAAAATGAATTTTTGCGACATGTGTCACTTTTCTTGCGGGTGAGCGATATAGTTGCATTTCCATTAAAAAGATTTTATTTTTCGTGATTACCGTCAACCCGTTTTCAGTTAGCATGAAACACCCAGTATTTGCGAATAAATAAGTGGTTTGCGACCCTATGTTCCTGTGTGATTTTTTATCGTTGGTGTAGGCCTGATTTGCGGTGTCATTCTGTAAACGATTTTTATTTAATCACCCTGTATAAGTTTCATATTTTAACATTTCATCAAAGTTCAAAACTTTTACTTAAATAAAACAATTCTATCGAATATTCAGGATTTTCTATGCGACACACAGATTGATAACCGCAAACGGAAGCAATAAATTCACTCATGGATGATTTACTGAATGTACGTCTGCTAAGAATTTTGAAGAAGAGGAAATGAAAAAGAAATGCAACTTCTAGATATACACCTTATTCAATATAATTATTCTCGCTTTCAATAACTTCAGTATATCCAAAGTTTTTATCCTAATCACAATCGGGAATTTGCTTTAACATGGTATCTAATGTTTTTATTATTTACGACACTTAAATAAAATCTTATTTCTCTATCCGCTCTTTGGTAATTTGGGTAAAATCGTACACAGACTTCAATTGACAAGATATCTTACTTTTTCGGTTTCACTTAAGCAGAGCTCTTGTAGAAAGAAACTATGTAATTAGTACATTTATTGTCCCGTATTTTACCTAAATAAATACAACTATGTTCAAACTATACTATAGGTAGGGTGATTCAGACATAATCTGTATTAACAAAGGAATGTGCTGTGTAACTTAATTATACTTAAGTTACCTCTCTATAGATAAATTTACATATGTTAAGAAATTATGTGAGGTAATTTTAGATGTTTATTAATGAGAATGTATCAGATAGTTATGGAAATGTTTCTTGCATAAGCACATAAACTGTTTGCTGTGTATTTTAAATAAGTTTAGAAATACAGAAAGTAGTTTAGAAGGTTATAATTCAAAATGTCTTATAGTTAATCTAAGATAAGCAGCATACACAGACTTCTACATCATTAGAAGCAGTTTATGACTATACATAATATACACCTCTGTTGATAAAGTCAGGTATGTATAGAAATAATAAAAGTTATTTTAAAGGTTTATAATTGAAAAATTCTTATGCCTAAATATATGTTAGGCAGTATATAGAGACATCCGCAGCATACAGTGAAAATAATCTTCTTGTGATTTCCTACAGTCCTTTTGAGATTATTCCCATAATGTCACATTGCTCTTTTTTGACATACTTGCTCGACATATCTGAAAAAAAAAGAACTGGATTCGCTTATTGGTTTGGTTGTAGAGATAGACCGTAAAACCAAATTACCTTACATTAAAAAGTAAATTTCAGTTATATGCCAAGTGTTCCTATTTAAAATTAACCATTAAAATCAGTTATTGAAAACAAATATAGCCTAAATATACATGAAATAGAAAATAAGAAGACTTTATGTCAGATTTTTTGTAACAATGTTCGCTAAAAGTTGATGTTTCTCTCCACAGATTTGTAAAGAATCACCGATTAACCGATTAAACATTTTTTTTTTTTTTTTTTTTTTTTTTTTTAATGGAAAGAACCTTGTTTAACCGAAACATTTCCCCAACAATGGGAGGAAAACTTAGTATAAACCTATGTTATAAAGAAATGATACTAAAAAACTGTAAATTAACATAAGGATGAAATTATACTCATATTACCGCCGCTATATACCGACTGCCACGACAGGAGATACTTAATTTTTATTTTCGAAAAATAAAAAGATACTGAATTTGTCTAGTAATTTATAGATGCTTTATCGTTTTGTCTTATTTCGTATTTCAGTGATATTTATTATTAGGAATATTTTTATTTCAATTTTGTTTTTCCAAATTTAGAATGAAGAAGAGCAAGAAAGGGAGAATTTAGAAGACGGGGTAATATAAAATCATTGGTGTTTTTCCTTACTTATTCCTATAAAAGAAATTCCTTTATATGTGTTTATTTTCTACCTCAGAAAACAATATTACCAAAACAGGTTACACGTGAATTTAACCTGCGGTTTTTTATGCATTTTAATTGCACGTTCATTTTACATAATATTTATAACTATACAAGTGATAGTTATGTCTTATTAATATATTTTCATTACATTATAGTTATAACATATTAAATATAATTTATTAGTTTGTTTTTGGATTTTCAAATTACATACAGGTTATAACATTTGTTCATGTATATTTTTAAACTTTAGGCTCTAAGAAATTGGTTTGACATAAAGAACAGCCAGTCATAATTTATTGTATTTCGTAAAACAGTGTTTTCCTTAGCAATCAATTTTGGCTTTAATATTTAAAAAAAATATTTTTTTTTTTTTTTTTTTTTTTTTTTTTTTTTTTTTCTCAGACCAAATGTAAAGAGAATCGTGCATTAACTTCACAGTTGAAACCTATCGGAATTTTTATAAAGGAAGAATGATTATTATTTCTTTTCAATTCCAAACAAAAGGTAGTAACCGGAATTGCTAAGAAAGAGAAAATTTGAAAACGAGGAAATAAAAAATAATTTGTGTTTTCGTTACTTATTTCTATAGTTATAAATCATTTCTAAGTATTTATTTTTATTTTCAAATTAATATTATCACAACATATTACACGTGTATTTCACATGTTGTATCTATATTACGCATTTTAATTGCCACATTCCGGCCCATTCTATTGGCAAATCGATTTTATAATCAATAATAATCCATTTTCAAATTTCTATAACAACATGTATAATAATCACTTATACACAGATTAAGTTAAATAATGCCATAAAAAGTGATAAAATATCTTTATTTAGATTGACGGACGATTCATCGCACAAAACGGCGAAATTTTCAAAAGCATTCAGTATAGAAACTATTTTCACATTAAAACAATAACATGGTAACCAATATCACGAGACATTATGCATAATGAAAAATATTGTAAACATAAAATTAAATTAAAATTAAATTGGATATTTGATCTGATCGTGGATTAATTTTTACTACTGTTACTAAAATTACACAGCCTCTCTTTCCAAATTTTAGGTAAATCAAGGGACATTGAATCATTGCAAATATTCTCGTTGCGTAAAAATATGTCTATTGATTCACGGATAATGGAAGGCAAATAAAATCTTGATGGATAAATGAACCTGCTATTTTTAAAATCGAACTGTAAAGGTTCTTCGCTGTATAATCTGGCCAAATATGTAGTTCTTCTGTTGTGTGTGATGTCTGCTATATGTTCTTTGATTCTAGTTTTAAGTTTTCTGCTTGTCATACCTATATAAACCTGCATTGTTCCATCTTCTTTGTTAAAAAGCATTTCGTATACTGCTGATAACTGGTTTGATTCAATTGGATATATTTTCTTGCATACTATATTTTTTTTATTTTCATGGAAGGTTTTGCAACTATGGAGATATTTAACTTATTGAGTTAATATTTCAAAGCCAATTTCATAGCCCAGCTCTGCTCATTGAGCTTATGATTTCATTCAATAATTGAATAACATTAATTTACCTCAGAAATATTTAATAGCCAGTCTAGATGTATTTTCATTATACCCATCTATTGATATCCAAAAAGCCGTTACAAATATAAATAACTGCATTGACCGCTTTGAGAGTATTAACGAAAATATGAAAACTACATTAAAGAGTGCTGTTAATCTTATAGTTAATAATAATTACTTCACTGTCGACGACAAAATATACAAACAAAATAATGGAGCTCCAATGGGTTCTCCTATATCCGGATTATTAGCTGAATTCATACACTGGTGTCCAAAATTAAGGACCAATCACAAAATGCTAATAATCGAATACGCGAATACTCAAAAGGAAATAACATAATTCGAGTAATTACTATCTCGACAACACAGCTAGTCCATATAACATATCATTCATGTCACACACGGTCAAAGTGTCACAGTCGTTTCGATGAAGTACAAAAATAGGAAATTCCATACATCTCATGATGAGTCTCTATGAATATCATTATGCGCCTTATGAGTCATTATGAGTGACTTTATAATGTAGTTACATTGTGACTCTCATGTGACTGTCATCTGTAGACTCAATTTCAAAGTCATCGTGAACGCTGCATTGTGATAAGTTACCAAAT
Source organism: Maratus speciosus (assembly GCA_963932465.1). Taxonomy (NCBI): domain Eukaryota; kingdom Metazoa; phylum Arthropoda; class Arachnida; order Araneae; family Salticidae; genus Maratus; species Maratus speciosus. Next base: position 71,677,128 of record OZ010790.1, read on the forward strand.
AATGTCACATTAAAGTCACATGCTGGCTTTCAGGAGACAGAGAGACTATTGTGAAGTCACCATTGTGCTATTTTGTGAAAAGTCACCACATTGTAAACTACACCACATTGTAACTACATTGTAAATGAACCTGGTGACTCGTCACAAAGCAGCAGTCACATTGACATCTCAGTGGAGTCACATATAGTGATGATTTGAGACTCATAATAAAATGTGTGGAATTTCCTATTTTTTGCTTTACCGTAGTGACTGTAACACTTGTGACCATGTGTCACATGGATGAGGTGCTATATGGACTAGCTCTGCTGTAGGGATAGTAATTATTTGAATTATATTACTCGTATTTCCTATTGAGTATTCGCTTACTTAAAAATTAGCATTTTGTGACTGGTACTTAATTTTGTACATCAGTGTAATACGACCTCTTGAAATGGATATATACAAATTGGATTATACAAATACCTACCATGGATCAGATATATGGACGATATTTTCATCATATGGCAACATGCAGATATGTTGCTGAATAACTTTTTGAAGCAGATTAATAAATCTGACTCTAAAATTAAATTTGCATTGGAATTACACCAGAATTGTACACTACCTTATTTAGGTGTATTATTAATCAAGACGCACAAAGGAATAGAACGCACTGTTTATACAAAATCCATATCCAGTCAATCCATTATACCTCATAATGCTCAAGCACCATTTTCGTACAAAGATTCTGCATTTAAACTTTCTATTCAAAGAGCTTTCATAGTCTGTACCCCCTAGGAGTTAAATAACGAAATAAATAAAATATATGATATTGCAAGAAACAATGGGTACAAAGAATGCACCATAGAAAAATTAATTAGGAGCTTGAAGAATAAGAAGAAAAGAAATTACAATCCACATAATTTCATGTTATCTATTTTACAATATATCCATGGTTTCTTCGAACGTTTGAAATATAAACTCAATAAATTCAATATCTCCCTAGTCGCGAAACCTTCCATGAAATTTAAAAAATGTAGTATGCATGAAAATAGATCCAACTGAATCGAACCAGTTATCAAGAGTATACCTTTCACTAAAGAAGTTAGAACAATGCAGTTTTATATAGGTATGACAAGCAGAAAAATTAAAACTAGAATAAAAGAACGTATAGCATACATCAAATACAACAGGAGAACCACAGCTTTGGCCAGATTATACAGTGAAGAACCTTTACACATAGATTGTAAAAATAGCAGGTTAATTTATCCATCACGATTTTGTTTACCATCCAGTATCCAGATAACAATAGATGTATTTTTACGCGACGAGAATATTTGCAATGATTCAGTGTCCCTTGATTTACCTATAATTTGGAAAGAGATGCTATGTGATTTTACTAACAATAGTAAAGGTAAATCCACATTCACAAGTAGCCAATTTCATTTTTATTTTATTTTATTTTTGCAGTATTTTTCATTATGCATGATGTCTCGTTACATTGTTTAACATGTTATTGTTTTTAAATTATTTGAAAATAATTTCTATCATGAATCATTTTGAAATTGTTGCCGTTTTATGCGATGAAACGTTCGTCAACCTAAATAAAGATATTTTATCACTTTTTATAGCATTATTTAACTTATATCATTTCTAGTCACACATATTAATATCAGGTAACAGAGTTGTAGTACTGTCTGTGATGAAGCACGTGAAGGTGCTAACCCTAGAAATCACATGCAGGCAATGTGATTCAAAACGCATGCCCATATCGCTGTTGTTTTATTTTAAAAGAAGGTTTATGACATCAGGCAATTAGGGAACACATAATATGGGAAGCAAAACTTTTACAATTCCTTGAAGATACCCGAAAAACTGCCGAAGCTGTGACCACAAAAATAAGGATGCAGACATCACTAAGAAAGAAAAGAGATATCAGTGACACAGATAACTAAAAGCATTTATTTTCCGCGGAGAATGTTGCTTAGGGACAGGCTGGGACGTTACTTGCACGCATAAGAAATTTGAGATAGGAGCTGTTAAGGAGCTGTTAAGTTTAAGTCCGGAAAAAGTACAACATCGAACTCGACTTCGGTAGGAGCCCTCGCGGCATCGTCCGAGCCAGGGCATGCAAAAGTAGAACGACTCTACATTCTTGAAGATTTTAGGCATAATTTGACTTTTTCTGCTGTATGAAATCTAACAATAACAGACACACGCTGTTTGGCGAGTCGACCAGAGAGCGGTACGAATCAGCTTCCGCCAAGCATAGCAGCTGCGCTCGTAGAATGCCAAAAAAAAAAAAAAAAAAAGAACCGCGTGAAACTCCGAAAGAGCGATAAATGAAAGATTTCGGAAGTCACTCCGAACGGCAAATGAGAAAAAAAAAACAACCGTTCCCCCGCGAAGGGAAAATGTAATGGTGTCCGCCAGAAACGGCAAAAAGAATTTGGGAAATATATAAATACTGATATCGCGCAGTCGGGATGTCATAATATGAACAAAATGACGTAGAAATAAAAACAATGCGTCGAATTAATAGGAATTGAAAATGTCGAAAAATGGGAACAATGAAATAATTAAGTATCAAATTACGAAAAATAGTTAAAATTAAGTATTTTAATAGGAGATATGGCCACGTGCGAACACCAAATCGCGATTGCAACGGAAATGCATCTTAAGTGCTTAAAGTTCATGAATTAAATTGCACATATCGGTAAAATTCCGTAGATATATTCAAGAAAGTAAAAATAGACCTTTTTTAATTCTAGATAAAAAATGATTTAGAATTCAGAACTTTTTCGATGAGCGAAAATGATTTTGATTTCTTTTTGATCTCAAACGTATAATTATTAATACTGCTAATAATATAAGTATACGATTACCTCATTATTTCGAGAAAATATCAATTCTACATTTCGGGTTTTATTAGATAAGAATGTCATGTTTTAAAAATTGTTTACCTCATTTACTTAGGTATGTCAGGTAAAAATCCCATCTTGTAGAAATCTATACCAAAGGTGATAATACTTTAGCTCGCATGTCCGAGAAGGACATGCTTCCATGACGATTTGTCTGGCACGTGACAAAAAACAAATGTTCATCATTATATATATATAAATCCATTTTCTTTTTGTTATAATAAATAAAACATAATTAAAACGTACAGACAATTTTAAATATTTCAATTATGTTCACATGAATGAAGACACAAATTTCTCCTTTCAGTAATTCTGAACGGTATACACTGTTTTCAACATAAACTCTTTTGCTTTATTGTAGGATTAAAAAAATAAAAAGCTGTTTTCTTCAAATAAATTAAATAATACAAGTCTCCACAACAAAAGGTAAAATGAGCAATTCCGACTACTAAGTATGCTAAACTATGAGTCACCTAAAATAAGTTTTACAACAAATGTTAAACAGCAAAATTCTTTTTAATTCATCTTGGATTACTGTGCATTAAATTTTACATGAATAAGTTCTATTTACTAAAATAAAAATTCCATTTTTTTTTTTTTGCCTTACACAATCGATGACATTTAAATAAATCATACGCATCCCGGAGTCAAAGTTTCAGTAAATTAATGACGGATTACATTTCGTTTTTTGTTCTGAGGTATGTGTGGAAAAGTGGTTGATTCTATCAATAAGTGTTTCCTATAAGTGGTTTATTCTTAAATATTTTTATGTAATAAATTTGCCTGTCACAATACGGATAAATGCATTTTTAGGATTTTTGGCAACGCGCACTTATATAAGGTTCGCCAACACTGATCTATACACTGTCTATATATGCGTAAAACTATATGAGAGTCTCAAAATATTAATATAAACTATCTGAATAATTCGGAATAAGCAAAACTAACGCAGTCAATATAACAAAACATTCATGTATGAAATAATCTCATTATTTTTGTTTCGGAATATAACCGCTATGAAAAGGATCATTTATTCAAGGAAAATAAAAATTTAAGCGGGATAATATCAAGTATATTACTTTTGATTCAAATGTTAAAAGATACAATACAGAATTTTATCTCACAATTTTTCTGTAAGGATATGTTAAGATGCAGGATGCATTCACATTTTACATTGCGGAAGTTTTAAATAGAATAAAAACTTTTAAACGACATGCGTTTCAATACGTGATTAAATGATTATATATATATAATTTATATATATATATTTTCTTTTTTACTAAATGTCTTTTACAATGTTAACGCAGATATCTGAAACGTTTTTCTCTGACTACAAAATTTAATTATATCAGATAGATATAAGATAGACCTGTGAAACGTTGGCAAAATATTGGAAAGCTAATTAAGTATTTTTATATGAGATTTCGTAACGTGTCTGCAGTGAAACAGTATTAATGTCTAGAAAACTGAGAATGTTCACATACCAGCAAAACATTCAGTGTGTCCTGTGGTATTACGAAACACGGACAACAAAAACACTGCAGAGTATATACTTATTGAAAGATACCGTCCGATGTCAATATAATTCAGTCGTGGTATGACAAGTTTAAGAGGACAGCTACTGGTCTAGCAGTTTTCGCTACGGCAGCAACAGTGTCTGTGGTCTTGAACTTTTTATACCACGACGTAATGCTCTTGACATCGGGCGGAATCTTTCCACGCGTTGTTCTAAAGCTCCTATCTACCGTTTTGGTTACCGGCTCTTGTTATACCAGAGGATATACTAAGAGTTTCCCTAATTCTTGAACATTTCCGATTTCCTGGACACTGACACTGCTACACTACAGTGATATTACGGATATCTACAATAACAAAGCATGGTCAGTTTTCTCACAATTTGATACAAGTTTCACATAATAGTCTTATTTACAGCGGATATGAATAAAACTTCTATTCAGGAGACCACACTGCAAATAAAGGCGTCTTAAATTAAGATACATATGTGACTGAAAAAGAATTTCAGACACTTAAGTGTCTGAATCTGAAAATTCAGTCACGATAGATGTCTTAATTTAAAACACCTAAGTGTCTTACTATGATCATAGTGTACACGAACTGATAAAAGTGTCTAAAAAATCTGCAAGTGTCTAATTTTAAGACACTTTGTAACTCCGCTCCGTATTCACCAGGGGGCACTCTCAGTTGCGCATGCGTCTTCCTTTCGAACTCGATGTTCGTTTGTAATTCAAACTGAATGCTTGTTTTTATGTACGCGTACATTTTAACTAATAATTTATTTTGACTTGATTGTTTTTTGAGGAATGTGAAGTTCCGGGATTTAATTTCTATCGACATAGTGGTACTCCGTATTAATATTTATCTATAAAACTAATACAGTGTTCTTCATCTCGTCAAATTTGTAAAGAGAACTGTTGTCTGGCGGGCTATGTTTTCAGGATGGAAATTTTCCATCCTTTTAACAGAGCTAGCCGGATGTGCAAGGGGATTTTATTTTTTAAATATCCAAGTCTGCCTAACTAACGGATACTAACGTAGCCTCCAATCCGGACGTCCTCTGGGCGAATGTGCTTTTGGAATAATCAGACCTTTTCCCAGGTAAGTGGGGTCTTAACTATGTATTTAAAACTCTCTGTGATTGTTTTCTCTTTAAATGAAGACCTCACACGAGTCTATAGCTTTATTAGTTTCTGAGTTATGCCAAAATATGTTCAAAGCATTTTGCCTATGGTATTTCCATGTTAAAATTTTATTTTGCTAATATTTAAATTTCTACTCTTCAAATCATCTGCAATCATATTTCTGTATTATTTTCTATCCAATGTGATCTTTAAAATAAATTTTGGTGTCTCTGCATGGTGTATATTAGCGGTTACTGAATTTATTAATTTTACACCTTCCTAAGCTTTTTCTTATGTAGCCATTACTTTAAAAATCGCAGTGACATCGCCTGTTGATTGGCTCATACTTCTTAATTACCATCAAGACTACCTTAATAGTATTTTTTGGTGTAACTATTACTCTGAAGTACCCTTTTTAATTATTTATTTACGTATACAATATTTTTATAAGCATTTAATGCGGCAGCATTTGTAATGTTTACATCGATTTTTACATTTCTGATAGATTTATTATGTGTTATGTACTGGAATTCAAAAGCATTTATAGTAAACATTCCTGTTAATAGCTGCTTTTATTTATTATTTATGCTTTTCTTGTCTAATGAAGTTTTCTTCTGCCTCATAGTGTGTACATCATAATTTTTAAAAAAGAATATAGTTCGAACATCCTTCCATTCATTGATTCCCCCATATATTTAATACAGCGAATTACTTGTGTTCATTTATTTATTTTAAAATGTTTTGACTGATAAAACTCATTAAATCCGGTCATTCTAATTAAAAGATTTCCCTTTGCTATAATTTTAGTGTTTCCGAGTATTTTAGAAATATCCCATTTGCCATACTGAAAATAGTCAACATATAATCTTTTTATGATTCAAAAGTCAAAACCACAGCTTCACGATTTCATTGTTTGAACGGAAATTGACGTCACTAATGTAGACGTTGAATCAGAAAAAAATTTGTTGATGTCAACAAAGATTTAGAAAAAGGATCTCGCGTTATCTGTAGTCACTTTGTTAAATTTTAATGATTATTTTTAGATTCTTAAATTCATGTAATCATGTACCGTTAACGTAATTGTAAGAATGCGGTAAAAATATACAGATATATTTCATTTGAAATAATTATATAATATTGATTTTTTGATTACTTCTAGTTAAAAAGTAATTTGAAATTAAAAATGAATGCAAAGTAAAGAGGTAGATTTTTATAAAATATTTATTTGCATATAGCTAGATTTTGCACTTAAAACTGACACGTACATTTATCGAATCATAATACAGGGTTGGACTTTTTCCAGAAGGAGGGCCTGATTAAAGCATGGGCAGACCCTCCCCCCCCTACGATTTTACGTGCTCCAAATTCGAAATGGATTTTTTTTAAAGCTTATATTTTAAATGTGTTTCAACATTGTATTGATTATAATCAGCATTTTGAACTTTAAAAGTAGAATTAGATTAAAAACTAAATAAAAAATAAATACAGTAAAAACTCTCAATCGCGGCCACCTCGCGAATTGAACGCGTTTTGGAACGTTGAATTTGCCTGCTATTCGATTGTGTTCGCTTTTATGAGGTAAAAAAAATGTATTTATCTTGAAAAAGGTCAGTGTTCGCTGAAGAAAATTGTCCTATGAAAGTTTTGTTGTAAAATCTCCATAACGGACACTCCTACATAGAGGACACAACTATTTAAGAAGCACATTTTTTATTAACAACATGCACATATTTTATATTTTTTACCTCAGAAAAACAGACACTTCCGAATGGCGAACAAATTCCACGGTTCTAAGGTGCCTACTATTGAGAGGTTTTACTGTATTGTGACAAATATTTTAATTTTTAATCTTATTCTACTCTATAAATTCAAAATATTGATTATAATCAGTACAAAGTCGAAAAAGATTTCAATTATCAGCTTTATGAAAATTGTATACCATATTTTGGAGCCCCTAAAATTAGGATGTGTGTGTGTGGGGGGGGGGAGAGTAGGGCAGAATAATGGCCATATACTTTTCCAGGATCAACGTGGTCAAACATGGCTACGTATAATGCTTTAAAAAAATGGCTGCGATTCAGACGTTTGAAGTGTCTAAAATTCAGACGCAAAAAGTGTCTGAAAAAATTCAGACATTTTAAAATGTCTGAAAATTGAACACTCCGTTTCAGACACTTAAGTGTCTGAATTTAAGACATTTCGATTTAGAGTGCATGTACAATCGTGGAAAAAAAAAGTAAACACCCCTTACTAACCCTGCAAAAAATTATCGTAGAGGCCAGTTACTAGTATCACACGATTAGTAATAAAGTCTATTTTTAAATGATGTGTATAAAATTTGCTTAGAGGGCCATCTACATATTAAAACGAACAATAACTTTCTTTTTTTTTTCAGTAGCAGTACACAATTCTGACATCATGAATGAACGCTATACCTTTCAATTAGCCTAAAAACACATTTTTACGCAATTCCGACGATAAGTTTCCGAGAAATTATTCTTTTTATAATAATTATTCTATTTAAAAAATCAAAAACCCGACTGCGTAAAAAGCGCGAACTATCTAATTATTTATCATCAAAGTGAAACTATTTTTTATATTACATACCTATTTTTTTTATTTACTTGTATTGATGACTTTTAAGTTGTGTTTAATTGTTAGTTCCTATCTATAAACGCAGTTTTGATGAGGCCTATAGATGTATATAATTGTTAGAGTTGCAGTAAAGCTAGAGATCCTACTTACACTATTTTCAGGTCGTGTAATATTTAAACGGACCTTCTGACTGTAAAATACTCAATAAAACAACGTCTTCGTTTTGAAAAACCTATCCAATGATATGACACTCAATATGGTGCGTAAATATTTTTTCGTCTCTACCGCCATTTTGTATTTTACGGCCACCATTTTAAATTTATAAAAACTAAATCTAGTCTATAATCATCGGACTGTTAAAGCAAATCGATAGAGACCTCATTCATTAAAGTCCATCAAGCCTTTGGGATGTTTCGAGGGTATAAATAAATCCACATACCCAGATACCTGTGAAACACATAACACTTCTTAGCAGCCGGGTAAATACGAGCGTATTTTAGAGGCTGTATACAAATTGAAATTCGGTACTCAATTGTTGACCAAGAGCCCCCTTCTTGAAAAAGGCTTCTTCCTCGCCAATCAAGTGCAGTCATTGATGGCTGCTAGATTACAGGATAGCATAAGAAATTTCAAAATATCTGGTCACATTCACTCCTTAAACCATCATTTTGCCGTTTTTTAAACTAATTTTAAAACTACTTGGAAGAAAATATGTGAATTTTTGGATTTCCATAAAGCAGGACTTAATAAACCTAAATCCATACAAAAACTGTAGGTTGCAATCCATAATTTTTTCGGATATTAATTACAAAATTCATAATTTATATTAAAAAATTATAAAATTACAAATTCAACGTATTTATGTTTGGGCATTTTAGTATTATCACTGCTAAAAGAGTTAGCACATTTGAAGTATAATTTCGGGAGATATTGATAAAAATATGAAAATGTAATTTAACATTAGAAGCACTAAACTTTGAATGTTTATCCTTATAATATTATAAATGTCAATGTGGGTCCGAAAGTTTGAATGAAGCCTGCGTTTGTATGGATGAATTAATGCTTTTGTATTTTGGATATAGTTGGATACCCGGAAATGAATATAAGCTATGTTTAATTTATTTTATTCAAATATTTTGCTTAATAAAACAAAATTTCATTACTTTTCATACACAATGAATTGGCATTTTCCCGATAAAATTTAACCATCTTCCTTTTTCGTTGCCAAAAAATAAAAACTCATGTCAGACGGGCGTCTTTTTTGCTGATTTTTTGCTTAAGTATTATCCACTCACAATGCTAGAATGTGACGTCATATATGGAAAATAAAACGGATATGCTTTGATGTTGAAATAAAATGAGATTGTTTTACTGTTTTAATTCTTATTATTTAAAGAAAATTGTTGTCAATGCTTACGGTTTATCGTCTGCGCACGGTTAACATAACGATTTAAATTTAAGATTTAACATTTAAAAATAAAAAATATATAAACTTTTGAATAACAAAAGGATAGCAAATATCAATAATATGCTATGCACAGTAAAATTATCAATGTCAAAAATGACGTAATAATTAGGAGGAAATATGTATTTTCATTCTTAAAAAGTAAAACATTAACTAGATAGAAAGGTTATGTTCTGTAATCGGGTTCGTAGTCAATTTGCTTTTTTAGAGAAAGAAATTTGGTGCAAAAATAAATACATTGTTGTAAACAGGGTTATTTTGTGTTGTAAAGACTTAATAATATTCTAGATGATCATTTCTTCGCCCACCTCTCATGCCAAGTATGATAGTAAAACATATAAAAAAGTATCATCCGATAATTTTCTTGCTACAGATGCCATATACGCACCTGGTTTGGCGCGATCTTTTTTTTGACGCCAATTTGGCGATATCATAGTTTTCTAACACCAGTTACATGTATATTTTAAAATTATGTTCTATTACTTAAAAAAAGAAATAACAATAAATAAGTAAAAAAGTTTCATTAATTTATATAATTTTAAAAGAAAATTAAAGTAAATAAGCAATTTATTAATAAATAAACAACAATAGCCGGGTTACTATGTCAAGAAATATAATCTATTTTGGCAACAATTAGGTATCCCGGTGCGTATATGACATCTGTGACATTTTCTTATTACATCATAACATAAACAGACAGCGGGGTTTAGCGTATAAACCTGAGTTATGTCAATGATCGTATAATAAAGAAATACCTTAAATCACTCATACTAGCCGCCCATGGCGACCAGTTTGGTCTCCCTTAAAATTTATGTTTCAGAAAGCATGTTAAGTATTGCATCATGTTACTTTTATTCATAATTTAATTAACTTGGACTCTCTTAACCCTCTCGCTGCGCAACACGCGATTTCCTCGGGCAACGTGAAAGTAGCGAAATTTGCGCAATTCGAGATTTCCTAGGGGATTCTTTTTTCCACTGGCGACTATTTTTTAATTCAACTGGGTCCACTTTTTAAATACAAAAATCCCATATAGACTTTAACAACATCTACAAGAAAACTGCACTACAAAATTGATTTTTTTACATTAGTAGTGCGAGATTATAAAAAATAGTCTCCAGTGACAGCCCTGATTTCGCCTAATTTCTAATATTCTATTCCGTTTAAGATCCTGAACACTTTTACAAAACATGTTTACATATTTAAATTCTAAGCTTCTAAGCTATATATAGATTTGAAACAAGTAATTAAAAAATGCACAATTTTTGAACCTATTTTGATTTAAAAAAAAAAAAAAATCACGCAGCGAGAGGGTTAAATATAATTAATATCATCCCTTAAGCTAATATTAGTTTTTGTTGCATTAAAATATATCAATTTGTTGATTTCCTATAAGCAAGTAAACCCTATTGGTTGATAATGGAAGTCTATGGGAATTTGGCGAAATATTAGAGATATCGCCAAGTTGGCGTAACTTTTGTCGACAAACATGGCGGTATTTGGCAACAGAACATGGTGCTCTATTGTAACCCCCTTATAGGTATGGGGATGAATTAAATGCTGTTCCATCACCAAAGAGATGCGTTTCTTTTGGCCGTTGTCATTAAACACTTAAAAAATAATTGCGCTTTCTGAGCCCCACATACGACAGCGTAATATATATAGAGAGAGATTGTCTCCAATAAAATGTGATAAAGAATTGGTTTATTACATATTTTTTTAATTATCGGAAGGAAAATGCTTTGCTTAATTAATTTCTTCTTTTTATGATACGTGAACGACGTCAATGGTAACAGCTAGTAATTCATAAACGTATCATTCAAATTACTTTAAATTTGACGTCTAGGCATACTTTGAACGGAAGATTTGAAATATCTTGTTAAAATTGGGTATTGAAACTGAAAAAAATGAAGTTTGGGTTCGTTTTAATTTGTAGATGGCCCCCTAAGCAAATTTTATATACCTTATGTAAAAGTAGACTTTATTTCCAATCGTTCGGTACCAGTAACTTTCTTCTACAATAATTTGTTGAGGAGTTCTGAGGGGGTGTTTTTTTTTCTTTTTTTTTTTTTTTTTTTCCACGACTGTAGATGTACATTCAGTGTAAAATATTACAAAAATCAGCGATTTGACGTCCGCAATTATAACCAAATATAGATTTACAACTTGAGAACTTTCTCGATAGATATTATTCTTATTTTTAGGTAGCTTTCTTTACAAAAAAGCTACCTATTGCAGCCGTTCGGAGGAAAGCGATTTCAAAAAATTTTGGTATATTTTCATCGATCATGACCCCCAGACCCCGAAACCACCCTCCGTTCAAAATTGATATATATATATATATATATATATATATATATATCTGACATATGTCACACTGTAACTCCCGTAATTATGAACCGATTTCGATGTAATTCGGTGTGTACATAGTACATACCAATGTCTCGACCGAGTTCGTTGGCGAGCTTCATCCGCCGTTTTGTTTCAAAATGGCGGCCATTTAAAATTTTTAAAAAATTTTAAAACTTGAAATGTGGTACCAAAAAATTAAAAATGGAAAAATATTTTTTTCTTATGTATTTGACCTTTATACAAAGATTCCGGAGCAGTTTTTTTGAATTTCTAGCGTGGCTGACATTTTGAAACGTCCTGAATTTTGTCACGCGATAAAAGGCGTATTTATGAACCGATTTGGATGTAATTCAGTGTGTACATAGTACATACCAATCTCTCGACCGAGTTCGTTGGCCAGCTTCATCCGCCATTTTGTTTCAAAATAGCGGTCATTTAAATTTTTTTAAAAAATTTAAAATTTGAAATGTGGTACCAAAAAATTGAAAATGGAAAAATATTTTTTCTTATGTATTTGACCTTTATACAAAGATTTCGGAGCGGTTAATATTTCGTCTATATCTTAAAAAATGGCTGAGTTATTTTGAATTTCTAGCGTGGCTGACATTTTGAAACGTCCTGAATTTTGTCACGCGATAAAAGGCGTATTTATGAACCGACTTGGATGTAACTTTGTTTATACATAGTACATACCAATGTCTCGACCGGGTTCGTTGGCCAGCTTCATCCGCCATCTTGTTTAAAAATGGTGGCCATTTAAATTTTTAAGAAAAATTTAAATTTGAAATGTGGTACCAAAAAATTAAAAATTGAAAAAATATTTTCTTCTTATGTGTTTGACCTTGATAAAAAGATTCGGGAGCAGTTTTTGTTTCGTCTATATCTTAAGAAATGGCTGAGTTATAGCATTTTGAATTTCTAGCGTGGCTGACATTTTGAAACGTCCTGATTTTTCTCACGTAAAAACAGGCGTATTTATGAACCGACTTGGATGTACCTTGGTGTGTACATAGTACATACAAATATCTCGACCGAGTTCGTTGGCCGGATTCATCCGCCATCTTGTTTCAAAATGGCAGCCATTTAAAAAAAATTAAAAAATTAAAAAATTTAAATGAGATACCAAAAAATCGGAAAGTGAAAAAGATTTTTTTTTGTATGTGTTTGACCTTAATACAAAGATTCCGGAACAGTTTTTCTTTCGTCTATATCTAAAAAAAATGGCTCAGTAATAGCATTTTGAATTTCTATTGTGGCTGACATTTTAAAACGACCTGATTTTGTCACGCGATAACGGGCGTATTTATGAACCTATTTGGATGTAACTTGGTCTGTACATAGTACATACCAATGTCTCGACCGAGTTCGTTGGCCAGCTTCATTCGCCATCTTGTTTCAAAAGGGTTGCCATTAAAAAAAAATTAAATTTAAAATTCAAAATGAGGTATTAAACAATTGGAAAGTGAAAAAGATTTTTTTATGTGTTTGGCCTTGATAGAAAGATTCCGGAGCAGTTTTTGTTTCTGAAAATTTTTTCTTTTGTTTATATCTTAAAAAATGGTTGATTTATAGCACTTTGAATTTCTAGCATGGCTAACATTTTGAAACGATCTTGTATTTGTCACGCGATAACACACGTATTCGCCTATTTCGATGTAAGAAGGCATGTGGATAGTATACATCAACACCTCGACCAAGTTCGCTGGCCAGATTCATCAGCCATCTTGATTCAAAATGGCGACCATTAAATTAAAATATATATGTATATTTAAAGTGGGGTGCAAAAAAATTAGAAATTGAAAAAGGTTTCTTTCTTAAGTATTTGACCTTGATATAAGGATTCAGGAGCATTTTTTGTTTGTCTTTACCTTAAAAAATGGCTCAGATATGGCAGTTTCAATTTCTATTGTGGGTGACATTTTGAAAAATCTGATATTTTGCATGCGACAACACTCCTATATATTAACCGATTCCGATGTGAGTGAGCATGTGCACAGCAATTACTAAGGTCTCGACCAAGTTCACTGCTTAGCCTCATCCACCATGTTGTCTTAAAATGACAGGCACTTTAAGAAATTGCCGAATTTGGCAGCCAATTATATGTTACTTTAAAGAAAAGCAGCTTGGATAAAGCTGACTAATTTCGCGAAATTCTCATTCATTATATTGATAAAAAGTAGTATTGAATCTCCTATATTCGGTTTCCACTAAATTGAGCTTCGTGTGTTTGAATGATATAATTTGGCTTTTTTTAAATAAGGATTATGAAAGCTACCTCTTCCTCCCGGCACTGGCCGGAAGGACTTTTTTTATATTACAGTGGTGATGTAAGTTTGACATTAATGGGAATAGAAAAACAATGTTAAACTTAAATTGCAGAGTATTTGATATCATAAGCGAATACATTTGTTACGTAATATATTCTTATGTTTTAATTTATGTTACTAGGGGGCTCTGCCCCCTACGAGCTACGCTCGCCAACCCCCGTTCAGGCACACCAAAATCCAAAAAACACGCTAAGGCATTTGATCTGCTTTAAAAATATTGAATTAAAAAAAAAAAAAAAAACAGTAGCGATCTCTCTGTAAACGGGTTTCCATTCGTTTTTCTTGGATTGGGGATTTTTAAGACCAAATCTGTTGCTGTTAAGAGATACAATGGCTGTTTTCGTATTTAATTAAACACATTAGTTATTTGAAAATAAGCTAATGTAAAATGAATTAAGTAAACAGTGTCATTGTCTCCCGGTATCTTTTAGCAGCGTTATAAGATAGTTCTTTTAAATAATTCATTTTAAATGTATCGTTTCAAATCTGACGTAATTTACACCAAACTTTTATTTCTCTTATTAATATTCACGTAAAAATACTTTTGTTGTTAGAAGGAAATATTATTTGCGCTGTCTTCGAATTCACGATAATAGTTGAAAAGATTATCTCAAAATATCTCGCGCAAATATATTTTTCAATTTAAATTGTTTTAGCATATTTTTGGGGCATTTTAAATATGACGTAAAATTCAAGTGTAAATATAGTTCTTATGACGTAATTTTCCTGCTTTTAACATGTAATCCTTTAATTCTAATTTTAAAGTTTTTTTTTTCTGTTTGTAATAGTCACGTGTAAATAAATTTTTAATTTGAAGAAATATTTGATATGATAATTTGTTTCGCTGTTTATACAATTGGCAACAGTTTAAATTAATGACATTTTCTAAAATTTGTAAAAAACATCTCTCGAAATGCTGAAAATTGGAATTAAAAATAGAAATAAAACCTCAAAAAATGCGTCAAATAAGAAAAATAAATGCTATCTGCGCATTGGGAACTTATAACGTATAAAATGATCTAAAAATGATTAAATTCTCATGCATAGTTTTTGCTCAAATAAAACTTTTTTAATGGAAGACTTTGTCCAACTTTAGCATTAAATATCTCTTAAAATAATTCTTCGATTTGAAAACTGTCTGCATCAGCGTGTTTATCAGACATTTTTCTATAATACCACCGATTTTCATATTTTTGTATGCAACAGTTTTCTTAATATTAACGATGAAAGGCGATGCTTAAGCATTCAAATTGGATGCGGATCAACCCGGAATATCTACGCAGATGTTCATTGGTCCATTTCCAAATCAAAACTTTTTTTTATATATAGAAGGATTCGTATGGAGTTATTTGGAATTTAATTTAAGAAGTCCTAACAATCAATATATTAATCCACATTAAAAAAAATGCTACGCGAATTAACAAAATATTTGATTTTATATTTTGATATTAAAATACATAGTTTAATTAAATTTGTAATATTTAATTAAATATTTAGTTTCATCTATAGTTATTAAAATATATAATTTAATTGAATATGGTAACGTCCACGGCAGAAAAAAAAATTGTGAATTTTTTTTTAGACGGAAATATAAGTGTGATACATCAATTTAAAGGTAAAGAGTTGAAGTATATGAATATGTAAGTTTTGATTTCATAAAAGCAAGTGTTTACTGAAAATGAGCCGGATACTAACAGTATAAAACTACATTTACATTTGAGCTTAAAATACAACTTATTGAAATGTATGATTTTTATACTTTTTAGAAATCAATAAAATTACTATGCGTTCACATCAACAAACTATTTTCATATGTTTAAGATATACATAGACAAAATCTTTTAGATAATGTCTTTAATATATTGTTGACTGTATTTAAACTTTAATACTTAAATGTCACATGAGTAACGGAAAACATACAAAAGTTTTAATTAAAAAAAAAAAAAAAAAAAAAAAAAAACTACTTAAAATTTTTACCCAAAACTTCTAATTCTCTGATTTCGAGGTATAAGACATACTTTACATTAAATACTTTGTTTATGCTATGCATGGAATAGGCTCTGGGGAGTTGTCACAAGAGCAACACATAATACTTTTGTCGATAGTTTGATATAAAACTGCGTTGCAACCAAAACAAACAGAATGCTTAAAGCTTTGTTGTTTTTTCTCTGCTATTAGAGCAGTTCTTGAAATAGTTTTAGCAATAACTAAGGTTATTTTGTAAATTTTAAGGACGATAAATTTTCTTTATTAGTGTTTTTTTAATGGTTGGATTTCCTTTTATTCATTTTTTGTATTACTTAGATTATAAAATAATCATTAGAAGTAATTAAAGATATAATAAAACAACTCAACTCGTTTCATTTTTGTGTGCTTTCTATTGGTTTGAAGCACATGGTATTTGATTAGATATTTTATAGGCTTTTTAAAACTTCGTTAACTAAATTCTGCTGTATAACCTACAGAAGTTCTTATAGTAACTCTTATGGAAAGGATTCTGATAGCATACTTTAAAGGAAAGATTTTAATATTGCTTCTTATACACGAGATTGTTTTAAAGGGCAGGAAAAATTCTGCTTAGTGCCAAAAAATGTAGAGAAAAAATAAGAATGAAATTGAATATGTTGTTGTGAGAAAGAAACAAAACAAAATGTATTACGATAAGGTGAAGAAAAGTCTTAGAAACAGCATAAGCTTCAGCAAGAAAATGGAAATATTAAGAAAAGGAAAAAGTAGAGAACTGGCTGATCTCAGATACTGTAATGGAAAAAAATCTAACTCTACAGCTTTGGAGAATTTTATTTCGATGAAGATTTAAGAAGACGTCATTCTTCAGCTAAATTTACGTTAGTTAAGCGTGAAAAAGTCATATAATTTCATCAATTCTAGGGGACATTTAATAAGAGAATACATTTTTTGTTTAAGAGGCTTTCCTAATTTAAAAAATTGGAAATTCCTTTGCAGCTAGTTTCATAAAACAATAGAAAATTACTCATCAGAATGTCTCTATTTGTTGCTGTCATGGAAACATGCAAGCAATTCATAATGTAGTAACAGGTGTATTTCCTGATTTAAACATTCCTGTGATGGATTTAATGACATTGTCTGCCGAGATACATGATAGTTAAAACTTAGGAATTCAGAATGTCTAATTTGCGGAGATAACATTTTCGAAAGCAACTAAAACTATTTCTGTGTCACGCATTCATAGAAACTTGCACAAAGGATTATTTTCATAATGCTAAAAAAAATAACCATTTGTCAAAGAATAGTTATCTCAAAGAATAGACCAGTGGATTTTCTGGAAATTGTTTTATTTTCAGGCCAAGACGAAATTTTGGTATGAAATACTGCATTACTGGTCATATCCACAAGCGACTGTGTTTTCAGCTTTTTATTTAGTATGATCCTAATAAGGTAAAATCTTATGCTATCATTTTAGACAATGCGACTCATAATCATTTTTTGTAAATGCTTTCTAAGATATACTGCTTATTTTTCTAAGATATACTGCTTATTTTGTCAAAAGAAATAAAACAATAAAGTTTCATTACTTTGCGAGAAAATACCAACAGCGAAGGGCATTCAACAAATACAATTTGTTAAAACCATGAAAAATGACACTATCTACTACAAACCATACACTAACATGATTCATACAAAGAATTTGGGTTTCATTAAGTAAATAATGATACAGGAGAAGTTGCAAGTGATATTATTCATAATGAAGACGATGACTTATTCTTGTTAAGTAGCAGAAACTAAGAGGTTGCTATGTGGTTATAGTGTTTGTTAATTTTAGAATTTTTTTACATTATTTTATGTTATTTTAAAATTAAACCATCATTAAAAGTTGTTCTGAATGGAACATAATTTTTTAAAACTTATTTTAATTATTTTGTTTAGTATTTAAACTGAATTTTTGCTAAAATTACATTATGGACAAAATGTCACAAGAATAACACTTAGCATTTTGCAAAATGAAATGTAAATAATTCATGTGCTATCAGATGAGTTCAATGATTAACGCTTTTTAAAAAGATATAATTACTCTGCTATATTCTGTAAATTTTATTTCTATAGTCTCATATAATTCACAGAATTTCTGCGTCAAACACAATTTTTGAAAATTGCATTTTTTTTGTGGTCACAAGAGTAACAAAATTTTTATTTATTATCTAGGCAAGTAAAATGCTTTTTGTTACAAATTGTACATGGTTTATGAAAGTAGAGTACATGAATTTTTAAGTAGTTGCATAAAATGTATCCTGAATATATTTTGTAAAAAAGAATTGGAAATATGTATGGAAATTTGCTCTGACGGTCACAAGAGTAACAGTAGACGTTCTCATATATAATTTAAAGATGATTTACAATTTCATATTTATAAAAAGAGTTTTTTTTTATTTAAAGAATATGACTTCGTATAGCTTAATTTCTTCTGTATAATTTAGGATAAATCTTTAAAGCGAATTTTATAAACAAATTTTCATTTTATATTTTCTTAAAAAAGATAAAATTTCTGTACTGAATAAATTGTTCTAAATTATTTCTAAAAATACTTTGTTGTTAACTAAATTAATATACAAAAGAACATTCACACAAATAAGCATCTATAGAAATAAAATGTATTTTCGTGTAAATAGTATATCGTATGTAAATAGTATATAGAAATAAAGTGTATTCGATATGCATAATTAAAAGAGTATGGAAAGTATAAGTGCATTTTAGTATCTGTGAGTACAGTACTGATGTATTTTTAATTGTTGTTAACAAAACTGGTATTATTTTAATGATAAACTGAAAAAAAAATCTGTAAAGTTACCAAAACTTTTCTAGGAAACTGGGATTCCTTGAACGTTTTATGTAACTATAACAACAAAAATTCATGTACAGATACACATTTGCACTGTAAATAATATATATATATATATATATATATATGTAAGGTTACTGGTTTTTTTTAGGAAACTGGGGTGCCTAGAAATTTTTATGTAACTGGAACCCGGGGTACAGATAAAAGTTTACTAAGATTACTATAATTTTAGTAGATTCCTTTGTAAAGCTACTGAAATCTGTAGCTTTACAAAAACTAGTTTTTTAGACTATATCTTTTTTTTTGTATAGTGTACCGATACAATTTTAGTAAGCATTCAGATTTTTGTAAATTTACATGTTTAGAATTACAGATTTTTTTACAGTGATATCAGGTCTAATATTATATTAAGCAATTTTTAGCAATTTTAATTTAACAATTAAACTTTATTTAAACTTCAATTCTCCAGTTACCTGAATATAAGGAATGCTTCAAGACACATTGGATAATTCGAGTTTCACCGTTGTTCTATTGAATATTATCTATTAAAAAATGAGTCGCGAAGTACAAAAAAATTATAAACGTTTGTTTTGAAGTGTTACTTTAGACATTTATATTTACATGCACGATACTTATTTAGCTCTCAAACTGTATCAAATGTGTATGGGGAAGTAGAAAAAAACCCGCAGAGATAGGTGAAACAGTTTACTCTGTTTTGATTCGATCTGTGTAATCCTCTAACGAAGGAATTGGAATTCTTCATCTACGTATTTTTACTTCTCACATTCAATTTTCAAGATCTATTTTATTATTTCCGTCACATTTTAAGTAGAACGGTGAACCTTTTAAAGTTCATATTATGTATTTTTAAATTATTTTGGCAATTTCTCAAATTGTAGTGAAGTTCATTATTATTTTGTTTTAATTATTAAACCTATAGACTTAAGATTGAAATATGTTTATCTAAACTCTTTATTTAAAATTGGGAAATAAAATACTTTGCACCTTTTTCAAAGGAAAGTCTGAACTCTTATCTGTAAGGTTCACTTATTTACCAGCAGGGTATGAACAAATAAATGAATTTTTCTAGACAATATTTTTTACTAATAAAAAACTTATACAAATAATATATTAATAAATATATTATTTTAAATATCAATAAAAAGTATATATATAAATATTATTAAAGATATTTCATTAAATTTCGATGGAACTTGTGACTTCTAGAAACAATGAATAATAATTTACCTCTTTTCAACTTACATTTGTAATGTTAAAGTTAAATGAAATGTGCGAATGTTTTAGTATTTTCTTGGCAAATCATAACCACGATCAGTTTTTTTTTTTTTTTTTTTTTTTTTTTTTTTTTTTTTTTTTTTTTTTTAATGAACGCACTGGTTTATAGACTACATACTTATAGGAATGCGTTCATAAGAATAAATCACTCTGCTAAGGAAATGTAAATTAAATGATAACTTATTGCTCATATAGATTTGATTACTTTTTTGATTCTTAGAGATTTGATTGATATTAAAATTTTGAGAACAAATTCTTCCTAATTGTATAGGAATATACAGGGTGTCTAAAAAATACAGGGTACATCATAAGGATTGAGAATTGCATAGCAACCCATGACCGTAGACGTCAAAGTAGAGTGGTAGCATAGGTACAAGAAATGAAAGGACAAAATATAGGAAGGTGCTCCATCCTGTTGTAACAACATGTTGTGTCTCAAATTTTATGGCACAAGATGAGGTAAGCCCGGTATTACATGTTCCAAATAGATGAGGTAATTTGCTGATGTCATAGGCGATGACAACAGGTAAGGACAAACTAAGAAATCGTGATCAAGCCAGCCCAAACTGTCCTTGGGCTGCTCGAGAATTGTCATTATCTAATTTGTACACGAAATGAATATCTCCAGCTCCTTATCAGTAAAATGTTGCGTGTTCTTTTCAAGGCGACTACTGCTCGCATGACAGACATAAAACACATATTTCTCCCCCACTGATTTCGTGAACATTAATACCTAGCGGCGTATGATGACGTTTCGGATCATAGGTTGCTATGCAATTCTCAATCCTTAATGTACCCTGCTTCTCCTAACAGTTTGTAGCTACATTTTTGAGATGCCGTGTATATTAAACAATTTATCTTGAAATTTCTAAAAAGGAAACTTGAATTAATTGCGAATATATTCACTATGATGGACAATGTAATATCAGGACAATATTACTGATATACGGTATATACATTATATGTATGATGTATACTGATATTTTAGATACTCGTTTCGGATTCATTTGCATATAAAAAAATACATCTCTGTTTATCATATTTTGTGTATATTTTTTAACAGTGTAGTCGATAATTGAAGACCTAAGTAGAAGAACATGTTAAGTAACAAAAATTACATTTGTAGAAATTTGATGTGAATGTATTTGTTATCAATTTTAATGATTTATTTTCTGTTTAATACCATGTGTTTAAAATATTAACAGGTGTGGTAGTGAAATCTATCAAAAAAAAAAAAAAACTTATTCATATTTAATTTTTAAATATTAAAAAATATTAATATTATTTACATTATTAAATAATAAAATATTAAATATTAATAAATAATGTCTTAAATCGTCAAGGGTGAATATAATTTTGGTATTTTAGCTTTACCATGTGATAGAATACCTGATAACGCCTTCGTACAAAAGATAAAATAATTTTTAAGAAAATGTGGCAATACATGTTCTTCCACTCAACTCTTCAATTTACAATGAATTTTTTGGGTAAATTTTAAATGGTTTTAAACAGCTAAAACCAGCTTACAATTACTTTTAAAAATGTCAATGTATCATGAAACTCATGGAATATTATGTATTTTTCGGTAAACTATTTCCATATTAGGAAAAAAAAAATTATGTTGTTCCTTCACTTATTACCCGACATTTGCGAATAAGAAATAATATCTATCCTTATACCGAACTAAAAATACACTTTTTTTTTTTTTTTTTTTTTTTTTTTTTTGATTTAAAGCCGTAAAATATCTTAGACTTAAAAAAAAAAAAAAAAAAAAAAAAAAAAGACCTAGTTTTTCGATCTAACAAAATAACTTGCATTGAACAGAAAACATATATATATATATATATATATATATATATATACATATATATATTACAAATTTTCAACAAGAGCTCTTTATTAAATGATATTTGAAAATTACAACGCTCTAAATAAAATAATAGTTTTAAAATTAACAATTGAAATACGAGATCGCTTTTCCTTGCATTTTCAGAATAGAAGTATTAATTTTAACCTCTTGAAGGAATGTATGGATTGATAAAATACAATGACGGAATACATCTTCTTCAAATAATAGAAATAACCACACTTTATTGTAGATTTATTTACATTCATTGTGACCTTAAGTGTATTAAAAGATAAACAAATAACTTCAAAAGTTCTCTTTTCACACCACTTGAACTATATTGTTTTAGAGTATTGATTTTTAAATAACAAGATGTAAGCATATTAAAATGAAATATATAAAGCATCATTAAGAGTAATCGAAATAATACTTTGAAATAACATTGAAGTACTTCTTCAAGAATATAGAATAAACAATGCCACTAAATTAACAAATAATAAATAATCAAAAGAAAAAAATAAAAACGAAAAATCTTTACTATAGTATATTTAAAAAAATGAAGCAGATGTTTTAAAATATCGTTTATTTATTCCTATGTGATAAAAAATTCTATAATTTTAAGTATTTTTGTCTCACACTACTAAAGATGATTTTTTTAATATAATAATCAAGGAAAATCCTTAAATTGCATATTATCATTAAATTTGTTTTAATCATGATATCTTAACAGGAGCAGTGTGGTATATTATATCCCACCCTATATTAATGAAGATTTGCACCAGAAACATTTGATTAAATTTTACTTTTCAAACATCCATGGAAAAAATGTAAAATTGCTTTTCCCTATTTTGAAATACTTTTTATTTTAAATTCCGGTGTGAATTTAACATTACAGACACATAATTAATTGCCTCATGAAGGGTTAATAAAAGAAAATTATCGTAAAAACTGCTTTTTCATGATGTATACTATAATCGATATTTTGTTTTAAGTATATATAATTTGCAAAGCATCCTTTTAGGTTTAACCTTATTCTATGCTATTCTATCCTTCTGAAGAGCTTCAATTCTATTTAACTATCACTATACCTAAGATTCGTTTGCACGTATTACAGTTAAATTTGTAATAAAAAAAAGTCCTTTTAAACATTATTTGTTAAAATTCAATCAACACATACTTGCAAAATATTTCGTTCTTTAAAATATTGTTTGTGCGATATATCACAAACATTGAATTGCATGTAATTTGAAACATATTCATATACATATTTTATTAAATTTAATCATTTTACCATTACAGTTTTTGTATTATTTTTTTATATTCCTATAAGAATGTGAAAATATTCCAATTCTTTCGAGTAAAAAAGCATGAATTTAGCCATAGTCTTTTTATATTTGTACAGACAAAAAACGTTTGCAATTTTTCTTGGATTATTTGATCAAATTTGTAAAATATAAACGCCACATAAGGAACGAAAGCTGAAGCTTTTTCATTTTTCACTTCGTATATTATCAGTACCTAATGCAAACCGCAGAATTTTATTAGAAATATTTAAAAACACTTTTTTTTTTTAATGCAAACCGCAGTAGTAAACTTTAAATAAGTTTAGTTCAAAGATTAAAAAGAAAGTTTTTCCTCTTTTGATATTTTTTTTATTTTATATACTTCTTCTGACCGGAAAGTAGTATAGGTTGGTTGATTTTTGACGGCCGATTATCTGCACTAGGGATATAGGCCCGAGGGGGGAGTGCCCTTCGTGGGGGTCTTTCTAAGGGAACCTAACCCGTATTTACGCATAGAAATCCATGGCTCGAAGAAAACCACGAAAACTCCGAACGATTAGCCCGACGGGCGCGATTGGGTTCGAACCCAGCACCTCCCGTCTACCAGCTTCGAGAGCAGAACCTCTCAGACACTGGTGGGGCTCGAAAGTAGTATAGATTTTGAAGAAGTTATTTAACGGAAAATATACTTTTAATTGTTTCCGTATATAAACTGTACTATTTTCACTTCATTTCTGTATGAAAAAATTTTATATAATCCTTTAATATTTGAATTAATTTAATCTGTATATTCCTTTAATATTTGAAAAAAAGTGTTTAATTATCAATATTTTGATTTATTGTTAATTTCTATTCAATTTTCTTTGTATTTTAATTATTTTCTTAAAAATAATTTCCATTTTTTTAAAACTTATAATTCCTTAGTATTAAACGTTGTTTTTAAAAAATATTGAATATTTATTTCAAATGAATATTTTGTATTGTTCAATTAGAATGCTATATTTTGAATTTGTATTTTTTTTTTATTTAAAATAATATGTTTGATTTAGAAAATTGATTCTGGGTGATCCATGTGTCGGTTCTTTTTGAACTATGAATATTTCACAGGTTATTTCTGTCAGCTGTCATGTTTCATGCATTTATGAACTGTCAAATGTATGCCATTTGTAATTATGTATGACATGTGTATGAAATGACGGTGCAACGGCACACACTGCTCGCCAAACTATCAACTTATTGAACGAGAAATTTCCAGATCACGTAATTTCAAGAAATTCTGATGTGAATTGGCCGCCAAGATCATGCG
Source organism: Maratus speciosus (assembly GCA_963932465.1). Lineage (NCBI taxonomy): Eukaryota > Metazoa > Arthropoda > Arachnida > Araneae > Salticidae > Maratus > Maratus speciosus. Next base: position 71,701,953 of record OZ010790.1, read on the forward strand.
ATTTAACCCCGATGGATTATTTTATTTGGGGGTTTCTGAAAAGTAAAGTAAAGCCAATGTCAATCCTCCTCCCCTTCTCCCTCATCCCGCACAATCTAAGGCGTCAAACGTAACATCAGGCTGAAATCTTGGCCATGGATTCGCTCATTCTGGGAAAAATCATCGAATATTTTGATTAACATACATAAGATACAAATAAATTTAAATACATTGCTTAAAGGTGCGTCATATTTAATAAAATCCTTTAAAAACACATTGAAGTCATTTTAAAAGTCATTTAAGTCATAGTAAGCGTCGGTTGAAAAGGTTTTGATTTTAAAATGACTTTAATGTGTTTTTAAAGGATTTTATTAAATATGACGCATCTTTAAGCAATGTATTTACATTTATTTGTTTCTTATGAATGTTAATTAGTAATCAAGGTGCATTTTGCACTGAAATTGTAACTTTTTATTGAATAGTTTGATGTTCGGATGATGGCATGTAAGTAGAACCGCGGTGACCAGATGTGCGATATTGTATGCATATACATAAATGGCATAGGCCCACTTTCATGTTCAATGAAGAATTTCGATCTTCGCTCATAAAAAATGCATTTTCTTCCATAATAAAACAACAACAACATATGAATCACCCAGTGTAACTTTTTTAGAGTTCAGGTCAGGGTGTGTGGAACAGTATGTGCTGAATGGCAGTGTTAACTCCAACTTCTCACAAAACTCTTTCAGAAGTTTTAGTTCAGGATGAGCCATAACTCAGGATGTGCGCACACACTTAAAAGTTTTAGTTTAGAATTGAATGTTTATTTGATGCGAGGAGCATCTCATTTTGTGACGTGACAAATTGACATCCTTTTTGACGGAAATGTTCCCTTTGAAATATTAACCATCCTTTTATGTAACTATTGCATTACTATCTCTTTATGTAAATAATCTGCATTAAAGTTATGGACAATTAAACTATTCTTTCTCCTTTGAAAATCATTTTGTTTTTAATGCAATATAATAAGTACCGGGTGAGCCAAAATTTCGTTACAACTTTAAAAACTCATAAAAAAGGAAGAAATTATGATAAAGGCGTGAAGGGGCTCACAAGATAGTCGGATTTATTTTTTAGCAGGAAAAAATAGTTAGAAAATCACATATAGAGGGCACTGACGAAACACAATGAACAGGACAGCAGTTGTGCCGTAGAATGTTCTGGAGATCACGTTGAACATTTGCTATTGGAAGAACAAATGAATGGAGCGTATTGTTCTCCTCTACGTTGTGTTTCGGGACGTCAGCGCCATCCACATGTGATTTTTTAACTAATTTTGTTTTTGATTTTTCTGTTAAATAAAATCCGTTTACCTGGTAAGCCCTTTCTTCGAAACCGCAATCCTGTATCATAATGTCTTCCTTTTTATGAGTTTTTAAAGTTTTAACGAACTTTTGGCTCACCCAGTATGTGAAACGGAATGTTGTAAAATTGATCTTCCTTTAAATATTTTCAAATCGAAAAAAGTATGTAACATAAGCTTTATGTGATACTAATATTAATAAAGATCTCGTAAACATAAATGTATCTGCCTAAAATGACTCCCGAAAATTTTAACACATTCTGAAATTAAGAAATCAATTTTGTATAATTTCCCGACATATATTTAGTCTACGCCTATTCTCCAATAATTTGTTTTCAATAACAAATAAATTTACATTAGAAGGTCGTAGTCTGTTGCGCTCGGAATGTCAATTTCATATAGCTATTTCAAATGCAATTTTGATAAATACTCCATGAACTATTTTCAATAAATAAAAGAGATTCCAGCGTAGAATTCAAATTATGGTATATCAACTTTAATACGATTAGCCACCTTACAAAACTACAATAAAGAATCTATTATGGAAGAGAAGAACAAAAGAAGACATAGTTCCATAAGTACATTGATTATTTTCAAATATTGAAGATATCTGTTTCTTTCAGAAGATCAAAAGATTCATTTTATCAGAAAATGATGTGTATGGTGTGAGGCGTCGTATACTTTTATCATTTGTTTTCTTCTACATAAATATTATTTTTCTTATAAAGGTTATAAATAACTTGCTTTGCTATTGAAATTGGATTTTCAGACGACTTTTATTTCCAGTTTTGATTTCATAAGACATTTGTTTCAATATATATTTATGCATCTATCTGAAATTAGAATAAATATTACAGAAAAAAAAAATTAATTTTTAAAAATAAAGTATATATATATATTAATTCTAAACAAATTTCTGTGTATTAAAAAATAAAAATGTGAATATTAAACGGTGTAAATAAATAAAAAAAAATATGATATACATATACAGGGTTCGTAAATATCATGATATTTTCGAAAATATCAAAAATATCATATATTTATATATATATCTGATATTTTCGATATATATCCGATATTTTCAAAGTGAACAACTTGCTGTTGATAATAAATATTTTCAAGAATAATATAAATTAGAAACTAAGACATTGCATTGAACGTGAAAACGTAATAAAACAATAGTCTATAAATGATTTTTTTTTCACTTAAATCAAAATCAACAAATTGAAAACAGAAATAATTTGCTTTATACACACACAAAAAAAGGTAGGATTCAATTTCATGTATCAAGAACATTTTATATTTTATAAAACAAAATCTTAAATGGAAAATAGTTTTTTTTAAATGAAAAATTAACATAAATGTTATCTTGTCTTCTTTTTTATTCTCTACGTACCTATAGTCTAAGCTCAACTAAAACCAGAAAAAAATATTTTAAATGAAGCTATATTAACTCATTACCTAAATTAGACAATTTAATTTCAATGTCTGTTCTGAATAAATTATGTCCCACATAATTGTTAGTTCTACATTTAAAAATAAAAGATTCAAACATTAGCTGGGGAAATATATTTGATTTCTTTGGCTAAAAAATTCTCTGCCAGAAGCACTTCTTTATGATAAGATTTGTAGTATATAATCTACAGAACGACAGTTAATAACATTTGAAAATCTCATTTGCGCTTATTTTGACTGAAAATACAAAAATATCTTACAAAGTGAGATTTTTGTAAATAAATATCTAAGATAGTAAAATATACAAAATATCAAACATCCTGCTATTCTGAAAATAAATATCAAATAAATGAAATTACGAAAATATCAAATATCTTGACATTTTGATAATAAATATCGAATATATATCCATTGATATACAGGGTGACCGGTCTCAACAGTGTCCAATGGCTAATTCCTAAACCGTTAGTCATAGACATATAGTTCCAATTACAAAAATGCTTTAAATCACGTAAAGAAATATTTTAAAAGCGATTTGGGTCAATAAAAACAATTCTTAAAAAAATACGATATTTAAATTTTTATACGGTCCCCCGGTCCTATAAGTTATATTTAGTGAAATTTGCCTTTTACACTGACAAGTAATACAAAAACAGTCACGTTATTCTATGATTAAAATTGACCGAGTAATAGCTGTTTAAAGTTGGAGCATATTTTTTGCTGCATATTGGGGGTCATTCACAAATTTAGTCGAAATATAATTTCGTCAGATATAAAAAATATCTGGGAGTAAAATTAACAATTCAATATAAATTTGAAATCTTTAATCATTCTGGCATGTTAATGGAAAATATACAATTTGTAATAAACATTTAAGAAGAAAGAAAAAACAGAATTTTTCTTAAATAAAATGATTCTAAACTAGGACTTCCCTCAGAGGGATTAGTCTGAGCGATATTACTGAGAACATAGATTTAATAATAACATGTGGAAGCAAAGAAAATAAGATGTTATCTTTAATTGTCCATATACTGCGATAAATTGAAATGATGAAAATAGACGAATCGTAGAATTACAAAATCTTATATATAAATTCGTATACATTGATTAAAAAAATGGGAAATCAAACCATTCAAGACAGCCATGCATGGATATAAAATTGAAAGTACGCAATATATTAAAAGTAAAATAGAAAATGAAACACTAAATTACTTATATCGGAATTTTAACTGTATAAAATGCTGTCAAGAGCATAATCAGACGCTCCGCACCAATTTGAGTAATTTTAAATGACAAATATATGATGTTTAAAAAGAATGGACTATACTTTATATGGTGTGTGCTCCCCCGGAATAGTTAATATTGTACAACATCTGTTTTCCACGGATGCAATGAGGTTGTCGATAACATTTAGGGAATTCTCTCCTCAAAATTTAATATAATATCAAAGTACCGAATACATCAACAGTGGCATGCAATGCTTCGTTAGAGTGTGTTTTGGATATGCTTGATCGGATTTAAATGATGAGTGTATGCTGGACACTACATACGCTGTATTGTTTTGTTTTCAAACATATTCTGCACAAGTTGAGCTGTATTTAGCATGTATTAAATAAAAGAAATCGGCAATGATTACAACATAAAGTATGACACAAGATCTGAATATATCGTCTGCATAACTTTTGAGCTGTCAAAGTGTCATTTGAAGTGATTTACAAATCCATACATATTTATTCAGCAAATCATGCAAGCTAACATACGCCAATATGAACCCGATTATGAAATTTCACCAGAATAAGTTAATATGTAAAAAATCTACTAAAGATAATTGAGAATATGACCTTATGATAAAATGTCTAGAAAAATGAATCGGATAAAAAATTCATATCATATTTAAAAAGGCACTTGCCTCTGTTAGTGGCCTTGGCGAGAGAGAGAAAAGCCTAGAGCAGGAACACTTTAACAAGTACTTTCGGGCAACCTACTCACTGTTTCATACAGGTCTTTATTCAATATTTACACAATTTATTTAATGCTAGGTGGGTATCTATCAGTTTTGTTGCATTTAAATCGCATGTTTTGCTGAGGAAATGTAGCATTGTGAAATATTTAAAGTTGCTGTACCTAATAATTCAAAATTAACGGTAATTGAGATCGCTTTCCGTTAATTTCATCTTTTTAAATTTTTAATTTTTTAGAAACCATTCATAGAGACAATTGTATATTTTAAAACTAACCCGAAACAAAATTTCAAGATTTTGGGCTCAGCAGTAACACAGAAATAGAAAATTATTGAAAGTTTTTTGTTTCTGCACTGTTTTATATAGCGACATTTTTAGAATTTGTTCTATTGCGAGAATTTACGTCATGATAAATACAGCCATGTCAATTTTCATGTTTATATTCCTAACAATTCCATGTACTTCGTTACTTAGATCATCTTTAGATCTTTTTCCGCTTTGCTTAGTCTTTCTATTTTTTAAAATTCGTTCTACAACGAGCATTTACATCTTATTAATTACTACCATGCCAAAGTTCTAGTTTCTAACCCCAACAGTATCCCAAAAATTTCAGTATTCCAAATAAATCATAGTTTAGAACCTTTCTAGAAATTTTTAAGTTTATCCGTCAAATTGAGAGCGTTCATTACGAGTATTTACATCTTAAAAGTAACTACCGCACCAAATTTAAAGTTTCTAACCCAATCAATATCGCAGAAATCACAATTTTCGAACTTTTTTGCTCCTGCAGCGATGTAGGTTGTTGCACTGACATAAAATAGTGTTTTTTCGGAGCAGAGATGGCCAGCAACATTTTTTAAAGTTGGCTATGTAGTTTCAGAGATAACACCTCACAAGCGTAAAAGCATTAACAATATGATATACTTTATAATATTATAACGCTTTATAATATTATCATTAGATATACAGATACAAAAGCCATTTATCTGTTTCAAACTGAAGTGCCGGCATTGCCAGAATTTGAAGGATGTTTGTTCTGAAAAATCAATTTCAAAATTTAACATACAACACAAAACAAACATTAAAAAAAGCAGTCGAAATGTTGTATGAATGAATCATATGAAAACGCTACATAAAAATGTATAAATGTATATAACAGACGCAAAAGAATACAGCTATAAATGAACTTATTTCAATTTATAATTGGAGCAATAATGTTAAAATACGCGAATATTTCCATAATCGGGTTTTTATCATGCTTCAATACATTTTTCACACTCATATGACGTTATACTATATCCACCACGTCCTTTATATTTCCAATATGACGTAATATTTTCCTCTTTCACGTGGAAACCTTGAAATAGATAAGTTATGATGTTATATTCACTTTCATTTAAATTCGTCAAATTTCATTTTCATATTTCACGTGAATATCTTGCTATAGAAAAGTTATGACGTAATATTCACCCTTTTTTAAAATTCGGCAAACTATTTATTTCATTTTCATTTTTCACGTGGAAATCTTGCAGTAGAAAATTAATTGTTGTAGTAATAGTTTTATTGTGTTTTTTAATTGTTGGCAACTGCTATAACGAAAAATTTTTAAATTTGATAAGAAATTGCTGTTAAATTGGTGGTTTTTTATTAATTAAAAATTAACTATAAATTATTTCGATTCCGGATTACTTTAGTTGTCTCGGCCATGTTTTAATACACATGTACGTATCTTTTCACAATTTTGGCTTCCAAATTGTGGATTTTTATAGAATTACAAACAGACAGATAGACAAGTTTTCATTTTTATATCTCTCTATTCTATAAAAAGTAACTAACGTTGTCACCGCCGCCGCCGCCGGTTTTGAATTTTTTGTGACCGGAGGTCTTTCTTCGTTAATATTAAGAAAACTATTGATATACAAAAATAAGAAAATAGGTGATATTATAGCGAAATGTTTCATCAACACGCTAATGCATACAGTTTTCAAATCGAAGAATTATTTTAAGAGATATTTAATGCTAAAGTTGGACAAAATCGATCCATTAAAAAAAAAATTATAGGAGCAAAAGCTATACATGGGAATTTAATCATTTTTAGATCATTTTATTCAATAGAAGATCCCGGTGTGCAGATTTCATTAACTTTTTTAATTTGACTCATTTTTTGAGGTTTATTTCTATTTTAAATTCAAATATTCAGCATTTTGACCGATATTTTTTACATATTTTAGAAAATGGTATTAATTTAAACTGTTGCCAACTGTATAAACAGCGCAAATAATAATGTTTGCTTCAAATAAAAAAAATATTTACACGTTACTATTATAAACAGAAAAAAACCTTCAAATTAGAATTAAATAATTAGGTATAAAAAGCAGGCACATATTGGAAATTACTCCATAAAAACTATATTTACATGTGAATTTTAAAAGAGAAAGGATATTGTAAAATAAATTCATTAACATGTCTGAAATAGAAGAAATTACGTCACATTATACTTATTATGCAAAATGAACAAAAAATAGTATTGCAAAACAGTTTAAATTTAAAAATTGCGCGAGACAAAATATTAGAGGTTAAATATTAGATTTTTTCAAAATTTTATTATTTGTCGTTTGATGTGAGGTGTTCAGCTATAAGTATGCAAAATTTCATGTCTCCAACTTAATTAGGAGCTGAGTTAGAAAAATTGCTTAAAATACACAAGTTAGAGCCCAGAGGGTTAAATAATAGACTTTTTCAAAATTTTATGATTTATCGTGTTATCGCAAGTGTTCAGCTATATCTATGCAAACTTTCATGTCTCCAACTTAATTAGGGGTTGAGTTAGAAAAATTGCTTAAAATACACAATTAGAGCCCAGGGGGTTAAATATTAGACCTTTTTCGAAATTTTATTATTTGCCGTCTGATGTGAGGTGTTCAGCTATAAGTATTCAAAATTTCATGTCTCCAATTTAATTAGGCGCTAAGTTAGAAAAAATGCTTAAAATACACAAGTTAGACCCCAGGGGGTTAAATATTAGACTTTTTCAAAATTTTATTCTTTGTCGTTTGATGTGAAGTGTTCAGCTATAAGTATGCAAAATTTCATGTCTCCAACTTAATTAGGGGCTGAGTTAGAAAAATTGCTTAAAATACAGAAGTTAGAGACTGGAGGGTTAAATATGACTTTTTCAAAATTTTATGATTTATCGTGTTATCGCAAGTGTTCAGCTATAAGTATGCAAACTTTCAAGCCTCCAAGTTAGTTAGGGGATGAGTTAGAAAAATTGCTTAAAATACATAAGTTAAAGCCCAGAGGGTTAAATATCAGACATTTTTCAAAATTTTATTATTTGTCGTTTGATGTGAGGATTTCAGCTATAAGTATGCAAAATGTCATGTCTCCAACTTAATTAGGGGCTGAGTTAGAAAAATTGCTTAAAATACAGAAGTTAGAGACCGGAGGGTTAAATATGACTTTTTCAAAATTTTATGATTTATCATGTTATCGCAAGTGTTCAGCTATAAGTATGCAAACTTTCATGTCTCCAACTTAATTAGGGGCTGAGTTAGAAAAATTGCTTTAAATACACAAGTTAGAGCCCAAAGAGTTAAATAATAAACCTTTTTCAAAATTTAATTATTTGTCGTTTGATGTGAGATGCTCAGCTATAAGTATGCAAAATTTCATGTCTCCAACTTAATTAAATTCGGGGCTGAGTTAGAAAAATTGCTTAAAATACACAAGTTAGAGCCCAGAGGGTTAAATATTAGACTTTTTCAAAATTTTATTATTTTCCGTTTGATGTGTGGTGTTCGGCTATAAGTATGCAAATTTTCAAGTCTCCGACATATATAGTGTCTGAGAACGGGCTCTATGACAGACGGACAGACAGACAGACAAAGGAGTGAGACAGGTAGGGTTTCGTTAGATGAACGAAACTCTAAAAACATGCTGCGGATGACTGTAACAACATCCTAAAATTACATTATCATCAGCGATCTACCAATCCCGAATTTAGTTTATATTCGTTTCATATATTCTTATTCTTTTGTGCGGCCCTGTAAAATAACTATCAATATTATATACAGTAAAACCTCTGAATAGCGGACACCCAGAGAATGCAGAATTTGTCCTCTATTTAGAGGTGACCGCTACTGAGAGTAAAACATGTACAGTTATTTAAGAGTTGGTAATCGAAAAATGTCCGCTAAATAGAGGTATCCGCTAATCGGGTGTGTCCGCTATGGAGGTTTTACCAGTAAAACCTCTGAATAGCGAATACCTCGGGAGGGCAGACTTTGCCTTCTATTTGGAGGTGTCCGCTACTGAGAGTAAAAAATGTACAGTTATTTAAGGGTTGGTAATCGAAAAAATGCCCGCTAAATAGAGGTGTCCACTAATCGGGTGTGTCCGTCATGGAGGTTTTACTGCATAATAATATCATCCTTTACAAGAAAATTGCATGCTGTATGATAGACAGACAGACATCCAGAGAAGGATAACCTCCCGGAGCAATAAACACTCATGTCTTTTGTTTTAATCCTCCACAATTGTATGTCATACAACAGGCCAGATTTTATACAACAGGCTAAAAACGATCACCGTGGTACGGAGTACTGTATTATTATTTGTTTTCCCACCAAAACTGGTTGCCACGGGTTGTTGCAAGGTATGTGATCATGTGGTTGAAACTGATCTATTCAATATTACTGCTTGAGTATTTTTTTTTTTTTTTATTTGCTCCATTTGTTCAAACCAGTTGTCTACGAAAACATCAACCGGTGAAAGTGACGCACATGAAATTTCTGTGACGTATGCAGATAAATTCTGCTTTTTTATCAGTTTTTTCTATATAATTTTTAAACGGTTTGGAACTTATTTTTCATAGTAGGCGCATTCTGTAGGCGACCCTCATGGGTTCCTTCTGGTGCAATCAGAAACGAAATCCGACAAATATTTTTTGAGTTATGCTTGACGAAATGTTTTTATTAGGCTTTTTTTTTAGTAAGACATGGCGTTAATATCCATCGTAGTAGTAATGTGTCCGGACAGTAATATTTCGCTGAGTATTAGCCTTCGCTTCGCCCAGACAATTAACAGCCTCAATTCTTTACAAAATGATACGTATTTTAAAATATTATTAGATTGCACAAGCCTGCAAATGTTGGGTTATGTCATGTTTTTTAGCTAATGATAATTGATTCTTGTATACTCTGTACCGCTGAATCCGAAATTGGCCTTCATTTTTAACTATCATATCAGGATTTCTCGCACATTGCAAATTTCAAAGTTAAAGAGTTCAATGTTAAAATTGAATTTCCTCCCCCATCTCATCGGACCACTCAGCTGTTTAGCTGTAAGAATACCAGGATAAGCAAAAATATCGAATAAATTTTTTAATAAAATAAAATAAAATAAAATAAAAAATGTTTTACATATGTTTTATAGTATGAGATTTTAGCTATATTTTAACTTACACATTTGCGATTTGCAAAAAAAATTCTAACGTGATGGTTAAAAATGAAGGTCATTTTCAGATTCAGTGCTAAAAAGTGCGTAAAAATCAATTATCAAAAGTTAAAAAACACAACCATCTCCGCAACTTTATAGTATTCGATTTTTGTTATTCTTTAAATTTGAAAATTTATGATTTGCGAAATATCCTGACATGACGGTTAAAAATTAAGGTAATTTTCGGATTCAGTGCTAAAAAATACATAAATGTGAAAAACCCAACAATCGCAATCTTGTATTATCTAATCTAAAACTTTTTCTTAAACTCCTTGGCAGAAATTTATCCAAAATTTTTTGTGTTATCCTGTAAAATAAGTATAAAGGGTAACCACCGAAAATCTTAATAATATTAGATTGTTATCGGATTTGCGCCAGTATGTAAAATGCAATCTCGATCGGATATTTAAAACTGGGTTAAAGTTAGAGTACAAATTTTGAACTGGAAAAACATACAAATGATTGTTGAAGTAACATAAAAACTTATAAAAAAACATAATTTTTGTTAAAAGAAATCATAAGAGAAACAGTCTCAAATCCTGACAAAATAAAACCTATGTTATTTTAGCCAATTTGAGACTTAATCATAATACTTGTAGGATTTTTTTTTCAAAGCGCAGATACACATGAAGTAAGACCTTCGAATACTTTAAACACTTAGCATATGATCCCTCAAAGCCAAGCCGAACTCATTTGTTATCAGAGTAGAGAAGTGGCATAAGTCATGCATTTTTAAAGTTTCATAACTCGCTCAATTTTAGCGTTATATGAATGGGACTTTATTTGTCTTACTTGTCAGTGTAATAGGAAAAAATTACTAAATATAACTTATAGGACCGGGGGACCGTATAAAAATTTAAATTTCTTAATTTTTTAAGAAATGTTTTTATTGACCCAAATCGCTTTTAAAATGTTTCTTTACCTGATTTAAAACATTTTTGTAATTGGAACTATAAGTCTATAACTAACGGTTTAGGAATTAGCCATCGGACACCGTTGAGACCGGACACCCTGTATATCAATGAACCCTCTATATGTATATGTGTGTGTATATATATATATATGTATGTGTGTGTGTGTATGTATATATATATATATATATATATATATATATATATATATATATATATATATATATATATATATATATATATATATATATATATATATATATATGTATATATATATATATATATATGTATGTGTGTGTGTGTATGTATATGTATATATATATATGTATATATATATATATATATATATATATATATATATATATATATATATATATATATATATATATATATGTATATATATATATATATATATATATATATATATATATATATATATATATATATATATATATATATATATATATATATATATATTAAATTCAATTCAATGTAAAAGTAAATGCTTTTATCAGAAGTCTACTTTCTGTTATAAAAAAATAATGCTATTCAATTCATAGCATTTTATTCATCTATCTAAAAATACAATGAATATGTAAGGAAGAAAAAGGTTAGATATTTATAATTGAAAATAAAATACAAATTTAATACTAAATATTGCTTTGTTTATTAAGAAATAAAGAGGTGAAACTTAAATGGTGTCAAGCAATTAAAAAATAAATAAATATTAAAATCAATGTAAAAATAAATGATAATTCTGATGTCTAATTTTTGTTATAAAAAAATTGTTAATAAAAGTCAAAATTATCTCGAAATTTCAAAAAACGTTTTGAAAATAATTAACTTCTCTAATTTTATGTATTATACTAACAATGTATGTAACACACGCACGCATATATATATGTATACATGCTTACATAATACATTTCTCACATAGCTATAATGTTACTTTAATTTAAAAAGATACTCATGGGAAAGAAACTTTATTTCACAATATCGTACGTAGTATATTTAATTTTTTTTCATTTTTTTTTTCATATTTAATGGCTTTTGAAAATTATGCAAATAATTATAATTAAAATGTGCATGAGGACCCTAGAAGCCAAGGGGTATAACTGACAAAATTGAAAAACATTAGTTAAGTGCACAGGCTATCAAGAAATAGGTCTATTTTTTAATATGTAAAGAGATATAAGTGATTTTTTTAATTATGCGCTGCGTTCTAGGGGTCATTTACTTAACCTCTTTTCAGAAACCGTGAAATGCGTGGAGTCAAAGGGATTAAAGTGCACATGTATCCGTTGGCACGTCCACAAAGCTGAACAGCGACCAACGACATACAAGCCCGAGTTCATGATTTTTAAAACACCACAGAAATTTGATCATTTTTAAACGGCGATTGGTACAAAAAGACGAAAGTTTTTCTAACAAACTGTTGCAAAACATAATAAACAAAAAGGAAGAAACCAATTCTGGCGTACATTCTCGCAAAGAAAGAGGAAGAAAAGGACATTCGAATAAAATTTCACAAGACCGTATTGATGTCATCAAAAACCACATTAACACGTTTCCACGATACACAAGCTATGATACTAGAGAAAAGACCCCGAACATTAAATACCTGAATCCAAAACTCAATTTAAATGGGATGTACAAATTCTATGTTCACTGTTGCCTTAAAGAAAAGCGCGTAGAGCCGGTCAAGAAAAGTTTCTATAGGCTCATTTGCAACATCCATTTCAATCTCAGTTTTCACCGACCGGGGACTGATACATATGTTATATGTGACAAGCTACAATAGAAATTAGACTAAAGAAATGTAGATAAGGCTCAAGCAGAAACTGAAAAGAAACTACATCTCCGCAAAGCAGAAGCTGGCAGATTAGCCAAAGACGCTTGCCACACTTTATAGGATGATTCAAAGGTCGCAATATGCTTTGACTTACAAAAAATCATGTCAACTCTACTTGAAACCAATTATGAGGCTTATTACCCCTACGTCAACATTGGACGCATAATTTGAACATTAATAAGCTTGAAAGCGGAACTGCTCACATATCATTGTGGCATAAAGTCCAGGCTTTTCGCGGTTACCCAGAGATCGCATTCGGTCTTTTGAACCTCCTATAGACTCTTTCCTCTCAAGTCAGGCGTATTACAGCTTTTAGTGACAATTGTGGAGGAGAGAATAATAGCCACTTGATTGTGAAGTTCTGGCTGTACAACATAAACAATACACGCATAGAAACAGTCGATCATCGCTTTTTGATTTAGGACACTCCTACAATGAATGTGATGAAGACTTTTGACTCATATAAATCAGAAAGAAGTGGAATAAATAGGATCTTTATGTTCCAGAGCACTAGAGATAACTGGTAAATAATTCCAGCAAAAACGTCATTCTAGAAGAGCTAAAAGATGATTTTATTAATCGAGTCAGCTGCACCATTCTGTTTAAAGTCAGTTAAATGTATCCGAAATATGCAGTGACTCCATTTTTAGAAAAAAAAAACCCTTCACATTATGGTTAATTAGTACCTTTCCTTGAGCTAAAGGTGAAGTCCAGCCATACCGGAAGATGACCTAGAGTTCCAAAACTCAAGTACCTTAAGTTTAAAAATCCCATTGAACTAATGTACCTCCAGTGTGCCACTTTTCTACCGAGATCTTCCTCACCAAGTGGCACGAGGATAGAGTGCAGCCCCGCACGTTTCTGAAGATCAGTCTGATGAGTCTAAACGTGCTTATGAAAATGATGTGGATGAGATAATGTAGATGTTCCCACTAGAAGAATATTGTTCAATATTTTCAAACTGTTTAGCGTCATTTTTTCCCTTTTGGAATTTACTTTATTATACGTTAAATAAATGCATTTTAACGGTTAAAAAATTAAAAAAAATTCAATGTTCCATACTTACAATAAAATTTTAAAACTTATATTAAAACAAAATTTTGTCTTTTCATTCATTTGTATCAACATTTTTTTTTAATTTTTCATAAATTATTTTTTTTTAATTTAAAAATTTTTTATTTCTTGTGTACCGCTTGGAGGCCAAAGGGCACAAGTGCCAAATTATTATCAATATTCCTTAGTTATATAAAAAAAAAAAAATGCACTTCACTTTTTTTCATAGTTATTGAAATAAGAGTTCAAAGACCACTAAGAAATAAGCAACAGTTTCATATACCAATTCAGTCAGTTACGATTTATGTTTAACTTTGAAATCAATTTACCCCAAATCTAAATTTTGTCACTTGTATCCCTTGGCTTCTTGGGTCCTCGTATATATATTTTAATTGCGAATATTTTATCTGAAAATTTGGATAATAAGACAGGAGACTAAAAGGACTGTCAGGTATGATATTTGCGACATTTTAATATCTATTTCTTAATTGATATTGCTTAAAAAGTTTGTATATGTACTGTAAAACATGTAATTGTTCTTAGGACATGTAGTATTTGGCCGCGTAGTATGAATCAATTATGTTTCAACACTAAACACACGTGATACATACGACAAACTTAAAAAATAATTGAATTTGCAACTTTGAAAAAGCGCACGCGGTAGAATCCCGATTCTTAAATGTTTGGGGAAATTTACTTAAATAATCAGAAAACTATAACATTTAAAAATACATAGTTTAAAAAAATACTTTTAAGAAATCGTTTTATATTAGAAAAAAACCGTGTAAACACTTATTCAACTCTCACAGAGAGGAAATGCTCATGCATCAGTGGCCTTTAGGGTGTTGATGGAACTAATGTAGGATTTTTAATTTATACTAGTTGTAACAGGTGGCTCCAATCAAGTAAAATGTAAGATTTGCAATTAGGAATGCAAATTTTACATACAATGTTTAAACACATTTTCACAATTTATCTAACAAATAATATAACTTCAATCAAAATCCGTTCAGTTGAACTTTTTTAAAAAGGCTAATCTTTCGTAATCAATTTGATATATTAGAACTTTCTGCCAAATCTCTATAGCTAAGCAAAGTAGAAAGATGTTTATACACTAAACCATTCCCCCAAAGGTAAATGACAATGTAAGTTCGACAAATATATGTTCAGCAGAACATGATTTATAAGAAAATACAATATAATACAATAATTTATATAAAAATTCCTATTCATAACTAGAATCGTCTAATTTTAGAGCTTTATATATTAGTTCTAATACCTAACTAACATTGTATGTCCCCAAAAATTGGTTTAGTTGAACATGAATTATAAACATTTGATGTTATATTCTCATTCATAAAATGTTTGACCTAACTAGGATTTCCCTCAGAGGGATTAGTCTGAGCGATGCTAGTGAGAACATAGATTTAATAATAACTCGTGTCAAGAATAGAAAATGAAATGCTATCTTTAATTAACAATATGTGGCCTGTCTGAAAAATATTCAACCTTTGAACGAAAAAAATGCATAAGTTACCTGACAGGATTGATACACTTATTCATTTCGAGGTAGGGCTCTTGCGCCTCCACACATCTAGCCCACCGTTCTTTCACTGCAGAAAATACTTCTGGCAGGCTTTTTTTGGAATGGTGTTCAACTTCGACGTCGTTTTCTACATATTTCATCTCTACTCTCAAAATGGGATCCTTTTAATGGTACCTTCAATTTCGGAAGCAACCAGAAGTAGCAAGGAGTCATATCTGAAGAGTATGGAATTTGGCGAACAATGGAATTCACATTTTGCCAAGAAAGTCTGAAGCGATGAATGAGCTGGAGAATTGGTGAATCTTACGAATTGTTTCGCTTTCAGGATCACCAACCTTTGACAAAATTTGATGCAAGTCCTTTTTTCAACCCGTTCAGTCATCTCGGGAGAAATCAAAATCCGACGCACACGTATAAAAGCACCTCATTCGGTGGAAGCAGGCAATGACTGGCTCACTCCAATTCGTGTAATAAACTGAGGCATGCGCATAAAGCTGTCTCTTTCCAATGTGCACAGTGCGCCGCCTTCGAATCTCTATTGCGCGCGGGAAAAATAAAAGTCTGATACTTATCAAACAGACGTGCCACAAATTCAGGTGATGAAAATAAGCAAATTGAATGGCAGAATTACAAAATATTATAATAATACAGCATACACTTTATATATTATATATATAATATACACCTATATATACATATATGTTTTTTTTAATGGCAAAGAAAAGCTACAAGACAGCCGTGCATGGATATAAAAATAGAAATGCGCAATAGACTAAAAATAATAGAGAAAACAAAACACTAAAATATCTTATATCGGAATTTTTATTTCTTGAAATGATGTCAAAAACAGAAACAGACGTTCCGCACCAATTGGACTATTTCTAAATGACAAAGTGATGTTTGCAGAGAATGAAGGACTTTTATATAGTGTGTGGCGCACTCAAATAGTTAAAATTCTTGAATATCTGTTTTCATATGCGATGAGGTTGTCGATAAGAGTTTAGGGAATTGTCTCTTAGAAACGTGATATATCAAAGTCCCGAACACGTCAACAGAAGCATGCAGTGCGTCGTTCGCGCGTGTTACGAATATAATCGATCGGATTTAAATGATGAGTGCATGCTAGCCACCGCATACTCTGTATTGTTTTATTTTCAAACATATTCTCGACAAGTTGAGCTGTATTACGTGTTAGCATCATTAAATAAAACAAATCGACATTGACTGCAGCGTAACTTACGACACTTCTGGAATATATCGTCTGCATAACCTTTGAGATGTGAAAATGTCATTTCGAGTAATTTATAAATCCGCGCGTGTTTTTCCAACAAATCGAACAAGCTAAAATACGTCAATATTAACGCGATTAAAAAAATTACCCGAATAAGTTACTATATAAAAAATCGTATAATAGCAATTAAGAAAATGACCTTATGATTAAATTTCTAGATTAGTAAAGCTAAAAGAAAATTGCATATCAAATTACATATCAACAGACACTTTCTTCAATTAGAGGCTTTCGCGAGAGAACAACTAAAAATTTGCTCACTCTAACGCTGATATCTTTCTTAGATTTTACGATATTTCACTAGATTTTTTTAATAAGTTGCTCCATAGAGTTGACTATTAAATTATGTAAAATGATCCTTGTTATCGTTCGCGCATGCACAGATAAAAATTATTTCATTCAACTGCTCATATTTCATAAAATATTTAATATATTTATATTTCAATTGCACTATATTGTTTCTACTATATTTTTCAATTTTTCTGAAACCCGAGTTAAATTTGGTTGAAAACCCTGCATGGTATAAGCAAAAAACATGCAAGAAATTTTAAATTCTTTTAAATAAATCGCTATATCTCTATTAATATACATGGTATTGTTACACAAAAGAATACATATATTGCACAATGTCTGTTTATTTATATTCCGTAGAGATAGATCATTTCGTGTATTTTATTTTACAGGGTGATCCCAAGTATAATTTTTTTTTTGTTGTTGGCTCCCTAATTACCCCCCTTATCAAATCGACATTGCTAAATATGAGGTCGTACCTGTTCTTTTCAATCCTGAAATTCCAAAAGAATCTGCCGAGTATATTTCTAAATATTTGACAAAATGTCTAAAATTGAAAATTGCCGGTCATTAATGGCAAAATAGTGTATATACTATATAATGAGAAAATTTAGTTTAGCAAGAAAACGCATAACAGGTTGAAATTTCTCTTTCAGCAATTTATACTAATAGATCAAAACATACTTGTATACATTTGTACAGCCCTGTAGTTAGCCTAGTACCTTTATTACACGCCACTATTTAGCTAAAGTTTAATTCAAAATAAAGCACATTTAAAACTACTAAATTCACAGTTCCAGAAATTTTCAATTATAGACGGCCATGTATACAATTCTTTGCGTTACCCTATATATCCTTTTATTTATGTTCTACAAACATTTCTTAATAAACCAAATACAGTTCCGCTTAAAAATGCATAACTCATTTAAAAACCACCTTTAAGAAATTTGCACTCATACCCAGTAACTATTATGAATTTTTTTGTGTAGCCCTGTATATGAATTACAACATTTATACACACCATATACTATGCATAAATATAGTGACACTTAAAAGCACACAACATAATTAAAAATGCATTTCCAGCAATCATCGCTACTGTATAGTACTTCGGATACAATATAGTATCTGAAATGTTCTGTGTGTCCCTGTAAATGCTATGCACTTCGAATTATACATGAAATAAGTTATAGTAAACATAAGCCACGTATATCAATTTCACACTACATGAAATAATTTAACATAATTAAATTACGCCGCAAACAATTCCCTCCACCGCTATATCGTTCTGTAATGGTATTATTTTGTGTGGACCTGTAAATGAATAATAACTGTTCTTTGCACCGTATATTCTGCAGAATGCGTATGTTAATGCACTGGATAAATGCATATCAATTTTATTACATTTTAAAGCATGTAACATCATTAAAAAACATTTTAAACGATTTTTTCCCATAGGCCGTAATGTAACGGAAAACTTTTTACTGTCCCTGTAAATGAACTAAACATGCTAAAACTTTATTTCAAATAGGGATCGTGCTATGGTAGAGGTCACTATCATCCAAAAATTTCAGAACGTTCCGAGTATATTTACGTGAGTATGAGCGCGGACAGACAGACAGACGGACCGACAAACCGAAATCATAAACACTTTTCAACTTTGTGGAAAGTGTTAAAAAGGTCATGCATGATTGTCGCTGTCTGGCTTCGGAGCATGTGTGCTTCTCCACCTACCGAACTGATCATGATTTTAGCAAATTCAGATATTTATGATCCTATTTAAAACAATTCTTACTCATTTGAATTTTTCCTAAGAATTAGTCTCTAAAAAATTCTGGCTTTTTAAAGTTGTCATGAAGTTTTTTTGGTACTACTACTTAGTTATCCCGTCGACCAATTTCGCTAAATGGTATAAATCGCCAAATTATACAAATTGACATAATTTTTCATTTTAAATAACGACAGAACAAATAAATTAGTATAACATTAATAAAAATACAAATAAAACGTCAAAATAAAAATCACTTGATGACGTAACTACGTGTAACTTGCTTAAAGTCAGGTGAATGTGACACTTATGATCAACAATTATCGGCGTTTGATCTTATAGTTTCGTGATAGTTTTTTCGCCGATGGATTAACCAAGTAGTACCGTTTTTAGGTGCGTTCGTAATTATATAAATACGTAGCACCTATAGTCGTCGTTCAGTCCGTCCGTCCGTCTGTCCGCATGTAACAGAGCAAAAACTATCCAACCGAATAGTCTGAAATTTCAAATATGTGATTGTTGCAAAATTTTGTCGAGCCATTTCAAATTTTATGAAAATCGGATGTATAGTTTAATTACAGGGACAGTCAAAAGTTTTTCTTTACATTACGGCCAATGGGAAAAATTATTGCAAGTGGATTTTAATGATATTAAAGCCTTCCGAATGATCTGAAATTTTAAAGATATAATTGTTGCAAAATTTTGTCGAGCCATTTCAAATTTTAGGAAAATCGGACGTATAGTTTAATTACAGGGACAGTCAAATTTTTTCTTTACATTACGGCCAATGGGAAAAATTATTGCAAGTGGATTTTAATGGTATTAGAGCCTTCCGAATGATCTGAAATTTTAAAGATATAATTGTTGCAAAATTTTGTCGAGCCATTTCAAATTTTAGGAAAATCGGATGTATAGTTTAATTACAGGGACAGCCAAAAGTTTTTCTTTACATTACGGCCAATGGGAAAAATTATTGCAAGTGCATTTTAATGATATTACAGCCTTCCGAATGGTCTGAAATTTTAAAGATATAATTGTTGCAAAATGTTGTTGAGCTATTTCAAATTTTAGGAAAATCGGATGTATAGTTTAATTACAGGGACAGTCAAAAGTGTTCCGAAAAAATTATTGGAAGTGCATTTTAATGATGTATCAGACTATGCACGTTATGAAGTGCAAAAAATTATACATTCATTACAATATGGGGTGCAAAAAATAATTTTAAAACTAGTTATAGTACGAACGCACCTCATTTGCCACGTTTGACGAGCAATTTCCAACTTGTTTAAATATGTTACTAACAAGTTGTTTGCCATCAAAATTTGACGGGTTCCATCTAGATTCATTTAAATACTAAAGAAAAAGAAAAAAAAAGGAAGAAGAAATGATGCCATAATCAAAAAGTTTTATTTTATCATCAAAGAACTGTTTATAATTCGCACACGATATTTTGGTATTTTTTTCTTTTAAATAGAAAAAAAAAAAACCCACATTTATTTTCCTGTTTAAATAGGTTTCATTATGCTGTAATATTAGTGCGTGCATATTTTCTTTGCTCCATGTACTGTAATCCGATTTTCTACGAAAACATCCAGCCAGTGAAAATGACATAGACTAAATTTCCGTGACGTATGTAGATAAATTGAGGTTTTTTTCAGTTTTTTAATACAATTTTTAAACGATTTGGAACTTATTTTTGATAGTAGGTGCATTCTGTAGGATACCCTCATAGTTTACCTTCTGGTGCAATCAGAAACGAAATCCGACAAATATTTTTTGAGTTATGCTTGACGAAAGATTTTTATTAGGCATTCTTTTAGTAGGCCATGGCGTTAATATCTATCATAGCTGTATGTGGCCGGAAAGTAATATTGCGCTATGTATTATCCTTCGCTTTGCTCAGACAATTATAGAACTTTATCCCATAGTTCCTGAACGAAGCAACGTAGAACAATGTTACAACTACACACTGAAATTTCCACATAACAGACATTGTAAATCAAATAAAAATCAGCTTAACAGAACGTGAGATATAAGCTTTCAAAATTAAATTATCATTTATTTTACAGATATAGTAAATAGAACTTTGCTTCGCAGGTCGGTAATAGACCTCGATAAATAGTCTGAGGTTTCTGGTACCAAGCTCTCACCAACTGGTCCTGAAATTCCCGCGCATTGCGAGGTGGTAGCGTGGCAGTATGAATCAAGCAGGACGGTCGTTCTGCCAAGTCAAGCTAAAAAAATGCTAACCCCGCCAAACAAACAAACGCCAAGAATAACGGCAAGACACCGTAACTGCTTATTATACTGAAGACTACTTCTCCATGTTAAATCGACCAAACATGGCAGCGTAAAATTTCCCATATCAAAAGAACCAATCATCGCAGAAAAATAAAACCAAAACTAGAAGGGCCTAATCGAAAAGATCTTCAATTTGAGATCAAATGCATCCTCATAAATTAATTATAAACAGAGATATAGATTTTTTAAAATAACATCGAGATACTGAAAATGACAGATTTCCTTTCTTCGTCACACCTTATGTTTCAATCGATGTAGAGACTTAAAAAATGGACAGAAAAAAATAAGGATTGAATTTTTGGACAGATATTTACTCAATCTACGTGCTTTTATAAAATTCAGCTTTAAAAACATAAATTTTCTATTCTTAATTAGCGAAAAACTGTTAATTAATTCTAAAGTTTACAAATTATGCCAAATAGCGATAAACCCGACAAAACATTTTAGAAATCTCATACTTTTCTTTTATATTATCTTTTTGGATTGATTTCATCGAAGAAAACTATGGCTGAGATTCAGATAGATTTTTCGCTATTAGCGAAATGAGTTTGACCAATCAGAAGCCTGCATGTTTGAGAATATTTGCTGTTTCTGGATCCCAGCCTATGTCATGAAAGTTTTGAGTCATTTTTTTAGTGCATGGATGAAGTGCAATGTTTGTAGAAATCTAGGCTAGGATCCAGACAGGTTTTTCTCTGTTAGCGAAACGAGATTCACCAATCAATAGCCTGCATTTCTGTAAACAGCGAAAAGTTCGCAAAAATTCAGGCTTCTGATTGATGAATCTCGTTTCTCTAACAGCCAAAAATTTGTCTAGATTGCGCCTAATGGAGGATATTACAAATATGGGTTCGAGGCTGAAAAAAGTCACGTGATACCGGTAATTTACCCAAGGAACTTCTAACTGATAAGAAGGGAAGATACTACTACTTTGCCTCATGAACCGTTTCATTGGCTAGCGGGGATTTACATTACACATCTACGGAGCCTTCCCTTCTTTACGATAGAAGTTTTTACCTTGACCACGTGATCAAAATGTAGATGGAATATCCTTCATTATGTTGAACACAATTTTGCTTTTCATTGAAAGGGTATTGATATTCACAACAACAATACATATTCGAAACTATTTAAGGCACTGATTCTGAACTTCTTTGCTATATATTTCGATATTAAAGAAGTTGTTGTTTCCATAGTAACAGTACTTTTCTGTATTTCTCTCTCTAAAACACAGATATAGAAATTTAACAAAGAGCGCTCAGAATCAACATCATAACAGAGAGCCTTTATACATAAGAGTGGTGATATATGCACAGATGGCATGTTCATTTCAAGTTTTTGCCGAAAGTACGGCTACAGCGTCTAGAATACTTCGTGTGGAAATATGGTATAAAAACAACGCTAAAAATTTGTATCTCTTAAATGTGCGACGATACTGCTAAAATCCCAAGTATCGATCACAGCGACATCTGCGGGATTTAATATTACATTGTATAGACTAGCAATATCTTGCAGTTTGAGAAAATGTCCTGCAGATGTCGCTGTGATCTGTATATTTCAGCAGCATCGTTGCACATTTAAGGGATACAATATTTTAGCACTTTTTTAAATATTACAGGCATAGCCAATTTCCACACTATATATTCTAGGCGCTATAGTACGGCAATCCACTTTCTTGAATAGAGGATATTCTATCTACGTTATGATCACGTGGTCAAGGGAAAAACGTCTAACGTAAAGAAGGGAACGCTCCGTCGACTTAATGTAAATCCCCGCTAGCCAATGAAACAGTTCACGGGAGAAAGCAGTAGTAGTTTCCTGTTTCCCTTCTCATCAGTTAAACGTTCTTTAGGTAAATTGCCTTTACCACGTGACTTTTTCAGCCTTGAACCCATATTTGGAATATCATCCATTTGACGATACGCGCATGGACGAGCTTTATTAGACTAAGGAAATAATTCAATATGCATTAGCCTGACGATAATGACACGCTCACAAAGACCTTTAACGATTTGTTTATATCACTTCTACCAATAAACCTTTATTGGCCATATGTCGCTACTTCGTTATAGCGACACACTTGTTCGTAATTGGATCCCGGTCTTAATGTATCAAAATACGGAGTTTGCTTTCTGTGCTATTCCTGAGCTCAGTTATAGCGTCTAGAAATATAGGCCGGGATCCAGGTACATTTTTGCAAACAGTGAAAAGTTAGCAAAGATTCTGGCTTCTGATTGGTCAATCTAGTTGCGATAACAGAGAAAAATCTACCTAGATCACGGTCATGGTGTGGAAACCAGTTATTCAAGTAATACTTTAAAAATTGCTAAAAATTGAATCCCATAAATATTTAAAAATACTTAATGACAAATTTCGATAGCAGCAACATTTTATAGATCTTCTCTGAGCGAAACGTTTTCTCAATTGATGGCTTTTGAAATATTTACGTTGGAATTACCATTTGTCGCTGTGATCAACATTCATCGTTCAGCCTCGTTCAACATTTATGGGTACAATTTTTTAGCACCTTTTTAATAAGCCGATTTTTAAACTATATCTCCTAGACACTATAGCTCCATTATAGGCCTAGATTATATGTTGTAGAAATCGACTATCCCAGCAATACTTAAAAAACCGCGGAAATATTGAATCATTTAAATGTACAGTGATGCTGAATTCCAAACAGTCATTTGCAGCGACATCTGCAGGATATTTTTTAAAGACGAAAGAGAGACGTGTAATGCATCGCTATAGAAGTAGAATACATAATGTGCAAATTTGCTATCCAAGCAGCGCTAAAATTTTGTATCCCTTAAATGTGCACTGACGCTGAAATCCAGGGAGCTGATCGCAGCGACATCTGTGATATACTTTCAAATTTCAAAATAAACATCGTATTATTACAGCGGGCTTGACGCCAAGACGCAGGTCAGATGTGTGTTAATAAAATGTAAAAAAAAAATGCTACAGCGTCTAGACCAAATTATAGCGCCTAGTATATATAGTGTGGAAATTGGATATCCCTGTAATACTTAAAAAAGTGCTAAAATATTGTATCCCTTAAATGTGCAACGGTGCTGCTGAAATATACAGATCGCAGCGACATATGCAGGATATTTTCTATGACTGCAAGATATTGCTAGTCTGTACAATGTAATACAAAAATCCCGCAGATTTCGCTGCGATTGACACTTGGGATTTTAGCAGTGTCGTCGATCATTTATGGGATACAAATTTTTAGCGTTGTTTAATAACATATTTCCA
The DNA here is from genome assembly GCA_963932465.1 of Maratus speciosus. Lineage (NCBI taxonomy): Eukaryota > Metazoa > Arthropoda > Arachnida > Araneae > Salticidae > Maratus > Maratus speciosus. The sequence continues at coordinate 71,726,484 of OZ010790.1, forward strand.
CACTAGGTATTCTAGACGCGGTAACCAAATCGTCATGAAGTTTTAGGGAATATCATGCAGATATTCCCTAAACTCGACTCTTTGGATTTCAGCATCATTTGAAATTTAAGATATCCAATATTTTAGCACTTTTTTAAGTATTACTGCATTGTTAAAAATGTCGTGAAAAGTTACCTCTGTTTTTAAAGCCTATCTATTTTCTGACCAATGAGAACTCTTCATAGGTATTAATGTAGCATTCTCATTGGTCAGAAAATAGAGAGCCTTTAAAAACAGAGGTAATTTTTCACGATATTTTTGTACAGTGTGGGATAGCAGATTTCCACACTGTATATTCTAGGCGCTGTAGCACCGCGGTAGCCTGTCTTTTTCTTTTGCCTCTGAGTAGATATAGATGAAGTCATTTGAAGCTGTTCCTAAACTGTGACCAACAACATATAAGGCCAGTTCATAACGTCACACAGAGTTGATTATCTGTACACGGCAATGGACACACAAAAAGAAAGAAATCGGCGCGTATCTTTGTACTAATCATCGTGTAAAGATGATCCAACTCCGAGGCTAACGAAAAAGACAGGCTACCACGGTGGGTCCGATTCTGCTTTTTTTACAGACCGCTGGAGACACGTGATGCTCGAATGCACCAATGAATGTGCGCGAAAAGAGCATCACGTGACTCCAGCGGTTTGTAAAAAAAAGAAGTATCGGAGCCACCGCGGTAGCCTGTCTTTTTCGATAGCCTCGATCCAATTCCGTGTGAGTTTTAAACATGAACTGCCCTATTATGTCATTGGTCGCGCTAACACCATCCCTCCTGCGTCCACCATATATAGCGGCATCTTGAACTGGAGACTGCTAAATGGGCTGCTATCGGTCAAAATAAAAAGAGAAAAGGGCAGAAGAGAGGGAAATAACTCGTTTTTTTTAATCTAGTTTTTCACACGGGAAGAATGGACATGTCTGTTCCTCTCCTTTCATAACTTCTTGGTGGTGAAATAAGCCAAAACCCCCTAAATATTTGAGGAAGTCTTGACACGCGTCACGAAAACATCACACAAAACAGGCAAAGCAAATAAACAAAATCATTCATTGGCTCGTTCATATTCACGAGCCAATGAATGATTTTTATTCCTTGTTTTGCCTGCTTTGTGTTTTCCTGACACGTGTCAAGGCTTTCTCCAATATTTAAAGGGCGTTGAATAGGCCGGGATCAAGATAGGCTTTCGCTATTAGCGGGATGAGATTGATCAATCAGACGTCTGCATTTTTCCGAACTTTTTTATGTTTGCAGTAAACACCGAAAAGACTGCAAGGATGGACGTTAATGATTGTTCAATCTAATTTTACTAACAGAGAAATAGTTATCTGGAACCCCGGACATTAACTTTGGTTGGTTAAGACAATTTTGAATAAAATCAAATCAGGAAGCGAATGTTTGTTATCATTTCTGGTTAGAGTAATTGAAATCTTCCTCGTCTATTACTGAAAACTAAGTTACCCTACTTTGGACAAAAACTTGAATATGAGTACACGACTTATGCATATGTCACCACTCTAACACAGTGTTGCCAGAGGGCTACTTTTTTTAATTCAGATTCTTGATTGGCACTACTTTTTTGAAATAAATTGTAAAATGCGCCTTATTTAATGACATTTTAATTAAGGCGAAAACAAAGGGAATTTTACCGTTTATAATAAGAGGTGGCAATCAAAAATTCTGAATTAAAAAAAGTAGCCCACTGGCAACACTGCTCTAACATATAAATGTTCTCTGTTATGACCATGATTCTAAGTGCAGTAGGATAAATTTGAGAATCTGGGTATTAGAGAAAGCAGTAGCGGCCACCGTGGTAAATTGGATAACATAAAATGCCGCTAATCGCTTGAGAGCGTAGGTGGAAGCAGATTCAAATCCTGCCGTGATCCGCTTGTGATCTGATGTATGTGTTCAATAAAACAAACAAACAAACAAGCAAGCAATAGTGAAAGGGACAGTTGGCATGGAAACAACGACTTCTTTAATTCGTATAGAAAATTAATGAATAGTAGTAAATGACTCAAATTTAAAATGAAGGCAAATTGTCTGGAAATATCAATGGCTCCCATCTAGTATTTCACAAAATTTAATAGATTCACATGATGTATAACTTGATGCAACTCTTAGCTAAGGAAAATTCTGTAACGAGACTTATGTAGCTAGATCTTTTTAATGAATAATTATGAATTTTGAGAACAAAACGAAGTTCTTAAGGGCACTTCCTCACCCCCCCTCAAAAAAGGAAATACGATAGAAAAATATAAGAATTTGGATAACTTCAATATGTCTGTGATCTTTTGTCACAGTTCAGAAAAAGAGTCTGGGTATTTAAAAAAAAAAAAAAAAAAAAAAAAAAAAAAAAAAACAAATTTGACGAACGATTAGACTATAGATTTCAGGCAATTTTTAACCGAAAAATATTTAATTATAATGTATATGCGGCTTTAATAATAGACTATTAAAGATAATCAATTTAGGGGGAATTTTATAGTAAATTAATATCCTCACATTTATGAAAATAGGTATGGATAAACAGACTTGAGTAAAATTACATATTTATTCTTTCTTCTCATAACAGGATCTAAATGAAGATGATGTTATATGTACAGTTTATATCTTTAAATTTTTAGATTTTTTTATCAAAAATGTTCCTTTATTATCTCTAGAATTGCTAGATTTACAAATCTTCGATTCTTTAGATGCCTGCGGGGTTTCATTCTCGGATTAACCGTAGGTATTTGCAAAGGTAAATTTACTTTGCAAAACGGTCAGCAAGAAAAAGTTAGGAAAAAAATTAATTGACAGACTAACTGTAAATATATATTTTATTTCGATTCTATCTGTTTTTTACTAAATTTTCATCTTTCGTAGAAAATTTTAAGGAGATATAAATTGAGAAAGACTGATACTTTGAAAGAAGAAATTGACTTTTCTTACTTTTAAAGTATTAATCACTTTACAAAATGAATGGTAGGTAAACACAATGTACTGTTGTGTTTGCTCCCTGCTTATAAAGGCTATACAAGGACTAATTTTAATTTGAGCTAGTGGAATTATTTCAATTATATATAATTTGTTTTAAAAAAAGAACTGATATCTACTAAAAAACAACTTTTCAAAACTAAAAAAAAAGCCAAGCAAAAAAAAAAAAAAGAAAAAGAAAAGAAAAAAAATGTGAAAGTTGTGGCTAAAAAATAGTGTGATATCAAATTTCCAAGCTTATATTATGGTACTTATTTAACATTTTCCATTAAAAATTTACCATATGTAAGTCGAGTTCCTAAGTATGCGTTGATAGGAAGCCTTTTCTCCTTTACTAAATACATCATAACGTGTTTCTCAAAATTATTTTTTTAAATTATGCATGATGGGCTTAGCGGCCATCTTTCCATATTTTACACAAATTTCTAAGCACTCAAGCCCGTAATATGTTTACATTATTAAGAATTTCGAGCTTCTAGTTTTAGCTATAGACAGATAAATTAAGAAAGTTTTTTTATTTTGAAAAAAAAAATTATTTTTACTGCGCTAACTAATTAATTAACCCCCCCTCCGAAAAAAGAGAATCATATGGTGAAACCTGAAGTTACTTCCGCTTTATTTTAAGACACAAATTTCTAGGCTCTCATTTCCATAAATTAAAAGAATAAAATGTTTGCTTTAGCAACAATTTCGAACTTCCGATCTTAACAACGAACTTGTTTCCTTAGAAATTTGTGCAAAATATGGAAAGATGGTCGCCAAGCCCATCGTGCATAATTAAAAAAAAATTAATTTTCAGAAACACGTTATGATGTATTTAGTAAAGGAGAAAAGGCTTTCTATCAACGCATACTTAGGTACTCGACTTACATGTGGTAAATTTTTAATGGAAAATGTTATATAAGTACCATAATATAAGCTTGGAAATTTGATATCACACTATTTTTTAGCCCCAACTTTCACCTTTTTTTTTTTTTTTTTTTTTTTTTTTTTTTTTTTTTTTTTTTTACTTTTGAAAAGTTGTTTTTTATTAGATTCGGTTTACCAGGTAAAACGACAGATGTTTATTGGATTCATGTCAGGTGAATTTAGAGTCCAAGACATGATTTGACAATCACTAGAATGTTCCTCAAACCACTCCCTGAAGATTCGACCCATATGAGATGCTGCCTTATCCTGTTGGTAAAAAGCCATCACCCGCCGGAAACACTGTTATCATGAATGGGTGTACCTGGTCTGTAACGATGTCCAGGTAGCGCACAGTCGTCAGGGATTGTTCTATGGAGATTATCGGCACTAATTCGCTCCATGTAAACATCACCCACACCACAATACCGCCGCTACCGACTTGTCTCGGTTCAACCGTCATCCGGGAATTTCCCTTCGTCATCGGCGTATTCGCACGCGCAGTCAATGTGATCGACCAGAAAACGCGATTCGCCGAACCATACACATTTCTTTCATTCTTCTATGGTCCAATTAAGATGTTTCAGGGTCCAGTGCAGACGCTGCTGGTGATGATGTGCAGTCAACGCAAGGACATGTTTCGGTAGCCGGCTGCGTAGGCCCATACGCAGCAGTGCACTCTGCATGGCCTGTTGAGAGACAATCTTTGTATCGTCACTGTTGTATCTGCACGTAATTTCGACTACTGTATCTCTTCTGTCACGGAGAATAATGCGTAACAATCTCCGCTCTCTTCTGGAATCAATGCGCCACGGGTGACACATGCTGACTGGCGACTTGTCTTTTCACCATCCATACACCACTTTCAATACATGTGCACAACGACTGCACGCGAACGTTGCGTTTCTGACATCGACGTTTCCAGTCCCTGAGCCATAACGAATTTACCTTTATCAAAGTCTGATATAACTTCTTCTTTTCTGATTCTGCTATTCACGCTATGTTTAGAAATACAATGCTTGGGAGCTTTATATACACTAACATCAACAGCGAACACGCCGTGGGTTTTTTTTTCTGGGGGTGCTCATCGTTATAGATAGAGAATTGTCATAACCTTATGGGTCTTCGGTGTATGATAAAACTCTTCCCTAACAGTTACTTATATGTCGCATAAAAAACCGTTTTACAGAACGTGAATTATAAGCGTTCATAATGAAATTAGAAAAGTAGAAGAATATATTAATTAGTAAAACCTCACCTGAAAAATCATTTAACCCCTTGGGTACATTTGACGAGTAAAACTCAATATGCATTTTCATGCTTTCACGCCTATTTTTATATTCTATTCATATCACTATTTCAAGGAAAATATTTTTGTATTATTTTTCTATTGCACATACTATTAATGTGTATATGAAATATTTTTGTTTTGAGAATGTGGTGCGAGAAAGAATTGAACAGCAACAGCAACAACAAAAACGTAAGTAGCAGCTCTGAAAAAATTCGCACCCAAGGGGTTAACTAACCGTATATGTCTCATATAAATCCATTCAGCAGAATTCGCGTTATACGCAGCAGTAACGAAATTCCTATTTGCATTTCATACGTATAGTAGGAGACAAAATAAGGATAATTAAGCATACCAATAAGGTATCAATATGAATGTGTTCCCTGTTTATTTAGGTAACATATATAGAACTTTGAATTATTACAAAATAAAAAGTAAAGTGAACCTTTTTGGAAAAATTTTAATTTGTATTTAACTACCGCAAATACGTGGCTCATTTTTACATGCATATAGCCCTGTGATTCTTAATCTAAAACATGATGCGAATTATTAAAATACATTTAAAAAAATGACAAGTTTTAAAATTCTGTATAACAATTATTAAAATAATCATATATTATAATATTTGGTAAAGTAAGTGCAATTAGGCTTAATCTAGTTTTAAATTTGGATATTAGTATTTTTTTTTTTTTTTTTTTTTTTTTTTGTTGCTGTTGTTATAAACCAAACTTTAACAGATCTACTTTCATAACTTGACAATACTAATATCAAAATTTATTACGAAAAAGAAATTTTTACATATTATTATATTTAGTAAAATAATGGACTAAATAGTCAATATTTTGCTTAATTAATATTTTGTTCACCTGCATATTGCATAGTATTCACTTTTCGGCTTTAAAATCCTATTCGTTTCACTTATTCTCGTTTCTTTTTTAGTAAGATGTCAAACATATTAAATCATATTATAAGACACCCTAATTATTTTATGATTTTCTTTAATGAACGCTAGTTTTCTAAATTTTTTCGAGGGGCGAGTGCAGGGGCAGTTTTTATTGTTTTCTTGAATCAGAAATAATAAAACTAGTGTAATTTAGTTTTTATTTCTCAGAGTGTAAAAAAAAGGAAAAAAAAACATGCGTCAAGCTTATATTATAAAACTCGTTCTAACATCTTGAGGATACTTTTCAAAACTTCGCTGTTTTATAATGTAAAAAAAAAAGATACCTAAGAAAGCATTTTTGAAAACGCATAATGCGTTTAAAACAAGATTCAGTAATTACCGGATATAACCGAAAATGTACTTTATTTAATTTGTGCAGCCCTTTATTTGATCTATAGATTTGAATATATTCCACATAGTATGCTAAAAGTTCGTTTAGTAAGAAAACGAATTATATGTTGGCAATTTTCCTTCAGCAACTTCTAGCAATATACGGACTTGTTTTGTATATTCCTGTATATTACGAAGAGTTCATATACACGCCCCGTATTAAGCTAAATATTACGTCGCGCTAAAACACGCTTAAAGCTACTAAATTCGGATTTTCATAATTTATAGGCCATTTTTGCCGTGTAGCTAGTTCTTTTTATAGAACTGTATATAATGCCATATATAGTATTTTAAAAGATATTTCTTAGTATACTAAATTGAGCTCCGTTTAAAAATGCATAATTCAATTAAAAACCAACTTTAGGCAATTATTGCTCAAGATCATTAATGGTAAGGAATTTTTTTTTGTGTAGCCCTGAATGTGACTTTCAGTACATAAATACACCATGAAATAAGCATAATGTTGGGTAGCATATCGTAACTGAAAATGCTAATAGACAGTAATTTGGTTACACTATTGTATGTGTAATCTTTTTCTTCACTGTGCGTGAACCTAAAAGGCTATGCGCAACTTATTCAGCAGCAAGTTCCCTGTAATAAACATCACTAACGTATATATATTTCATTATGTTTCAAATAGTGCACGATGAATATAATACGCTGCAAGCAATTTTTCCACGTAGATCATTATGTAACGAAATTCTTTTATGTAATCCTGTAATTCAAGAATAAATTCTTTGCACCACGCATTATATACATTGCATGTTTTAGTGCACTTCCTCGGTACATATTAATTTAATTATGTTTAATGTAATTTAACTTAATTAGAATGCAGTTAAAGTGAATTTCGCCAATTGGCCGTAATGTAATACATGGCATTCGACTATTTATCCCAGTAAAAAGAAAAAAAAAAATAAATTGTACACACTCTTTTTTTCAACAGCGATCATCCTATGGTAAGTGTCACTAACATATGAAATATACACAACAATTTGAGTACATTTTACGAGTTAGATCTTGCACAGACGGACAGATGGCATGACGGCCAGACAAAACGGTAGCCGTAAACATTTTTCAACAATGTTGGGAATTGTTAAAAACATATACTAACATTTTAGAAAACTTAATAAACAGTGAGTTATAGAAACAATCAACACGAAATTGACAATAATATACAAATGGTATTATTAGGATCAGATTGATTTAATTTAAGGTAAAATTCACATCTAATAATTTTTGTATTATTAAACTTCTTGGCTATTGAAAAATTACTTAAAATATTTGAATTACTGTCCATAACTTCATTACTTTTTTCAAAAGATACTTGCATGTGAAGAATAATTTTACTGTGCAATATCTTTCGTAAAATAATTAACTATCGTAAACAGAATCAATCAAGAAATTAAAATATTATCCGCAACAGCTAACTGAATAGGAATAATAAAGCAAACAATTATACATAAATCACTACGAAGAAAGTTTATAACTATAAAGTTATATCTATTTATATAAAATCCAAGTCTCTGTGTGTCCCTCACGATTCCGGTAGGACCGCCTCATTGAAATGAGTAATTGTTGAAAAAAACTAATGCAGGGTTACCACAGTAGCGCCAAATGTTAGCCAATTTGGTGATAGTTGGCTAATTAGGCGTAATTCCCATTTAAAACCATTAATCTTTCATAAAGGAGGTCACTGAAATTTAATTTAAACTCCGCTCTTTTAAGATATTTTTCAAAATCTATGAGTGAGAATTTAAAGTACATCTTTACATATTCCTCCCGATGCTACTAATAAAATAACCGCCAATAGACGACGCTGTACTGTGTGAGCTCCTAACTGCGCGATTTTAATGTGCTTTAGGTACTTTTCCAGTATAGGTGCCTTGGCGAAAAAGGAAATTTGGCAACATATTTTCCGGGAACCTATCCACTGTTTCATCTTATATACACACGCTTTTTTTTTTCGATATTTATACGATTTATTTAATATAAAAAAGCCGTTTCTCTAATTTTATACCGAAACAGATGTAATTTGTACCGAAAAACATCAATAATATACATATAAAATAAACATATAAAACAAACAAAAACGCTCATCAAGTTTGTTTTCATAGCTGTTTATATGATTTGACAACAAATCTCGATATTTTTCCGTTATACGGACACCATGCCAAAATGTATGGTAATGCGCCAATTATTTCAAAATGCTAAAAGATATTTGTAATTTTATGCCAGCAGTTTAATATGAGTTTTATTTTATTGCTTTATTTTATAACAGTTTATTCACTTATTTTAAGTATATATTTGTGATTTAATGAAATAGTTCGTAAAAGTCTGGAATTTTCAAATGTTATATTTTTTAAATGCTCACTTTAGTATTGACAATGTTTTTTCTTTTATTTTTCAAATGCTTCAATTCACGTGATTTTCATTTTGCGTCAACTATTACGCTTGGCGACAATGGTATCCATATAACGGAAAAGTACCCAAATCTCACTTTCTGATGCCCAAATTACACTAAGCCTTTTTTTAAAAAACGCCAAAGCCCCTACAGTGGAAAAATACCAAACTGTCTATTATTTTGCGCTATCTGTGTTATAGTTTGTACTATATGCAAGGGGTGTGGAGTGAAGAGTTTAAAAATTAAATATTAAAGTTTCGGCACAGATGTCATATATTGGCGCGATTTTTTTCTGACGCCAATGTCATATACACAACAGGTACTTAACTGGCGGCAAAGTGTCGTTATTTTGCTTGATATGGTAACCCGGATGTTGTTGTTTATGCTGTTGATGTTTTCGCCAAATTGGCGTATATGACAACTGTGCCAAAGTTTCTATAAAGCAGTATAAGACTAAAAAATTAAGAATAAAATAAACGCAAAATAAGACTTAAGAAGAAAGAAAAATCATGCGCTAAGCATAGAATATGAAACACTTCCCAACACATCCTGAATGCTTCAACAAAACTTCGTTATTTGGGGAAATAAGATAACTAAGTAAACATGTTAGAAGACGCATAAAACATTTTAAAAATTGATTTCAGCAGTTACCGTCCATAGCCAATAGTATCGTTATTACATGCCACTATTTAGCCAAATTTTAATTTAAACTACTCTTAAAACTACTGAAATCACATTTCCAGATATTATCATCCATAGGCGGTTATGTATCCAGTTCTTTGCGTGACCCTGTATATCATTTTATCTATATTCTACAAACATTTCTTAGTAAACTAAATGCAGTTCAGCGTAAAACCTCCTTTAAAAACCACCTTTAAGCAATTTACTCTCATACTCAGTAACACTTACGAATTCTTTTGTGTAGCCCTGCATATGAACTGTAGCATTTATACACACAGTATAGTATGCATAAATGTAGTGAAAAATAAAAGCACATATCATAATTAAAAATACATTTCTAGCAATCATTGCTTATGTACAATACTTCGGAGAAAAGTTGCTTGGCGAGAAAGAAGTTTGCCAACGTATTTTCTGACAACCTATTTACTGCTTCCTACTCACAAGCAATTTTTTCCATATGTATGCAATTTATTTAATATAAAAAAAGCTATTTACCCATTTTTTATAATAAACAGAAGTAATTTTTGCACAGATGTCATATACGCATCGGGGTTGGCGTGATTTTTCTCTGACGCCAATTTGGCAGAAATCTCGCTTTCGAATACCAGTTACTTATATATTTTTAAATTATTTGCTATCATTTTGAAAAGGAAATAACTATAAATAAATAAAAGTTTGAATAATAACTATAGAAAAAAACAGTTTACATAATTAAAAACAGAAAATAAAAGTAAATAAACAATTTATTAATAAATAAAAAACAATAGCCGGGTTACCATAGCAGGCAAAATAACACCATTTTGGCGCCAGTTATTTATCCCAGTTCATATCTGAAATCTGTGCCGTAATTTGTATATATAAAAAAAAAATATTATATATATTTAGAAACGATTTTTTATGTATATAAGTACATATATAAACAAAAATAAAAGTTCATTATATTTGTTTTCATAGTTTTTTATATATTTTGGCAACATATCTCACTTTCTAATGCCCGAATTGCGCCAAGCTTTTTTTTTAAATGCGCTATAATGGAAAAGTACCTAAATAAATAATTAACAGAAATAACCAATTATACAAACTAAAACTTTTTATTTCGAGATCAAAGCATTATTTTTAATTTCAATTAAAAATGCGTATATCCTTGGATAATTTTAGTTGAAATTAGGTTCACAGCTTAATATCTCATTCCATAAACCTAAGCAAACACAAGTGATTCATTCATCGTGAAACTTAAAAAATTTTTAAATCATTGAGGTAATCATACAAAGTAAGTTCTCCAACAATCAATGGACAATATTCTAATGACATCATAGTAGGTAAAATAGTGGCGGTATCGTTTGAAATCACAAAGATTTAATTTTGCAACGTCTCTTAGTTACATTATTTTATTGTCATATTTATGAGCTCAGAACAAAAGCATATTTTTTAATTACTTAGTTATTAAAGACGGAAAAAAAATTATAAATGCATGATTTGAAAATTTTAAATAATTTTCTTTCTTAATAGTAAAAAATAACATCGGGAAGTAACAGCGGGTTTAAGTTAAATAAGTTTAACTCTTTAATTCTGTTGTAATATTCAAAATAACTGTACTTATTAGATTTCAGTAAACAACATCAGGACCCGATTAAACTTTGAAGTTAGAGGAATTACAATGTTATTTCAGGACCTTTTTTTTCGAAAAGCTTTTCTAAATTCCACATGTACATGGAAACTCTTCAGTGTTAGAAATATTATTCTTAGGACTGACATAACATAAGAACGGCCTGCAATTTTACACAAGTTTTTGAAAACTACTTTATATCAGAAATTTTACTAAAAACTGGTTACTTTTTTGTTATAGCGGTCCACACTATTAGGATTATGACAAGTTGCAGCCAATTTCGCCAACGTCGTAACCAAGATCGTGAAGCACACACATATAATGCCGTATAATACCATTTCATGAAATCGTATACGATAATTTAATAGTTTTTACCTTACTTCAAGTGTGAAATTTATTTATTTTTAAGACTTAACAATCTAAATTGTTAATATATGAATTAAAAAAATGTAAACAAAGATTGAATAAACATGACCGTAAAAAGCCTCAAATCTACATAACACTTGGAAACAAACTGTGCAGATTAATGGTCTTCTACTGTACACAGTTTTTCATAAATGTGTTTCGTTCTTAAAATGTGTTATTGGAACAGATGTCATATTGGCGCGATTTTTTTCTGACACCAATGTCATATACGCAATGTATACTTAACCGGTGCCAAAGTGTCGCTAATTTGCTTGATATGGTAACCCGGATGTTGTTCTTTACGCTGTTGATGTTTTCGCCAAATTGGCGTCGGAAAAAAATCGCACCAATATGGGGCGAATATGACATCTGTACCGTGTTATTTTCATCTATCACTGCGGAACACGCGAGAAAACTCATATTCTTGCACATGAGTTGTATATATCTTTATATCTAAATTTCCGTCATTTTTGACGGGCTACCTTTCTAGTAAAATATATAAAATGCAATAGAATATAAATAATATCTTAAAACTTTTCAATTTTTTTGTAATAGTGAAACTGTTCTTGCTATTTTAAATTACTATAGAAATCTCATTAGTTTAGTATACATATAAAGTTACCCTAATTTTAATTCAACAAAATAAGGTATTTAATATGGAACTAAAATAAAAACGTACGGATAAATAAATATTTTTAAAGTATGAATTTTCTAAATTAAGATATGCTCTATTGCAAGAGCATCATAGTTTTACTCATCAACTCATGATCAAAAAAGGCTTAGTTTAATCTATAAATTTATAAAAATAAAGTAATAAAATATTTGTATTGTGATAAATTCCAAATAAATTCCATTTTTAAATAAAATTGTTTATGAAACATTTGAATTAATATTCGTGTACTTTTAATTTAACATTTCAAGACAGTTCGTACCCTTCATACAAATAAATCATTTTAAGCAGAAAATGGAGAATTTTTCAGCACGGTTGATAAGTGCACTTAGAAGCAATCGATCCATTGATGGAAGATTTATTGAATGTGCTCCTGCTAAGATTTTAGAAGACGCGAAGTAACAAATTACAGGCTACCGAAACACATCATATTGACATTACTTTTTTCGATTTTTTTTTTTTTTTTTTTTTTTTTTTTTAGCATTTGAAATCAAAAATATCAGGTGTCATTGTAAATCCAGTCCTAAAGTGAGAATTTTGTGTATTCCTTATAATATTTATCTCTATTTCCTCTTTTTGTGAAATAAAAAAGGTTTAAAATACTGGTACGTGTTCCCAAGTTATTTGAAATTTAATTAGATCGGTATATTAAACTATAACATTATTTATATTTTTAAGGGATGCATTGCTATTACTTATGACTAAAATTCAACAACAAATTAGAGTATTTCATTTATAACAAAAAGGTTAAAAACGATGACTGGAGATTACAATTAAATTAAGAATACCAATATCGAGTATTCAACATTTCAGGTATTTATTGTAGTTCGCTTGAAAATTTTAGGAATTCTCCGATTATTTTTTTGTTTTCCTAAACGCAAACATGACAAATTGTATTTTTAAGTAAAACCTAAAAGATAATATTTCTATCTTTTAACTTTAAATTGTTCACCTTCAAAGAAAAGTGCATACGAAGTGTTTTTCATTTATAATCAAAAGAAAACATATCACTAAATGTACTTTGGACATGCGTGTTATTTCGCGTTTTATGTGCATTTTAACAACAAATCCATATGCTATTAATAAAAATTTTATTTCAAATATATATTTAGTATTTAGTCTATGAGAAATAAAAATAAAAATATTTAATAGCTGTTGCACATTAATTCAACGAAAACAAGACATACTCTCCTAGTGTGGACGATGCATTTCGCCAAAAGTACGATAAATATATTACTATTAGCGTAGTAGTCTCTTAGTGTATAGTCCATCTTTGATGCCAAATTTGCAAACACATGTTATGCTAGTATACATGTATCTGGGAGCACGGCAGTGCGTCCGCCAAGTTCGCACAAGCCGTAAGCTACCTTTTCCTGAACCATTTCGGCATACTTTCTATCCCCTCATAACGTCGTTTTAGGGAGAGATATAGAATTTTTTCTTTTATACACATGTTCATATGGTCAAACTGAACTAAGGTTCCACAATTTCATGTTTCTGTATTTAGTAGTTTTCGAAATATTAAATTTCGAAAAAGCGCTTTTTTGTCACTGACTCACTTCGCATCATCAAATAACTAAGGTACTTCTAAAAGTCGTAGAATCATGAAATTTCACAAGTAAGTAGGGTTTGTAGCACAATTAACCAGAAAAATCTGAAAACACAGAATTTCCTCTTCTAAACCCTCCAAACAGGGGGTGTTGATTTGGCCGTATACATTCAATTGGGCCAATGTTGGTCGCCAAATCTCGATTACAGAGTTTTGAAGGTGTCACGTAATTTCAAGCTGAATAAAATTGTATATGGTTTCCCGAAAATGCTGATTAAATAGAAAAAATGAATATACCTAAAAATTTTAATCAGTATAGGTTATGATATATTTACGATATTAAAACAATAAAACATTTATCAAAATATAACCGCAATTCGGTACGTTTCCGATGTAAGTAGCCTTGGCAAAATAGAGAAAATAGCCTTGCCAAGAAAAGAAATGTGATAATAACGTATTTTCTGGCAACCTATTTACTGTGTCATATACACAAGCAATTTTTTCCATTTGTATACAATTTATTTAATTTAAGGAACCCGTTTATTTATTTTTATATACCAACATAAATAATTTGTATATAAAAAACAAAATTTTATACATGTATAAATAAAATGTTTATATGTATATAAGGTACTTGTTAGTTATCCCGTCGACCAATTTCGCCAAATTATATAAATCGCCAAACCACTCGCCTAATTATACAAATTGGCGTAATTTTTATTTAAAATAGCGAAAAAACAAATTAGTCATTATAACATTAATAAAAATACAAATAAAACGTCAAAATAAAAATCATTTGATGATGTAAACACGTTTTGTCAAGTGAATGCGACATTTACGATCAACCATTATTGGCATTTAATCTTAAACTTTGGCGACAGTAATTTGGTCGACGGGGTAACTAACAAGTACCGTATATAAATATATATATATATAAATAACATAAAAGTTCATCAGGTTTGTTTTCATAGTTGTTTATATCATTTGGCAACATATCTCAGTTTCTGAAGTACGAATTGCGCCAAGATTTTTAAAAAATGCCAAGGTCCCTATAGTGGAAAAATATCCTAATTCTCATACGAAAATTTAAAAATCTCCTTTTAATTAAATGAAATGTGTAACTAATAAAGATGTCTTTAACGATGTGCGACAGATACGGCGTCCGAAGACCGCTGCTAATGTTATTATATTGTATTATTAGACTACTTACTGTTAATTTGTTAATTTTAAACCTGTAAAAGAAAGATTATAGTTATAGATAAGATATGTTAGTCGCCAAAACCCGATTACAGAAAATTAGCCTGAGTTATAAAGGTGTTACATGATTTCAAGCTGAATGAATTTTTATATGCTTTTACAAAAATCTTAATAACTCAAATCTTTCAGTTTGTCTGTCCATCTTTCTATCTTTTACTTCCTTAAAACAAATTTTATTAAAGACCGGGAGGCGTCTGCACAGATCATCAGCTCATCGAGTTGACGTCTGAAATTTTAGGATTAGTTAAAAACCGATTAACGTATTAAAATGTAAATGGTCTGCCAAGTCATATCTTTGTGGAAAGCACCTACAGACCCGATTTCACCGGGTTGATTGGTGTATTTTCCATTGTGTTTTCCTGCACCCATTCCTCCATGTTTCCATATTTTTGTATATGCAGGAAAATACAATAGTAAACCTATCAGTCAACCACTAAAATTAGGCCTTCAGGTGGTTTCTACCAAGACATGAATTAACAGACCAGTTGGATTTTAATATGCTAATCTAGTTTTGACTAATCCTAAAATTTCAGCTGTAATCTCGATGAGGTGATGGTGTGTGCAGACGCCTCCCGGTCTGTTATAAATGTCGGAATTCTAATCTCAATAGCACTCTGGTCAATCTGGCAATTATCCCTACTATTTTTGGAAAACTATACCTTTAAGTGCGTTTTAGTGATGCTAATGAACGTTATGCATATGTATCATACATATAATACATATGCATACAATACGTAATACATTTGCACCATACATATTATAGGTATATGTATAATACATAATACATATGCATCATTATGGCGTCAGAATAAACAAAACATTTTTTGTCGCCAAATTTAAGAATTAACAGGATATATTACCAAATTTGGCGACACTTCGCTAAATGTTGACAAGCTTGGCGAGTATTTGACGCTATTGGCTATTTTTCAATGAGTTAATTATGAATGCGAGCCATCTATTTATATTTTTCCGCATATCAACTGAATAGTTAAATGGTATAACGTACGAATATTTTCAAAGTGCCAATAGTTTCGTCACTGCACAAAACCTCTGCCATTGTTATTATATTGAACTGTTATTATACTTACTGTGACTATGTTGTTAATCTTTACTCTGCAAAAACTTCTGTATTATATAAAGAGAATTTACGGAAACTATTAAAGCACCGAAACTGCCAGTTCTCCTTATGATTATTATAATTCTATAATATGTAAACTGTTAATAGATATGTACGTTAGAATGAATCTTCTATAATCCGGTTCTTTGCATTTTAGTTTTCAGGTTTCGAATAAAATTAGCTAAAATCTTAAAAACATGGCACATTGGCTTATTCCTCAACAAGATTAGATGAAAAGAAAGATAGATTTTCAAATGGATCAATGTCAGTGAGCCCGTAGACCTTCTATCCTTCCGTAATCGAGTCTATTGAAAAGGTTAACGTGAAACAAAAAGATATTAGCATCAATATGGATTAATGTAAATGCAGATATTATCAAAGGATTTCATAAGAACCATTTCACTTGTACCCAAACGTAACAGTTAAAATACAACAACTGGCAGTGAGCCCAATTAGAAACGATCACTTAATAGGATTAAAAATTTCCGCATTAGAGAAAACGAATCGTAACTGATAAGGAAACATGCATAAATGAGTTAAGATATATTTGTCATGAAAGATAAAATACATAACAACACAAAATATATGATGTGCTTCCATGATCGTAAAGAGTTCTTGATTTCTCTATCAAAAGCTTCCGACTTGGCGAAATAATGGGCAAGTAAATTATGAATAACAGTAATATGATGCAACGTTTAACATGCAATTAATAGAGCAAATACTGCTTGCTAGAGGCGGCTAGTACTTTAATACCAAAAGAAATAAAGTATAAATTGGTAAAGCTCAATAAAATAAATCTAGGTATTTTTATGTTAGCCGGGTGCGAGTGGTAATCGCCAAATACTGTTCCTAACTCCATTGTTCATATTGCATTCATTTCATTTAAAAATATAAACTTTGCAGTCATCTCATTTAAAATAAATGCATTTCCCTCATTTTATTTAATAGAATATGTAACATAGAAATAAATAAATAAATAAATAAGAAATAATAACGTAAACCAAAATATTTTATTTGAAAAATCAAACCATTATTACTAATTTACACATGTGAAAAATGAAAACTGCTATTGGCGAAAAAACAAAATGCTAATGAGGAGATTTGCTCCCGGCTAACATAAAAGTACCAAAATGTAAGTTTTATTTTTATTACTATAGTTTAGAAAAAAAAATGAAAAAACATACAAAAAGTAGTGATATCCCAACAAAAAGTTTTCGGTAAAAAAAAAAAGAAAAAAGCGCCAAGTTCTCCTTAATGTTTCGGCCAGAAAAAGTAGTGATATCTGAAGTTCGCACAAGTTAAAAGCCAAACATCCCAAATCTTTCATTGAAAATGGCTTCCTGCGACTTGGCCGTTAATGCCTTTCAGAGGGTTTTTCAAATTTTAAAGTATGTACAAATGAGCTACATGACAACTACATTTTTTCATTATTTTAGGCATCTTGTTGCACAAAGTACAGAAATAAATTACACATTTAAAAAAAACATTTAAACTACTTCAGTCTATTTAAATACTTAGAAGTTAAAAAAAACAAAATACTTGTTTCGGAAGATAATATCTCTAATTGATAAAACATAATTAGTTTCAGCTTTTAACAGTTTATAAATCGAATACCTCTTAATGTATGCAAACAAACTATAATAAATGTTGAAACAAAAAAAATCTCGTTCGTCAATGTACAAGATTTCAATATTATACAATAAAATATTATGTAACATATAGAGAGATTTGAAGTAAGTAAATTTTGTTTTATTTCTTGGGTTTTACGTTAATGACTTTAGCTTTAGACCGTACAAAATGGCAATTAAACCACCAGTGGACTAAATGATCTGTAATCAAAACTAATGTTTGTTGAAACTGGATGGTATTTATCAGAAATCTTTTACTTATAATGTCTTTATGTGAATTTGCCTCTTTGCATTCTAATATTACATTTAAAATTTAAATAATTCATAAATGCGAAATTTCCAATAATTAATTTTGAAATGCTGTGGAAGGCATTAACGGCCAAGTCGCAGGAAGCCATTTTCAATGAAAGATTTGGGATGTTTGGCTTTTAACTTGTGCGAACTTCAGATATCACTACTTTTTCTGGCCGAAACATTAAGGAGAACTTGGCGCTTTTTTCTTTTTTTTTACCGAAAACTTTTTGTTGGGATACATGTATTAACAAACCACGATTACAAGGTAAGTTCTTTAATAAAATGCTATGTCATATAGAACATATTAGCTAGCTTGTTTGATGCATAATTAACTCATTGTTCTAATACTCATACATTTCTTAAAACAATCTTTAGAACATCTCTAGTATGTCAGTGTTACTGACGCACACATTTGTTATTAATAGTGTAGATAAGTGAAAGCCCACCATTACCTGAGAATTATAATACCAACATGCCATTTTTTACACTCGCATTGTTTCATTTTCAGATCTTAATAAATTATGTCTTTAACTTGATATTTGTGGCATTCTTTTCTGTGAAAACTGAATATCATCCAACTTATTTTTAAGTAAAAAACGAAATAGAATAATTAAAATTGCTGAATTATTCAAACATTTTCTTGGAAGAGGGTTAGTAAATGATTCAAACAGATGCTATAATTATTCTTACTACACTGTAAGTAAAAACTTTCCTTTATCTAGCAAAAAAAAACCAACAAGATAATCGATTCAAATCTCTTTTGAAATACTCACGATACCCAGAGGTGTTCATGACGAATGAATCCCCTACCCCAAGAGTGGAAAAGCTAACAGAGAAACATGCTAATTAATATCGTGTAAGCAAAATTTTTTGTTACACTTGTATGAATAAATTAAAGACTAAAAATGGAAAACGCTGAAACTACAAAAGAGGAAAATTGTCAAGAGACAGAGAAAAAAAAATCTTATGCGTGTGGTACTTACAGTGTTTTCTATTTCACTCCAATTGGGTTCATAGTCAACGCTTTAAAATGCAGGTACCTAGCTTCCTTTCCTTTAGTGTTTAAATACCTAATACTATTATTATTTGTAAGCATTTATTTTATTTATTTATTTAATATTTTTCACCTTGCTTAAAATATCCCATTGATACAAACAATAATAACAAGAAGAAGTTATGAAACGGCCACCAGATGCCGCAAAACTTATCGCTGACACGTTTAGCGTTTTCCACTTCACTTAGTGTGGCATATTCAGTATTTTCCACTTCACTTGGTGTGGCACATTCAGCGTTTTTTATTTCACTTCGAATGTCACATTCAACACACGACATCTTTTTACTCTTTTTTGAACCATTACAACTAGGGTAAGCACTTTAAGCGTTCTCCTGTTTGTTAGGCCTGACACGTACGGTATGTGACTTCCTTCTGGGCACTTTTTTTAGAAAAAATATGAAATTTTTATTAAACACGTGTGTTTTTAGTTAAAACAGGGAATAAAACTATGAATTCAAATAATTTTTAAAGAAATTTTAATTAATTTTTCAAATTAAGGCTATATTTAGTGAAATTTTAGTAAATAATTGCGTTTATGCCAAATCTTCTATAACAAAATCTATTGAATATTTTTCACTTTTTTTTCAACAGTACATTAGGAAACCACTTAACTGTGTTATGAAGCAAAATATTTGCAATACCGCTTAAATTTAATAATATATACAAAGTTTTGTAAACAAAACTTTATTTTCTATTTTAAAAAATGTATATTTTTCAATAAAAACAGCTCTTAAATTAATATATACATACTGAAAAGCTGTATTTTACTTCATAACATACCAATAGATGTGCAGAACCTTGTGACCAAATTTTATTTCAATATCTTAAAAACTGTTTTAAGAAATGAGGTGTCTTGTAAATGTAAACAATGAAAAACGCAGTTTTCCAGAAAACGCAAGTTAAGGTTCGAATATAGTGCAGAAACTTATGTATAAAGACTTATATTTTGGGCTATAACTTTGCTTCTAATTATCGCTGAACTAAGCGTAAGGCATTTTTGGAATTCTAAATTTTTGAACTTTAATTTAAAATTTTAAACACAAAAAAGAAAATTTTCGCAAAAACGGCGACTTGGAGGTAAACACATACCTTAAGACATTTTTTCATAAAAAAGAAAAAAATAATAATTTTTTAGGTACTTTCAGCGCTTTCAATTTTTAGTCCTCAATTCTCTTGCGCAGTTGAAAAAAAATAATTGAAAATTGATAGCATACGAAAAGCGACATTTCCTTTTGGAACCGGTTCATAAAAATTTTATGTTACACTGTAGAAAATTCTTTAAACTGGTTCCGAAAATTACGAACCGCTAAATAAACTTTTGTTTCAGAAATATTTATCTAAATCCTAGAAGCCTGTTGGTTTCTGAAGTTTTTCAAATAAAGTACCTCTTTTAAGAATCGTATGTAACTGGGTATGGGTTATACTATTATATTTTTGTAAACCTTCTTGGTAGACGAAGAAAATTTTATCTTTATTTACTGTGCAAAAGAATTTTATCAAATTTATTTTGAATAATTTAGACGTAAAAAAAGAATTTGGTATAATGATTGAACGTCATAAGTAAGTTAAAAAAATAAACAGAGTATTTGGAAAGGTAGATTTACCTATGTTTGACATGAGAATGTTTTTAGGTCTAAGCTTCTCGTATCCGCATTCTATTCTATGATTACCTCACTTTTATTCCAATAGAGGGCACTTTCTGCTTAATTTTCGACTCTCTTGTTCCCCCATCACTTGCATTACCTGGCAGGAAAGGACTAGGACTAAGCTTCCCGTTTCTTGAGTCATTGCTAAGCTAACTTCATTTTAGTGACAATGGAGGGCGCCATAAGCCTTAAATTTCCCATTTTTATACTTTCTTACTGCCCCAATGGGGATTACAGCTTACTCAAGCGCAGCAAGGGACACAGACTTCAGTGGTGAGTCCTAATTTTACTATAATTTCCAAATTCTATTATAGCTTTAGATTAGATTATTACTTCTTTATATAGGCTATTACTACCTTCAAAATTCTTCTCACTGGCTCAGAAACCCACTCACCAGGTCCACCCAATGTCATTAACTTACTACAGTGATTGTTTAAAGACTAATGTCAGTCAAAGCGTTATAATAACATTTCAGATGAAAGCATAGTTCCAATTGATTTGATCTATTCACCATATGGTTTATTGTAAATATTATTGTAAAAATTATGTAAATTTCTTTGAGTGTACACATTTAAGTGTACATATTATTAAAGCATTAACAGTGCTTCCAAGCTCGGGTAGCCAAGCCCACAATATATCCTGCCCCTTTAACTTTAAGTGGTTCCCCCCGTAACTTATTATGTATTCCAAACTTCTGTACTCACTCTCCACATTAAAATAAGTCTCACTCCTTTCTCTTCCATAATATCCATCCACTCTAAGTAATATCAATAACTTTATTTTTTTTCTCCCTCTAAAGTTTAATAGTTCAGTTTCAGCAATCATCTTTTTTCTTAGTCATTTCGATGGTCTAGTTCACTGGTTTTAGCTATTCCCTTTACTATTTTTCCTTTCCTTCAACTAGACCGGAATGTGCTCTAGCAATGCCTGGTATCTACTATTAGATAGCATTATCTCCAAATTTCTAAAAGCTAGTAAACAATTGTTATTTAAATAATCATTTCGAAGAAAAGAAGAATAGGCACAGACGCTAAGAAAAAGTATCTGTGGCCACTATTTCTGTACTCAGGTTGAGCTTATACAGTAAAAATGAGTATGTCCTCAGAAAATGAAAATGAATTAAATATGTCTAATATTCAATCACTAACCCCAAAACGCCTCAGAAATCGCAAAGGAAGATTATCAAGATCTTACCCCTCCTCCTCAGTGGAGGATCTAACAAAAAGTATAAAAACACCTTCACAGTCAGTCATTAAAAGGAGATCGAGAAAAACCGCCTACACCTATACAAAGCAACAAATTACAAAATTTTGACACAGCAATGCAAAAAATCATGAGCATTGAGGAGAAGATAGAAATAATGGACAGATTACTACGAAAACATGATGGAAAGTGCGAGATAGAGGCAGCAAAATATCGAGAAAACATCCTCCAAGAGTTAAAAGAAAACAACATTAAGTATGAAAAAGTAAAAACAAATTTAGAAAATGAAATATTCGAAGCAAATGAAGCCCTAGAAAAGGAGAAAAAAATGACACTTAAACTGCAACATTTAATAATGGAGAAAGAAAAAGAAGTAAATCACTTGAGGGAATATAGTGAAATCTTGAAAGGAGAAATGGAAGAAAAAATAAACAAAATAAAAGGAGAGCTCCATCAGCAAATAACAGAAAATCAAGATACTATAAGAATGAAGGACCAGGAAGTGCAAATGCTAAAAGAAAAAGCACAAAACTATTTAAATCCAGAATAGAAGAAAACTTTGGAATATTGGAAACCGTAGAAACAATACTGCAAGAAAAGAATATAAACATGGAAAAGTCAAATATTAAATTTATACAAGATGAAATAAAAAAGCTCTTGTATACGTTAGAAATGCAAACAGAGAAAATAGAAGAAAAAGAAAACCAAATTAAACAGCAGCAAGTATATATAGAAACGACTCTCCACTCCCTGGCGAGAGAGGAAGAATTAAAGCATGAAATACAAACAAACGTTCAACAGCAGAATTAAAAATCCAACAGATATTAACGTTGATAGGAAATCAGAAAAGTGATGAAATCTGAAATCAACAAACACCATCAATAATCTCCCAGGCTGATGCTGACGCTGCCAACTCAACCTCCTACTCAAAAATAGCACAAAAATCAATTCCCCAACATAATCAATCCCATCAACAATTTTCAAGGAAAATGCCACAAATGTCTAAATCGGCAATTTTATTAACGAGGATGAAAGAAACAAAAATGTCAATGAGCATATTAAGGGGGATTGTGGATAGAGAACTAAAAGGAGAAGCAAAACTACCGAAGCTCTCCTGTACAATCTCAAGAGATAAAAACTCCTTTATAATAAAAGCAACAACCTCAAAAGAGGTAGATGACATACTAAATATCTTGCAGAAAAACGAAAAATTACAGAGCTTATTAGAAATGAAATTCTTAGGGGAAAAAAGGAAAAAGATAATCATACTTGGTATTCCACAATATGTACAACATGAAGAAATACAAGATATGCTGAAATCGGAATTAAACCACGACATAAAAGATAATACTCAAAAGGTAATTTCACGACCAAAAAACAAATTCTATCAATTAATGATAGAACTAGAAGAACAAGAAGCATTTCAGTTACTAACACAAGGTAGAATCTTTATCGGCTTAGCATCTTGTAGAATATCACACTACACTCCACTCATAAGATGTAGTAACTGCCAGCTTTTCGGACACCCAATAGAAAGATGTCGTAGAAAACAGACATGCGAATATTGCATGCATAACCACAAATCAGATTACTGTCCTAAAAAGCGTACCCCAGAACAGCACCAGTGCGTAAATTGTTTCAACTCAGTGGACAATTTTGGTAAACGCTTTGAGTACAGGCATAGTGCGTCGTCGAGCCAATGTCATGTTTTTCAAAACCTTTATTATAATAGAAACCAACGTCTAAACCTTTCACAGGCGCAGTATTCAACATAGAGAACATTTCCGATATCTCCAAACCCTCTTCTTCAGTATCATCATCAAATATCAACAATAACACCAAACAGCCAATTTCCATAAATACTTTAACAATAGCCCAGATTAATCTGCAAAACAGCAAAACGGCGACAGCAGATTACATACGTCATGCAATAAAGGAAAAAATAGATATATCCTGCCTCCAAGACTACTATATCTCAGATAATCGCCCATTAGGACTACCACTTTCAACACCGTATTACTTCTCAGTAGCAAAAAATTGCTGCATTATAATACTAAACCCTTCAATTAGCCATATTCAAATTAAGAAAAACAACCATTCAGTCTTCATCAACATTCAATTAATAAATAATTTATTAACAATAGGATCACAATATTCACCCCCGTCAACAGATTTACAAAATGATCTTAATGATTGGCTAGAAGTAAAAGGCTCCAGCAGTTTATTCTTATTGGCTGGAGACCTAAACGCACACAGTGCCTTGTGGGGTTACAAAAAAGATGATGACAAAGGGCAAAAATTAATATCGCATAAGGCAACGAAAAGACTCTTGTTACTAAACGATCCCCATAGTTTACCAACGTATGAATTAATTAATAAAAAGGACAATACAACTTTAAGAAAAGGCTGGGACGATGTTACACTATCATCGATGTCACTGTTCCCTTTACTGGACAACTGGATGGTACACACAGATATGGACTTTGGAGATCATAGACTGATCACATCGAGCTTTAATATTGAAATCCCGCAGTTACCAAACAGAAGATATCGAACAAAACAAACATCATTTAAAAAATTCAACGATAAAATTAAAAAAGAATTAAACCAGCAAAACTTCAACTTCAAAAATATAAAAACCACTGAGGAATTTGAAGAAAAATATGAAGAATTTTACCAACTACTTAAAAGAACATGTGATCAGACACTCAAGAAAAGAAAAAGCACTCACCAACCGAAGATAACATGGTGGAACGATGAGCTACGCACAAAACGTAATTTAGTTAGGGCACTAAGAAGAAAAACAAAGCTCCCGACAGCTACAGTACAAGATATAATTAAATTTAAATCACAAAGAGCCATGTATAAAAAAGCAATTTTGAACGCGAAAAAACAGGCATGGACAAGATTTTGTACACAATCCAAAAAACCCTTATGGAAAAATAAAAAAAGTAGCTTTTAAAAATTATCATAATCGAGAACTGTATTCATTAGAAGAACAAGAGGAAGAAACGGAAACAGCAGAAGGATTCTACGAAACTCTAACCACAGAAATATTTGGCCAATCCGAAATGCCAGCGGACTCATTATTTAACCAGCAGAAGGCAGAGTCAATTGAAAATTTTACTTTAAAAGAACTTAAAAATGTCATCTACTCATTCAACAGGAACAAAGCCCCGGGGCCCGATGAAATTGATCATAACATAGTACGACAATTATTCAAGCATCATAAGTTTCTCTTACTAGAAATGTACAATGTTCTGCTATATTTAAATTACTTCCCCAAAACATGGACGATTGGAGAATTGGTTTATTTCATAAAGCCCTCTAAAAAACCAAACATCGCATCTTCGTATCGGCAAATCTCCTTACTGCCAATCTTCGGTAAAATATATGAAAAACTATTATTAAAAAGGATAAACTTTAACTTATGCAGCCAAAAAGAACTACAAAAATCACAACATGGCTTCCAAGAAGGTCATTCGACGGAGTCAGTGATAGCCGAACTTTTCTCATTTATAAATCTGCTCAAAGAGAAAAATAATTATATTTCCCTAATATCCCTAGATTTCAAGAATGCATTTGACCGACTACCCTGGCCAGAGACCTTAGAAGAATTAAAATTCCTAAAACTAAAACAAGCATTAATAAACATAGCAGCACCATTTCTTTCAACAAGAGGAGCAATGCCGAATTGGCTGTCAAAAAAGATCCACTGGTTTAGAAGAGGTTGCCCACAGGGTCCTGTTTTGGACCTTTTCTTTGGAGAATATTCCTGAATAAATTACTGAGAATATTAAAGAAACATGGCTTTAAGATAATAGCATATACCGATGATCTTCTTCTAATTATTTTTGGCCAAACAAGAAGACAGTTGGAGCAGATGGGAAGAGAGGTACTACAAATAATAAGTGATTGGGCGAAACAAACGGATATGAAGTTCTCATATGACAAATGTGTAGTGTTAAATCTTCGAAAACCACGTTTCCTGAAGAGAGGACCAATATATAAATTGGATGGGCACTCCCTTAAATCTGAAAATACAATAGACTACTTGGGCTTAACATTGGATAAAACACTGTCTTTTCTTCCGCACCTGAATAAAAAACGTATAGAAATTAATCAAATATCACAAAATCTTCTAAAATTCGCCGCTGCATATGGAGGCCTTTTGAAGCAAATTTTAAAAATCTGGTACTTACAAATATTAGAAAAAAAATATCCTACGCCGCTTCATGCTGGTTTCCACACCTACCAGTCTCACATGGCTACAGGCTACTATCGGCAATTCAGACACAATGCCTTTTGCTTCTGTCGAGAGCTTATAGAAATTCATCAACGGCAGCTTTGAATGTATTGTGCGGCATTCAACCATTGGCGATCCAATTAAATACATTAGCAATTTCAGGACAAGTCCTACGTCTGGGGATTCCAATAGAGGACAACTTTCCAGTCTTCTATCAACCGAAAATATCCTCATCCATACCTTCCCCACATCAAGATTATCTTTTACTACAAGAAGGAGTTCCATCCACTTCAACAATAAATATATACACTGACGGCTCAAAATCAGATGCTGGCACAGCGTATGCTTTCTGTGTTTATAAAGAAGGGAAATGCATCCATACTCATCAAATAAAGTTACAACTAGTAAATCTGCAGATCAGGAGCCTCAACGTCAGCTCTACAATTCATTGTGTTTAGCCCCCTTTGAGTATTATTAATCTTTCTACAAAAAACGAAATTTAAAGTTTTGAAATTACATAAACATTTATAAAACGAAAAAATATTTCGAAGGTTTCTGACATTAGAAGCGTTAAATTAAACCCCTTGTTATGTAATGGTATTCTAAAAATCTCATGAGCTACTTATTCTGGTAATTTTTAGATAATAAAGTAGATTTCTTCAGGGGGGCAAAGCCCCCCTGAACCCCTTCGTAGTGTAATTTAATTTACATTTGTAATTATCAATTAATTGTGTTAATGTCCTTTAGTAAATTCTACCAATAGACGGAAACGTACATGAATTCTTTTCTACAGCCCTGTATATTACGTGAAGATTTTTATATAACATTTAAATTTAATGCAGACAAAAATCCCTCTTAAAACTGCTCATATCACATTTCCGGGGATTAGCATGCATAGTGTGCACCATATATCCAGTTTCTGCGGAGTCCTGTATATGGTTCTATTTAAATTCTGCAAACATTTTTTAGTATACTAAATGTAATTGGGCTGCGAAATACATAACTCAGAAAAAAAAAAAAAAAAAAAAAAAAAAAAAACACTGAAGCAATTTGCGCTCATTTTCATTTATACTTACGAATTCATTTGTGTATCCCTGTACATGGTCTATACAATATTTAAGCACTACTTATTAAGCACAAATTTACTTAACGTTAAAACGCACACCATAATCGAAAATGCTCTTCAGCAATCATCCCTAATAGACCAGAACAGTATCCGAAATTTTTTATGTGACCCTATAAATGAACGATAAATACGATACAAATCATATTCAAGCTTCTTGTAGTCAACCACAGTAATGTAATTTAATTTCATAATGTTTGAATTAGTGCAACACAATTAACACACTGACGACAGGCAATTTAATTAAATCTGGGTTTAAAAACAGTAGAAGCTCCTCCCTCTTCTGAAAGTGTCTCGGAAATTGGTTTCTGAGATATGTTTTTCATGTTTATGCAGCAGTAAATATCTTTCAATGTACGGATGTAATATATAATGTCTTACAATCTATAAAAAATATGGACAACACAATATAAATTTAATTAAACACAATATTTTCCAATATAAATGTCTTTTCTGTAATGTAGAAGTCACTCCCTTAGCCAATGATGTATTCTGAATAAAAACGAGAATTCTCGTTTCCCGTCGCTAATGTGTTAAAATAAGCTGTGAGGAGTTTTTTTCCCCCGTAGACAACATTTTAATCGACCACTTTTGTGTGACCCTGAAAAAAACATATGCTTTGCACCCCATATACTACAAAAATGTTTCAAAAATACATATCAATTTTATTATTTTGTAACAGAGTAACATCATTAAAAAATGCCACAAAAGGATTTTCTTCAAAGATTGTAATATTATGAATACTTTTGAGTTCCCTGTACGCATGCTGTAAGTGCTACACATAACATATTTTATAGTAACCAGGTTCTAGTGCACCTTAATAAAGTATATAAATTTCATTACGTTTAAAATTGTGTAACATTATTAAAATACACCGCAGACGATTTTTCTCAAAGACTATAATGTAACGGAATAGTTTTGAGTGCCCCTGTAATTAAGCTATGAATGCTACACTCTTCATTTTTAATACCAAACATACTTTGGCAAACCTCAATAACGTATATCAATTACATGTAATCCCGACTATATTTATGCGAGTTAGAGCACGTAGAGAAACACGGCAGGCGACAGATAGAAAAACTGAAGTCATAAATACTTTTCATCCATGTTGGAAAGTGTTAAAAAGGATTTACATGCCTTTAACTGTACTTTTTTTTTCACTTATAGCATGGTTAAATATTAGTTTAAACATCCTAATCCATGCGATAGCAATAACACATTAAAAGCCCCCCAAAATATGCATATATGGAGATCTATAAATCTACTGGTAAATAATTCATTATCGTGCCCACTGTTAATTGCATAAATTGCATCGATTTGGCGCGATAAAATACTATTTGTGATAGCCTTTTAACCCTCTAAGTGTTTGGGGCGTAATATTCCGTTCACTAAGCTCCAGGTTTCACAGCAATACAAGCAATATTTAAGACAATATAATTTTATAGATTTAATGAATTTTAAATACATTAAAGAATGATTAATACTCTCAAGGATTACATTCATATTTTTAATTGAATTTTTCTTATAATGTTGAAAGAATCATATTTTCTTCGCATTTAAAGCAAAATGCAAAGAAAACAACATTACAATTTTACCCTTTTGCAAGACGCTCGGAGGGTTAATAGTACCTGCAACAAAATTAACGTAATTTACTAACTTCATTCATATTTGACGCAATGATATGCTACGAATAACAGTCGCTAGGCAACGAAGAAAAGGAAAAAAAAAGAAATATGTATCATGTAAAACAAGAAAATTAATTTAAAAATTCTTTATATTATTGGAATACATGTATAAATGTCCTCAAAACATTATACACGCAAATAAAAAAATCTGAGAGATATATTGATAAAACTTCAATATAATAGGAATAATTTAAAACCCTTATTTGGAATTTTAGTATCCATAATTTGACATTTAAATCCATTAATCAAACGTGCCATTTTCTTTCAACAAATGGAAATTTGAAAATCGTCTGACTTGCCGTAGAAAAGCATTATAAAGAAAAATAAAATCTTCCATATTTTCCGAACGAATGAACCAAATTTAACCAAAAACTATACAGCTACGTCCGGGTATCTCACGAATATGCCCAATTAATTTCAAGCTGATCGGGTGCTTTTTGCGGCAGTTATCGCGGAACAGACAGACAGACAAACGGAAATCAAAACATTTCGTGTCTCCACAGTAAGCCTTCACTGACGTTTCGGCAAATATCAAATTCAATCTTTCAAGCTGAACAACTCGCCATATTAGATGCAATATTATGGGCAGACTCCTCGGGGGACGGGAACTTCGTCATTTACACAGATAACCAGTCAAGTCTTGCATTATTAGAGAACGTTTTTAGTACAGATTTTATCACATCAAAAATTATAATAGCCTTACAGAAAACATCTAAATCAATTAAATTTCAATGGGTTCGGGGACACACAGGTGTTAAAGGAAATGAACATGCAGATCAACTAGCCAAAGATGCAATAACAAATATTAAAGTACGAGAAATATTTCATCCATTCCCAGCTTCACACCTTAAAAAGAAATTGAAAAAAGAAGCCATAGACAAATGGCAGTAACAGTGGGATTATGGTACCACTGGTAGATTTACTTACAAATTATGTCCAAAAGTATCAACAGACTTCATGTTAGTACATAGAAACCTGTATATCTTCTCAACTAATCATGGACCCTTCCCGTCCTACCTATTCAAAATAAATAAAGCTCCGTCGTCACTGTGTACCTGTGGTGA